>CM042185.1:44783875-44793918 GCA_023539305.1 Ilex asprella
CCTTCTGGTGTCCAGCCTTCTTGCCCTGAAAGTTCTACTCCTTACGTCGCCGAAGTCCATAAAAAGGTCTGCTTCTTTGAGGCTGCCTTTGAAAATGGTCTTCGTTTTCCTCTGCATCCTTTCCTGAAGGTTGTTCTTCAATACTTTAACGTGTGTTCCTCCCAACTTTCTCCTAATTTTTGGGGTGTCTTAGTAGGCCTTCTGGTTCTCTTAAAGGATTTGAAGCTCGGAATTCCTTCCCTTCTTTTATTTTTGGACTATTTCAATGTAAAGCTGACCTCCTCGGAAGGCTTTCTGTATGCTTCGAAGCGAGCTAACGCTACGTAACTTATATTTAGCATTCCTACCTCCCACAAGCACTGGAAAGAATATTTTTTCTTTGTTGGGGGCACAGGCTGGGAGTATGATCCCACTAATAGGTCAGATACCCTTGGTATCCCTAGAGCTTGGTCCTACCCCGAGAACTTGGGTGAGTCATTGTTCGAATCAATCGGGTTATGTTCTGGGAACGGCAGGTTTCTGAATCTTGTTGTTGTCATTCTCCAGGTACCAGGCTTGAGCTCAGCAACGAGGACGAGGAGGCAAAGTTGAAACTGTCTGAGTGTGCTCCGAGGAGATATTCTGAGCTTATCCAGATTCAGGTCCTAGTTGCAAGGGGGTTAAGCCTTCCCGAGATAACAATAGAATCTCCGTCTCCGATCTCGGTCGTCAGGCCTGACGAAGTACTAGGTGATTTTCTTGCTCCTTTTTCTTTTTGTCCTTTCCCTTCTTCTTTCTTTAATCTGACTAATCGTCGTTGTTTAGACCTTCCAGGATCCTCCACAATGAAGCTATCTTCGGAGAAGCTCGAGCCAAGATCGCTAAGCTGCAAAGAGGTGGAAAAGACAGCAAAAGAAAAGCTGAAACCAGGCCCAGCAGGAGCCCTACCACCAGGGCTAAGGCTCAAAGGCTAGGAACGCCTTCTTTCTCTTCGACTTTGGCTGTGGGTAGCCAAATTCCGCCTTCCAACATCCCATCCGATTCAGGGGTTTCCTCCTCCCCGCAACCTCAGGTCACTCACCCTAAGCCTGACGAACTGGGTGATGCTTTTCCAACCTTGTCCGAGGTCAAAAGGGCTTGGGAGTTCGTTTCCAATGTCCAGTCTGAGAAATTTATATTCAGCCCTTCTGGCAAGGTTATCGAATCATCCCTGACAAAGCCTGGGGCTGACAAGGGCAAGAGCGTCAAGATGGAGGGGCGAGGAGATTCCTTTTTTGAGAATGCTGAGCTCGTTGCTGGGGCCATGACGTCCATTCTTTCTGACCTCGATATCAAGAGGGCTTGCTCCATGCCTCTTGAAAGAAGCAATCGCCTCAGCTCTTCAGGGAGCCACTATCATAAGTCTTTATGCTTTTATGTTCCTTCTTAGCTACTGCTAGTCCTTAGTGCTGATCTTTGCTCTTATTCTTGTTCCTTAGATGGCTCTCCATGTAAAGGGCCTGCTGGGCAGGGTTCGCTCTGCAGAGGATTCAGCCAAGGCTTTGAAGGCTTATGAGTTTAAGGTTGCTGAACTTTCATTTCAGAATGAGGAGCTCAAAGCTCAGGTGAGCAGCCTTCAGGATAAGATGGAGAAGTAAGCTTCAGAGCTCCAAGACCTTCAAAGGGCTAAATCCAAGGCTGAGGAGGGTGAGAAGAAGGCTCGAGATGAGCTAAGGATTACAGGGGATGAGCTAAAGCACAAGATTGAGCTCTGGTCCAAGGCCAATCAGGATGCCTTTGATGCCAGCTGCTCTCTTAATACCCTGAAGCAAGATCATGAGGCCATCTGCAAGGTGAACGAGGCCCTTCATGAGGAACTCAAGGAGAAAAATGACCTGATTGCCCAGTTGGAGGATGGCGCTACCACTCAATGGGTTTCTGGGTGGCTCGCTTTTCAGCGAAAAGCCTCTAAGACCTTCAAGGATTTGGACTTTAATTTTTCTATCCCAACTGAGGAGGAGTTGGAGGAGTCCGACTCTGATGTCGAGAAAAATCTCCCAATTCTACCCGTCGAAGCCTTAGATCAGGAGGTGCCTGTTCCTCTTGTCATATCCAGAGCTGCTTCTTTCTCCGCTGGCCTTGTAAACGAGGCTCTGGCTCAGGATGCTTCGACAGATAGGGTAGAGGCTCCTGGATCAAGTACCCCAGAAAACCCAACTACTCCGACCTCTGGTCCTTTTACCGAAGTTGCACCTACTTCGTCGCAGGATCTTCTGTCTACTCCCTCTCCAGAAACTTAGGATTTTGTAATTTTCGTTGAAATTGATTGTAATTTGTTTGCCGAAATATACTTTTCGTTATTTCTGTTCTTGGGGAGAACTTTTGATTTTGAAATCTGCTTTCGTATATGCTTTCGTATATGCTTGATCTATTTCTCTTCTCGCCCTCGTTTGCTTTGAGGGGTGCTGAGCTCTCCTTAAAGCAAAACTTGGCTGGACTCTGAGGGTGGTCACCTTGACTCCCTCGAGCCCTATGTGTGCTTAGTTCTTTTCCTTGACCTTTGAGTTTTCATCTCCAAATTCCCCTGTGAGGTCTGGAGAGTACTCAAAGAGGTCTGAGCTGACACATCTATGGTCTTAAAATTGGAGGTTATTCTTGGATTCGCCTGATTAATCAGGACAAGAGTCAACAACGCATACCTTCTTATGCCTTCTCACCAGCTCGTCATACGCGTGACTTAGTTGGGAAAGGATTGCAGAACTCACATCTGCTAGCGTTGCCAGTGGTCTGATAGGCCTCCTTATTATAGGTTTTGGTTCACCCCTCGAATGGGAGCTGCAGCATATTGCATTAGACCTCCTTTTCTTTGCTTTCTATGTTTGTCCGAGCCCCCTTTGTGCTAGAAGGTCAGGCGCTTCAGGTTGGATGTTCCCGATTCTTCTTAAGTTAGCGAGGCCGAGGAAGATGATGATGTGTGAGCTCTGCATTCTGCGCCTTCCTTTTTATTTTGGTCCCCACAGGCTCTAATTGCTTAGGAGAATCTCCTCGTGTAAATGCGGGTTTATCGTGAGCTACTGGGCTTTTCTTTGATTTATAAACGTGAGCTTACCATGAGCTACTGGGCTCTTCCTTGGTTTAAAAACTTGAGTTCATCATGAGCTACTAGGCTCTTCCTTAGTTTATAAACGTGAGTTCTTTGAGATCTCTCGCGAGCTTCTTGGCTCTATGGACGAGCTATTTGAGCTCTGGCGTGAGCTACTTGGCTTTGTGAATGAGCTATTCAGCTCTATCGTGAGCTACTTGGCTCTATGAATGAGCTATTCAACTCTATCGTGAGCTACTTGGCTCTATGAATGAGCTATTTAGCTCTGGCGTGAGCTACTTGGCTCTTTGAATGAGCTATTTAGCTCTATCGTGAGCTACTTGGCTCATATTAGGAACTAAGGAGTTCCCTTTGCGGGCTACATGGCCCATATCATGAACCTTGGAGCTCATTGTTTTAAGAATGTTTAGATAACTACAAACATCTGAAAAATTTGCTGCTTTATTGAATCAACTACGTGAATGAAAAAAAAATTCTTTTGCTACAAGGATAACTTACTGAAAAAACCTTTTAAGGTGCTCTGCATTCCAAGAGTGAGGTAGGATCCTTCCTTCCTCAGTTTGTAGTTCGTAATTTCCCGGTCTGATTACCCCAGAAATGATGTATGGCCTTTCCCAATTTGGACCTAATTTTCCATGAGTGGGATCCTTTCTGGCAAGTAGGAGCTTTTTAAGTACCAAATTCCCGGCTTTAAAGCTTCTGTTCCTAACTCTTCGGTCATAATACCTTGCGAATTTCCTCTGATAGTCATGAGTGTGACGAAGTGCTATGTCTCTCTTTTCATCCAGGAGGTCGAGGTTCAGCAGGAGAGATTCACCGTTATGCTCAGCATTGGAGAATTCAACTCTAGGAGAAGGGAGCCCCTCCTCCACTGGTGCCACTGCTTCGGTTCCAAAGAAAAAGGGGTTTCCTGAGTTAGAGAAAAAGGGGTTTCCTGAGTTGCTGACCTGGTGGTGGTCCTGTTGGGCTATAATACTTCAGGGATGCACTCCACCCACTTTCCTTTCAGGTTTTCTAACTTGGTCTTCAGGGCAGCCTTTAGGATTCTGATAGTAACTTCTGCTTGTCCATTGGACTGGGGATGTGCCAAAGCCGAAAAATAATTCTTTATTCCGAGATCGGCACAAAACTCTCTGAACTTTGCGTTGTCAAACTGCTTTTCGTTGTCAGATACGATTGCCCTGGGAACTCCGAACCTGCAAATTATGGATTTTCAAACAAAGTTTTGTACCTTTTGCTCAGTTATTGTTGCCAATGCTTCAGCTTCTGCCCATTTGGTGAAGTAGTCCACCCCCACAATAGCGAACTTACACTGCCCCACGCCAGTGGGAAGGGGTCCAAGTATATCCAGCCCCCATTGTTGGAATGGCCATGGGCTTACCACTGAAGTCAACAGCTCAGGTGGGCAGTGGGAGATGTTGGCGTGTTCTTGGCAAATCTTGCATCTCTTCACCAACTCATTGGCATCTTTGAGCATGGTGGCCCAGTAGTATCCCTGCCTTAATGCCTTTCCTGCCAAGACCCGTGCTCCGATATGATTGTCGTAGATTCCCTCATGCACCTCTCTGAGTATATAGTTTGCATCTTTATCCCCCACGCACTTAAGAAGAGGTGCTGAAAAGCCTCGCTTGTACAGACTTTCCTTCAATAAAGAAAACCTGGCTGACCTAGACTTTAGCTTGGAAGCCTCCTGGGGGTCACTAGGTAAGGCCCCATTCTGCAGATACTCTATGATGGGATCCATTCAACTCGGCTGATCTGAGATGGCAAGTATTTCTTCTTCCTCAATGCTCACTGAAAGCTCTAGTAGGTGCTCCACTAGTATCAGCCTGTCCAAGCTTTCCTGAGAGGCAGTTGCTAGTCTTGCCAAGGAATCTGCCCGTGAGTTTTTCGATCTGGGGACGTGTCTGACCTTAATCTGCGCGAACTTCTTAATCAATTCTTGTACTTTTCTGAGGTAAAGGATCATTTTTTCGCCCCTGACCTCATATGACTCATCTATTTATTTTACCACTAGTTAGGAATCGCTGCAGATCTCCAGCTGTTCAGCTTCCATAGAGTGAGCAAGGTTAAGCCCGGCTATAACAACTTTATATACAGCCTCATTATTTGAAGCCTTAAATCCAAACCTGAGGGCATATTCGACATCTAGTCCATCCGGAGAGGTCAGGATTAAGCCTACACCGCTTCCTTGTGCATTAGCTGCTCCATCTACTAAAAGCCTCCACACAGGGAGGTCGAGGAATGACTCTGTGATCTCCGTTGGTGTCGCTGCCGTGAACTCTGCGATGAATTCTGCCAATATTTGCCCTTTGACGGCAATTCTTGGTTTATACCTGATATCAAACTCACTGAGCTCTATTGCCCACTTAACCAGCCTTCCAGAAGATTCCAGCTAATGCAACATTTGTCTCATTGGTTGATCTGTTGGTACTTCGATGGTATGAGTCTGGAAATAGGGTCTGAGCCTCCTAGCTGTTGTGACCAATGCCAGAACAAGTTTCTCCATCTTTGGGTATCTCTCCTCTGCTCCCCTCAGAGCTCTGCTGCAGTAGTAGACTGGATGCTGAGCTCTGTCTCGCTCCCTAACCAGTGCTGCGCTAGTTGAGAAATTTGAAACAACAAGGTAGAGGGTCAAGACCTCTCCTTCCAACGGACTTACTAAAATCGGTGGTGAGCTCAGGTATCTTTTCAATGCTTTGAACGCTTATTCACACTGTGTGTCCCATTGAAATTCCTTCTTCAATACGTGAAAGAATGGCTGACACTTATCGCTCGATCTAGACACAAAACGGCTCAGGGCAGCTATCCTGCCTGTCAAGCGTTGCACCTCCCTGATGTTGGATGGTGGCTGCATATCTAGCACTGCTTTAACTTTCTCTGGGTTGGCCTCAATCCCTCTGCTGTTAACTATGAAGCCCAGGAATTTTCCCACTGAGACCCCGAACGCACATTTTACATGGTTGAGCTTCATTTTGTACTTTTTGAAGATCTGAAAAGACTCAGCCAGGTGCGTAATGTAGAGTTCTGCTTTTAGGGATTTTACCAACATGTCATCAATATAGACTTCCATGGATGTCCCTATCTGTTTTTGAAACATTCGGTTCACCAACCGCTGATAAGTGGTTCCAGCATTTTTCAAACCAAAGGGCATGACTTGGTAACAATACGTTCCCTACTCTGTAATAAAAGAGGTCTTCTCCCGATTGCTGGGGTCCATTCTGATTTGATTGTAGCCTGTAAAGGCATCCATGAAGCTGAGGAGCTCGTGGCCAGCAGTGGCATCCACTATGAGGTCGACCCGAGGTAAAGGAAAACTGTCCTTCGGGCACGCTAGGTTGAGGTCAGTGAAATCAATGCAGAGCCGCCACCTGCCATTGGTCTTTTTGACTAGTACCACATTAGCTAGCCAGACGGGATAGTCCACTTCCTTGATGGCCTTGGCGTGGAGGAGCTTGCCGACCTCCACATTGATTGCCTTCTGTCTTTCTGAGGCGAAGCTTCTCCTTTTTTGTTTTACGGGCTTGTAGGTGGGATTCACATTCAATTTGTGCATGATAACCGAAGGGTCGATGCCCTCCATATCCTCCTGTTTCCATGCAAATACGTAGTGCTCTCCCTCAGGAATTGTATAAGTCGATCCTTAATTTCCTTGCTTAACTTAGATCCGACGTAGAAGAGGTGTTCTGGCTCCTCGTCGAGCTGGATAGGTTCGAGCTCTTCTGATGGCGTTGGTCTGGTTCCCAGCTCATCTCTCATATCGAGCTCATCCAGTTGTATGCTTTCCACCTCTTTCCGCTTCATAGAGGCCATGTAACACTCTCTAGCCACGCGCTGATTTCCTTTGACCATTTCGATTCCATTTTATGTGGGGAATTTCATGACTAGGTGGTATGCCAAGGGGATGGCTCTCATTGCGTTTAAGGAAGGTCTCCCTAACAGCATGTTATATGCTGAGGGAGCGTCAACCACCAGGAATCTTACGGTTGTGGTGGCCTGGCGGGGAGAGTCTCCAACGGTGAGTACGAGCTGAATTGATCCCAAGGGCAATACCCTTTCTCCCGAAAATCCTAACAGATGGGCGCTCACTGGCTCCAGTTTTTCCCTTCCTATGTCCATCTTGTCGAATGCAGATGCGAAGATGATGTCTGCCAAGCTCCCATTGTCTATTAGAACCCGATGTACTATCCTGTTAGCCACAATGGCTCTCACTACCAACGGATCATCATGGGGATGGTGACAGCCCTCCAAGTCTGAGTCTGAAAATGTTATGGTCGTGTCTAGCGGGGGTACCTTGGTTGTAGTGCATACCTCATGTATTTCATCACCTCGGATTCTGCGCAAATGCGCTTTCCTGGCAGCACTGGATTCTCCTCCCCCTGCAAATCCTCCTGATATCACCCTGATTTCTCCCATGGGTTGCTGGTGTTGTGCAAGAGCCTGTTGCTGAAGTGGTGGGGGGTGGTAGAGGTCGATTTGGGTATTCTTGGGCCACAAAGCGACGTAATTGCCCCCGCTGGATCAAGAACTCTATTTCCCTCTTTAGCTGAATGCAATCATCTGTGTGATGGCCATGGTCTCTATGAAATTCGCAGTACTTGGTGGGATCCCTCTTCGCCGGATCGGCCTTCATCCGAGGTGGCCATCTAATGAACTTCTCGTTCTGTACCTCATGCAAGACTTGCGATATAGAGGCAGTAAGGGGAGTTGGTTGTCGAAGTGGGTACCTTGGCTTCGGTTTTGGCTGTGGGGCCCCAGACGATCTCTTACATTGCCTCTCCTCTTTGGGAAACGGTCTCTATCCCTTCTCGGAGACCTGCCCCACTCCTTATCTTTCTGGGGACTTCTCTCCCTCTTCTTTTCTTCCTTTCCCTTCTCTTTTCACGACGAGGAACTCCCTATCTTTGAGAAGAGTGCTTCTTCCCCATTTATATACTTCTCTGCTTTAGCCAACACCTCGACCATATTCGCTTGAGGGTTCTTTGATATGAAAAATATTAGATCTTTTGATTGCACCCCGAGCCCCGCAATGAAGGCGGTTATGGCAAACTTTTCATCAGGGACGTCCACTTTCAAAGATTCTGAGTTGAACCTCTGAACGTATGATCTGAGGTTCTCGTCTGGTCCTTGCTTTACATTTAGGAGATGGTAGCTCGGCTTCCTGTAGATTCGAGCTCCTATGAAATGGGACACAAAGGAGATTGAGAGTTCTTTGAATGAAGAAATGGAGGCTGGGGGAGTCTATTGAACCACGCTAGGGCTGATCCTTTAAGAGTGATAGCAAAGGCCCTGCATCGCACGGGGTCCTGATATCCATGCAACTCCATTTGGTTTTTATATGTGTTGAGGTGGTCCATAGGGTCTTTCGTTCCGTCGAAGGCCTCTACTTGAGGCAGCCTAAATTTTGGGGGGGGGGGCGAGGGAAATGCAGTACCCCTGTGGTAAATGGTGACTCTGTTTGCTGCAGTAGGGCGTCCATAGTGATAGGAGCCTTGCTTTTACAGTCTCCTTCATGTGGCTGAGCTTCTGCTTGATGTCCTCGAAGCGTTGTTCCCAATATTGTTCTCTTCTTTCCTGCTGGTAGGGGATAAAATCACTCCTTTCTCCTTCATCATTCCGGCTCTGTGCCTCTTCGTTGTGACCATTCCTGGGTGGCGGTTGCGAATCCATTCCCATGGTTTGGCTATTCTATCCTCCTTCAATGACCTCCCTGAGGGGGTCTAGGTGGTGCTGTTTCTTGCGAGGAAGATTATTCGGGCCTGCTTGGGCCGGTCGTGCCTCCTGTGGGCGCTTCAAGAGCTTCATCAGCTCTTCGTTTTGCTGTAATAGGCGCTGGTTGACAAGGCGGAGGGCGTCCAACTCGTTGTTCGCTGGTGGTTCCCCTGTGAAGGGGTTGGTTTCTGGATTATTTTCAGCTTGTGCATTGGTGGCTTCCTGTTGATCTGGCGGACGCAGCGGATTGGTTTGACCTCTGCTCATATTACGAGTTGAGACCATCAATCACTGGTTGATCAGCTTATTTGTAAAACGAGAACAATCGTTCCAACAGACGGCGCCAAACTGATGATGCTTTTTCACCGCGGATGAGCGGGGAGCGTGTAAACCGTGATGATCGAGATGGATCTGAGCTATATGGCTCTCGTGATTCGCAGTAGAGTATTCAGGGGAGTCTGGGAGAATGTGAACAGTAAGAAATATAGTGGTTCACCGGCTTTGGAGCTCGGCTAGTCCATTCTTCAATGGAGGCTCTTGCTCCTTTTTCTTTATTGATCCCTTGAGTGCTTATTCAATACAATATGAAAGAAATTAGGGTTTTGTCATGGCTCTGTAGCCTTTAGGGTTGCCTCTCGGGTCTATGGTTCTGTGTCTCGCAATGAAGGTATATTACAGTATTTATAACGCAATCCCTATCTCTAGGGGATATCCGGCGAGATCTTTTCCCTTCCCTCGTGGGATTCTCCTTTAAATTAGGAGAGGATCTTGGTTGATTGAGATTTCATGCCTTGATTGTCGTTTCCTACTGCTGTGGGAGCCCTTGTTATTAGCCAGTTGTTCACACCATGTTTTTTCTATCACCTTGCCTAGAGTGAGCTCTGGGTCAGCGCCCCTGAGCTCAGGATTCCCTATCCGACCTCCCTTCTGGGTTGACCTCTTGGTCTGAGCTCATACTTAAAATATTTTTTTGATATCATCAAAGCTGATCAAGGGTTAGTGGGTAGTTGGAATATTGACTTAGCTCTATGTAGTTTGCAATCATACAGTGTTACTAAAACAATGAAGCCTTCAAATTTTTTCCCCGGTAAGTGAGGCCTTCATTTACATTGCCAAAATGTTGCTAAATTCGTTAATTGGGGGGATGGGAACATTAGAATAGGTTAGGTACCTTAGGATCCGGAATCATAAACAAAAATATAAACCAAGCATAAGATAAATCTCATTTGATTAGGATAGTGGGCTATAACTTGTTTTTATTCACTTTTCT
>CM042185.1:44794018-44852214 GCA_023539305.1 Ilex asprella
AAAAAAAAAAAAAAGAACAGAGAGATGCAGCCATGTCAATATTGTTTTCCCTCAAGAATTATTATTCTGTATCAAAGAAAATCCAACTGCAACTAGTCAACATGATGTCAACCTCACCTTTCCTTTATGTCGTCTTCAATTCTGATTTCTTACTTGTATGGTTATCTTAGCTTCTTCCCTTCCCTTCTCCTAAACGATAAGCCTCATTCTCCCTCTCTTACAAAAGTGACGAGCTGTTCTCAAACCAAATTCATGGAAAACCATTACTCCCACAAGGGACTTTTCTCTATCTATCTCCTCCTGCTTTTCCAATTCTCATCTCTCTCACTTCTCTCATCTGCTTATACTCCACGAGAAAAGTATTTCATCATCTGTGGCTCAGACTCCGACGTCACAGTCAGCGACCGGAACTTCGTCGCCGACGGCAACTCCGACTCTTTCACTCTCTCTGCCAGTGGGAGCAGTCCTGTTAAAAGCACCAATACGTCAACACTCAATTCTCCTCTCTACCAAACTGCAAGAATTTTCAGGAACCCATCTTCGTATGAGTTTCATATAGTCCAAACCGGCACTTTCGTGGTACGCCTCCATTTCTATGCCTTTTCTTCTCCGAACAATCTCTCCGATGCTCATTTCAACGTTACGGCTTCTGGGTATTCGCTGTTATCGAATTTCAGAGTCCCAAACAGTGGTAATTACAACTCACCTGTGATTAAAGAATTTTTTCTCACCATTAATGGTGGGAAGTACCCAATTTACTTCTCACCTTATCAAGAATCATCTTTTGCATTCGTAAATGCTATAGAAATATTCGATGCCCCGGATCAATTCATTCCGAATTTCGCTCCTCATGTCACTCCTGCTGGAAATTGCAGTAATTACACAGGTTTGCTCTCTAATAATGTTCTGAAAATAGTTCTTCGGATTAATGTCGGAGGCCTTACCGTCACGCCGGAAAATGATACTCTCTGGAGGAATTGGGTACCCGATGATGATTATCTTGTTAATAAGGATGCTGCAAAAAACAGTAATCCTCTTAGTGATACGCTTAAGTATCGAAGTGAATTGGTAAATCAGTTTAACGGAGTCATGGCCGCAACTGAAGATTCAGCCCCTTCTAATGTCTACCAGACTGCCAAACAGTTAAACGGAGACAACAGTAATATGTCGAGTTTTTCCAATATAACATGGCAATTTGAGGTGAGAGAAAATGCTACACACCTTGTCCGGGTACACTTTTGTGACATTGTGAGTCTGACCCTCAATTTTTCGGTATTCAGTTTCTACTTTTACAGCAAGTTCGGTCAGTTGATTGATCCATACAAGCCATTTCAACAGTTGTCAGTTCCTTTTTACTATGATTTTGTGGTTGATACCGATGATTCGGGTTTTTTGAATGTCAGTATTGGTCCCCGGAATGATTCGAAGAATCAGTTAGCCTTTCTGAATGGGCTGGAGATTATGGAGCTAATCAAAGATGTGGGATCAGCTCCAAAGACAACGAAGCCAACGACAAAACATTGGCTTATAATAGTTGGTTCAGTTGTCGGAGGTGTGACTTTGATCCTCATATTGATAATGGTGGTCTTGTTTGGTTTGAAATGCAGGAAACCAAAGCCTTCTGAGACCTCAGATTGGCCAGCAGTGCCTGTATATGTTGATGTTGAGAGTTCTTATAGTAGGATTACTCAACAATCTAGCAGAGGCTCACCTCTTCCAAATTTGAACCTCAGATTAAAGATAAGTTTTGCTGATTTACTGTATGCAACAAATAATTTTGATACCAAATTGAAAATTGGTGAGGGAGGGTTTGGGAAAGTCTACAAAGGAACTCTTCGGAACGGCATGAAAGTGGCTGTGAAAAGAAGTGAATCAGGACATGGCCAGGGGCTTCCAGAGTTCCAAACTGAGATCATGGTCTTATCGAAAATTCGCCATCGCCATCTTGTTTCTTTGATTGGGTATTGTGATGAAAGGTCTGAAATGATACTGGTTTATGAATTCATGGAGAAGGGAACTCTGAGAGACCATCTCTATAATTTAAATGAAGACTCTAGGCGATCATCATCTTCACGATCCGAATTGGATTGGAATCAAAGGCTGGAGATCTGCATTGGAGCAGCAAAGGGTCTTCATTACCTTCACACTAGTTCAGATGGGGGCATCATTCACCGCGATGTCAAGTCAACCAACATCTTGCTTGATGAACATTATGTGGCTAAAGTTGCTGATTTTGGTCTGTCAAGATCAGGTCCCTCTGATCAAACCTATATTAGCACAGATGTAAAAGGAAGTTTCGGTTATCTCGATCCTGAGTACTTTAGGTGCATGCAATTAACTCAGAAATCGGATGTGTACTCTTTTGGGGTGGTTCTGCTTGAAGTTCTTTGTGCTAGACCAGCCATTAGTAGGTTGCTTCCACGGGATCAAGTGAACTTGGCTGATTGGGGGATGTCTTTTCAAAAGGAAGGACAGCTCGAAAAAATTGTTGATCCTTTCCTTGAGGGCAAAATTAATTCCAATTCACTGAGAAAATTTGGGGAAACAGTGGAGAAGTGTTTGATGGATTGTGGTGTTGACAGGCCCGGAATGATCGATGTGTTGTGGGATCTGGAATATGCACTGCAGCTCAACCAAACCACAGTTCTAAGAGAGCCATATGAAGACAGCACTGTAGATGCTTCATGGAAGTTGCCATTACATGTCGTTAATCGCTTACCGTCTAATGGCATCACCATGGATGGAGATGAATGGACCTCGGGAGTGATTGATGGTTCAGATACAAATTTTTCAGATGCTGGTGAAGTGTTCTCCCAATTGAAAGTTGATGATGCCAGATAAATTCATGCAGGACTAGGTACTATTACTTTCTGTTATTTGTTTCTATTTACATTAAGAGAGATCTTCTACTTCAATTTGGCTGCATTGTTGTGATATAATTTTCAACCATGGTTATACTTACATTGCAGCACACAGAAAGGAAAGAGAAGGAGTGGGGAGGGGGGTGTATTTCAATCTAGAAAGTTAAGAAAAATCCAGTGAAAAGTTGAACTTATGCTATCTTTTTTGCTACTTTTTTGTTTTATTTTTCAGGTTTGAATCATTCTGTATTTGTTCCAAGCACCATATCTAGAGTCATTGCTTGCTATAAGGTATTTGTGACAATCAAACCTGGTATTGGAGGTGGAGTTTCTTACTTAAGGTCTGGACTTTGGAGTGGGCTCAAGCAAGGAGTTCACTGAGAAATTTTATTTTCGAAGTTTTAGGATTTGAACGTTGTAATTAGGGGGTTTGATTTGGCGGAAATAGCTTCTTTGTTTGCAGGAATAAGGCAACGTAAATTTAATTCTCCCCAAATTTCGTAATAACGGGAGTCCCGTGTACTAAATACGTTTTTTATTTAGCTATAAGGTTATATTTACTTGAGTCTAATTTAGTTGATTACACTCTTACTCTCCAAACGAGAAGTTCAGGAGTATGTTTGCGAAAATTAACCGGATGAATCGATAATTGTCATCGTCAAAAAGACATGTCCAGCACCTTAATCAATATCTGGTACCAAATGCAACTGTTTTGGTATAACCTTCACTTCTTTCTTCCCCTTCATAGCATTGAATTTAATATACCATGTCATTAAAATATCAAATAGATATACTTAAGTCTCTCTAGTGCGAATTAAGATCCTCGCTATTATATTTTTATTCAATTTAATTTAATAATAGTTCATCATTCATAAATTCAAGAGAAATTCACTGTTCTTAAGTAGGTTCCTTACCCATACATGGTAGATGATCTAAGATTAAGTTAAATTAAGTGAAAATGCAACTAATGTTCTGTTTGGTAGGAAGGATTCCTTTGCGTTTGGTTGGATGGATGAAAAATAAAAATGATTAAATTTTTTTTTAGCTAAGATTAGGAGTGACAATCGAGTCGTGTCGTATCAAATTTGTGTTGAGTTATTACGGGTTTGAGTCGAACATTAGTCAAATATAACTCAACTCATTTAACTAAATGTGTCATGTCGAGTTGCGAGTTGACCTGTTTATTTCCGTATCATGTTCGTATTCGTATTCATGTTGACCCACATAAATTTTGAATAAAAAATTTAATGCTTATATTCTATTTTCATTTAATTGAATCCATATTAATATTTTGTCTACAAACTAAAAATTAACTTAAATAATATAATAAAAATAAATAAAAATATATTTTTATATAATAATTATGTCAATGTTTAATAAATAGTTACAAATAATTAATAATTTATGTCTATAATATTAGTTAAACATGTTAATTTTGTATTAATTTTATGTTACTATACAAACGAGAAATAGAGAAAATGTTTATTTTTAGGGTTAATTGAAAATTACACCTGGAAAGATCGTTAAAATCTCAATTTGCACCCCCAAAGATAAACAATCTAAATTTTCACCCTCAAAGATAAAAATTTATATCAATGTGTACCCCTAAAGATAAAAAAATTTTAATTTGTACCCTCAAAGATAGAAATTTGTATCAATATGCACCTAAAACTAACCCCCGTCAGTTTGATACGTAAAACTAAATTGATAAATTATACTTAGATCCCCTCATGCTTGTCACTTAATCATTTGAACTCCTTCATATTTAGAATATTACTCCTACATCTCATGATGTTTGTGCACGTATAACATATAACCCCTTTTCGTTGATATCTGTTAATTTAACAATTAAAAAATATGATTTTATCCTAATAAATGGATAAATTACACATAAACCCTTTCATGCTTGTTACTTAATCATCTAGACCCCTTAGATTTGAAATATTGCACCTACATCCATTGAGAATCCGAATATGACTAAAAATATCCCCCCAATTCGGCATTCAAATAATTCTATTTAAGTGATATATTGCATTGGATATAAAAAAATATTATATAAATACCTACATTCTATTGGACATTCAAATGATAAGCTTAATTTTGAACTTTAGAACATATCGAACCTACAAAATAAAGGATAATATAAAATTATAATTTTTTATTAGGATAAAATCATATTTTTTAACGGTTATATTAACAGATATCAACGAAAAGAGGTTACGTGTTACACGTGCACAAACGTCATGAGATGTAAGACTAATATTCTAAATGTGAAGGAGTCCAAATGATTAAATGACAAGCATGAGAGATTTTATGTATAATTTATTAATTTAGTTTTAGGTAGCAAATTGACGACGGTTAATTTTAGGTGTACATTGATATAAATTTCTATCTTTGAGGGTGTAAATTGATATTCGAACGATCTTTTGGGGTGTAACTTGTAATTAACCCTTATTTTTAAATAAACGGATTGATGGTGTCAATTTTGAGTTTGACTAGTTGAATTGAATATGAGTCTTTTATATTTCTTGTTCACGTGCCAGGTCATTTTTAAGTTTGTGTCATAAAATTCGTGTCGAGTTCGAGTTGTGTAATCGTGTTGAGTCGAAAATTTTCACTCCTAGTTAAGATTGGAAAAATATTTTTAAAAATTTTTAATTTTTTTTATTATTTTAATTTTTTTTAATATATATTTATATATATAAAAATATATACATATTTTATCATTGTATTTATATATGAAATTAATGTATACATAATATATGTATATATCAAAAGATATATAGACAAATAAGATACATTTTAACACAAATAATTAATTTTACATCCACTTTCGTTCCGATTTTAGAGGGATTGATTTTGGTGAGTTGAAAGGAAAATTAATCTATCCACTTTTCCATCTTTCTTATTTTTCTTTCTTACCAAACATGATATTTTATTTATCCCTCTAATTTTTCCATCTTTTCATCTTTCTATTTTTCCATCATATCAAACAGATCATAAGAGTATCTCAATCTCTTTAATCCAGAGGTTCATGTAGTTGTGTTTATTTTTTTCGCATTCTTTGCTTAACGTAGCTTTATATGGATACGGTGGAAACCATAAATTCTCTCGTGGGACATGTAAGCATACTTTAATTATGGGATCAGCATATCAAAAATATTTGCAGTTTGTATAATGGCGTTGGTTGGACTCAAGCCCTTCGGTCCACCATGGGGAATTTCTGTTTTCTTTGGTCTTCAACTTTTGTCTGCCGCAAATGAGTCGTCAAATAAAGGGTGGACAACATTTCAAGGTATTTTTAGCCAATGATGAATTTTGCGCCACGGGATGAATTGAGAATCTAAGCACATTTCCAATGCCAACAACAACTATTCTTGAGTTTATGATATGGAGGTGTAAATCCCTCCTGGATCCGACTCTTGGGTTTACCTCGGGGCATCTTTCTAGATTAATATTTGTTGGGTCAAGTTTGGTCTAGTGGCTGGGATCCATTTGTTTCTATTGGGTTATGTTATGTCTCTTGGGTTGTGTGAGAATTTCTATTTTTAGAGTAGTATGGCTGGGTCCATTTCAGTGTGTTTTATGTTTTAAGGTTTGTTTAACAATTTCTTTTTCGGAGACAAAATAATGTAGTAATAGAGAGAAAAAGTAGCATATATTAATCTCGACTTAGCACCTTTACAAATAAGTGAAAACACAACTTTGAATTAGTAGTATCAAAATATGACATATTTTGTTAACACGATATAAAAGTAAAGGGTTTGAATCTCTTTTAAGCCACCTGTTTTGTATATGAATAGACTCAACAAAACAAGATTAATAAACGATTTGATTGACTTCACCTGACATATAGATGAAGTCAATCAAAACATATACGTAGCACGACTTATTTATAAATTAATTATACACGATTCAAATTCGATATAACACGATTCGTTAAATACAAATTTATTAAATAAAACGAGTATGAGTAGAATTCTTTTTGACATGGATCTACTAAGACCCAACACAAAATTGCCTCAACCGACACGATTTACACAAATACTTTGAATTGCCCAATTGCTTTAAGAGAAATCAGAAGGGGAAAATGAATTTGACAAGTGCAAGAACAAACCCGATTTCTCACTTTGCGAAACAAGAAGCTGCACAAATTGTACGAAAAATATATGATTGCTTAAACATTTCCATGGTCCATGGGCCGGAAAGCTTCGCCCCTGCGATCCATGAGTGGCAAATTAGCTAGGCGGGTAGGGCCGGTGGGTACGTGTCTGGCCCGTATCATTGTCTTGACGGGCCCGCCATATTGCTCTAGCTATCAAGTTTGCTATCAGAGAGTTGTTATAACAGCAGAAAATATAACATCAACATCTGACTGATTAAATAACAGAAACTATACAGAATGAAATAATTTTCTCAAGAATGAAAATTACCAAAATGTACAACTGCTACATGTATGATACACACCCTTGCCCGTATTTAGAAAAAAAAAAATAGAACTACTTGTGGCCATTGCCTTTCCTACTGGGGCCAGAAGCTAGAGTGAATACTTGGTTTCTTTCCAAAAAATGGCCTTTGACGAAGTTCGATGAATGAGAAGATGAAGATAGCCCGGCAGGTTCAAACCCATCACCGGTTTCTGAGCCGGCAATCTCATTCTTCTGCGTCGAAGCCGAACAAAGAACTCTAGAACCAACAGCACTTGGCGGTGTAAACACCAGCACCACCAATAACATTAATACTAAACACAAACGTTTCATCTTTAAGCTTTGTGATGGTGTTTGTTTCACGTTTCAGTGAGTGAAAATGAAACTCTTCAATTAATATTTATCAAGACCAAGAGGTTTGGGACTTGGGACTGAAAAGGTTGGGAACTTGGAGTAGGATCTCTATGGCCTAAGCTATGGACTTTATAAAAAGGACTGGTTTGGTCGGGCAAAGGACGGTGAATGGCTTTTTCGGCAGGGACCCAACAGGATGGGGTGTTTGACTTGGGAATTTTTTGGTTGGTAACGTGCGAAGAGATTTAATATGTTTTCTTTAACATTTGAAATCTGCATACCTCTTTCTTTTTTTTCTTTTTATGTTTGTGTCTAACTATTCTGTTGAACTTAGCGACTAATCAGTGTAATTTGAATTAGGTTAGAGCATGTCTTAAAAGAGACAATGGTGGCTAACCCTAAGGGAAGTGTGGGAAGGGATTGAACTTAAGACTTCTAAATTACCAAAAATCATATTGAATCACTAAACCACTCCTAAAGTTAAATCTCACTATCCCGTGCTCATAATACAATACATTTTCACTTTAAGTCCTCAAATTAAGAATAATTTCTGAACTAATACTCGACAAATCTGCATAAAACTCTCTGCTAAGACAATTAATATCCAATTTATCATACTAATATTAATTTGGACCAAATTTTTGTCAAGGGATTTGGGTCTCTATGACTATATTTTTATATCATTCTCTGTAAATTCAAGTACAAGCCATTATAAACAAGTAAATATCCTATCAAAATATAGTAAGCAGTCTAATATTGAAGCAAATGCTTGAAAAGCTTGTTTGAGTGGATCTGAAAACACTTAAGGTGCTCTCTAGGAAAAAGAAAGTAAAAGAATCGATTGAATGTGTTTGAACCATGCAAAATGCATACCCTTTTTTGTTTGTATGACAACTTTGAAATTCTTTTTTCAGTCTAAAGAATGGTTTTTTTTTTTTAAGTTTCACACGATATTCCATATTCCTCCTGAGAATTGGTGTGTACACAAGTTTTCTGTAGTTAGATACCTTTTGCCTTTTTTGTCACTTTTCCTCGCTTTGTGGCTATAACTAACACTGCAACCGTGCCCACCCAGACGGGATTCAACGTGTGAAGGTCCTAGCACTCCAAAGTTAACAAGGAAATAAAGCAGAGAGTAAGCCTGTGCAGGGAATCAATTCAGTGTCGTTTGGTGAGCCGTATTATTTTCGATTTTTATCGATTAAATTTAAGAATCAATCATAATTTGATTCATTTAATTAATGGTATTAAATGTTCTACCGCTAATTCAATTTGATTATGATCGTGTTGTGTTTAAATCGAGATCGAGCCCCATAAAAAATGGAAAAGATGTACGATTCTTCATATAAATTTGATTAAATCGAGATCGAGCCCGAATTAATAGTTTGTTCACTTGTTCATGAGTTAACACTAATTTAATTTTTTTTTATTATTTGTATCAATAGATTGTATCATTTTTAAATTCGCGTAAAAAAAACTAGTTAAATCTACCCCTCAAATTTGCCGTAGGTTCGTGTGAATAATTGTTGTCCTTAGCAAGAATGTCGGTTTCTCTGGAGAAAGAAAAACAAAAAACCAAAATCACTTTGAGTTCTACTTGTGAAACCTATGAGGAAGTTCTTGCCAGTTTTTTCAAATTAGACCGACCCAACCCCTTACATTTTGTTATTAAGTATCAAAACATAGCGATTTTGAAACAAAATTTTTAAATTACGATAATTTTGAACTGATTTATTAAATTACGGAACTTTCTAAAAAGTCGAATTATTGATCCCTCTGTTAGTCTTTTGTAAAAAAGCGAGACTAAATGTCCCCGTTTTTTTTTTAAAAATAATGGCCTTTCCAATAATCATATTTTTAAATCAATACTTTTATAGACTAAGTTTTTAATTAAAAGCGGAATTGTCACGCTTTTAAATCAATGTTGTTATAGATCATGCTTTTATTTTAAAACAGGATTCTTGACTCTATTTTTATTAACAAATATCGTGTAAATAAATTTAAAAGTATCATAATTTGATAATTTAATTTCAAAATTACCTGTTATTTAATTCTTGCAGTTTCCCATTGGTCGCATTCTTCTTCTTATAACACGTGAATGTTGTTCAATGGTCAATAAATCATATACAACTGGCTTTACTGTCAAATTTATTCGTTCAAAGATTCGAACTTCTGTCTTGCCCAGATGTCGGTAGGGGCCGTAGGGCTGTGGATTGGGTGTGGATGGATTTTATAAGTCTGGTGCAAAATGGTCTTACAATTTGACGGATTTTATTTTATTTTCGTGATATATATTTAAATTCGTTAATATTTCAAAATTTGCTCCGAAAATATGATTTGATCCGAATAATTTAATTAACTAAATTTTAATAAATTATACCCATATTTTTAACTAAATTTTTTTAAATAATCACTTTATTTCTTTTTTATATTTGTATATAAATAATTCATATCGGATCATAAATGAGTCGGATATAGGTATATTCAAATTCGAATATGTGAAATACAATATATCATATTTGAATTTGAATTCAGATTGTCGGTAAAAAATATAAATAAATATTCAACTAATCAGATTCAAATTAAAATTCAATCAATTGACAGACCTAATTATCAGATACTTGGATATAAATCAATGCAAATTGGTCAACAACCCTTATTTTTCTGTACATTTCATGGATAGATCGGTTACGAATATGCATCAAAAACCAAAATTGGGCACTTCTGTTTCATCTATTGGTATGCTGGATGGATCGTGTTTAGAGGCAAGTAGCCATGGCAATTATCTTTTGTTGAGTACTTTTTTGACCCAAAAAAAAAAAAATCCTTTATTTTTATCACGAAATGGGAATTTAGAGCTTCCTATTAAAAGTGAATTGGATTGACCGTATTTTTAATTGATCGAAATCTTTTTTTTTTTTTTTGTCGGATCGAGAAGTCCCTTTTAGACTAAAAGGTCCCTTGAGTCCAAGGACGAAGTTAGAAATATGTGGTAACAGGGATAAATTTTAACAATAACAAGATAAAAAACATAGCATTATTGTTAATAATAATGAGGAAAACTACATTTATGTCACCTTTACAATTGTTCTATGCTTGTTTTTCTATTTTGTAAATGTTTCATGATAATTTTATTATTAATGATATAAAGACGATGTCGTCCGAACAATGACGCTCCGTGGACCTAATTTATTAACTTGATATGCTGACTTTATTAATTGTTGTTGAATTCATAATGACTTTTAAAATTAGGATGGATTCACTACACCCAATCCAAGAGCAACAATGAATGATGTGATCAGCTAATTGGATAACAAGTCTAAATTGTATTAACGTTCTTTTTTTTTTTTTTTTGATAGAAAACGGTACATTTTATTGATTACGGAATATTATGAAAAAAAAAAAAAGCATTAGAAAATCCGGAGCTCTCTCCTTCCCAAACAAAAGCACTCTCAATAAATCTCGCTTGTTTGGCTAGAATGAAAGCCACTCTGCCATCACATTTTCAAGAATTTCATTCACAGAACCCATTCTTTCTTGAGCTTCCCATTCATTGATTAAACTCAAAAAATTGAATGGAGTCCCCGTCCAAACTGATCTGCAACACTTACTTGATCCCTACAAAACTACATTGCCTCCTTCATAGCAACAACTTCAACACCTATCGCCACCTCCCTGGACTCGACCTTCTTAGCCATCTCTGCCATAAAAATGTCATTCATGTCCCTGATAACTACTCTCACACCCACATACTGACCTTCCACCAGAGCAACCCCCTAGAAGTTTGCTTTCAATAGACCAGCAGAAGGTAGTGTCCAAAGAAGCTGAAATTATACTTTTCTCAGTCTTTTAGCTAAGATCATGTGTAGTATCTGTTCTTATCAATTTAATATCTAATATGTGGGACAATGTCTCACACGATATTAAATTAGTTTTTTTCAGGGAGAGGGTCCACCACAATAGTTTGTTATTGGGATCCTCGAGTGTTACCCTTGCGTTGCACTATTGCATGGGCCTGGTGCACCCCACCTTAAAAAAGATGTAAAAAAAAAACAAAGAAGCTGAAATTGATATGAACGTTCTTAATACATCCAAATTAACAATTGAGGGAGGGAAAGTGCGAGAAATAAATAGGAAAATAACAAAGAATTTATAGTTAAGGAAAGTAAGTCTAAGGTCAAATAAAAATGTGAATATACTCGTTGCATGGTTTTCACATCTTACAAACTATAGACTTGGACGTGAAGGTGATATTATTTGTTAATCTGATGTATCATTACTATTGAATTGATATTGAATCTCAACTAATAATAGAATTCACTGTCAATTTAATGTCAAAAAATGATTAGACCAGTAAATAAAGTTAGCAAATCAAGTGCAAGGAACATTACTCATGTGCTGCTTTTCTACAATCATATAAAGAGATATGCAACAAGGGAAAATAGATTGTCACCCTAATGATTTGTTTCGTAGGGTGGATAGAATGATAAAAAATAGAAGTGATACATTTTATATCATTTAAGGAAAGAATAATTCATTTTGGTGAGTTAAAAGAAAAGTTCATTCATCAACTTTTCTGTCCTTACTATTTTTTTCTTTACCA
This sequence comes from Ilex asprella, assembly GCA_023539305.1. Classification (NCBI taxonomy): domain Eukaryota; kingdom Viridiplantae; phylum Streptophyta; class Magnoliopsida; order Aquifoliales; family Aquifoliaceae; genus Ilex; species Ilex asprella. The sequence goes on from CM042185.1 coordinate 44,806,264, forward strand.
AATATGATGTTTATCTATCCTTTTAACTTTTCATACTTTTTTTTATCGTACTAAACGAATCATAAGTTTCCAACATTATTGGACATGCATTAGTGATATAAGTCATTTATTTACTCTCCATGTTGCAAAATTATGTCACAATCGAACAAACACTGTTTTACCAAAATTAAAAATTTTATTTTATTTTGCTTGTACAAAAAGGAAAAGAAAAGGGTTTGGCTGCGTTTTAATTATAATAGAGATATTAGCAAAATGTGGACTTGTTATGGTTCTCATGTGCTTTTTTATACCAATACTGATGTCCTTATGGTATATTTTTTATCAACTTTTCTTTACCAAATAATTTCATACAAAACAGTTATTATGAATGGACAATTTGTGATACTCGATTAAACTCAATTTTTTTTTCAATGAGGCTTAGTAATTCAACTATCCACGTGCAATTTGAGTGTATCCAACAAGGGTAACTTTTTCTCAATTATCTATTAAAGTAAAAAAAATAATTTTGTCATAAAAATAAAATCATAATTGATTAGTATATAACAAGGGTGATCTGTATAAATCTTAATATGTACGATTAAACTTACAAAAAGAGCGAAAGTTTAGACGAAGAAGATAAAAAATATATATATATAAAAAAAAACAAAGATACTTAAAAAGTACAAAAAAAAAAATCATTTCGGATAAGTATTTTGGTAAAAAAGGTAAGTGCAAGTGTGCTTACTTTTTTCTTTGGAACACCTATCTTTTTGTTAGTAGATAATAGTATCTTGCTTCACGTCCATTCAATAAAAAGGGTGTCATTATAAGATTTGAATTATTCTCTATCAAACAAGTTAAATTTTCGAATCTCAAGATCGTAAAATAGACAAAACCAAAGATCAATAGAATGAGAATGGAGAATTCACCCTCATCTTACGTTATAGCAAGATATGCTGTCCAGGATTGGATTAATGTAGTGTGACAGGCGCAAAGACGAGAAATTCATGGCACGAAACCGGGTGAAGGAGCCATAATAGTTGACAGCAATGAATGCTGGCATGAAAACACCGATTGTCCGGTAAATATTATGATGACTATTGAGAAGGTGACAAGACATGCTTGTATGACTACATGCTACGTGCTTGAGAAAGAGCGACAACAGGCTCAAAAGCCGGCACAAAATGACAACTCCAAATTCCAAAAATTGGTGAAGTGGTTTTATGTATGCTAGTTTTTTGTTGAGAAAGAAAGGGGTGGAGCAAGGAAGAAAGCTCAGTGATCATTCTGTTAGGCCTTCATTGGTGGAATTATAAGGTCCCTGATCGCGTTTAGAACACCTCTTGAGACTAAACCTAGCTAGTCTAGCATAACGGTCAGCCACCAAGCTCTAACAGAGATTTCAGGACTCGAACTCTCAACCTCTGAGTGAAGTGTAAGGCCGACATCACTACTAAACCACCCTACTCCGCCAACCACTAAGCCCAATGTATGCTAGTTAGGAGAGTTATATTGGATTCGAAAACACTCAAGTGTAACTCAACCACTATTTCAACTTGGGGTTGTACAATTTGGTACTTCTTTTTAGTACTGTATCTAGGGCTATCAAAATCTAACACGACACGATTAACTGACACGAATTAAACGGGTTTAGGTGATAAACGGGTTGACACACCTAACACATTTAATAAACGGGCCGTGTTTGGGTGAAACCTGTCAAACCGTTTATCACACGTTTACTCGTTTAAATAAAATTAATATAATAATAAATTAATAATTATTTTGAAAAAATTAGCAAGAAAATAGAAGTAAAGAAATCAATACAAAAAAAAAAGTAAAGTAGTAGTTCAAAGACAAATGAGGGGAGATGGAAAACACTTCAAAGATAAAGGCAAACCAATGTCTTTTATTTTTGTCCCACATTAAAAAATAAAAGGAGAGGGGGAGGGTTGAATTGCCTATAAAAAAGCAATGATCTCTTTCTTTTTTTTTAAGCTTTTTTTTTAAGCCTTCAAGTTTTATTTTTATCCTACATTGCAAAATGAGAGAAGAGGAGGAATGTTGAATTGTCTATAACAAGACAATGACCTCTTACTTTTTTTTTTAAGCCTTCAAGTTTTGTTTTTGTCCCACATTGAAAAATGAGGGGAGAGGGGGAGGGTTGAGTTGTCTATAAAAAGGCAATGACCTCTTACATTTTTTTTTAAGCCTGCAAATCTTATTTTTTATGAAATTTGACTAAAATTTCCTCTTTTTTGAGGTAAGTATACTTGGAAGTCAAAAAAAAAATGGAGTATTAAAATTTATTGATATAATTATTTTAAAATTAAATGGGTAAACGAGTCGTGTCGTGTTACTTGTTTATTAAACGCTTCGTATTTGTGCTGAGATTTTTCACCCGTTTATTAAACGTGTCGTATACGGGTTTACATATTTTTCACTTGTCACCCGTTTAATCCGACACGTAACCGTTTAACACAACATGTTTGACACCCCTAACTGTATCCCTTATTTTTAACCAATAAAAACATAACACGTGTAAAATCAACACAATATAATGGTTATGATCAATTTTTTGGTCTGGTATCCAGATTTTTTTTTTGTGGGTACCATAGTGTGGTCCACTACTTGAAAGTAAAAGTTATAACTAAAAAAATAATGAAAGTTATAATTTTTAAAAGAAAAAATACTACTTTTTTTAGGTCAATTACTTGTTTTCAAGGCGAGGTATTAAGGTGTAACTGACCTCAAAAAATAGTAACTTTTTGTATGATGCTGGAATTTTTTTTTTTGGGTGCGGTAAAATTACCCTACAACTAATTTCCTCCCAATCCGGGGTGGATGTCCAAGATATATTAAAATATCTATCCAGTTGCCAGAATTTAGATCCAACTACTACTATTGTTTCACCTATTTGGATTAATCGACAACTTCACCTCCTACGTTAGGGCATTGCGTACCATCATGAGTTCTGACTTCTAGGAAAACCTTAGTCGCTCCCTCTATTTATTGCTTTGAAGTGCCCATAACTCTGTCATTTAGTCCATGCTTATGCCAAGACTGCTACAGAAGTTAACAAAGAAGCAACATGTGGTAGAAATGGTTAAGTACACCATTATCTTTATCATCATCTTCTTCATAACTTATTGCATGATGGTGGAGGTGTCCGGAACACATGGCAGTCGCCACCGCTCTTCGGCTCCGATCAGTCGTTTCTCTTTCTCAATAAGAAGAGCATATTCTGGTCCGAACCATCATGGTCCTGGTCATTAAAACCAAGCAGGGTGGGTTCATAATTCAGTGTTCCTCTTCCAGAAAAATAGAGTCAAGGTGTATGAGTATGACAGTCAGCAATATATATTACATTTTTATTCATATAATTGTTTTCATATTGAGATAGTGAACACAGGTTTTTTTTGGGCCTTTGATCGTGAAACAACTGAAAGTTATGTTTTAATGTTGAGATACAATTTAAAACAGTTGAAAATTATTTAGTTTGTTTCAAAGTATCAGCTTCTATACCTCTCGGTGTAATGCATGGTCATTCCTATCAGTTGTTACATAGAGGTCATGACGGGCAGAATACACTAGTCAATGGATCAAATTGGAAACAATTCAGTATAAATTTGAACATTATAAAGCAGTTTTTTCTATCTTGTCTTCACATGCAAAGTTCGAGTCTTAGTAGTCTCTCTTCCCTATATACTACTGTATCTGCCATTATAGTGCCCCGCCCCAAAAAACAAAACTTATTTTCTTAGTTGGATCCAATAAGAAAAGGCGTATCCAAAAAAATTGGCACGGAAACTGCCCCGAACCCCTGAAGCCCCTTCTCCATAAGGCAAAGGCTTGCCTAATATATTTTTTGAATTAATATTGTAATTGATGAGTCCGAATTTTACCGGGCTAAGTCCAATTCAAATAAATTAAGGAAGCCCAAACAGAGCAGGGTTAACCCACCAAAAAGGAGTCCAATGCACCAAATGACCAAGTGGCCAGCTCCAGGACCCCCAAAGGAGGGCGCCACCCAAGACTCTCAAGTGGGCGCCGCCCAGGGCCAGTCCGTCGTCCTGTCTCTCCTTCGCTCTCTTCTTCTAGCCACTCAACCTCAAGTCCATCTCAGCGCCAAGGTGACTCCGAAGACCAGGTGCAGCCCACTCCAACTCCAAACTCAGGCTCAAGTACAATCTAACTCAAAGTCCACCTCCAAATGAATAGGGGCATGAGAGAGAGAATATCGGGATACACAGCATGGAGATCTACTCCTACCAAAAGTGTGTCCACCAAAGAGGTCTACTCCTACCAAAAATGTGTTTACCAAAATAGTGGAAGACCCCTTCCTCACGTCACTGCCTCACCGTCATAACCCTAGCTATAATGTAAGCCCTCTCAACATTGAGGGCACGCCTCCGAATCTCATACACTCACTGTTCTCTCTCTCTTTCTCTCTAAGCACTGTAAACTCTCCAAAATACCACGATTCATCAATAAAGATCTCCGCCCATCACTACCATTCCCGAGAGTAGACGTAGGTCATTCGAGACCGAACCACTATAAATCTCTGTGTTTGCCCCTTATTTACTGTTTTACCATTCACTGTCATTGATTGTTTGCTTATTACTCATTAATCACACACTCGATTGTTGATCTTACACGAAGACGATTTTGTGTATCATCAGTAATACTTTCAAGTCCGATTGTCTCAATTTTGTGCTCAAGCCTAAGTTGTTCTTGAAAGAAAATGATTAGGCTCTCTTGAAGGATAATGTGTTGGCTGTGCACTTAGGGCCCATATCACGATTGCCTTTCTTATAATTGATTGAAATAAGTAGTTTTGTCAATCATATCACATCTTAGCGAATTTGTGTCAAAAAATACTCTGCACATGTTCAATTTATTTATTAATTCATGTCTAACGAGTTGTGTTATATCGGATTCGTGTCGTGTATAAATCGTATATAATCTGTATATAAATGATGCGTGTTGTGTATTTTTTTTATTGACTTAATCTATATTCAATTCGTTTATTAATCATGTCGTATTAAATCCATTAATTTATAAAACGCGTGACTTTATATTTGGTGTCATTTTAATGAGTCATGTCATATTTTGACACCTATGAAAATAATAAAGCTTCCAAAGGAGAGCGATGGGCCCACAATAGGCCCTAATCATTGCAGGCTCGAAGGGAGAGTGATTGACCCACAATAGGAACAGATCACGGCCCTTCGGGGATATATGTTATGGACTGGACTGCAGATTTGTAGTTAAGCCTGGGAAAATTATAATGCAGCGGATGGTCGAAGAAAACCTTGTCTCAATTCATTGGAGATCATGGATCAGTTTCCTTCGACTTAGGGTATACATGTTGAGAGGTCGACTCAAGTTGAATCTAGAATAAAGACTTTCAGCTGGTCGAACCCTCCAACACTAATAATAACCATGATTAGCTTTTTGAACTCCGATTATACAATTCAAATTGAATTGCCGAGTTGAAATCAAGTTTAATTCGCAATTTAGAATGATGTTCTGATTAAATTTGAATTCACCAACTCCGGTTACATCCCAAAAACGTGAGTCATTTCTTGGTGAACATGATCTGTCGTAATTTCTTCCATTCCTTCATTTATGTGCCAGAATATAGAGAGATTTGATAGGAGAGTAGAAGAGACGTTTTGGTATATGATAGTCAAAGGAAGTGAGAAAGCTACGGTAATCCAACTCAAGTTTTGTTTAAACATCGATGAAATTATCCTATTTTTGTTCAAACACTACCCGAGTGCAAGAATATTATCTGCCAAAGTACTTGGTAATTTGAATTATGCTTGGATTAAGTTCGAATTCATCCACCTAAGTTGCACTCTTGTTCTAAGTAAATCCCCACTCCAGAGTCATTAACAAATTACAAAAAAAAAAAAATACTAGGAAGAGATCTCTCAACGATAGAGTTGGACTTTGGTTGATATATCTGCACTCAAAAGTTAATTAGTTTGTTACAACTACCTTTAAAATGCCTCAATATTCAAGTTCATAGTAGGAGGAAGACTACTGAGTTTTGAAAGTTTGGCCAGTGATTTCATCAATGAATTGATCAATATTCCGATCAGAAGAACCACCGTCCGCCACCGCTTTCCTAGCCGCTTCCTTCAACTCCATTGCCCTCTTCTTCATCTCTCCTGATCTAGGCCCTTCAGTGACCTCAGCAATGCACCTTTCCACCTCCTCTTGCCTAACAACACCATCTTCCCCAGCCAACATTCTCACACCCATCTTGAAAACATCAACCACAAGCTTCGTATTTGTGGGCTGATCTGTCCATCCCGGAAATCCGATCATCGGCACTCCGGCCACCACTGCCTCCAACGTCGAATTCCACCCGCAGTGGCTCATGAAACACGCCACCGCCGGGTGCATAAGAATCCTTTCTTGACAACACCATGACACCACCAGCCCTCTTTCTTTCGTCTCCTCCAAAAACCCTAACGGCAGTTCTGCAATTTTGTTCTCGGAGTCTCTCTCCGGTGTCCTCACCACCCAAAGAAATGGTCGTGTGCTTTTCTTCAAAGCCATAGCTATATTCTCCATCTGTTTCTTATCTAACACAGTTATGCTACCAAAGGCAATGTAGATGACTGAAGAAGGTGGCTTATTGTCAAGCCATTGCAGACAAGAGTCTTTAGTCATGGCGTTTTCTTCTTTTACTTGAAAAAGAGAAGGCACCAATGGGCCTACAGCAAGAAGAAACACTTGATTGAGTGCATCCATAGACTGAAGAACGTCTGTTTCGAGCTCCGAGAATGAATTCACCAACACCCATTTCACCTTTTCCAAACTTTTAACTGAATCAGAGGCCAATTTTCTGAAGTGATAAGGGCTTGACGGAAGGATAAATGTGGGAAGATCTTTCACTTCTAATAATGGCAATCCAGGAACTTCCAAGAAGTCAATAGGGTTTTCCAACAATGGTGGTGGCTTTAATCCCTTATGGTACTTACAGTAAATGGAATAGAGAGATAAAGCTTGTATAAAAAGCATGGCACAAGGAATGCCGTGATCTGCAGCAACATCTGCCACCCAAGGCACAAAAGGCTGATTTATAATGCAAGAAAATTTTATGTCCTTTTCTGTTAAATTGGTGATGAGATTGGAGAGATATTTGGACCCTTTGATTGGTAGAGAATCCATTAACCAGAGATGCGCATGCTTATCCCGATCCGTGTTGAGGCTTAGGCCATCGGAGAAGAATTCGAGATGGATTTTAGGGTTTTTTTCTCCGATGGTGGAGATAATGTGAGTGACCACTTGTTCTTCCGCAACTTCAGTGGTGGCTAATGTTACATGAAGGCCCTTTGAGGCAAGGCGTTTGGCAAATCTTAGCATGGGAGTTATGTGGCCCTGCATTGGTAAAGTGATCATGAGGACATGAATCCCTTTATCCGCCATTGTTGATGGACTGTGTGAATGTGTTTTCAAGAGAAACAAGCAAGCATGCACAGAAAAGTTGATGAAGAAAGCTAGTAATTTGGGGTCTGTATGTGTGTGGGAGAGAGAAAGGTGATGGAGGATGATAGTTTCCAAGAGACTAGCTACATATATACAATGCATACCCACGTAATTTAATGCATGTAGCCAAACGTCTATATCTTTTTCATTAAACTTTCATTTAATAGCGGGGTGACATGTGCACATATATATAATATATGTGAAAAATGAAATGCTATTTATGCTTAATGAGTAATATTATTTGAACATAAAAATTTGACCTAATTTACTGACATAATAATATGGTTTCAATAGAACTATTAAATCAACACCAAGTTCTAATATTTAATGGATCCCATTGTCAATCCAAAAGTTATAGTAAATTAAGTCAACAAATTAAATTTCAATAACATTGCTCTTAATTTAATAATCTTTATTTAGTGATATGATATATAAATGTAGTAATTGAATTGATAGTGAATTTCAACTAATAGTAGAATTCACTGTCAATTTAATTACAGAGAATGATAAGATTATCAAATAAGGTCACTAAATTAGATTCATCTATTCAAGCCGGCCCAACAATATGTTACTAAAGCCTGAGCTTTAGGCCCACCCAAATGAGAGGCCTCAATTTTTTTGTGTATTAATAGATCATGTAAAAGTTTTACATATAATAAGTTTAGACCTAGTAAAAAGGTCTCATAAAAATACAATCCAATAAAAAAAAATTAAGTCCAATAAATAAGACCCATAATTAAAAGTTTATAAATGATTTAACTCTATTATTTATTGAGAATGATATACGACAAAAAAATTGAAATACATCAACTTAATTTGTATTTCTTCATCTCGAATCGGAAAGCAAATAATATGTATTTCGAATGAATGCAATTTTATTATTATTATTATTATTACTATTATTATTTTATCAAATATTAATATGATCTCATTTATAGACTTTGCTTTAGGCTACCAATTTTATTGTACTGCCCTGCATGTACTATTATTCATAATAGATCTCACTTAAATGTATGATAAGTGATTTACTCTAGATGAAAGTTTAATGGAGAGCTGCTCTCCTTCTTTTCGGTGTGAAAACAAGGTGATTATAAGGTGAATATATCATTCCACATCGAGCCACGGGTAATTTTGTAATTTGAACATGCTTTTGAGGTTCACAATGACAGAAAACACCCTTGAAGCGAGATCTGTCTTGATATTCATTGGTGAAAGATTGAATTGGAATAGGTTATCAAATTAGCCGAGTGTGTCTCCATCCCTGCATTGTCTCACGGAAAGTTTAGGATGGGACAATAGAAAGGTTTGACGCCATGGATGATTTAATTTACGTTACTTTAGGATGGGGCAATAGAAAGTTTACGTTTCCATGCTTGACTTTTGTTTGCATAATTACTAGCATTCATAACACCACAGTGAGTAGTAGTTGATTTCCATTCAAAACATAAAAATTTGGATTCAACCAACACAATTTATGTGTGATTGCATATGTTTGAAATTTGCGTATGAATTTAACAACGCATAGTTAGAATAATTTCCTATTTCAAAAATAGTTGGTTAGAGCTTTGATTATTTGTAGCAATCGACCACACAAAATGCCGATGAATATTGCAGTTTCATCGCAAGCATGCCACTAATTAAGAAAAATGACAGCGACATTTTGCGAGATAGTAATGCTATTGGTACATAATTAGAGACTTGAGTGTTTAAATTAAGTCTGAATAGTATTTTTATTTGTGAGAAGGCATTTCAATCAAAACCATGTGTTTTATGAGAAAATCCTGTCAAGATTTTCACAATCCTCACCATGTGATTCATCAGATTACAAAAAGCCTGTATATTTTTTGGAATTTTCTTTAGCTGGTAATAAAGTGGGTAGGTATAGGATTAATTATTTTCTCTAATGCAGTGTTTTAGGGATTTGGATTATCTCTAATATACGTTCTGTTCAATTGTTTTTAATATTAGATTTGAATATCCTTATATTCATAATAGTTAATTTCTTATTTGAAAAAAAATATATTAGACGAGATTTTGATCCTAAATTTGTTTTTATGATTTAATTAGCAGTTTTTTCATGTAACATTGAATAAGATTGCTTCCAATTCTCTTATTCAACTAAGATGTGTATATTATACAAACAAAATGTGTTCAACTGTCAAAATTGGACTAAAGATTGGTGTTCAACATCTCCACGTCTACTTGTTCGTCCGAGTTGGAGGCTTCTAATATTCAAGAATAAGAAATATTGTTACATGGATTTAATTTATTAATTTAATTAATAATTACCATTAGATTGACTGTGACCTTGAAAATTATAGAGGCTCACTAATTAAGTCAAAAAATTTGATCTTCATTCTACCTTTTAGAATTCTAACAAACGCTTATTTATGGGGGTCGACTCTAAGCAAATTAGTCGAGACTTTCAATGGTAACACAGATGAGTTATAAATTCAAACGTCTTAAATTTAAATTTTGACAACTCTTTGGTCAGATGCACGCAAACTTGTCTGGACCCCAGACACCATTAACCATTGAACAAAAAAAAAAAGAGTCAAGACTTGAAGCGATAGATGCATATTCATCATTTAAAATAATCTCTAAATTTAAGTTCAGCAATTACCCCTTCAAATTAAGTGGGAAAAAAGATTATATCAGTTAATTCTCTCAAACTTGGTTAAACCTGAAAGTTTTGAGCAACGATTAACATCGTATGTTGGGGGATTTATGGCATGTACACATAAACTGTGAGGTCCATAAGAATCTAATTCATTAGAGTTATTGAATTAGTTATGTGTTATAATGTCAGATGAAATATATTTTTAAATCGACAGTATAATTGATTGAGTACCAAATCATATATAAATACTATTTTGCATAAATTGTAGTTGTAATGGTGGCCTGAAGTAGTCGGCTACACTTGTTGGAAGTTGACTGGTCATTAAAAAAAAAAAATCAAATACTCTTAACAGCCCCTCGCATGCATGCATGCATGCATGCATTCAGTTGAATTCAAAGACTGCTTGGTCTTAGTCCCTCCCAACCCAGTCATCAATGGATTTTCTTTCCCACAAACACAGAGGCTGCTGTAGAGCCCAAGAATCAATGCTACCCAACTTAGACTCGCAATCTCTCATTTTTCTTTGTTCTTGCCCTTATTTTCTCCTCCCAAGAACTTCCCTCGTTGCTTCCTATAATTCAAAAACACATTATCAACTAGACAAAATACCCACGTTTGTTTTGAATGCTGCAATTTTTTCAGCCCCCTAGTCAAGTGCTATGACTTATGATCTTCAACACCATTCTCTGGATCAATATAAATAGGTCTCCAGCTCTTCCTTGCTGTATCAAACTCTCTCTCTCTCTCTCTCTCTCACACAGAGACACACACACACCACTACCCCACAAGAAAAACGAATCCAATATGTCGAGGGCACTTCAATCTTTAACTATCTTTTTAGTTGTTCTATTACTTGGTTCCTTTTTCTTTTCAACCGAAGCTCGTCCACTCAACATCTTGAAGTATGAGGGCTCTGCTGCTGAAAGTATTAGAGGGTTTTTTGATGTATTATCTGTTGGAGACATGAAGCAAGGTCCCAGCCCCGGTGCAGGACACAAATATACCGACCATCAAACACTTGGAGGGATTAAGGATTCCGGTCCGAGCCCTGGCGAGGGGCACAACCATGTTGCTGGCACACACCACTGAGCAGTGACTCACTTCGATCTCTGTTTAGCAGTGATGTGGTTCTCATGGAATATTCCAACACTCATCTGTTTCTTTTATCATAATTTTTCATTCTTTATCATTATTACTATTAATTTTCTCGTTGTATTGCCAGGCGCATTGCTTGTGTATTTGTAGGACATCAGTAATTGGTGATTCCTTAGAAAGTTCAGTCTTCTTATGTATGATTTATTCGAATGCAATTTCATTTTTTCTCTTTATTCTTCCTTTAGTGATGCAGCGAAACTGTTATATATATAGAATCTTTGTCAGTGAAAAAAAAATAGAAGAAAAAAGTATTAAAGTATATACGAAGCTCTCTTTAGTATTTGGATTTAATGCTCTTAAAACAGATACATAATTCTCCAAATTTTTATAATTACCACAACAATAATTTTATGCTTTTTCTTCCTGTTATATTGGCACCAGTTTGACTATTCCTATTACATAAAAGGTGTTGTAATATATATGCAAAATGCTGGGTTGAGCCAAAAAGAAATTTCAATAACGGATCCTGTTCTTAAAGAAGTACTTTTTTTTTTCAGTTAAACACTATGACAAGGGACGATCAAACTTTCTGTTCATTCAAATGACTCCTTTTTTTTTTTTTGCTATGGAAAAATGGTTGCAAGCGATGGGGCAGTGAGGGTTGACAAAGGGCAACCACGCCAAGAACGAACCACATGGGCCATGACTTGTCCGTTGGGCTGGGTTACTTAATTGGATTGTTTCTAATGGATCTAACGTTTAAAGCTTGGCTTAGATATTATTCAAGTGAAATGGGAAACAAGGATAATATGGTAATTTACTTTGTTAATAAGGACAAACGCAAATTTATTGGATCATTAAAGGCATACGACGTGTCCTGATAAAAAAATATATATATGATGTGTAATATTTAGTAAGTTGGTTCAATAGTCTATTTTTTTTATTAAATCTTACTTTGGCCTCCATGTAAGGTTTGTTCCTTCTTTGGCACCAACGAGAGAGAGAGAGAGAGAGAGAGAAATGAATGCTAAGCAGTTGATGCTGCGTTTGGAATATGAAACTTTTCGATCACATGTTGAAGAAATTCAGTGGACATAAACTAGAAAATCAAAGCTGATCAAATTTTGTTGTTCTTGATGATTAGTGGCTGTTCGATCATATCATGATGATTAGTGGCTAAAGAGATTTGATGTATAATTATTTTGTTGTTCTTGATATTTGTTTTTATAGGTTTTGAACTTGAAATTGTTCACTATTTTGACCAAATTTGGGGATTTTGAATGCTGATTTTGAACTCTCTCATGTTGATGATCTATGGTTAGACAATATGATGTTGACTATTCTATGATGTTTCTGATGAATTTGAGAATGGTTTGATTTATTGAGTACCTTTATTTGATTTTTTATTTTTATTGTTTGGTCAAAACTACTCCTTGACTGGAAGGATAAGAATGGCCAATAAGAACAAAAAAACCCTTAACAACTTAAATTTATATGTAATGTCCTAATGATGTTCGATAAAATGCTTTAGAAACTTAAAAACTCAAATTTTATTTCAACCTCAAGTTATTCAAATACAATAAATTTGTTAATAGTGATGGTCGACTAAATTGAACAAAATTTCTTCAGTATTAAGAAAAATCTATTTTAAATTTCCACACTGAAATTTGGATAGTACAACAAAATTCACTGTCACTTTAATTGTTATTATGATTGCGTGATTGTCTAGTTCACATAATTGTTTAGTTCCATAGAATTTTGACAGTAATTGTGATTATTACTATGATTATGTAGTTGTTTAGTTTCGTAAATTGTTACAATAATTGTACTTGTTACTATGATCTTGTTGTTGTCTAGTTCATGTTATTATCTATTTTCATAGAATTTTGATAGTGATTGTAATTATTATTGTGATCGTGTTATTGTCGAGTCAACTACTACTCTATGCTCCAATTCTGTCACTTTTCATAGCACCTCCATTCTCAATCATAGCCCTTTACAGTCCATCCACACGGTCATTGCTGTCACTATTATTATGTCGTTGTTACTATCCATTTTATAATATAATTATTTATGTCATTAAAAATAAATTAATTTCTATGCCTTTAACTGTCCTTTAAGTCCCAAAAAAGAATGCACATGTCCTTATTGACCTAAAAGTCTACAATTGGGGACCAACCTCCAAAAACCATAGGCTAATGGGTTGGACCGTGAGTCTTGAACAAAACCACCTGTCTGCTCTTATGGGTCAAAAATCATGGCCCATGACCTTGTATGTTGGGCTATTGGTCTACCCAAAGGACACTACGCACCAAAAGAGAGTCGCCCAAAGCCTTTAGGTCCGAAAGTTGACGGGTCAGTTCGTGGGCCACGACCCATTTTCTTACCCAAGTTTGCGATCAAAGTAATTCCTTGTGTTGTGTATAATGCGACAGACGCTTGCCTTTTGTTCTGGGAATGGTAAAAGCAGACCGAGAGAGAGAGAGACAAAAAGAATGTTATGAAATATTGCACAAGTACTTACAGAATTTCTACCTCTTCACACTGCTTGCAATAAATGAGAATTTTGATAGTTCAAAGGACAAATAAGACTTCATATCCATAAAGTTTGTACCTTAGTTTTTATTTGGACCCTGTTATCATTTGAAACAATCAATTTCTTAGACCTCATAAATGTTTCAATTAAGTCCCACCGACCAAATTTGTAATCAATCGTAGCTTAAATTACATCACGTTATCGGTTTTTTTTTCAAGTGTAAGATGTAGTTAATTATCATCACATGTAATAAGTAAAAAATAAATTATTCCAATAAAAAGATGATTATAAGAGATGAGTTAACACATGTGATTTGATGACAAATTATTGGATTAATGCCAATTTTATAAAAATTTATTCTCTAATTGCGACACTCGATGCTCACGTTAAGCTTTTCTTTTAAAATTATTTGTGGAATTTGCTAAAGGGACTAACTTGAAAAATGACTTAAAGTTCACGGATGTGATTATTTCACTTGTTAGTGCATCTCCAACAATAAAACTTAGTTTATCTACTCAAAAAATAATATTTTTTTATTTTAGCTACTAATTTTTTCAATAAACACTCCAATAATTTTTTTACATTTTTAACTACTTCTTTTAAATATTATTTTCTCATTTCTTTTGTATTATTTTTTTGGAAATAGTAAAAGGAAGAAAGAGAGAATGGTGGAAAGGAAGATTTTGTACTATTATAAAAAAGAATTATATACCACTACATTGATACTCTGTAGCAAAGTGCTATTTTAGATGTTTTGAAGATAATCTATTGAAATAAATTTTTTGGGTTAAATAGCTAAAATTTGAAGATTTTGTGTCATTTAGCCCATAGGTTAGAAATGCTCTTAAAAAATTGAACTGAAATCAAATATAAATGTTAAATGTGTACTTTTGAATTGGTAGCATAATCTTTATTTATTTATTTATTTAAGAGTGGGGACAAAAAAGATTATGCAGAGATCATCTCGATAAACATTTATTGCTAGGATTAAGATGTCTCTGATCGTGTCCGTTACTCTTCTGAAAAATAAATTTAATTAGACTAATATAACGGTCAACTACTGAACCTCAATATAAAGTTTAGGATTCAAATCTCTAACTTCAAAGTGAGAGGGTTGAGTAAATTTCCCATTGAACCACCTCAGTCGACAATGCAGCAGAATCTTCTTGTTAAGTCTACCCTGTACTAGAACTTTTTCTATGTTTTCCTTGTTGAACATGTGCCAGTGTTTGGTTTACGATTTTTCATATTTTAAATTCTTGACGCATTTGGTCTACCTAATTACAACGAAAACTACTCTACTTCTGATTCTCGTATGGATCTAAACATGTTGACCATTGAAAGAAGTTGGGCAAAGATGAGGTACGTCCTAAGTTGAGAAACTTTTAGTCGAAGAAAAACCCGAAATTTAATTTTATTTTCCATGTTGTCAATTTTCTCATAGATAGAGTTATTTTTACCCCCACAAATATCTTTTTTTATATTATTAAACTCTTAATTATAAAATTATTAAGCTCACCCGTGCCATATTCATCCACTAATCACAAAGTCTAACTCATTCCATATCCATCCAATTAATGACCAAGTTTACCTTGTGCAATGTTTAACTAAAATACAAAAATCGTAAAAATAAAAGTTCTTCTTAAATACGTTTTAATATGTCATGATTCTGAATAAAATAAAATAAAAATCTTGTTTGAATTAACAAAAAAAAAGGATAAACCTTCACTCAACTACTTTTTATAAAGTAAACATTCAATGTGAATTTATCTTCAAAAAAATATAGTAAGTTAAGTTTGTATAGTTGTACTGTGTGTATGTGATATATATATATATATATATATATATATTAATTATATACAAACCGTAAATGAAAATCATTAATATTGACAAAAAGCATATACAATAAAATTAAATTAAATTGAAAGCAATACTAATTTGAATATCATGAGAGATTTATACTAAAAAGTTAAGTATATTTTCGTATATACTGTGTTAGATAGAGTATAAAAAAAAATCTTAAAGGTGAAAACTAATATAAGTTTAGTCATTAATGGGATAAATATAGAATGAAGTGTGCTTAATTACTAGGGGATGTGTATAAAAAATGTGGACTTAATAGTTTTATAATTTAAAATTTAATAAGGTGAGAATAGAGATTTATGGGGTGAGAGTAACACCTCCCTTTTTCTTATAATGGGTATGGTATCATATGAGTGAAAGGTTCATATTGAGGATATATAGATAGAATGTAACAATGGTCTAAAAAAGTCCTTTCTAATTTTCAGAATTTTTGAAAATCTTAGTCTTTGTTTAGTTGCATATCATAAACAGTTTTGTGTTTTCAAAAATAATTTTTAGGAGAAAAGTTGTCTTACCAATTATTTCTTAAAAATTGAGAACAAAAATGAGATAGATTTAGAGAAACAGCTACCCTTGTTGGTAGTTGACTGGTCATTAGAAAAAAGAAAAATCAAATACTCTTAACTGCCCCTCGCATGCGTGCATGCATTCAGTTGAATTCAAAGACTGCATGGTCTTAGTCCCCCAACCCAATCATCAATGGATTTTCTTTCCCACAAACACAGAGGCTGCCGTAGAGCCCAAGAATCAATGCTACCCAACTTAGTCTCACAATCTCTCATTTTTCTTTGTTCTTGTCCTTATTTTCTCATCCCAAGAAGTTCCCTCGTTGCTTCCTAGCTATAATTCAAAAGCACATTATCAACTAGACAAAATACCCACGTTTGTTTTGAATGCTGCAATTTTTTCAGCCCCCTAGTCACGTGTTATGACTTATGATCTTCAACACCATTCTCTGGACCAATATAAATAGGTCTCGAGCTCTTCCTTGCTGTATCAAACTCTCTCTCTCTCTCTCTCTCTCTCTCTCACACACACACACACACACCCCCCTACCCCACAACAAAAACGAATCCAATATGTCGAGGGGACTTCAATCTTTAACTATCCTTTTAGTTGTTCTATTACTTGGTTCCTTTTTCTTTTCAACGGAAGCTCGTCCACTCAACACCTTGAAGTCGGAGGGCTCTGCTGCTGAAAGTAGTAGAGGGTTTTTTGATGTATTATCTCTTGGAGACATCAAGCAAGGTCCCAGCCCCGGCGTAGGACACAAATATACCGACCATCAAACACTTGGAGGGATTAAGGAATCCGGTCCGAGCCCTGGCGAGGGGCACAACCATGTTGCTGGCACACACCACTGAGCAGTGACTCACTTCGATCTCTGTTTAGCAGTGATGTGGTTCTCATGGAATATTCCAACACTCATCTGTTTCTTTTATTATAATTTTTCATTCTTTATTATTATTACTATTAATTTTCTCGTTGAATTGCCAGGCGTATTGCTTGTGTATTTGTAGGACATCAGTAATTGGTGATTCCTTAGAAAGTTCAGTCTTCTTATGTATGATTTATTCGAATGTAATTTCATTATTTCTCTTTGTTCTTCCTCTTGTGATGCAGCGAAACTGTTACATATATATAGAATCACTTGCAGTGAAAAGGTTTCATAGTTGTAGAGGTATTTATATTGTTGTATTGAGAGAGGGAGAGAGAGAAATAAGTGCCATGCAAGTGCTCTAATCAGGTTCCTACAATTCTAAATTAGTAGGTTGTGGTTAATTATGTCAATAAATTAAGTCAACTAATTAAATACAATTAGCATTACTCTTTTTTGTTTTAACAAATCATTTGCCATAAATTGAGGAGGGTTCCACTATATACATGTGGATTTCTCTATATTAGTATTGATAGATATTCTATCAAGAAAAAAATAGAAGAAAAAAGTATTAAAGTATATCTGAAGCTCTCTTTAGCATTTGGATTTAATACTCTTGAAACAGATACATAATTCTCCAAATTCTTATAATTACCACAACTACAATTTTTTGCTTTTTCTTCTTGTTATTTTGGCATCAGTTTGACAATTCCTATTGCATAAAAGGTGTTGTAGTGGAAAAACGCCGTTGATTTTAAGCTACATATGCATGGTGATGGGTTGAGCCTAAAAGAAATTTCAATAATTTTTTTTTCCAGTTAAACACAATGACAGGGGACGACTATGAGGTTAGATTCAAATGACTTTTTTTTTTTTTTTTTTGGGTATGGAAAAATGGTTGCAAGCGTGCGGCCAGTGAGGGTTGACAAAGCGCAACCACGACAAGAACGAACCATATGGCCCATGACTTATCCCTTGGGCTGGGTTACTTATTTGGATTGTTTCTAATGGATCTAACTTTTGTAAAGCTTGGCTTCGATATTATTCAAGTGAAATGGGAAACAAGGATAATATGGTCATGTCGGATAACGTTTCTATTCTTCGTTTTTCAAAAATAAAAATTTAAAATATTTTTTTATTTTGTTTTTCAAAGTCGCCATTCTTTTACAAAATGGTAAAAAAAAAAACAAAAAACAAAATCGATTATTAAACGAGTTTTTTTTTGTTTATTCTAAAAATCAAAATAAAAACGAAAAACGAAAACGTTACCAAAGATAGACGCAAATTTATTGGGTCATTAAAGACATATGATGTTTTCTTTGTTTGAAAGAAACGAAACACATACACACACATAGAACCACTACAATACTATCACTTAAAAGTGGTATTGTCATAGAGTCTTATGTACTACTTAGTAAGTAGGTCTAATAGTCTACATTTTTTTATTATTTCCTTTTCTGCCCTCTTGCAGATCACACCCACCATGCTACGTTTGTTCCTTTGTTGGCACCATAGAGAGAGAGAGAGAGAGAAATGAACGCTAAGAGATCGAAGCTGCGTTAATATGAAACTTTTTGATCACATGCCGAAGAAAATCGGTGGACATAAACTAGAAAATAAAAGCTGATCAAATTTTGTTGTTCTTGATGATTAGTGGGTGTTCGATCATATCAAATGATGATTAGTGGCTAAAGAGATTTGATGTATAATTATTTTGTTGTTCTTGATATTTGTTTTATAGGTTTTGATCAAAAAAACTTTACTATGTCATTATTATTATCCATTTTTGTAATATAATTATTTATATCATTAAAGAGAAAGTAATCTTTACGTCATTATTACTCTTCCTTTTTCCTACGTTTTCCAAAATTAGCCAAATTTCCCATCAATTAATAAATGCTAAATTGCGAAAGATTTGAGGAAGTTTAGTTGGTGAACGAACTTAGGCCCAAATGGTCAAATGGAATTGAAGGGAACATGCAAAATTTGTTTAAATTAATATACCTAGCTAGAAATACCAAGATTTTTCATTTTCACTCCCACTTCCTGTTCCATATCACTCTAAAGACTAAATTAGTCAAACTCTAATTACTCAGCTGTAATGAACTGAATTTTATGTCATAAATATCATGATTTTTTTTTTGTTCTAACTATAAGAAAAAAGATTAAAATGATTTTTTAAAAGAAATTTGTGATTGAGATTGATTTTTTAGTGATGTTTGAAAAATTAAATTTTTTGAAATTCATTTTATTAGGATTTTACTTATAATTTTTTGAATAAAATAAAATGAATTATCAATATACTAATCATATTAGAATCTTACCGTAATTAGGATTTGGTTAGGTGCATTGGAATAAAATTACTCTAAAAAATTTAAAAATTTTAAGTTTTACTTAAAAATTCTAAAAAGTTTTACTTAAAATTTTCACATAAAATCTTAATACATCTTATAAAGTTTATTGTGATCTATAATTATATTGATATACTATAAATTGAATTTTAAAATATATATATACGATTATTTTTTGTCTTAGAAACAAAAGGGTTAAACTTTTCAATGAAAAAGAAAATACATAGAGATAGACAAAATATTATCTTTGCATATGAGATGAATAATAATAAATTGACAGAATTTTTGAAGATTTTTTGAACACTATATTGAAAATATAATTATGCATATTTTTAAGGGCAATATAGCCAATCAATTTTTTTTTATAGATATCGATATTTATACATAGAGAATAGATAATTAAAAAAAATATTATAAATAATTTGAAAAATTCATAAGAATACAATGATAATTTAGATATTTAACTATAAAATAATAGAACGGTTTTTGTAATTCTTTATAAAGATAAAATAGAGATTAATTTTTTTTTCATATTAAAGTATTTTTATTAGTAGTATAAATTTTTTTGGATTCAACGGTAAAGAATGTACATAACAATTTACACGTACCTCGATTAGACTCTTCCTCGATTAAACTTTTGATGAGTCATCTGTCATATTAATGCTTCATCTTTAACTCATGTGAATATTCACCGTAATATTTCAGCATAGCATTGCTGTTGAGGATACCTCATTATCGCTCAAACGAATATCATAAATATTAAATATTCAAGGTGTAACCTGCAGATATACTATTTGTACAACTACCATATATATATATATATGTGTGTGTGTGGTTTTGGTTATTAGATTATAGTATATTTTCTTTTTAGAGTCACTATTTATTAGCTCTTATTTCATCAGCTTTTGCAGTTGATTTTCTTTATTGGTAAGTAAGTAGCAATTCATTTTTGTGACAGTCAAAAAAACTCTTACTTCACTTCCCCTTTCCTGGGCTTTCTTTAGTCAATTGCTCGTTTGATTGTTGAGAGATCAAATACAAATTATTTGTAATAACTGTATGACTTGGTTTAAGATACCAAAAATATTCATGTTCCAACCCAACCCATGAACGACACCTGTCTATTTTTAGCCTTTTTCTTCCACTGAAAACCCCTCGTATGCCTTTTAAATCCCTTAAATACCCCTCTTTCTTACAGGCCGCGAGTGTCTGAGCAATCAAGACCCTAGATCTTCTCCGTCTTTGAACTTCATGTCAGAAAATGGTTTCTCTATGGTCTCACTCTCTCTCTCTCTCTCTGAAACTAACAACCGGAGAAGAAGACAATAATAAGCAATCGATTAATTCGTAAACTCTAAGAAATCTTTGACCAAACAACACTTTAACCTACTACAGCTCAACCTCCCCACCACCATCACCATCACCATCACCATCACCCCCAACCTCCTCTCTCTCTCTCTCTCTCTCTCTCTCTCTACTCTACAACGAACACCTAAACAAACCCCTTCCTTCAAAGGCACTCATCAATACTTCTCACCCCCAACCCATCTCCAAATTCGACACCCAACAACTCTCCCCTCTCTCTCTCTCTGTGGAGTGAAGGAGGAGAGAGAAAATGAAGTTGCCAGTGTTGCAGCAGAGTCGCCGGAGCAACAGCTTCAGAGGCTCGTCGCCCTTAGATCCCTCCGACGGAGCCATCAAATCTCCGGCGGCGATCTTCTGGCTAGTTCTCCACGGTCTCTGTTGCCTAATCAGCCTCGTCCTTGGCTTCCGGTTCTCTCGCCTTGTTTTCTTCCTCCTCTTCTCCACCTCCACCACCACTACAAATCTTTATACTACGTCGCCGTTTAATCTTGCCGAAACCCTAGCTTTTCAGTCAACACGTTCACTATCAAATCTCGAGTCAACGGCGAATAGGACTACCGTTTCAAGCAGTGGGGTGGTGGTTGGGAGGCACGGAATTTTGATCCGGCCATGGCCGCATCCAAATCCAGAGGAGGTCATGAAGGCTCACCGGATAATTGAGAGAGTTCAGAGAGAGCAAAGACTACAGTACGGCGTGAAGAACCCTAGGACCGTGATTGCCATCACGCCGACCTATGTACGGACCTTCCAGACTCTGCATCTGACTGGAGTAATGCATTCGCTGATGAATGTGCCGTACGATCTCATCTGGATCGTCGTTGAAGCCGGAGGAAAAACCAACGAGACCGCTTCGCTGCTCGCCAAGTCAGGTCTTCGGACTATCCATATCGGATTCAACCAGAAAATGCCAGTTTTTTGGGAGGATCGTCACAAAATGGAGTCTAAAATGCGACTCAGCGTCTTAAGGTATAGAATTTCTCTTCTTATTCAGTTGTGGGGTTTATTGAAAATTTTTGTTAGAATTCAAATTTGACAAAGTAGGTGTGTATGATGGAGCAGAGTTGTAAGAGAACAGGAGCTAGATGGGGTTGTGGTGTTTGCTGATGATAGTAATATGCATAGTTTGGAGCTTTTTGATGAGATCTTGAAGGTGAAATGGATTGGTGCTGTTTCAGTTGGGATTCTTGCTCATTCGGGTAGTTCTGGCGAGGAATTATCAGTGGTTGAGAGGAATGAGATTGAGAAGAACTCGCCCATGCCCATTCAAGGTCCAGCTTGCAATTCATCAGACCAATTGGTAGGTTGGCACACCTTTAATTCTCTACCTTATGAAGGAAAGAGTGCGAATTATATTGGTGACAGGGCAATTGTGCTGCCGAGGAAGCTGGAGTGGGCTGGGTTTGTATTGAATTCAAGGTTGATCTGGAAGGAAGCTGAAGATAAGCCAGAGTGGGTGAAGGATTTGGATATGTTGGCGGGAGACGGAGAGGACATCGAGAGTCCTTTATCTTTGCTGAAGGACCCTTCTGTGGTGGAGCCTCTAGGGAGTTGTGGGCGCAAAGTTTTGCTGTGGTGGCTTCGAGTTGAAGCTCGGGCAGATAGCAAATTCCCTGCTGGGTCAGTTTTCTACCTTCACTTTTACAATGTCTATTGTTGAGCTTCAGTGATGCTAATCCTATGATATGTGTTCTCTTCCAACAATTTAGCACCTGCATTAGTGTTAACTGTCCTATCTGTAGAGATGTTTAATTCTTTGGTTGTCTTGGTAGATATTCATGGTTTTTCATGCATACTCGTGAGTGAAGGTTGCTGTATGGTTGCCTTTCCATTTGTACAAGTTAATCCTTTCAAATATGTCCATAGCTATTTGTGAGTTTTTAAAACTATCAAATGGAAAACTAATATATTCATAGAGATGTACTTGAATAAAAAAGTTATGGTAGACTTCTTAGAAGAATTAGATAGGTCATAGAACCTTCTATTGGAATGGCTTTGAATGCCTCTGCTGTTAAATTTGTGCGTCTTACATGTTTAAAGGGCGAAGCCAATCAACCAAAACTCCTTGACTTTTATGCGGTCTTTTTCCGACCATGCTGCAGTTTGTGTTGCCTACTAGACCATTTGTGTTTTATCAAGTTTAGTTAGTTTTTGGCCTCTGGATTTGGAGTCACTGTGTATTTGTGGTTTTATGGGTATCCAAGTACAAATGAGATGGATATTTGTTGTCTCAACCATTGTTGTTGAAAATAACTAGGAATATTGTGTTTTTTTGTTGACTATTGTTTGAAACCTAGTAAAATAACTGATGCTATTTCTTTTAACCAGAAAGTATTTAGATATCACATATGTGTTTTTCTGTATTGCAAGGTTTTTCTGCCAAATTCGCTAGTTTGCATGCATCACAGTTAAAGGGATGGAAAAATTGCAATTCCTTGGTTATATATGAAGTATAGATCATACAGTGCTAGGATAACCGTAAACTTTCATGTGTGATTTCAGTGACCAATTTTCGGAAATTTAATCTAGCAATGAGAATGGACTCACTGCTAATCGAGTATCCAAGTTGTACCCAGAAATTCCATTTCATGTGTGGCCTGCCTTACTATTTCTTATCTTATATGTGGGACACAAATCTATGTCCACAATTGGCACATAAATGATGCAACAAATCCTACCATTGATCTTCAATTGTTGAAATTAGCTAATTTTTTTGTTACTTTAGAATGAAAGGAATCATGTTTACTTTCTGATAAAAGAGAGTAATCTTATGAGACTGCATGCATGGCGAATGAACACATATTGTAATATGGCTTATGTACACACATTGTAATGTGTGCATTAGGGGTATTTTTTTATGATAGTGTTGATTTCTTTTAGCCACCGGAATGTGCAAAGAGAAAAGTTAGGACATGGGTAGTGCATTTTCCATCAAGTCTGTTCACTTTCAGGCGCATGCTGTCCTATGTGCATGTCGGAAAATGGTTAGGATTTCGATGTCTATAAAATATAGCATATTTCAAAAATGTCTTAAAGTAGAAGCCCATCGTCTGTTTGTTTGTTTTCTCAGCATGAAGTTAACTGAGTTGGTGGTACCTATTGCTGGCCCATACCTTCAAAGTTGTGGTACTTATCAATCTACTATCCAATATTTGGAGCATTTATAAAAGTTTTTTAATGGTAAGATGATTCATTGATTAAAGAATTGGAGATTACATTGAAGCTCTGGACATTCTCCGAGATTGCTGAACAATCTTATTCTATTATATACCAACAAGGATGAAACCAGGATTTTATGCTGAGGGAGGCCAATAAATAATAGCATACATGAGAATTTTATTTAATAAGGTTTTTCAACAAGTTAGTACTAATGACAAATTGTTAGTTATATAGAATCATCTAGATTAACTTTTATACAGTACTATCCTATAATTGAGTTTGGGTCATAAGACTTAACATTGTTTGTGACAATGTCACCATCCGCTTATTTTCTTATTTATAATGTAATATAATGGCAATAAATATTATATTCTTGAAAATAAGAATTTCATACAATACATAAGAAATATTAATTATTAGTCAATACATTGCTTTTTATATAAGCCACATTTCTAATGTAATTTGGTAACATTTTCACTTATTGTTTTCATTTGGTCAACAAAGTCATCTAGACAAGTGTAGTAGTCGGAAAGAGTAGCACTCATCCATGTGATCACATCCCTCATTTTGTTGTTAAATGTCAAGTTATTAATTTCTTTAAATCACTAAGTGAGACACTTTTACATTGGGCTTTTTGAAAAACTTGGGGGAAGCAATAGAATCATCTAAAAATCTGTAGGGGGTTACCAAAAAATTTCTAAATGGGAGGGTACCATGGCCCCCCTTAGTCCTACACATGGTTCTGTCACCGCATACTGCCATTGCACCAAGACTGGGAACAAACTCATGTCCCTGCCTGAGTGGATGCAAAACCATAGAGCATGCAACAAAGTAAACACCTGCCTAAAGTAAAATAAGGGCAATAAACTTCAATGGGTACATGGGTCCATGCATCAAGATAGGACTCAATCCACATTGGACAGAAACCCGAGAGATTAGGATGGTTCAACCCTCATGGCATTCCCAATTTGATCTATTTATAGCAAATTGATCCTTGCTTTTTGTTCTTTTTTTTATTTTCTTTCTTTCTTATTTTTTGGCTGTGTTGGGAATATTTAAGTATCTGTTTTAAAGAAGTCCTACTGCAATTTTCATGATACATAATGTGATGTCAGGAGTTTGAAATAATCCCTTTCACAACAGGTAAACAATAAGTTTGCAATTTCAAGTTTCTTGCCATTTTTATCGGTTAGATATTACATGTTCTGTTATTAATTTAATGTAACAAATAGGAAATCTCTAAATTCTATGCAGTTTCCTTGCAAAATAAAAGTACAAAGAAACTTATATTATTTCAACTCAAAGTTTGCAATGACTAGCCTAATATAGTTACTCAACCCCGTATTTGTTTTCACATATTGTTAGTGTTTTATTATGGACTAATTTGTATTGTAAGTTCTGCAATCAAGCTTAGGATGATCTCTTTCACTCTCTCTCTCACACACACACTCACACCCCCAATCACACACACAAAATATCTCAAAAAGTTGTCTGGAAGTTTCTTTTCTTGGACTAGTAATGATCATAATTGTTAGTATCGTACAATACGCGATACGTATCGTACGATCGATACAGGTCTAAAACGATACGGATCGTAGTTATGTATTGTTTTTGTGTTGTATCGTCCGATACACGATGCGTATCAATACGATACGCACGATATGTGCAAAAGCTATTTTTTTTTCTTTTTAACGATGTCATTTTATGTCAATTCAAACATATCATATTTTGTTTTTATGAATATATATACAAAAATATATATGTTTGAAAATAGTATACATATCGTTTTTTTTTTATGATGTCATTTTATACAAAAATATATATGTTTGTATAAAAATTCTGAATCTTGATTAATTTTAATTTTATAAAACAGTGGCATCACCAGCATCCTATTTTCATAAATTATGTTTGAATTAGCGAACTATGGTTGTGAACTTTGCATTATAATATTAGTGAATTATGTTGATGATTTGAATAGTTGGTGGAGTATTAAATGAAATGTTATGTTTTTATGAGTGTATGAATTTGTTTCAAAGGTATATATATATTTTTATTATTTATTTAAATTTGCACCGTATTTTACGATACATGATACACTACACTATTTTTAAAAAACGATACGTCTTCCAATACACGATTTGATAACTATGGTGGTGATGTCAATAAATGTTGCACAAGGTTTCAATTGTGGCTTTGATATCATGCAGAGTTCCAAATGACTTGTAGTTTGCACTTGTTATTTTACATTTTCTTATTGACATTGAAATTATACTTTTACTTTTGTCCATGGTTGGTAAATTAGCAAAATCTACCAATTGCCATGCATAAAATTACTATTAGTAAGAGGTGAAACCAGAGGGTCTCTCAACTTCCATTTTTCTATGGCAATGGAATATTGTTCCAACCACGCGGCCATGAGACTCACGGCTACAATTCAATACACACAATCAGTTGCAAACCATAGGCATTTATTAAACTCGTGTTTTATGCTGTTCAGGTGACCTGAACTTAGGATATGCGGGTTTATATATCATCTTTTGTTCAACCACAAATTAAGCCGTGTGGGTTTTCAAAACTTCAGTTGTTATCTTTTGTGTGTAGCTTCTTACTTCTGTAGTATAAAAAAGCTTGCTATTGTTTATTGATGTACTTCCACTTTGTTAAGAGTTGGAAACACTTCTTGAATGAGTGTCATTGCATTAAATCATCTAATATTTTGGGAGTAAGATACATTATCATGTGTTCCATGTTGTTTTTCTTGCTACTTGAGAATGGTTTTCCTGTAGCATTTATAATTGCAGGCATGAACTCATCTACTAGCTCCAATACATCTATCCATAATTTGCACTTTTCACATAAAACAAGTGATGCTCAACATCAGTATTTGTAAATGAACTGAACTTTTAGGCTCCTCCTTACTTTTTACATCCAACAGTAATGCTTCTCACATTTCCCCTTTTTGTGGTAATGATCTTATTTATTGGAGGTGCTTGGCTGGTCTGGTCTCTGAGTAGTTTCTAGTGAATTCCATATAAGTCTAAAAGCTTGGAATTTGGTTAAATAATTTTCCCTTGTGTTTCCACAGATAGTTGTGCTACTTTGCACTTATTCAACCTTTTTTCACATACCTAATAAATCCAGATCTAACCTGCATAAAATGAATTTTTGCTTTTCATTTGAGTATTAGCTTTTTATTTCATGCAGATGGGTAATTGACCCTCCATTGGAGGTAACTGTCCCAGCAAAACGCACACCGTGGCCGGATGCTCCTCCTGAGCTCCCATCTAATGAAAAACCGACGATTATCCCAGTGAACACTGAGAGGCATACAATGAAAACTCGGTCGCCAAGATCAAAACGCAGAAGCAAGAGAAAGCACGAGGCAAGGAATGCAGACGCCCGCGTTTCAGCTAGGCGTTCTGGAGAGAAGTAAAAGCTTGTTAGTCCTCGACTTCTGAGAATTATAGTGCTGTGAATTTGTGATTTTCAGAGCCTTCAGCATCGACACGTTTGGGGACACAGATAATATTCTTACCCGGTAAATACAAGAAGGCTTCTGTTACCGTAGGCCAGTGAATACTTACATTTTGGTTTCAATCTCGATGAATTTTCAGATATTGTTTCTTTCAATTTGTTTCTTTTTTGAGTGATTGACATTTCGATCTCACGAAAGAGGTGTGTCAATGGGGTCATGGTGCACACTGCTTCGCAGGAAACCCATACCCAATGTTGTCAAAGTTTTATACATAATCTTGAAAATAGAAATTATAGAGTTGTCTTGAGTTTCTATAGTTAGTATAACCAATACATGTTTGTGACATTCCCTTCACGAAAAGATTGGCTTTGTGATTGAGCTTTGAGCGGCATGATAGGCCAAGAGTGGCCAGTAAATCATCCTTCCATCGAATTTCTATACACAAACCTTCCGGGATACGCATGATTTTTCAGTCACTAGGTTTCTGATTTAAACGGAGTTTCTTATCTCGACTAAGACAATTGTCAACGGTTTATATCACAATACAAAGAAGATTAGTATGACCAAGACTAATTCGCACAAATCGGACTAGGGATGGCAGTGGATCAGAAAAAAGTGGGTATTCGTTCAAACTTGTCTCGTTTGGACCGGAGATGGACTATACGTATTGGACGGTAGGCGTATACGGGAATACCCGTGTAAACCCGTGAGGGGATGGAGATGGGGATGGACTTACCTTTACCCTCGCCCCGCCCCCTGTACCCGTTACCCGCTAAATAAATAAATAAATATAAATATATATTGAGTTGATTGAGATGATTTTACCAACATTATATTGTTTGTGTTTTGTTCAAATATGTAGTATTTTGGACATTTATTGTTTGTGTTTTATTCAAATATGTTATGTTATATTATGTTGTGTTAGATTATTTAAAGTGTTGTTGAATTATTTAAAATATTGGATTTAATTAGCTTGGGCTTGGACGGGTACGGGGGAAACGGGAACGGGGACGGAGATTAAAAATTTACCCGCAGGCGGGGATAGAGATGAAAATTATACCCTCTAACGGGGTGGACCGGGGGTGGACGAAATTTTTTTAAGCGGGTACAGGGATGGAGACTACACCCCCCGCCCCCGATTCGGTCCATTGACATCCCTAAATTGCACCATCCGCGGCAACTCTTGCCTCAAAGTAGGCATATGATTCCAGGTTTTGTTTTGGCATTGTGTTTTTCTTTTCTTTTTTTGGTTCAATTGTCAGGGGTGGCTGGACCAGTTTATGTACACTTTGACTAATATTTTTTCCGGTTCAGTAAAAGTTAGATCATTCACGTTGAGATTAGAATATTCATGAGAGATAAATCACTTATGGTTTGACTTATAAAAATTATCAAAATTTGAATTCAGAACGTTTGAATTTATAGTCCATCTCTGTTATCACTTGAGTTAATTCTTAGGGTTATCAATTTATAAGTAGCATCCTAACACATTCATGGGCAAAATAATTTGCAGAACTATATAAGAAGATTGCACGGTTAAGATGTTTGACTTCTATCGATTTCTTTGTTAGGTTATCTAGGTTCCTGCGGAGATGCATTTATTTAAGTCCTGGAGTGGATGCTGTGAATCCAAGTACAAAAAAACTTTTCCCAAAATTTTTCTAAAGTAGGTAATACTTGATAATAGATGGTGTCGTGTTAAGAATTTGTTCAACTCATGTATGACGATGCATTTGTAATAGTTTCGAATCAAATGGTGTCATATATAAGTCACATATACTTAAAATTTGTCATGTATAATTGGGGTTTGGATTGGCTAATTTCTTAACCAGTTTTAATAGATTAGTCTAATTATAATTCAGACTCATTAGGGTCTAAACAAAAATTCCATAAATTTGTACCAATTTCGTATTAAATTAATATGTTGTATTAAGTAAGTTTGTCAATCGTGTCGTCGAGTAAGGAGGATTTGTGTCAAGTCTTAATGGGTTCGTGTCAAAAGGTTGTCACTCATACTTTATTTGTTTATTAATAATTTATGTTTAACAAATCGTGTTATATCGGATTGGTATCGTGTTTGTACATTTGAATATTTATATATAATTCATTGTACTACCGTGAATTCATTCATTTATATGAATATATTGTTTATATTAATCTATTGATACATGTATCATATTTGCTCCCATGCATGAACCATATATATATAAGATGAATGTATGGTGTATACACATGAACATAAATTTATTTGGATACATGTATGATATATATACATGAATCATCATTTATTACATACATGTATAATTAGATATATATATATATATATATATATGTATACACACACATACATACACTTTATTTTATGTATGACTTATATGCGTGAATTAATAATTAATATTATTAGATGCATGTATAGTTGATTACATATACTTTGTGTATACATACTTGACTTGGGTATATGAACTCAAAATTTCTAAGAGTCTATAAATAGACCTCATAGATTAGGCATTTGAAGAGGATAACGAAACATCGTCCAATACGTTGTAACATTTTATAACATATTACATACACTTGAGAGTTCAGGCCAATAAAATGTGTTCTTATTGGTAGAGTTTTGAATTTAACCACTTATACAAACTTGGTTAGAGTCATACAACAAAATTGTCGGACTGTTGTATTCTGGAAAGAACAAGTCATATGAAAATGTTTGTTGTATCGGATTAAAGTTTTGTCATCAACAAAAGACTTGAATCTCTTAAAGAGAACGAGATACCTGCACCTCATTCTGAATTGTTTCGTATCAAGTTTATTATTTTATACTTTGCTCCTCAATTTATTACAACTACACCTATATATCGTATATGAATCATGTATAACTGGTACAACTATGTACTTTAACAAAGAGGTATATTTGTGCAGCAAAAAAATCTTTCTCGTATAGGCCAGAAACTTTTCTATGATTCATAATAATTTTGAAATAAAGAAGATAAAAAACTTGAAAAGAAGGTATAGAGTGAAATTTTAATAGAGACTATGAGATAAAGAGAAAAATATCGATATATTTGAAAGAAATATATTTTTGCTAGACAAACATATCACTCTGACCTAGGCCTGTCAACGGATCGGATATGGACCGGATTGTCAAATATTCGAATTTGAATCCAATTAAGGTTTTGCTAATTCGATCCGATTATCCGATAGATCTAAAAAATTCAATCTATGTCTGGATTTGTTAAGTTTTGGTAACTCGATCTGATTCGATTATCACAAAAAACACATGTACACCAAAAAATTAACAAAAATAATTTGGATAATGAATTAAAAAAAGGAGGAAAAATAAAAAATTGAATTGAAAGCAAGAGGAAAACAAAATGAAAATGAAAAAAGTGGATCTTACATTGTGATATTCACTCTATTTTTACTTATTTTCCAATATAACTATAATATATGTTTGATATTTATTTATATAATATATTTTTTTATTCGGATCGAATTAATAACAAATCGAATTATTATAAATCCATATTCAAATTCATTTTAACAACTCTAATTGGAACGGATCGGATTAATAGATTAAAATTTTAATCTATATCTACTTAAACGAATTCGAATTCGGGTCAGATTCAAATTAAAATTCGATCCATTGACAGGTCTACTCTAGTTAAGTCACATAATGGCCTTATGTGGGGACAAATTAATAGACACGTAATGAAGGATTTAATTAAAACTTTAACGACTTAAACTGTTTGGTGGCCTCAAATTTTTAGAGTGAAAACAAGATTGGGCGGCATTAAATTTTGGGTTTTGATTAAAGTATCGAAATTTCTATGTTAGTATTCAATAAAAATGTGGCACCTGTAAGATTTTATTATTTTATTATTTTTTAAATTAATTAATTTGATTGTGATCAATTTCGGTAAGCTACTCTTCTCTCTCTCCACCAGTCTTTGAAACTACAACTAGGTGTTTGGAATTTGAGGTCAACAACGAGCTAGAAGGAAGGTCGGTAATTCCGTAAGGTACTGAATTTGGTACTGTAATTTTATCTTCTTCTTTTTTGGGTTTTTGTTCAATGTTTAGAGTGTTCAACATAATTTAAGCGTATTTTGATTAATTTTTTTTCAGTTTGATTAAAGACATGTCATTTATACTAAAATTAATAGATTCATAAGAGATAAATTTTTCATGATTTAATCTCAATATATTATTAATATTCGAACTCAATAGACTTTTTCCCCAAACCCATTCTCCCTCCAAACTTATTTCCATAACTCAGTTACTTTTAAACATAATTCTCAAACCCAGTTTTTTTTTAAAAAACGTCATTTGGAAACTAACCTCATACATGCAATGGTATCGTCGCATTACTCGGCGTCTTGTTGGTCTACCGATCGCTAGGCCGACTATCGGTTTTCAGCCTATTGGGAGTATCATAGAGCTTTTGGTAAGATTTTAAATTATTTACTATTCAATTTGAAGGACAAATGTTAAAATTTATTTAATACATTTACTAATTTGTTGAAGTTAATTTTTGTAGGAAGACACACTTACACGGATATATCACACTGCACGTGGTACATATGAGGGCAGTCCGGGGAGCATCGACGACTTCACGCAGCTTCGCTGTCGGCAAATGACGTACCGTCTACATCTGGACATCCACCTCCTCATCTGTACCACGATTGGACTACTCTATTGTCTTCACCATCAGCATCGGCATAGGCTCATGCACCGTCACCTACCCACGCGCCGACACCGACACTGGCTCATGCATCATCATCATCGGCACGGGCTCATGCACCATCATCATCGGCACAGGCTCATGCACCATCATCATCGGCACAGGCTCATGCACCATTTCTGACCCCAGCGTCTGCACCGACAGCGAGGCCGACACTTGAGTCGACACTAACACCGACACCAGCTGCTGCATCACCGTCATCACATGCACTGGATCACCCACCTACTCCCACACAGACGCCTACATCGACAGCGACACCGACATCGACATCTACCCCGACACCGACACTAGCATCGGCATCTATCCTCATCTCTACACCGACATCTCACCAGCACTAGCATCTGCACTTGCCCAGACATCGACACCTACACTCGCATCGACATCTACCCCGACACTGCCCACAGTTCCTTCGATACCTACCTTATCCGGACAACCTCCCGTAACAGATCCATTGTTAGATGAGGAGGGAGTTACACGGGATCCTACAGTAGTAGGTGTAAGACTTGTACGAGCTGGCCCGCGAGTTAGAGGTGGACGACAAGGTCGGGGACAGGGGCGAGGGAGAGGCCGTGCACAGCATGCACATCATCACGTTGATGTCGGTGTGTCACAGGTGACACAAGTTGTACCACAGGATGCTGAGCAGGAGGTCCATGAGGTTCGCAGACAGCTGAAGCGACGTAGGCGACCACCTGCGTGTGGGACATGATGTTCATGTATTTTGTTGCCTTCTTTTTTTTAGTACACTTTACAAATATTTTGAAGGTTGTACATATATTGTCACTTACACAATCATATATAGTTATAGTATTCTTCAACAAAGTTGTCATACACATAATTAATTTTGTACCCGAAAAATGTATCTCACTTCAATATTACACATACATTACATTTCACATGTAAAAAATCAACATAACAATAACATGATTTGAAGTAAACAACACTAACATACAACTTTTTCACACAATCTACATAATATTTCTACACATAAACACTAACATAAAACTTGTTCTCACATCACTACCATAACACTTGTCCACACAACACTTAACCAAACAATACCGATTAGTTACATTGTTATGTATTTACTTTTTCATTGTGAACTCATTTCATTGCTTTGTAGTGTAGTCAGTCTACTGACAAGTCATGTTACTCATGTTTTACCAGTGTAGTCAGTCTAGTTAAAGCTAATGTCACTCCTTTTGTCATTCACGAAGTATGTCAATACTTTATCGGTGTAGAGTCATTTGAATACTTTATCAGTGTCGTCAGTCTATTGACAAGTCATGTCACTCCTTTAGTCATTCACGAGTTATGTCATTAGTTTATCAGTATGGGGCATATCATTACTTTTCTTGTGTCAAATCATGTTACTCGTACCCAGTCATAGTCCTGTCAAATTTATATATAATTGAATTTTGTGTCTATATAAACCAATCTTATTAATTGTGTACATCATAACCCAAAATATGTCCAGACGCACGTCTAAGAGGCAATCTAGTCAAACCACCCAAGGTTCTTCATCACGCAATGAACAACAAAGTTCATCCTCATCCTACGAACGTCAACGCTCTCCTGGCCGAGCAACATGCGGTGTAGACGTACTTCGTTCAATTGAATCCTATACAGATTCTACCGGTGTAACTTGGTATGGACAAAAGCGTGAATTCTGTAATGAGCCCATCGATCCTTATCATTCATTCGGTCAAGTTGGCCACGTATTTGTGGGCCCTGCGACCGACTCTCCGCCTCCGAGTGTTCGAGTCGAACTCACGCCACAATGGCGACAGCTATATGACAAACGTTGTGAACTTGAAGTATACTGTCGTTGGCGTGGATTAATGGTACCAAAGGCACGTTCGACTGATATATATGATCCACAAAATTCTACCAACCATAACGAGATCATAGCAAGACTTGAACGTAAAAATAATCAAATGCAGCGTAGACTTGATCGTTTGCATGCAATCAACCATGGAAAAATTGAGTATTTCGATCATGATTATGCTGAGATTCAAATTTTGCAGAATCCGTTACTTGTTTCAGATACAGAACTTTCTGATTATTCCGATTTAAGTGATAATGCGTCTGACACTTTTATTCCATCGAGTTTATGTGTATTGGGAAACCCTCTATGTTGCTTTCTACATCAACCTAAATATTGATAGATTGTATTTCTTACAGCGTGATGTAATAAATTTGTTTTGTTTTAATGTATAGGTTTCTTTTCCCATATTATGAAGTTCTGCACACTTTTGTAGGTCAACTATAGATGTTCGATGAACTTATAACATAAAATTTGAATACATACTTTTTTAACATATACAAAACAAATTTCTAAAAAAATATGTTTTTACAAATATCATTTAAATTGACGTTTTTTAAAAAAAAATCGAGTTTGGAAAATAAAGTTTTGTTGTCGACTGGGTTTGAGGAAAAACTCCTCCAGATTGGAATTATTTTATGACGTGGAAATTGAGATTATAATATTGACATTTTTTTTAATCAATTTAGTAAATCATTGGTTAAATACATACTTTTTGATATAGAAGTGTGCTTTCAAAACACGTTTTTTAGTTTTTTTATTAAATATATGTTTTACAAATATATTTTTATATTAAAAAATATGAAATTAAATTATGCTTTTATACATTTTATTTTCATTTATAAAATAAGTTTAAAATTATTATGAAAAGGGAATTAAATTCTAAAATTTATTTATTTATTTTTTTCTGGTGAATTATGATGTGAGATATAAGGTAGAGTTATTAGTTTTTAAAAATTTTATTACAAGTTGGTGGTTGGAAATTTTTTGCTAAGAAAACGTCATTGTAAAAGGCTAAGGGATATTTTTGTCACTACGCAGAAGACTTCATTTGCAATGACGTCTTTAAAGATGTCATTTCAAATGACGTCTTCAACTGATTTATGACTTAACCCCGTTAGCTGCCGTTTACATTATTTATGTTAAAAAATGTCATTATAAATGACGACTTTAAAAACGTCATTTGTAATGACGTTTTAAGAAGAAAAAATTCAACTTTAAATCCTCATTCCAAATGACATTTTTAAGGGTGAAGACGTCATTCCAAATGACGTTTTTAAAAAAAGACTGAGTTTGAGAATTAAGTTTAAAAGTGACTAGGTTGAGGAATTAAGTTTTGAGGGAGAATGGGTTTGAAGAAAACATCGAACTCAGTATGTTTGAATTTACTATTTGTTTTTATTATAAGAGAAAGTACACTGAGTTGGTCTTCTCTTATCTTTTAGTTTGTTTAGGTCTTTGAACTACTGATTCTGCCAGACAGCCGGTGGACAAGGAGACGAATTTTGTGTAGATTCCACACTAGCAATTTGTGTGCCTCAAAATCCTTTGTAGGGGATAGGGTTGTTCAGCTCATTTAGGGTGTGCAAATTCCTTAATAAATTAAATTCGAAACAATTTCAAAAAAGAGAGAGAGAGAGAGAGAGAGGTTTGGAGGCTGGTTTCTAGGGCTAATAGAATTCTAGAAAAACTCACTCGTCAATTTTCTTTTAGATTAAAACCTTGTTAAAAAGTCAAAATAATAGATATAACTAACATTTTTTTAAAATTATAAAAAATAACAATAATGTCATTACTTAATTAAAACACATATTCTAAAAAATTAACACATGTACACTAAAATACAGCTCGTTAGATAGATACACTAAAATATAGATCGTCGCACAGGTATACTAAAACACGTATATTTAATGTACATTTTTCTCCATTAACATAGATTGTCAGACAAGTACACTAAAACACAAATTGTTAATGTATCTTCTTATCTATAAACATAATCGTCAGACAAGTATACTAAAACAATTATCATTAATATACATTCTTTTCTATAAACACAGATCGTTAATGTATCTTCTTATCTATAAACACAGATCGTCAGACGTTATCATAATGTACATTCTTCTTCATAAATATAGATCGTTAAAAAATCTTATCTAAGATTAACTATGCAATAATATATCCGACTATGAATCATCTGATGTTGTTGTATGATATCCAAACAAGAAATTTAAGAACTGATTAGATGATATATTATTTGTGTTCATGCATCTACATTTTCTACTTATAAATAATAGAATTTGATGTGTGACACGTCAATTATGATTGAAATTCAGACTAGGAGCACTTGCACTTTCTTGTGCAATAAACACACTCACCTTTTTACTTACAGAGGTCTTGTACCTCTCTGAGAAATATTTATATACTTTATATATATATATATATATTAATTATTGTTTGTGTCTGAAAACATAGTGTAATAAAAAATGATAAATAATAAACATATTTGTATTCATATCTAAAATCAAATCACAAACACAGAAAAAAGATAAATAAATTTAAGCATCGTTTTGTAATGGAGGTGAGAGGTGGTGGGCGATAATGGTAGTGATAGGAGACGGTGATGGTTGTGGTGGGTGACAATGACCGTGTTGGCAACAACAATGGTGGTGGTGGTGGCGGCGACGATGGCGACGATGGTGGCGGTGGCGGTGAGGGCGATAGTGATGGTGATAGATTTTAAATATTTAAATATATTTTAACTAGTTATTATAGAGCATCTCTAACAATAGTAGCTATTTTAGCTACCCAAAAAGTAAGTTTTTTTATTTTAGCTATTCACTTTTTTAATACACACTCCAACAAATTCTCTATATTTTTAACTACTCTTTTTAAATATTATTTATCATTCTTTTTATATTATATTTTTTTAAGAATAGTGAAAGGAAAAAAGAGAGAGAACGGAAGAAATGAGTGGAAGAGAGAGAAAATATTAATAAACAAATTTTACCTATTGCTACAGTGATTCTCTATATTTAGAGAATTACTGTTGCAAAATGCATTTTAGAGCAACTCAATCTAATCTGTTGGAGTTGAATTTTATGTTTTGGGTAGCCAAGTTTTAACTATTTTCCTCCTTTATAGCATCTGTTAGAGATGCTCTTAGAGAGGTGAGTTGGAGATGATCTAATTAGCTTGTGCACCTGGGGCAAGCAAAGTCTAAGAGACATTGGGATATAACCTTTTATTTATATAGAGACTAAATTTTATTTCTATCTTATGTTGTGTGATCTCCTCAATCAGTTATAATTATGAGAAAAATATTTTGTCTTTAAAAATTTAAATCTTTGACTTCTTTTCACGCATCCTTCTAGAAATGAAGAGGTGTCATCTTAAATATACATGTCAAGCCCATCATAGGATCAAGAATTAGTCTCGCTATCTTGAAAAGATTTAGTCCACAATTGTTACACGAGAATATCCCTATGGGATGCGATCATTGGGTGAATGATGTCACCTCCATAAAACTACTTCACTTATTACAAGAATGACGCCACCTCCACTGAATTGTTTTACCTCTTACGAGAATAACACTTCAACATGTTATGAGACATTTATAAATTGTAAGTCTCACATATACAAGAGGGTAACGTCACACATATCTCATCATACTACATCTCTTGAATAATAAGATTTTTTGGCTACCGTCATTATTCCTAATGGAATTGATAACCAAGACTGAATTCTTTAATTTTTATATTTATTTGTATTAAATCTCATTTTTAATAATTACATTAAATATTTACCAGGTGATGTATAAATTTATTTTATGCACCGTTGTGTATCGGTCACTTCAACTCTAAACTTCTTGTAAGGCTATACATAGGGGTGCAACTTGGGCGGGTTGGGTGAGTTAGACAGTCAATTCTAGTCCAACCCTAGGTATATAATCTTCAACTCTAATCCTAACCCTAACCATAATCCTACCTCGGGTTGAAAAACTTAATCCGAGCATTGCCCGAGTTTAATTCGAGCGGGCTTGAGTTGAATTCTATTCAATCCAAGAGAGACATAGAGAGAGGGGAATAATTACAAATTCATAAAATAATTAATATATTTCATTCATTACAGTGCACGATTATTGATCATCTGCTTTCACATCAAAAAACTAGTGATCTCAAAGCACCCTAACCCTAACCCAAGCCTTAATTTTTTCGAGTTAGACTTGAATTAAAATCGGGTTGTTCAATCCAAGTTACACCCTTAAACGGCGGTGATTAGCATGAAATGATCCGTGATTAGCATGAAATGATCAACTGTCTGACATCATCACAATCAAACGGCGGTGCACATGACAGGGATTCAGCTACTTCCCGAGGTGTAGTCATGTTGGTCCGATTTCCGTGGTTCCGAAAATGTGAGTCACTGTTTCCGACAGTATACGTGGCAAATGCTTATTCGTCAGAAAAAGGTGCTAACTTCCCCTCTTTTACTGCTCATTTGCAGATTCGTATCTGGGTTTCAATGTACAGGATTTAATTTGGCCCGTTGTAATTTAACGACCACTAACGACCCATGAGACTTCGAGGCGTCATCCACGTTTAACCAGCCCCCGGGTTTTCCCAGGGTCGGTACGAGTCGATAAATATCGAGTCTAACGGTAATAATATATTATCATAGTTATATAATATTTTTAATTAATAGTAAATCAATAAGTAAGTAAATAAATTTTTTCTAATTTAGTAATTATTATGTCCTCACTTTGTCTATTTATAAATTTATTATTAAATAATGATAACACGTTATAATAATAGCGTAATATTACTATTACTCAATCCAAACCTAAAAAAAAATATTTACTGTAATGATGATACCACATTATTCTCGATACACTTGATACATGGTGTTATTATTCAATAACAATATAACAAATAAGAAAATAAATTTCACATATTTTAATAACTAATCCTTTATATCATTTGATAATCATCCCATATATAGAAGGGGATACTATTTTATCTATTTTATTATATTTCTATTGAATGGCGACAGTGTGCGATATAGATGACGTGAAGTCATCATTGTAACGAATATTGTAACGTCTGGTGGCATCATGTTTTTAGTGTCACGTGGTGTTATCATCAATTAAAAAATTTCAAGTAAACAAACTAATATCCACTTTTTTTGTATGATTTCTTATATAAATATTATAGTTATTAAATCATGTGTGATTTGCTTGCTTATACTGATTTGATTAGATTGTGACATCACGTGACAGTGATGTTGTGTTAACATCGTTAAATTCAATGTTTCCTCCACTCTCTCACTTTGCTCTAATCAAGAGTCAAAATGTTATTTTAGCATATAATTTCAATTAACTAAGAAATCAAAGAATTTTAGAATAATTTTTGAAATAGAGAAAATAGAGATTTTTTTTACTCGCGACATGAGAATTTCGATACATAATCACTTACTTGATTTGGTTTCAGATTCAATCCTTTATATGAAAATGAAATAAAATATATATTCTTTATGATAAATTTATCTTCTATCACATTCATTTTTTTAGTTCCGAAGATTAATCGAGTCATGTTTGATAATAAAAAAAATTTCAATCACACTCTTTTTAATTTATTTTATCTTCAAGAACACTCAATTTTTTTAGTTTTTTGAATCTTCATTGATACCCTATAACAGATTAAAGACTTTAACTAGAATACAAATTTACTAAATTATTCATGATATATTTTAAGTAAAACTTAATCCACACACCTCTCTAGATAAAAATATATTCAATCAGACCCCTCTATTTTATAAATTTTTTTGAGTATTAAAATTTGGGCTAACTAAAATTTGATTCGAGCTGAATAAAATTTGTTTTTAATCAGTTCGAATTAAAATTTTAATAAATTCGCATTTAATTTTAATCGCTCCGAATTTTGATACGTAAAAAAAAAATATTTTAATAAATAAAAAATAAATTTTAATTGACACAAATTTTAATAAGTAAAAAAAATATAAATTTTAATCAATTCGAATCAAATTTTAATTGAAGTTAACAGTTCAAGTGGAGCTCAAATTAATTCAAATTTTAATAGGCTCGAATTTTAATACATAAAAAAAAATAAAATTCAATCAACTCGAATCGATTTTTAATCGAGTCAAATTTTAATTTGTAAAAAAAAAATTAACCGACTAGATTTTCATTTAAAAGTATTGTTTGGGGTTTATATAGGGATAATTTTAGTATTTTAGATACAACTTTTTTATTAGAAATTGGTGTTTAATGACAAGGAGTGTTAATGATGTTTAAATATAAATTAAAAGGGATGTCAATGATATTTTAGATAATATAAGTGATGTCCTTAAAAATATAATATACTATAAGAGATGTGACTAAAATTTTTCTTCGATAATATTTAGATCGTATTATTTTGGTCCTTCTTATATTTGAGTCATTTTATTTAGAATCGCATCATGATAATGTCGTATTTAAATTTACCGGCATAAATCATAAACCTTAGTTCTCAAGACTATTACTCCCTTTCACTCTATCAAATTCATTAAACATAATTTTTTCACAAAACTTAAAATTCATTTTATCAATATTTCAATTAAACCCAAAGAAAAATAATATGCATTTCTAAAATTATTTGCACAATACATACTAAGGTAATTTTTTTTTTTATCTTCTGAGTTAAAATGAGTTTGTCATATAAAAAAAATAGTTATTCAAATGTAACACAAATTTAATTCATTATTATTCGAATTAAAAAATCCATATCTTTTCCACTTTCATATCTTATTGAGTAGGAAAAAAATATTTTGGTAGATAATTTATTAGTCTAATAAATCATATGTACAATGAATCGTGATTAACACCAAAACTCATTATGAATTTAATAATAATAATTTATTATTAATATAAATTACGTACAGATAACATTGTCTAACAAGACGGCTTTGTCACTTTATTTTTTACCACCGAGATATTTGAGGCATGGATCTAGTAATAACCATGTTGTGGTCTATATAACTCGGAAGGCTCTCTCTAATCCTTCAATCCTCCCTCAACCCTTTTTTTTTCTACACGGAGCACTAGCTCTGTTCTGTTCTGTTCTGTTCTGTTCTGTTCTCTCTCTTAGTCAACCATGTCTATGGCAACAACTGTCCTTGTTTTCCTCTGGTTTGCTGCTATATCATACGCAGCAGACATATCCATCACTGCTTACAACGACAAACCCATCCCCGAATCAGCATGGCGAAGCGATGAGGAGGTGATGGGTATATACCAATCGTGGCTTGCCAAGCATGGCAAAGCTTCCAATGGGTTGGACATGAAGGACATAAGATTTGAGATTTTTAAGGATAATTTGAGATTCATCGATGAACACAACTCAGAGAACCGGACGTACAAGGTGGGATTGAACCGATTTGCTGATCTTACCAACGAGGAGTACCGGTCCATCTATTTGGGCACCAGAACAGACGCTAAGCGCCGGTTCGTGAAGTCCAAGACGAAGAGCTATAGCCAGCGTTACGCTGTTCAGGCTGGAGAAAAGTTCCCCAAGTCCGTTGATTGGAGAGAGAGTGGTTCTGTTGCTCCGATCAAAGATCAAGGCAGCTGCGGTAAGCTTTCGATTCTATCAATTTCTCATCGGTGAGTCGTATTTTGTTGTGTGGTGTTATGGTTATAGTATATGTGAATTGATATTCATAGAACATAGTATAACATCGACAGATCTGTTGAAATTTGACCAAACTCTCTAACTATCACAAAAGATTATAGGATTTCCCAAAAATCAAAATAAAATAAAATAAATAAGTTAACAAAAACATCATTTTTGCTGTGATTTATCATATATCTGATGATAAAAATAACGTTATCCTCTTGATTTAGGAGTTTTTTTATTTATTAATTCATGATTAAATTTTTTATTTTCGATATAATTGCTTCATCCCCTTCCCCCCCAAACAAAAGGAAAAAAATGGGGATGGTCTGTTGGAAGACGAATGGGTTTGGACTTTTTGTTGAAGAAGGTTAGGTGTCAAACCTAAAATAGTTATCCTAAATCCAACGAACTGTCTTTGTTTTTTGGTCTGTGACCAA
The DNA here is from genome assembly GCA_023539305.1 of Ilex asprella. NCBI lineage: Eukaryota > Viridiplantae > Streptophyta > Magnoliopsida > Aquifoliales > Aquifoliaceae > Ilex > Ilex asprella. Next base: position 44,848,258 of record CM042185.1, read on the forward strand.
CAAACAGTCAAAAGTTGCAAACTTCACTATTTTTTTTGAATCTGATACATCCCGTCAGATTAAAAATATTAATTAAAATATAATTTTATTAAATTATTTGCGATATAAATATTAATTAAAATATAATTTTATTAAAATATTTGCGATATATTTGAAGACAAATTTTATTCACACCCCCTCTAGGTAAGTATATCTTTAATGAGACCCCTGTATTTTCTAATTTTTTTTACGTATTCAAATTCGGGCCGATTAAAATTCGATTCAAGTTACTTAAAATTTATTTTTTTACATATTAAAATTTGAGCCAATTAAAAATTATTTTTAATCTACTCAAATCAAATTTTAATCAAATCGCATTGAATTTTAATCTGCTCAAATTTTAATGCATAAAAAAATATAAATTTTAATTAACTCAACTTTTAATAAATCGAATTTCTATAAGTAAAAAAATATAACTTTTAATCGACTCAAAAATGAATTTTAATTGGTTTTAACAACTTGGATAAAGTTTAAATTGACTCGAATTTTAATACATTAAAAAAAATAAATTTTAATCACTTTCAATCAATTTTTAATTGATTCAAATTTTAATATGTAGAAAAATAAATTTTAATCGGCTCAAATTTTAATAAAATTTTATGTAAAAAAATTACTTGAGGTTTATGTAGGGGCATTTTTGGTATTTTAGATGAATTTATTTTGTTAGAAATAGTAGTTTAATGGTAGGGGTATAAGTGATGTTTAAATATAACTAGAAGGGGGTGTTAGTGATGTTTTTGATAATAGAGGGGATATCCTTAAAGATATAGTAAACTAAGAGTGGTGTGACTAAAATTTTCCCTTTTAAAAATACTCCCAAAATTTACACATTATTTTTATTTAGTACATCAATTACAATAATCAAGTTCTTAACTTTCGCGACTAGTTTCAATAAACTTCCCGTGTCAAAATTCATCAATTAGCGTGACTAAAAAATATCGGTTGAGCATTAAGTACGTCAATGACATACATAATTTTGAACATATTAATATAAATACGAGTCATAAGTCTTAAAAACTGAGTCGACACATTCAATTGAAGCACTTAAAACTATATCAAGATGAGTTGGCAAATAATATAATTTTAATACAAACACTGATGCCAACTTATTTAAAAGTAATCACATAACTGGATCATGTTGTGTTCTCGTAACTCTTTTCCTTTGGAATTATTGATGAATTTGAGCTGAGAGACGTAATTGAAACAGGAGTTAAAGTCTAAGGGCTTGATTGTTTTAATTTGTAGTTCATCGACCAGATGGAAATTAAGCAAAAACTTTATCGTTGCATTGAATATTTTCTCATTGTTGTGGTAGGCGGTTTGAGGCCTATAGCAGTAACACCGAAGAGGTCATTTTATGTTCAGTATTGAAAATTCTGTGGTCGAAATCTCATGAGCCTTAATGAATTGGGCTAACCATATTTTGACAAACGGCCCCTAAGCCTGGAATTACTTTCCAAGTTTGAACTTATGCAATCTGTTGCCTGCTGACCAACAGGGAGTTGCTGGGCCTTCTCAGCGATAGCTGCTGTTGAAGCCATAAACCAGATCGTAACAGGGGAGCTGATCAGTCTATCAGAGCAAGAACTCGTCGATTGCGACACAGGCCGAAACGAGGGATGTAATGGAGGCTTCATGGAGTACGCCTTTACGTTCATAATAAATAATGGCGGTATTGACTCTGAAGATGACTATCCTTACCTGGGCGATGATGGTGTCTGTGACCTCGTTCGGGTCAGTCTCTAAGCCTATCTAAATTTTAGCGTACTCAAAAGTATTATTGGGGCGGGCCTGTATGTGTGGATGCATTATTTTGATGTTTTTGGTGTGTTTGATTGTTTCAGAAGAATGCTAAGGTGGTTAGCATAGATGGGTACGAAGATGTTCCACCCTTCGATGAGAAAGCACTGCTGAAGGCTGTAGCACATCAACCTGTCAGCGTAGCCATTGAAGCCTCTGGCCGGGCTTTACAACTCTACTCGTCGGTAATTAGCATCTTACAACTCTACAAGCAAATGTATAGCTAGTTTATGGAGATAATAACGTTGCCTTATTATCCTAGTTGCTTTTTTCTTAAAATTTCTTCAGGGCATATTTACTGGTGAATGCGGGGCAGCTTTAGACCACGGTGTAGTTGTGGTTGGGTATGGCACCGAAAATGGCATGGATTACTGGACTGTGAGGAACTCATGGGGGACTGAATGGGGCGAGCATGGATATTTTAGAATGCAGCGCAATGTGGTTGGCAGTTACACCGGAAAGTGTGGAATTACAATGGAGGCTTCTTACCCCACCAAAAACCCGATTAATCCTCTGGTCGTAGGAGGCACAGCAGAAGAGATAGCCAGTGCTTGAAGCATAACAAGGGCTATTTCATGGCCAAAGGAAAGGGCTGTGGATGTTCAGTAGTATTTCCTTCTTTTTCTCCTTGGTGTCTATTATTATTATGGGTCGACAGACAGATTCATGTATCGTGTTTATCTGGATTGTTATTGTTTGTACATTTATTTCAATTTCTCTGCAGCGTGCTCCAAAACAGACAGATATTTATCGAAGAATTTTCATGTACCTCTCCGTCTCTCTGTTTATATTTTCATCTGCTCTTAATTGACTAGTTGAGTAATTTCCCATCTGCTGATTATTGTGATCCTGGCTTTGGCTCCATGAACTTTTCTTGGCTCTTTTATCTCTAAATCAACATTCTCTGTCCTAAAAACTTGTTAAGATAATCAATTTTGTTGCTTAGGTTTTGAATTTTAACCCAACCTGATATGTCCTTCCTCTTGAGAATTCGGAATTTGTAAGCAATAAAGGATTTATATTTCATCACCAGAGGCTATTGCTTAACCAAACATTCACAAAGAACTGACTAGAGTATCGGAGAATCTTAGTCAAGTGCCACACCATTGTCATCTTAGATAGTTTTGGTCGATCTGTTCTGTAGCCTGTAGGTAATTGTGGTTGTTGTTTGGTCTGTCAACCAATTTCTTGCATTTACAAAACTTAAGTAGGTTGAATATGACAGTTTAAAATTCAGTGCTTAACCAACAAGGCCTACTCTAGTTGATCATTTTGAATTTCTCAAATGCAAGCTCAAAGGTCTTATTTTTTTTTGGGTAAATAAGCTCAAAGGTTAATGCACTCCAAAAGTAAAAGTTGATATGTTGTGTCTATCTAATCTAGGTACTTTATTACACTTTATTCGGGTTTCCCTTTCACTTCTATTATGGTGTTTCCTTCTCTCCTCATGATAAAGATGGACCTGGCCCTAAAACTTTACCTTGTTAAGAGCATATTCAACAGATGAGTTAAAGGACACAAAATCTTCAAATTTTAACTATTTAACCCAAAAATTTCATTCAAACACATTATCTTCAAAACATCTAAAATAATATTTTGCTACATAAATACTCTATTTTTAGAGTATCACTATAGCAATATGTAAAAAAATTATATTCCTTTCCTCTATTCTCTCTCTTTTACTATTCCCAAAAAAATAATACAAAAAGAATGAGAAATAATATTTAAAAGGAATAGTTAAAAATATAAAAAATTTGTTGGAGTGTGCATTTAAAAAGTGAGTAGCTAAAATAAAAAATGTGACCTTTTGAGTAGCTAAAATAGTTTTTGTTGTTGGAGATGCTCTAAGTGTTTGATATGCTACTGTTGATGTAAATTGATTTGATTGTGATATTATCGATTGAATTGCAATAATAAAAAACAGTTGTGCCTAGAGGAGATAGATGGATGGGTTGGATTGATTATCAATAGGAGTGATAATTTTTTATACAACACAAAAATAGGACTCAAATTTAATATGAAATTAGTGGGTTAGGATCGATCATTTCTCAACACAAACCCGTAAATAACACAACACGTTAACGCAAATAATAAATGGATTGAGTTAATGTCAAACAC
>CM042185.1:44858276-44882074 GCA_023539305.1 Ilex asprella
GGGGGGGAGAGAGAGCCCACCAAGACAAAGAATTCCAATAAAGCTTTTGTTGCTTGCAAGAAAACATTTCAAAGCCGCCAGGCCCAGAACAGCATACCTGCTGAAAGAAATGGTTGCTGTATTCAACAAAGAGCTCTTGAGTTGGTACCTCATTACCCTGAAACTCAAAGAAACTGTAGAAGCTGGAACTCCAAAAATTCAAAGTCCCATAACCACCAGATCAATTGATTTACAAGAACAGCATCAGCAGCAGCAACGATCTGATTCACTGCAAGTTGTGATCAACGGTGAAACTGACAACGTCGAAGAAGGTCCCAAGTCACCGGAATCCGAATGGGTGATTTGCATTAAAGAAAAACTTGAACAAGCCCACCAAGATGATGCAGCAGGTTCATGGGCAAAGCTGTGCATCTATAGAGTACCTCACTGCCTACGGGAAGGCGATGACAAAGCTTACATCCCCCAGATTGTCTCCATAGGACCTTACCACCATGGAAGGAGACGCCTACGCAACATGGACCGACATAAATGGCGTTCCCTGGACCACATTCTCAGACGTAGGAATCAAGACATAAAGCTCTATCTTGATTCAGTAAAAGAACTTGAAGAAAAGGCACGCGCTTGTTATGAAGGAGCAATCAGTTTTAGCAGCAATGAGTTTGTGGAGATGATGGTACTTGACGGATGCTTTGTTCTTGAGCTCTTCCGAGGGGCTGCTGAGGGATTCAATCATCTTGGTTACTCTCGAAACGATCCTATATTTGCAATGCGTGGCTCAATGCACTCGATTCAGCGAGATATGATCATGATCGAGAACCAGATTCCTCTGTTTGTACTTGATCGGCTACTAGGCCTTCAGTATGATCAGCCTAAACAGACAGGGCTTCTTGTCAAGCTAGCACTCCATTTTTTTGATCCACTAATGCCAACAGATGAGCCATTGACAAAGAGTGACAGGAACAGACTAGAGTCATCGCTTGGATATACAACAACAACAACAACATTTGATCCGTTAGCAGATCAGGGTGGCCTTCACTGCCTTGATATTTTCAGACGAAGTCTATTGCGCAGAGGGCCTATACCTGAACCCCGGATTTGGATCAGGCGATGGTCACACGCTAGCCGCGTTGCAGACAAGCGTAGGCAACAGTTGATTCATTGTGTGACAGAACTGAGAGAGGCTGGGATTAAGTTCAAGAAGAGGAAGACTGATCGATTCTGGGACATAAAATTCAAGGACGGGATACTGAAGATACCTCGGCTCTTGATCCATGACGGTACCAAGTCACTTTTTCTCAACCTCATTGCATTCGAGCAGTGTCATCTTGATTGCAGCAACGACATAACATCGTATGTGATCTTCATGGATAACTTGATAAACTCGGCTGCAGATGTGAGTTACCTCCATTATTGTGGGATAATTGAGCATTGGCTTGGCAGTGACGATGAGGTTTCTGACCTCTTCAATCGCCTTTGTCAAGAGGTTGTTTTCGACATCAATGACAGTTATCTGTCACCATTGTCTGCGCAGGTAAATCGGTACTACGACCACAGATGGAACGCCTGGCGTGCCAGTTTGAAGCACAACTATTTCAGCAATCCATGGGCAATCATCTCATTTGTTGCTGCTGTGGTCTTATTGTTGCTTACCTTTGCCCAGACTTTTTATGGAGTGTATGGCTATTACAATCCACGTTCTTGAATTTCTTAAGCCCCTCTTTTTTTTATTTATTATATGTTCACTCTCACAAGCTTTGATGCTTCAGGATGTGCCCGCCATTCCTCCTGCTAATCCGGCCATTTCCGAGCCAATCTTTCGTACCCCCATTCAATTCAACGGAGGGCTCCTCAATTCTTGTGATTTCCAACCCTGTTAGCTTTTAATTCTATCACCCATTCATCTTTACAGAATATGTTGATGATTTCGGATCGATTTATAGTCTGTTCTTGTGAATTCTGGGTCTTGGATTGGTTTTTCCAGTGAGTTGCCACAACATTATTATGAACATTTGAAGTTTGAACTGTATTGGAGTTACCACAACATTATTATGAAGGTTTGATTTGTATTGTTACTTCTTCTGAAATATAAGTGGATTCTCAACATAATTGCATTGCTTCTTGCACCTTTCTTATTTATGAGAAGCGTTGGGGAATATTGGGTATGAACAACAGCACAAAAGAAAGCTCATAATTGCTTCAATTTGATTAGCAAATTGACATCCAAACCACTCAAACTCGAACCGATTCAATTAAGGGTGTCCACTGTCCATTGGTTGTGTTATCTTTCTAAGTGTAATTTGTCATTTACAAGTGCAATTCATGTCGTGCTGCAGTTTGTTCAGACCCATTTATGGTCATGTCTAGTCAAATTTCTGTTAAGGTTGAACTCATACTCACTAATTTCGTTTCGATAATGTAAAGAATTGTCAATCGCATGAAAAATAACACCAGGTACCAAACCATCACCACCACCATTTGTGCATTTCCATCGGAAAATCCCCATAAAATCCAAAAAATTTATTCAACAGTACCCGTCTCATCTCATTATAGCTGAGACCATTGAACCTCTCCCACGGGCCAGTCCCGTAGCATTAAACCCCCTTCCCAACGCAACCAGGAATCACAGCCACAACCTTAGCCAACAAGCACAACTACAACAACATCTGAACCAAGTACTAGTCTACAAACTTAATCCACCAAATCCTAAAAACAAATCAACCCTCCAATTCCAAAAAACACAATTCAACCCACTAAACCAGAAACACAGCCTCAACCCACTAAGTTGTAACCCCTTCTCTCCTCTGTGGAGAAAGGAGAAACCGAAGAGTCCCGGGAGTAGGCTTTGCAATATGTCACAGAGATAGGAGTGGAGGCATAGGAGAGACATGCAGCTAGGCTTAAGAGTGTATTTATGTGAAGAAAGGAGGTGGTTGGTCGTGCATAAGGATCGTGGAATGGAGGCAGGACCTGAGGGGATCCGTGTGTATTTGTAATAGAACTCGGGTTCGAATATAATTTATCCTTTTTCTCTTATCAATTTCACAATTGGGTACCAAATAACTCAAGGTTTAAATCAAAACTTGCTGTGCCACATAATGATAAGAAACGAAATAAACTTTGTGGATACACCATACATAATATGGCGACTAATACCTATACTATTAATAAAATACTGCTAACATAGAACACAGTAGCATTGGTAGTTATTACTAGTTAATTGCAAGTTTACTATTAATATTCCACGTTCTCTTCAATTAACCACTTATAACTTTCCCTCTAACCACATTCAACTACCTAATTTATCTTATTCTAATCCTTTCTAAAGTCCGTATCTTTCTTCTTCCCCTCTGCACACCGTATCATGCGTGCACGACCCCTAGTATCTAAAGAAAGGAGTAAATAAAGATTTCTAGGCTATATTTAGCTGCACGAGGGGTCCCAAAGCCGGTGTTTTTCACAGTATCCTGATGAACTCATGGTGAGATCTGTGCAGATAAGGTCACTTGTGCAACGCCACTCTCCGGTTCATGGCAAAATGTGGATACTGATGCTCACAACTGGAAACATCTCTATCTTTAACACTGGAATGGTTATTCCAGCCTAATCATCTACATCAGAAGCTATCATCCAATAAGGTAAACATAGCGGATGGACTACTTACAGGTTGACAAAACAGGAAGGATAGCTTTGTATCCTTGAGCCTTCCTTCCTTTTGAAAACAAATAGCCCGTTTCACTGCCAAAAGCTGTAATCAAACTTATTAAGAAGTATGCATCCAAAATTATATAACATGATCACTCAAAAAAAGGAAAAATTATGTAAGATGTCCTGCTATTAAAAGAAGCAACTCTTCTAGCACTCCCGAATAGTCTAATACTACAAATTGTCTGCAAAGTTGGATCAAATTTCATCAGTGTGCATTGTATAGCATCTTGCTTCTATACTACAGATACTAGCCAAAAAAAAAAAAAGAATGTTAGCAACAATTTTGCCACCTCCAAGCCGAAAATTCCAATGGGACGGTGGAAGCTTCACTGGAGAAAATCCAAAGACAAGAACAATCATTGAAGTGCACTAATCCATTCTGAGAAGAATTTCCGCTAACAACACATCCTCACTGAGAGAAGAACATAAGAACACTGAACAAAACATTTTAAGTGACTTCTAAAAGCACGAAAGTTTAAAATTACCTATAGGCTCTAATTACTGGGAAGGAGGTCTTCACTGTCAGCTGAAGGTGCTGTCTTTTTGTTGTACCGCTGAAACAGAAAAGCTATGATTCTTAGAATTGAGGATTCAATGCACTAATACAGAAACATACAAATCATGGTGACTACAAAGTTGAACATATGTTGATGAAAGATACCTGTTTTCCAAAGGAAAAAGGAACATATTTGTATTTGATCATGTGTAATATCTGTTTCCTCATAGTAAGCATGAACAGTAACAACCAGTAGAAAAGAAGAATTGGCCAAAACACAGGCACATCAAACACGCTGAAGAATGTCATCACGAAAGCAATGCAGAAAGCTTTTGTGATCGAGTACCTTGCCATAGAAGAAAGACAAAAGCTCAATCTCGCATAAACAGCCAAAAATCTGAAAATCATACAGCCTTCAAATGGTACTAGTAGCATCAAGTGGAAGATTCATAAGAAGTAAAGAGTCCAGACTCCAGAATGGCAACATGAAGGAAAGCAATCAGAAATTCAAATATTCTATCATAGACAAAAACATAGCTATATCGATGTATCACATACAAAGGAGGAGAGCATCCTAACAGAATGTAGCCACTATAATTGACCACACCTATCTCACAGCACCAAGAACATCTCAAATACCAATGGAAAGAACAAAAGACTCGGATTGACATATTTATAGGGAAGCTAGCCTCAGCCTTTTCACTTTAGAAAGTCCATTTTTATTAAGACTGCTAAATAGCAAGATTGAGCAGTTCATTGATCCAAGAGATAAGCATAAGAGGTACATACAACTGGTAGATGGTAATTGCAACCTCAACATAGATTGCCAAAACAGCTCTGGATATAAAAATGTGCAAATTGTTATTCTGAGACTCTTTCTTATCACGCTTTAAGTCCCTTCCCTTCCTAGCTATGAAGCACGGACACTTCTAAGAAGGTGACGTGTTTGCGTCGGACACTCTTAGACATGTGTCTGAAACTTTATGATCTGTATCCATAATTAAATGAAAGAATTTTAATATCAGTGACGTGTCCAATACTTCTTTGGTAACGTGTTCGATACTTCATTTCTTTAGAACCTATGTTACTCGGACTCGCCTCTTTTATGGGAGTACCAGTGTCGACATGATCTGACACGGGTGCGGGTGCGGGATTTGTGTCCGATACGGTAACTTTATTCCGGACACGGCTGGGTTTCAAGATGAAGAAGCGAAGAACAGAGAACCAAGGATCTACTATACAGCAGAAATTATTTGAACCGATACAGACTATACAGCAGAAATTGAAGGAGAAGAGGACAGTACCTTACCTCTTTAAGTCCAAATTTGAGCAGATCTAGCCTCCATCCACGCAGATCTAGGGCTTGGGACCTAAGTCTTCATCGCTGTGACTCGCGACCCACGACCCACGAGCTACCAGGTATCTTTTTCTTCTCTCTCTCTCTCTCTCTCTCCGGCACCGGCATCGCATCTCCAATCGCCATCGCCTTTCTCTCCTCTCTTCTTTCTGTTTGTTTGTGTTCGTGCGTGAGTGAGCACGACTGACTTCTACTGCCTTTCGTATTTTTTTTTTGTTGTAACTATGAAAAATTACATTTAAACCCCACTTCTTTATAATTTTTAATTTTTAAGCATACATAAGTACCATTAATTTCATTTAATACCCTTCATTATTTTTTTTTCTTTTTGTAATTATTCTCTTAAGTTATTATTATTTGTTAAATTGGTATATTAAATAACTGCAAGTCATTTTATTAATTATACATTATTTGTTAAATATCTAGAATTAAATATTTGTGTGTATAAATTATGTATACAATAATTTTAATATTAATAAAATTAGACCGTATCCCCGTACCCGTATCTAAATCTGGATCCATATCTTCGTATCCACTATTTTTTGACTTGAGATGTCAGACACCTAAATTCACACCCGCACCCAATACCCGCGTCCGAGTAACATAGTTTAGAACGTGTCTACTACTAAACAATAAAAATATGTTGAAATGTGATTAATAAAGTTTAAAATTTTACGAGCATATAATTACTAATACTAGACAAAAAAAATATTTAAATTATATATTAAATACACATTGTTTACAAAACAAATTGATGATTACTGATTATTATGATGATATTTTAGTCTAAAAATTCACAAAAATGACTACATAGAAGATTTACTTATCACAAGCTATTTCCTCAGCATCTCCAATAGACTCTCCGATATCACTCAAACCTCTTTTTTAGAGAGTCAAACAATAAAAGTTAAGCTCCAATAAACTCTCTATTTAAACTAGAGCAATGCTATTGAGACCTAATTTACTGACCTAATTCACTATGACCTTTGGATTGATTGTGGAGCCCATCAAACATTGAAACTTAGTGTTGATCCAATGGTTCTGGTGAAGCCATATCATTATGTCAGTAAATTAGGTTAGATTTTTAGGTCCTTAAATTATCTAAAATAGAGTCTTATTTAACTCTCTACATTTGGAGAGCCCCACTCCCTCTTTATTGTACTTTTTATAAATGACAAGATGACATGTATACATTATTCATTAAATATAATTATCCATATGACTATTTTTCTATTAGAATAGACAGCCTATTGAAATTGTTAAAAATATTTCACTCTCTATTTCAAAATTTTATTCAAGATGCTCTCTACTTCAAAAAAGATGCTCTCAAAAATAGAGAGTACTATTAGAGATGTTCTAAATCATGATACATCAAATATAAACTAAGAACTGAAATAAGAAAACCTAACATGCTACAGTAACGAAGGAAAGAAGAATATGCCAAAAAGGAAGATGAAAAAATCCTAGATAGCTAATAGAACTAATAAATAGAGAAGCATGCAAAATTATATTCAGCAGAGTAACACCTTCAAGTTTGGAAACATATACATGTAATATCAATTTATTCAAAACATAGGTGAAATGAAAAAGGGAGCAAAGGCTGAAATTGTTTACTAATCCATCATAATGACAATTCAATATTATCTTTGTTCGATTTGATGTATCATCTCTAATATAATAACATGGTGCATTATTACATTCAACCTTCTCCTTCAGCATTAACAAAAAATCTATGACATTATCTTTTTTTTGATAGGAAAAAATCTAAGACATTATCATGATCACTTTGCCTTACAAGAACAAGAAAACGATGCATATTTGCTATAATTAACACACACCCCAGTAGCCAAGCTCAGATTACAATCTCTATAAAAGGTACTGAGCTACCAAGTTACTTAACAAAATTCTCTAATCAGTTCCATACCAAATAAATATCCACACATTGACTCCAAAAATATCCAGGTAGTTTTCATTTTTGGACAATAAAGGCCATTAAAAAATTATCACTGATAACCCCCATTCCAATCTATTAACGACTGTTCCTAACACCAGATGCGAGCTCTTTCAACATGCATCTATTAATCATTTCTGCCAAAGTCTTATCTTCACATCATAAATACTAGGTAACAGAAAGGTGGTCAATAAAGAACTCAAACCACATTGAAACACACATGCCTACATTATTACTAAATTAATCAAGACTTCTTTTAACAGAACACCCTCCCCCCCAACCCCCAAAAAAAAAATTTAGCTCACCAGAATTAGCACTTCATGACTGCTGTAAATAAGCATCAAAAAGTGCCACATCAACCTTCAAAGAGAAATGTTATGACCAACAAAATCAAATTAAATGCCAAGTTAAAAAAAGTTATGCTGAAAACGATCTGCACAGCAGAGTTCGAATGCAGTAGAAGTACAATGGACCACCAATTCAAGAACATTTTAAAAGTATTTCCCCCTCTCAAATGAAAAAATTAAAACCAAATTATTTCTCAAAAACTTGTTGCCCATGGAATTTCTGAAACAGTTTCTATTTATCCTTCAACAATTGGGGGAAATACTTCTTTGCCTGCTCAAAAATTCTTCACAGGAAGATTTAGTTTAATAAACCAACGCATCCTCAACTTTATAATGCTTGATTAATCAAGAAAACCCTATAGGTACAAAAAACAAATGTTTTAACATCACGCACCAGAACTTAAATTCGGGAAGCCGACGAACAAACGGGCGGAACTCGTCGGAACCACGGGTGGGGAGGGTGGGACCATCATCGGAGAGGTACTGAAACTCCGGATCAACCTGAGGAGAGAGAAATCCCATGAGGAGGTTGAGGATGTAGATACCGAGAGCATATGAGACGACATAGAACCCTTCCACCAAGTAAACGCGGACGATGTAGATGATCGCGATGACAAAGAACGCGATCCAACGGCGAAGCACGTGCGGAGTTGACTTGTCGAGGAGGTGTTGGTAGTGCGTGGACGCGGCGAAACTCCAGCGCGACACGGCGGCCGCCGGGGTGTTCGATGACAGATCCTCGGCGGCGCCACCGCTACCGCTACCGCTAGTTCCTTCTTCCATGTGAGGGGCTTCTGTTTTTCTTGTCAGTTGCTCTCTCTCCCTCACACACACACACACACTCTTGCCCTATTTAGAGCGTGGAGTCGGTGCTTTTGAGCTTTTTCCCGTTTATACTTCAGCCATTAGTTTTATTGTGGTTTCGGAAAATTACTTAAGATTAATTTGATACATACGAATAAAATTAAAGATTAAATAACAAATAAAAACTTATAACAGTATAAATTGTAATTTTTTGAAAAATCTATTAGAAAAGATAGAAGTTTTGCCGTTTTAGGTCAAAATGATGATGTAAGGTGTATGTGATGGGTTTGTGTTTTTCTTGTAAGTTGCTCTCTCTCTCTCACACACAATCTTGATCTATTTAAGCCCCAAGATTGTGTTTGGAGAAAAGACGTATGTGTTTTTAAGTTTTTTTAGTTTATACTTCTATCACAAATTCGGTTGTTGTATCACAACAAAAATAATTGAATACATAATTAAGTTTATTTGTTACAAATGAATAAAACAAAAGATTAAACGAGAGAAAAAAAACTTATAACAATATAGAATGTGATTTTTTGAAGAATTTATTAGAAAAGATGGAGTTTTTATTTTTTGGATCAAATGGTGATACAATGTGCTTGTGAGGGGCTTTGATGTTTCTTGTCAATCTCTCTCTCTCTCTCTCTCTCACACACACACACACACAAAAATGCTTGTTCTAATAGAGCATGTAAAACTTGATAAAAAAAAAAGAGCATGTAAATCATTTGGAGAAAATACGTCTGAGTCTTTCCCGTTTATACTTCTACCACTAGTTCAGTTGGGATATTTGCAAAAAAATAGTTGGATAAATAATTAATTTTTATTTTGATATAAGCAAATAAAACGCAAGATTAAACGAGAGATAAAAACTTATAACAATATAAAATGAGATTTTTTGAAAAAATTATTACAAAAGATAGAGTTTTTGCTTTATGAGTCAAAATGGTGATGAAATATGTATGTGAGGGAGCTTCTATTTTTCTTGTCAGTTGCTCTCTCTCTCTCATACACACACACACTCACACATGAACGTTTGCTCTATTGGGCGTGGAGATCGCGTTTGGAGAAAAGAAGTCTGTGCTTTTGAGTCATTCTCGTTTATACTTCTACCACTAGTTTGGTTGTGGTATCACAAAACAAATAATTGGATAAATAATCAAATTTTATTTAATACAAGTGAATAAAATGCAAGACAAAACGAGAGATGAAAATTTATAACATCATAGAATGAGATTTTCTGAAGAATCTATTAGAAAAGATGAGAGTTTTTATTTCTTGGGTCAATATGGTAATGTAATGTGTATATGAGTGGCTTCTCTTTTTCTTGCTAGTCTCTCTCTCTCTCTCTCACACACACACGTTTGTTCTATTAAAGTGTGGAGATTGTGTTTGGAGAAAATATGTTTGTGTTTTTGAGCCTTCCCCATTTATACTTCTACCAGTAATTTGGTTGTGGTGTCCCAATCAAAATAATTGGATAAACAATTAAAGTTTATTTGATACGAGCCTATAAAATTCAAGATTAAACTAGAGATAAAAACTTATAACAATAGAGAATGGGCTTTTCTGGAAAAATCTATTAGAAAAGATGGAGTTTTTGTTTTTTAGGTCAAAATGGTGATGCAACGTGTATGCAACTACTGATCTATCTATTTATGAGTGGAATCGATTGGATGCCCGAGGGGCTTCTATTTTTCTTGTCAGTTGCTCTCTCTCCCTCTCTCTCTCACACACACATGGTTGCTCTATTAGAGCGTGGAGATCGTGTTTGGGGAAAACACGTTTGTGCTTTTAAATCTTTGTAGTTTATACTTCTACCACTATTTTGGTTATGGCTTCGCAAAATAAATAATAGGATAAATAATTAAGATTTATTTGATACAAGTGAATAAAATGAAAGATTAAGCAAGAGATAAAAAATTATCAAAACCTTGAATGGGATTTTCTGAAGATTCTATTAGAAAATATGGAGTTTTTGCTTTTGGGATCAAAATGTTGATGCAATGTTTATCAGTGTATGTGACTTTTGTTTTTCTTGTCGGTCTCCCTCTGTTTTTTTTTTCCTCTCTCTCTCTCTATTTTCAGTGTATCAGTGTTTGCTTTTGAGATTAAATAATTGGTGTCTATTTGATACAAATGAATAAAATGCATGATTAAATGGGAGATAAAAAATTATAACAACATAGAATGAGATTTTCTGAAGAATCTATTCGAAAAGACGGGGGTTTTGTTTTTAACGCCAAAATGGTGATGCATTGTGTATATGAGGGGATTCTATTTCTCTCTCTCTCTCTCCCCCTCTCTCTCCCTCTCTCTTACGCATATACTTGCTCTATTAAAGAGTGGAGATCTGTGTTTGGAGAAAATACATATGTACTTTTATGGAGAAAATACATATGTACTTTTAAGCCTTTCATGTTTATACTTCTACCACTAGTTTGGTTGTGGTATTGCTAAAGAAATAATGGGATAAATAATTCAAGTTTATTTTATACAAGTGAATAAAACACATAGAATGGAATTTTCTGAAGCATCTATTAGAAAAGATGGAGTTTTAGCTTTTATGGTCAAAGTGGTGATGCAATGTGTGACTATAATGTAATGCAATGTGCAATTGAATGATGTTAGATAAAGTATGTTAAAATAAGCATGTGACCCTTGTATGTGTTTATCAAAATAAGATGAATTGAAATTCTACATCGGTTTGGTAAAAGTTCCAAGTTGATTAATAAACTTAACCGCTTTCTAAAATTTAGAGGTGGTGCTTACATTTAGGCTTGTTGGTCTTCTTGTGTGTGTTCATTAAAAAAAATGTAATACATCTTAATAAAAAAAAAGTAAATTGTATCAATAGTCCTGAGATTTGTCACTTCAAAATTTAATCCCTAAAATTTTTATTTCGTCAATTTAGTTCTAAAAGTTCAAATATTGAATCATTATGATCCTTAGCACCAACTGCTTTAAAATTAAAAGAGGAAAGATTATCTAACTAGGAATTGTCTCAATTATCTCATTTAATATTTGCTTATGATTGCATTTCTCTGAAAGTTTTAAAAGTAATTGCTATAAACAACTTGAATTGCTCAAATCATTTTAAATCCAACGGCTTACATTATGATTTTAATTTGCTGAAATTTCACCCATGAACAACGGTGGCAATGTTTCGCCAGCCCTCCTCTCTCTCTCTGTCTCTCTCTCTCTCTCTGTCTCTCTCTCTCTCTCTCGCACACCATCCTTCAGTTACAAGCACCATTCATTTCCTATGGATGGTTTCTGATGGGTGGCTTCCAAAGACGTTAGCTGTGTTGGAAAAGAATAGGCACTCTCCCTCAAGCTTCACAAAACATGTTCATGCCGTTAATACTGCAAAAAACTCAATCGAATAAGTTTAGAACACACCATACAGCACTGGGAATGCTCAGAGTCCTTGTTTCCTTGTAAGAGCAATGATGATCTTGTTCAAATTAGAGATTTCCTTATCCCTTTGGCTCAGTTCTTGCTTTAACCTTTCAATCTCTTTCAAATGACCATCACACTGATTCAAGCCAGCCTTATTCTCCCCAGACTCTTCAATTATCAGATCTGTCTTCAGCTTCTTGGGCTCTACCGATGTGTTGTTATCTAGGAGTGACCTCTTCTTGGATGCAACTTGCCCAATAGAATCATCACGAGTCATTTTTCGAATGTATAAACTACCAGATACACCTTTGTCGAGTTCAAATGAAACGAGTTTCTGTGGCCGCCCATCTGAGTCCTGGCAGAAGGAAGACAAACAAAAATCAATAGCTATGTAAGTTGAAAAGCCAAGTTGTACATGCGGTGACATACTCTGCTGTTTTGAAACGATGAAGTGGTAAATACTAGGTCAAATTACGAACTCCATTAGTGTGGTTTTGGGGTTTGCTCCCATAACACATTACCTCCTCATATTTTTAAACCCTACACATAACACCCTTCTAGTTTTTGGCTAAACTGAAACCAGTTACTTTTCCATCCACATTAATGGAGTATGTAAAAAGACTCATTTACACTACACTCAAAAACACCTTATTCCTTCTTTGGACGAAATTCACCCTTTTCCTTAATTAGACAAAGTTATTCTTATAATCAAACAACCTCCCCTTCTTCCTCTTTCTACTTTTCCTTTTTCTCTCTCACCCACGCACAGCCCAGACACACACACAACTTCTCTCTCTCTCTCTCTCTCTCTCTCTCTCTCTCTCTCTCTGTGTATATAAATATAAACATGTATAATACATATGCAGTACTCGAAGAAGCTTCCAAAATATAGGTATGTCGAGGAAAAGCTTCAAGATTTGTTCCTGCTGCCCCACCAATTCATAAAATGCATCGAGTTACTTCATGCCGTGAACAATTTGGAAATATAACTTAAATATGTTGACTACTACTGTTCCATTTGGCAACAAAACTGTGATGAGCTCTTCAGGTGTAGTTTAATTACCAGTTGAATGTAAACTGTCCCACTTGGGAATACAACTTTCATTTGTTGGCAGAATGCTGTTCCATTTGGCAACAAAACTGTGATGAGCTCTTTGAATACACTTTCATTACCAGTGCAAAACAATGTAGAATATAAAACTATGCTCAGGATTTGATGAGTTGAATAAGCTAGAGAGAGAGAGGGGGGGGGGTTCAAACTTCAACCAATAGAGAAGAAATGCAACTAGGGCCTACATATATACAGAGAAGGGTAACTTGGTCATCAGGAAAGTCAATTTTGTATGGAAAACTTTATTCCCGTGCTAAAGCACTTTTTCAACCGAACATTATGAGTAGGTATCCAAATGAAGTAAGGTGTTACGGAGACAACACAGATATAATCCATAATTTCAACCAAATATTATAATTTCAACACGACATTATCGCAAGGATAGGGGTAAAACTATTGGGACAAAAAAGGGAAGAACAAGAGAAAGAGCGGGGGTTAGATAAACATGAGCGGGCCACTAGTAACTTTCGAAAAATTGGAAAAATGCATTTGGGTCTACCTCTTCTCCATAACCTTCGATATTCTCAAATGCACGATTTGCCTCTTGTTGATTCTTAAAGATTGCAAAGGCAGAATACCTATCTCCTCGAATTTTTTTGTTAGTCTGCAAGCAGATCATTTACACCCATCAGTGACATCATAAATAAGTTAATAGTATAGAGGGAGAGAAAATTAGTATACAAGAATTTCAACAAGACAATAGAAAGTCCGCCAACTATTTTCAAAAATCCCAGAAACACCAGGCTGTTACTAACCTTCCATCAACCGGTGGTATAATCTGGTCTAAAAAATAAAAATCCTCACAAATTGAGACACACACACACATTCCCCTGGCAGCATAATGACCCAAAACTGCTAACACTCATACAGCAATTAGGCATCTGTAATTGGTATTTTAAATTTCAGAAGGTTAGAGATGAATAAGGAGCCTTTGGCAGAGCAGGTAGTCTCAAGCATACTAGCTCTGTTTTTTTAATAATAATAAAGAACTATGTGCTGGCTTTTTCTTGTCTTCCTTTCTCCCTATCTTCGGGTAGGTTGGCTCCATCCGTTTAATCAGCCAGGAGGTTAACATGCACCTTCAAGCTCATATTAGCATAAATAATTACCTTCATAATGATAATAACTAATTGCTGAATAGAGGCACAATTTTTCGTATAAGGCTAACAGCAATCATAGTGCAGAAGTCTGTCTAATATCATATTCTTATTTTTCTATTATGCTTGGAACTAGCAAATGGATAAGAATACTTTAGTCAATGAACAATGTGGAGTTGTTTCTGGAATCAATTGTTTCGTACTAAATAAAATAGTCCCAATAAGAAAGAAGTGGTAATTAAAAAAACTGACGTCCCCTGACTCCACGTAATACAACACAGAAACTCATCTGAGAAATGACACAGGGCACAAATAGTATGTATGTGTTTAGACCTAAACACCTCCTCTGGGCTCACATCAACAATATAAAGTTTTATATTCCCTTTTTCCCTTACTTTCATTGATCTTTTAATGTTTATCTCTGACAAATAGGGATAAAAAGGTAATTTTTCAATGTCTTTCAATAGAAAACTCCAACCTCTCGGGAAAAAGGGTCTGAAAATACTCTCTCAAATAGTCAAATGTGAAGGAATCTCTGCACAATTATGCCAGGACTACTCAAGGGGTCTCAGTTTGGTTCACTCAAAAACAAAGAAAATAGATTAAAATTCATGCAACATTTTCTTTTAGTTAAGAATTAAAATTTACTACTGGGGGACATATGTCTAGAGGCAAGGCTTCCCGTCCTGTCTAGCCCATTATCATTTTATCATGAGATGTTTATGCATTTCCACTCTGAGCCAAGACAGCCCATGAACAGCTAGGGTTTGTTGCTTAGGAACTCTGCAGGAACCATCATACGGAATGTGCCAAGTGCCAACATTCTAGCAAAATGGCATGGTGCTAAAAAGGGAAAAATCAAGTGGAAAAAGAGGCACATAGGATATATATGGTCAACCTTTAATTCGATGGTAAAGTTTCCCGGAATGACATTATGTAATTCTTGGCTAGGCACATTTGTTGGAATCTTGTGAAGAAGTAGCTTTGCCATTTCTACTTCCGGCACCTGAAATTTAAAAGACATTTTAGTCAACAATCCAGCGTTATCCACACATAGGAAGAAACAAGAAAATAGACTTTAAACTTACATCCTCGCGAACCACAGGTATAATATTGTCAAATCCATGCTCTATTTTTGCCAGAGCAAGTTTCATTGCAGCACATGCATCATCTAGACAATTGTGTGGAGCACCATTCTCCCGAAGTTCATAACCCAAAACAAACTGTAAAAACAACATGTGGGAAGATTAACCATGTAAAGAAAATATAGTTGCATGCCTGTTACTTATTTGGACATGCCAAAGATGCAACATCTTGAAGACATGTAGCAACAAGACCCAAAAAAGAAAAGAAGAAATAGGGTAAACAAGAACTTTTCACACATTTGTTACTTAAAACATGTCCAATAATGATACACACGGTAAGTGTAAAGAGATTTAGGTATTAGAAAATAATAATTGACTCTAAAAACAAGCCTTACACAATTGTTCAAAGAAAGTCTTCTATAAACAGGTTTCAGAAGCAAAGGCAAGTCAGTCGACACATGCACATGCACTCACCCACAGAGAAGATTTCCAAATCGCCATAATTTATAGTAGATTTGGAGGATGGAAAGAATAAAATAAAAAAGGAATGTCAGAACCAGACGCGCACACACTCACAAAGAACTTGCCTTACACAAGTTACTCAGTGAAGGTCTTCTGTAATGAGGCCCATTCCCATATTTGAAGATGTAAGAGGTGTCAATCACTCTTGCATGATCTAACTTCAATGCTGTGAAACATAACGGAAAACAGAAACAAAAAGGTATGTAAATATCCCGTACCACTATTTGGTCTTGTAAATACCATGTAAAAAGAGCACCAGAATAATCTTGATAAGGAATTACAATTAGATGCAGCTTCTAAGTAGTAGCCAACTGCCAAGCAAATATACAGGAAAACGTACAGAATATAGACCCAGATTAACTACAACCCACATAAATACAAACCCAAGGAAATTAACATTAGGACTCATGGCTGAGCTCACCTTGCAGATCGTTGTGCAAGCTGTGTCCAACTAATATGGTTCCATGTGATAATAGTTTCTTCATGGATTCCTACAGAATGCCCAAAAATTTTCAAAAAAAGGCATTCAAATACAAATCCCCAATAACATAAAAAATACAGCATATTACCTGTACATCTGCCATTGAATATGTTACTCCATCCAAATCTTTTGCTGAGATTCCAGTAATTTCAGTTCTGTATTCCACAACTGCTTTATTGGGGTTTACAAGTTCATTAAGTTTGACCTGAAAATACTCCGAACTCAAAAGTGAGTTACATCAAACAAAAGAAAATTTTGTATTATTGGGACCATAGAAAGTGATCCAAATTGCTTGAGAAAAACACACACAGATGGTTTCATGTATGCAAGAATGGATGAATGCGAGTTTAGTGGGTTCATATACATAAAAATGTCAAAACAATCTAAAATATACCTGTAAATTGCGATCCACAACACAAACTCGCACCAAAGCTTCACTGCCGTCTTCACAACCAACCATCTCACAATCAACAGCAACCATTGCAGTTGATCTCATTGCCTTGGCTTTTTTACTACGCTTTGTAACCAACCACTCCTGCTCCACCAC
Source organism: Ilex asprella (assembly GCA_023539305.1). Classification (NCBI taxonomy): domain Eukaryota; kingdom Viridiplantae; phylum Streptophyta; class Magnoliopsida; order Aquifoliales; family Aquifoliaceae; genus Ilex; species Ilex asprella. The sequence continues at coordinate 44,875,182 of CM042185.1, forward strand.
CCCAGGATGTTCACAAAATAACAAGCCAAATAAAAGAATATGAAATTACAGGTACATGATAAGAATTATATTTACCATGTGCCAAAAGAAGTCAATCAATTTGAAAACAATAACAAAACAAAGTAGACCAGTGTAATATGCGTTTAAGTAACACCATGAGGAGTACTTTTGTGAAAACTAGCTATGAGATTTTCTTCTTTCCACAGCGCCAACATCTCATTAGTTGACAACATAACTACAAAGTTTGGACAAAATATGAAACAAAACATCCACAATTTTTGCATCAATCCTTCAAGATTCCATGTTAGATTAGTTATCGGCTACCATGCACGGATACAAATACGAGATATAGATACGATACAATACAAATACGACGATATGACAAAACTCCAAAAAAATAGGATACGGATACGACAGGAATACGTCTATAAATAATACATTCTATATTTTTACTATTATATAATGACTTAATAATTATAATTTTTAGTGATTCTTTAACAATAATAAACAACATTACCAATTAGTTATTTTCAAAAAGTTACTTATCGTTTCATTGTGGTATATTTATAAAGTGAATGTGATTAATTTAAGGAATAAACACCAACATTTAACTATATTGTTTACTTAGAATTATTTGTTGCTGAGATTATAAAGTAGTCAACTCATTTAAATTCTTTTGATATGTGATAATGGATAATACTTGAAAAATACTCATGTGTCTTCTAAGTGATATAAAAAATTGCAATATTTCTCTGCATATAGAAGTATCCGCAAAATCTCCATATATTTTATTTATTATTGGATACATTTAGAGTGTATCCGATACGTATCCGACAAATATCGTATCTGATACGGCTACGTCGACCATAACGAAGTATCCGTGCTTCATAGGTTGTAAAAAGGTGAAAGTTGACTACCCTCACCTACAATAGCACTACATTTTTGAACCGTTTATCGTCAACAAGAGTAAAAGGGTGTATTTACACAATTAGACATTTGGTCTTTTCATTATATTTGCCCTCATTGTCAAACTCCCTTGGTACAACAATAACTCAATCAAGCTTCGAGAGGATTTCCAAATTAGTTTAGTGGATGATTATAGCATGACATTAAGAAAAAGATTTTGCCTATATTTGATGAGATTTAATTATGATATTTTAAGTAAGTCTTGATTGAATAGGATTTGATTTGATAGGTGTAAGTTAGGTGAGTAAAATTTTAAAATTGAGAGTTCCCTCTATTTGTTTGTTGTGGTTGTGATCTCAACTCCTAAGATTATAGAAGTTGAGTTTATCAGCCGAGATGAAAATTTTCTACCCTTTATAAGATGGAATGTTCATAGTATCAGCCCATACTAATACGAGTAGTCGACTCATATCTAATACAACACTTTCTGCTCTGAGACCGATACACATTCCATATAACCCACGAGTCTTACTAAAGTTCTTGTTGACTTGTAGATATCTCAAAAAAGTTTGCTTGAGTTGTCCAAGTCATCTTTCTACGACACCTTAATATGTCTCAAACTCTTGCCATGTCCAACTTATATTTTACATTTGTGTGTATTGTCTAATACCAACATCGCGATACGTTTCAGTGTCTTCCAAGTCATTAACTAGGATCGTAACCTTAAACCACAATGAGAATTTGGGCCTTATTCATTGAGAATTTGCAGTGACTAGATTTGCATGTTTAATTTTGGTTAGTATTTATGATTTGATTCATCACCAAACACCATACCTTTAGGTTCCCACCCCAACATGACCAAAAAAAAAAAAAGTTTTCACTCCGATGCTACATTTTTTTTTGGCAAGATGTTACATGAAAGAAAATCTTCTTTAATGATACCTTGTATAATATCTATAATAATAAAATAGAGCTCATTATGAATTCTCCAAACGATAGTTCAAATTAACTCAATTTTCATCCACTTTTATCTAATGATACATAATTCAGTCCCCTTCCTGCTTCTCTCGCTTGCTCCCCAAAATCTTTTGTTTTAACAAATCGTTCCACAAAGTTAGATACCTTGACAACAAATCCCCTACCTCTCTCGCTCACCGTTCTCTCTCTCTATCCACTCTCTCCTCAACAATGACCATCCTTCTTCGCTCTCTCCCCAAATGATATCATGGAGCCACTCAGGGACCCACCATCCCAGCCACCACCAACAACACCATAGCCACATTACCGAGCAAATCACTGTCCAGCTATCCCCTCTCTTTCTCTTTCTCCCTCTGCCACTATTTCTTTGTACACACACAGCACACGTAGCTCACACAGATGTGCATGCATTCATACCCCAACAACGTAAACACACGCCCACATGCACAACACAAACATCACATGCACTGAGAACATCAACACCACCCACATACACCAAAACACATTCAAACACAACATTCAATTGATACGAGTATAGGGAGTTGGGGTTAGGATACAAACAAGCAAGGTTGGTTGAGAAAAGCTAGGGTTTTGAAAAATTTGGCTAAAGAGAGTGGAATCGAGGTTGACAATTTGGAAGAAATGGCCATTGTGCATCCAATTGAGGTGAAAAAGGGTCAATGAAGACCAAGGATGCAAAGAATATGGTTCAACTAGGGCGTCTCAACCCATAACCCTACTCCCCAACACAGTGACACACAGTCACACACACATAAACAGAGTCTCAAATGTATGGATTTTTGAAATTTTTTAATGTCTCGGTATTTGATTTTCTTTGTTTCTCTGCTTTTCTTCTATGGATGGTTGAGCATGATCTAATGGACATTTAATACTCAAAAGTGTGAATTCGATATAGTAATTCCTCTCTATTATTAGCTTGATATTACAGTATTACCTGGTGATTGCACTCACTATGTTTTTTTCTCCACTCATGCATTAATTTATGCTTTATTTTGCTCTTGAATTTTCAGTTTTCATTTCAGGAAAACATCCAATTTTTATCGATTGTTTGTTTGATTAATTTTTCTCTTTAATGTGCAATTCAAATGGTGGGCACTCCAACCCCCCACTAATTTTGCAAGGGTGTTCTGATGTCTACGCACCCAAGCCTTGAATTCTACGACACTCGATTCATTAAACTTTGTCGTTTCATACTTTCTTGGGTTTTTTGACTTGATAATTAGTTAATTGCATTCAATCTCTCTAAAATTGTGGAGGTTTCCTTGGGCTCTAAGGTTTGATGAGCTCAACTTCAATGGTTTGATGAGTATGACTTCACAAGTTGCATATAGAGTATTCATTATTTTGCTTAAATGAAAAGAAATCACTGCTTGATTTTTGCATGTAAATGAAAGTCTGTGTTTTTAATATAAGAAGTACCGTGCGTGAATAAATTGCAATGGTAGAGGATTGCACATATTAAATCATCTTTTTTGCTACTTTTTGAGCTAGATGTTCATTTTGAAAGGATTTAGCTTGCAGCCTAGCCACCAAAGCACTTATCATCCACTAGAGAAAGAAAATTTGGCTGCACGTATTCCTTGCTGAGCTCATTTTACCTTTGATGTGCAGAAAAAAAAACAGCAGCTTTCATAGAGTTGTACCAATATTGACAGAAGAAAGCCTAGGCTCCAAATATGAATACAACAAGCTTTTGTTGATCAATGTTGCTGAGATTCTTTGAAGCCATAAAATTAACCCTTGTTGTTCATTTTGTTGCGTCTCTGTCATTGGCGTTTGAATGTGTATCCATTTTGATTGTGATTGTGGTGATTTAGTCACGTAATTCACATGGTCTACTTAAACTATTTGTTGAAACAACTCAGAGAAATTTTAGCTCTCTTTGCATTTCCTTGCACTAAGAATTTCCATTGTATTATACTTCATCATCCACATGATTATCTGTAAATGGGTAATGTTTCCTCTTTTTGTTCCCTTTGGTGTTATTTTTTGAACATTTTAATTTCTTCTCTATCATTGTTTACCAACTCATAATAGCAGCCATCAAGGGCTTTTCTTCTAAATATTTGGTGATATTTATTGATGGTGTCACTAAAAATTCATCTTTCCCCTAAAGGGTTTTGATTTGAATTGGTGTAGCGGTGGTGGGTATCAAGAGAAGGTGTACAAAAGTTGGTCACTAGTAAGATTAGAATTCCTGGTCGTCTTGATTGGTGATTTGGGTGTTTGAAATTCTAGTATACTTTCCAAGTTCACGCGGAATGAGTTCTTTTTGAATCTAGGTCCACCATTGGTGCTGAAGTTGCAACAGGGACTCTATACAGGTTGGTTCCAATGTCTTGGTTTTGATTTTGCTCATTCTCCTATTGTACACACTTTGTGGTTCTTCTATTTAGTTTTGGTTTCCTTGGATATGTACCTCTTTAGGCTCATTTTGTTTCTACTTCTTATTATTTTAAGATGTTAAGCCGTATGCAGCATTGTAATTTTCTACAATTTTTATTTGTAAGACTTACAAGGTAGTACAAAACTTCAGGGGGGTTTGTGTTAGTGACATGATACCATTTTACCTTGGTAAGGTCTATAAGCAATCTGGGGCATTTGATGATATTTGTTCATTTGTCCTGCCCACATGTCTTTAGCACATTCACACATATTGATCAACCCACTTGCACTTTGATAGACTTATTCTTGATGACGGTTGTAGTTTTGGATAGGCAAAGAGAGTACTGAACGTGCATAGTACACAGTGCCTTTAGGCATGGATAATTTCTAGTTATGTTATAAAAATCAAAAAAGTCCAACTGTTTTCTTCTAAAATCATGGAAGGACGTCAACTATAGCATTAATTTTGAAGGAAACTTTTGCCTCTTCTTCCAAATTTCCAATACCCTTGATTTATCTCGAGGAGAAAGAGAAGCGGCCCTATAAGTTATCACAACTAGTCGTGATCTATTCACCAACCCCCCCCCCCAATGTGGCTAGGAAAATGAAGTTTCATTAGGATCACACAATTAGTTACAAACTAGGTGAAGATTAGATCAGAACCCAAGGCAGGATGACATGCACATATCAATAAATGGCCCAAATTTCACAAGTTTCACCTGCAGTTCTAACGGAAGAAAGAATTTTTTGGAATGAATTAGAAACATTGCAAAAATCATGTTGAATTTGTAAATCAAATCTTGTCTAAAAGATTTCAACTCAAACCAGCATCTAGATGCAAGTAATAATTCCACAAAAATCTGAATAACAATGTAAATGGACAACGAACCTCCTCATGTGACGGGAATGAGTATTGTAATGGGTACTGAGGGTGTTCAAGAGTTAAACGGACCAATTTCTGCACTGCCACAACAGCAATTCAGGATTTAATGGATAAAAAATTAGGAAAGAAAGAAATAAATGAGTCAGAAAAAAAATTACACAACACACAAACAAAATAGAAGAAATAAATAGTAAAACAAAACAGAAAAACACTTGCAGCTAGTTTCCCAAATATTTAATCAAACAAGAGGCAATGATTCAGCACAAAAGAGTAATTAGAATTTAGAACACACCATTAATAAATTGCTTACAAATCAACTATGAGATTTTACACGTTCACATAAGAAAATATGCCCCCTCAAAATGCTCAGTACTTCACTGTAGCTATAGCCATCATTGCTATATGTTATTCAAATCAAACCTGTTCTGGGGACTCGTTATCTGATGACTTCTTATTGAATTGCTCACTGGCATCGCGATTAGAATGGCATTGCATCACTTTATCAAAAAACTGCAAAGGAAAAAGAAGGATTATCATCACCATCTTCTTAGCAGCTTGGCCAAGAACCCACAACAGAGTGCTGGATTCCTGAGGTCCAGTGTCCTTTATAGTATAGATTGATTTACTATGGCGATTAGTCAATTAATGAAGCATATATTGAATGCATGTGCCCCGGTACTATACACCATTCACTTCCAAGAGCTTTTAGTGTCAACTAACGGTTACCTTCAAATCATCAGGCTGGGTAAAAGTCTTCAAAAAAGCAACAAGTGCATCAGTGGACCTCCTTGAAGGATCACTCAAGCAAGACCCAAACTTCTTATCATAAAAATTCAAAAACTCTTTCCAATCTCCTTTACTGCCCAGCATTTTGCGTTTCTGGGCAATCTTCACAAGTTCAACTAGAACCTAACAACGTTCACAGAGCATTCAAGTTACATACAAAAAATCAAATTTCATTTTCAACAAATGCTCTCATAACTAAAAATCATGGCAGGCAAAAAAATATACCTGCATGTAGATACATGTTTAGAGAGAGAGAGAAAAAGAGAGATAAGTTACCTCTTTTCTGGCATCGGCAAGTTTCTCATCCATTTTTACTCTGAGAGAGAGAGGCGATTGGACTCGTCGGAAATTGCGGCCGTTCAGAAGCAACAAAAACCGGGAAGACTGATTTAGGGTTTATTGTACATGGGCTTTCAGAATCGGTACGACTCGCCTTTCTATTGTTCTCAATTCGGGTCGGTTAGTGGGCTTTTATGCCTTTTTCTCCGAATCTGGATATGGTTCCACTTCAACCTAGCAGACATCAGTCCAAATACAAACAGACTTAAACAAACCCTAGGAAGTGCAGCTTGAAAGGCTGATTATGGGCCACGTTGGGTCGGACTGAACACAGGATGGCAGATTTTTGGTATTATGTAGCTTTAGTGGATTTTTAATTTAGGGACTTTTGGAAATCGGTACACTTAATTAGACTTATTTGGCAAAAAATATACATTAAAAAATATTTTGGACAAAAGTACACTAGTTGGATACAAAGACATAAATGCCCATTTTAGGAAAAGTAGTGCATTAAATATCTCCTAATTTTATGGGAGAACTTTAATATTTAATGCACCTTGATTCATGTGTATTTATTAATATATATATGTGTGTGTGCATACAAACATATATATATATATATATAAATACGTATGTATATATATTTATATGTATA
>CM042185.1:44887074-44946953 GCA_023539305.1 Ilex asprella
TTACTCCCACTGTCCAACCATCACCCTTATCGTTCCAGCACCACCCCTCACGACCATCACCACTGCAACTACCACCTACCACAACTACCATCGCTTACTCTAATTATAACTAGTGTTTCAATTCTTTTCTCTCTCCTCTATATTTGTGATTTGATTTGAGATGTGAATACAAATATATTTATTGTTAACAATTTTTTTTATTACTCTATGTCTTTTCAAATCTCAAAAGATAAACAAAATGACTTTTGTTTTTCGCGGTTGAATTTTTTTTAAATTTTATTTTAAAGTTAATTTGAAAATTAACATTAACACCCCAAATTTAATAAAAAAATAGGTTTCTAAGGGTGTGTTTGGGATAATTTTTTTAAAGTATTTCTAGAACTAATAACTTCTCATTAGTACTTTAAAAATAAAATAGTGTTTGAAATTACCTCACCACCATCGTCACACCACCACCACCACTATTGTCACCCCACCACCACCACCACCACTATCACCACCTTATCACCACCACCTCTTCCATCACCACTATAACCATCACTCGTCTCCACTACAATCGGTGCTTGAATTCATTTCTCTCTCTTCTATCTTTATAATTTGATTTTGGATGTGAATACAAATATACTTATTATTGACCTTTTTTTATTATTTAGTGTCTTCAAGCAAGTGAAATATCTAGTCTATATAATAAATTATAATACAATTCAAATCTCAAAAGATAAACAAAATAATTTTTGCTTTTTGTGATTGAGATAGTTTTAAAATTTTATTTTAAAGTTAATCTGACAGCTAATATTAATACTCCAAAATTAATAGGAAAAATATGGTTCTAAGGGTGTGTTTGGAGCAACTTTTTAAAAATACTTCTAAAATTTATAACTTCTCATAAGTATTTTTTTTTAAAAAAAAAGAGATGTTTGAAACCGCCTTACCGCCATAACCACCACCACCCCCACCACCATCAACACTATAACCACCACTGCCATCCCACCACCACAATAACCACCATCGCCCCAGCATCACAATTACCACCACCGCCCCACCACCACCATCGTCGCCACCACCCCACCACCATCTCTGTTATAACAACCACCACCTCCGTCGTCACCCCACCACCATCACCATCACTATCAGTACACCACTACGCCACCCTACCACCACCGTCATTGTCTCATCACTACCTCTACCACCATCATTCTCACTACCCCACCACCACCCTCACGACCATGACAACTACCACCACCACCCCCTACCACCTCCGCCACCACTATCACTGTTGCCACCTACGTCTACCACCATTAGTAATGGTTGTTGTCACCCACCACAACCATCACAGTCTCCCACTATCACTACCACCGCTCGCCCTTACTAGAATCGGTACTTAAATTCCTTTCTTTCTGCTCTATCTTTATAATTTAATTTTAGGTGTGATTACAAATTTATTTATTGTTGATCATTTTTTTTATTATTATGTGGCTTCAAGCACGAGAAATAACTAGTGTGCATATATATAGTAACATTAAAAATAAAAAATAGTAACATTCAAATATAAAAAAAATATTTAAACACAAAAAATAGTATCATTCAAAAATAAAAAATAGTAATATTGTATATTAATATTTGAAAAAATAACACTAGTAACATACTTAATAAAAAATAGTGATATTTAATATTAACATTAAAACAAAAAATAGTAACATTCAAACACAAAAAAAATAGTATAATTTAAATACAAAAAATAGTACAATTTAAACCCAAAAACATAGTGTCATTTGAACAAAAAAAATAGTAACATTGTATATTAATATTTGAAAAAAATAATAATAGCATACTCAACAAAAAATAGTAACATTGAATATTGATATTTTTGGAAAAATAGTAACATTCAATATTAACGGTAACATGCTTATAAAAAAAATAGTAATATGTTTAATAAAAAATAGTAACATGAAAAAATGTAGTAACATGCACAAGCACAACAAAACAAAAACAGTAATATGAAAAAAAATTGTACCAGTACAACATTGTCTTCTTCACAAAATACGGAACCAACTAAATTGAGACCTAACAAATAACACAATAACAACAACCTTAACAAACAACAATAGAAGGATAATGTGTGACTATCCACATAAACAAATGTAAACAAATCCACTATGTTCGAGGCATTTGTTGAATTCGAGTGAGTACACAATTCTACTTGGGATTTCGACAAAATCTGAGGGCAATTTGGATGGAATCAAAGCTCTACTCATGGTGGGTGCATATTAATGGAATCAAAAGCTTTTTGGGTGGAAAACTTCAGTGGCAACATCTTCGTTCTTGGTGGGGAAGAAAAAACTCAGAATTGTTGGGGAACAACTAGAATAATGTGGATCGTGAATTTGAATTTAAAATTTTATGGTCAAATCTTATGAGCATGAATTAAATATAGAATTAAGGGGTAAAGAATTTGAGTGTTTCCCAATTAGAAAACATAATTAAGGTCTAATACTATTAAAACATTACAAGAAGGACATTTAAAAAAATAGTGGACTTAACTACTTATTATTAAGATAAAAAAATGGACTTATCACCAAATAAGTTCCTTTGACAAATTCAGGTCATTATAAATCCCTTAAGAAGGACTCAATCTCAATTTTCACAAAAAAACAAGGACATGTTAGTTAAGTTGAAAAATAATAAGATTTTAGTTTTGAATTTTTTATTCATGAGATAATAAGAATCAATCCAAATATGACATAGTAATAAACAACCCAAATAGGATTAATTGAATAGAATGAATTAGAATTCATTAATATTTAATATAAATTCAAAATGACACGAGAAAATAAAGGGAGTGCTCAATTGGCACCCTTGCTAAGCTTAAAGCTCATCTCGGATCAATTTACATGGCATAATCCTAAACACGAATATGTAATATACAAAATAAAAAAATATAAAGAAAATCTTGTGCCTAAACTTATCTGCACGACAATGAATAGAAATAACGACCCGTTGGATGATGAACCTGAACAATCAAAGGGTTAGGAAAGGGGTCGGGAGAACACCTGACTAATCCCCTTCAAAGATTAAGTCAGTCGGCATTGGAGACAAGAGCACAACGTATTTTTCAAATTTGTCTTGCATACCTTCGTTCCCCTTTTGCTGAAGTATTTATATTTGGACTAACAATGATTAGGGGGTCTGTGAGTCTCATCTCAACATTTAATAACTGACACTCATATCCAAGCATAATGAGTGCGATCCAATCAAACCCCCTCGAGGCTGACCCCTCAGAAGAATAAATCTGTGCTCGGGGTCCCTCAAGCATTAACTCCCCTTCACCGATCATTTGAGAGACTCGAATCGGTGCTTGACAGCTACAGCCCTGGCGTTAACTGTTCGAGAATAAGCACCTCGGGTATGCCGAGGATAAAGGATCGACGTGATGACCATTAATGCTTTGCAATGATGACATGCTTTGTGGGTCTTAAGGACACATAGGTTCATTAATAGCTCTGTCACAGTCATACAAGTCGTCATTAATGAGCAGTCATGTCTTCTTTAATGCTGGGTTTAATCGGTGTATGCTTGGCTCTTCTAGGTCATTACTCTCCGGCTCTTTCTCCTGGCGCCCTTTGAGGTTCATAACGGCTATATCTGTCCACATGTCAACTTGGGGCTACTAAACCGCCTAAAGTCCTGTAATTATCTATCAAAACATGAAAATTCTAGCGAAAATTGAATAGATATCCTCTCTCTCTCTCTATCTCTCTCTCACCACGACAACCCCACATTTTCATGTAATGGAGTGACTGAATTTGCGTCAATTTGTGTTGAATTTTAATTGGGTTTGAGTTTGGGTTTGTGGTTTGTGATTTAGGAATTGAGTTTTGTGAGCTTAAATTTAAACTTGTCCAGCTCGAGTTTAAGCTCGTTTTTTTAAACAAGTCTAAAAAATTATTTAAGTTTGGCTTTTTTAAGAAATGATCCGAACCTAAATCAAACCCTGAATAGCTCGACTATTTTATATATAAACAAACCGAATTTTGAGAGTTCAAACCGAGTCTAAAAAATTATTTGAGTTTAGTTCGTTTAGAACACGAACTTGAGCTTGACCCGAATTCTATCCAAACTGAGTATGAGTAGTTCAACTCGATTAACACCCTTATTTGTGATGATGGATGGGATATGTGGGGGGGGGGTCTGGCCATGGTTCGGTAGCTCCATGCGAGCTGTAAATGGTTAGTTGAGGGTCCTGCATTCTGAATTGTGGTGGTGGTTGGGCAATGGAGAAGGGACGTCTTGACATGGTTGCCAGCTTTATGCATGTTGTGGGTGGGTGTGTTAGGCAGTGGATTATGGTGGTGGTGGTGGTGGATTGTGGTGCTTGTTTAGTTGGTTCGATAATGGATGGTGGAGCCGTGGAGGTGGTTGTGTGATGTCTTGAAGACCATTACAGAGATGATAAGTTACGCAATACTTCTGTTCACAACAGTATTGGGACACCAAGCCACCATTTTAACAAGTTCCGCAAGTGATATTACAAAGGAATGACATCAACATGGACCATATTAGCTAGTATGATCTGAGAGAATTGAAGGCATTCCTTATCATTTTGAAGCTGAGTTTTTTCACTATTATCATCTATCTTGTTGCATCAACAAACACACACATACACATGCCACTTGAATCTCTGATTATACAGGCTCGAAAACTGGGTGAGGTGAACAAGACACTCTGGTTGAAACATGAAGGTCCCCCCTACTTCATGTACCCTGTTTTATTTCTTTGGTCACATTCCCCTCAAGGCACCATCTATGGCAAACCGATACTACTATTTCATGAGATTTATAACAATCAAGACCAATATCAGACCAGCCAAAGCAAACTCTGTCACTCAACAATTCACCTTCATTAAGTCACGGATGGACCAAATATGAGTTCAACCAGAGGAATATGCCAAGAAAATATAAATACATTCATGTGCCTTCCCCTGGAAAATGTATCGCACCCAAAAAAAAATTCCTTCAGTTTCAGTATATTTCTGAATAGCATAGATGATTGGCTTGAAGTCATAAATGGAATCGACATCTAAGACTCGATCTAAAGCCACCGCACACTTTATACTTTATAGTGTGAAATAAAAAACAAGCCTCTACCAAATTGAACATTTGAAACTCCAATCAGACAAGACTTCAGTTTAGATAGGCACTATAATTTTCACATATAATCAAATCTTTTCACAGGTGAGACATCTCTAGCCAAAAAAAGAATGATACATCTTAGTTGGGGCTTATTCATCTAGATTATTCATGGCACTTGATTTCTCAAACTACTTAGGAAATTTGATATGCAGAATAAGCCTCAAGACATCTCGTTGACATAAAGGGCCAATTTCACGATAATACCTTTAACAATTACAAACACGTTTGTAGTTTTCGATATATTTCACCTTTTCCTTTCTTTCTTTAACCTTTTTGATTTGTGTTTACATTTCCTTTAAGCTGGACTACATATTAATTCAACAACATGAATAATGTCTACACAGCTTAGTAAGATCTAGTTAGCAACAGTTTTCAGATCAAACAGACTTGCTCATTCAGCCTTGAAACACAAACATGCCTCATGGTAACAACAAGTAAAATTACAGAGTGAATTACAAGAAAAAGGATGAGTAGCAGTTTTCAGATCAAATGGACTAGCTCATGCGGCCGTGAAACACAAAACTGTTATGCCTCATGGTAACAGTAAGTACAATTACAGAGTGAATTACAAGAAAAAGGATGAACAAGGCTAAACACCTAAAGAGTATTATCTCATATGCAAACAGACATTGTAAAAGAAAGAACTTAGATGGAAAAACATAGAAAAATAACTAAGCAATGCAAGCAATTCAATGAGCGGAGATTACTTATTATCTATACTACTTTAAAATGCGAGAATACATGAAAAATATTTTCTTTCCACCTTTGTCCTCCAAAAACACAATAATGTCGTCCATGTCCTTTTGCTTTAATAGCAGACTAACCCTAATCACTGCCTCCTCTTCTTCCTTTTACTCATGTTCTGACCAGTCTCCTGTCTCGCTCTCCCTATTTTTCAATTCCCTCTCTCTCTCTATTCTCAATCGTTACTCTGGTTTTCACTCATCATCGAAGACCAAACTGTCATGCCCCTTCTTCGTCTCTCTTTAATTCTGCATTTGAGTCCCTACAACTTATTATTAGCAGATTTAAGGGCTTCTCCATAGAACCCAGGTTCTACGCCTTCGCCTATTATTTCTCCCCAATTTTCTTTAATTACACTAATTGAATTTGAGAATCAGTTATGATTGCAATGCCTTGACCCTTTGCCATTCTAGAAATCAATTAGCAGCCCACGCTCTATTTCTTTTAATTCCATAATTACAAGAAGTAATGTCCAAAATAAAAATGATTGCACCACTTCCCACACATCCTCCCAGTTCATAATTCGCATTGTCAACAACCTTCACCTTCGCCTTCGCCTTCGCCCTTCTCTGTCAAACGTGGGTTGCATTTTTTTCTTGGTATTCCGCAAACATCACTGTATTGCTTCATCAGGTATCAAATTTTTATTAACAAATCATTCCTCTAATGTTTGGGTTAGTCATTATCCTTTTGTAATTTTATTCATTTTGTGTAGAATATAATTTTCTTTGTAATTGAGCACCAAAATTATTCATTAAATTCAACCTCCGGAATGGGAAAATAGAAGTAACTTTAATTTTTTTATTTTATTTAAGCTTGCGTGTAAGTCTTTATTATATAGTCAAAGAAATTTGAATCTTTTGATACTTGTAGCTGTAGTGGGTATTGGAGTTGAATTTACTTAATGAGTTATGGTTGTTAGTACTTGTATAGAAATTCAATTGTGTTTTTTTTTAATTTTCATTTTTATGGCATTATTTGTTGTTTGTCTTCTTGAATTTAATACAATGAAAGCATGCAACAACAAAAAACTCTGCACCGGAAGTGTTCTCTAGACTTTAGAGGTAGGAAATCAATTTGAAGTGCCTAGAATCGGTACAGTCTGAAAGAATGAATTAGTTGATGTTACTGCTATTATTAACTTCAAAAAAGATAGTGGACATTAGTTATTTATTAGGGAAAATTTTGCCTGACACAAAGACCTATAAATTCAAATAAGAGCAAATATTTTAGCTCTATGCATGAATTTACTAAAGAAAAAAAAAACTATGTGAATCTTAGAAACCCTTACCTTCATATTTGCTAGCAAAATGGGCTGAAAATATAAATACTACCAAATTTAGAATAATGTTGCATTCAAGAAAACCTTCAATAGAAGTAAATGGACAATCTTCACCACAAACATACAGGTTTGAACTTGTTCATTTGACAATGAGTCCATAACTAGCATACTCGATATCTGACACCTTGCTGCCTTGAAACTTGAGTCTGGTCTTTAGTCATTTGCATTAGACCAAATAACTCCAACCCAGATATGCAGGATTCTGGAATAATACAATCAAATTAGATGTGTTATACCTCACCTTCTCATAACTGCTGCTGTAGGATTCTCACAACTGTTGTTAGAATGAATGGGGTTATAAAATAACAATTAAACTTCACTTTATGTGAGAAATTGGTGTCATTGTGACCTTTTGCTATAATTTGTGATGATTGCTGCCATATGGTAGTCAATTTTCATGAAGTTATGAGAAGAAATGGTTGATGCATTTAGTTCACGTTGACAACCAAATATAGTGGTGAATCTTATAATTTTGTTGTGAGATATAAATAATTACTGCATCTAAATTTGATTTGTCAAGTTGGTTTAATGCATGGGAATTGACCTTACGAGACTTTTGTTTGGTAAAGGAATTCTTTTCAAGCCAACGCTAGATCTTCTACCTATACCTAGGATTTATTTGATTATAAATAGAAGTTCTCATCTTAGGTTGAGGATAATTCTTCCATATTTTTATTTTGATTTTAGTTCGTCATGTCTGGCTAAAAGGCTAAGCTAGGGCTAGGGGAGAACCTCTCAATGAAGTACGGTATTGTTATTGACTTTGTGCTTAATGATTTATGATATTTTGTTAATTTAACTTCTGATCTTTTAGCAAAGTTTTTATTCTGTAAAAATTCTTGAGTTGTTGTGTCATGTACATCGATTGCTTGAATTTTTCTGCGAATAAATAACTGGTTATTCCATGTGTGAGGTAATTATCACTATTTCATAAAATAATATAATTGGTTGATTATTCAGGTTCTTGAATAATCTTTTGATTATAGCTTTAGGTTTTCTTACTTGATTTGTTACTTGAATTAACCGACATCTAATTCTTGTCTTAAGTTAAGATTTGAGTCTTTAATCAGTATTGTATGGAATTGAGAGGGAGTACCCGTTGCTCTAGTATTTTATATTACTGTTTTAATTATTTAAATCAAATTTCTCCACTCAACAATTTTTCTAAACGAATCATTTATTTTTAAGTTTGTTTTAGTATTTGTGTGATTGTTTTGTTTTGTTTTCACAATTCCCTGTGGTTCGACCTCGGATTTTTGAGTATTATATTACTTCGAGACAACCTGCACTTGGGTGATCAATTCTAAAGTTGTAGCACCCCATTCCAAAAAAGTTTTTGCATGCTCATGCTTCATTTGATGGTTGGAGGCAGCACATTAATTGAAAGAACTCAACACTTGAGAACTATTCCTCCATCCTAGACGACCTTACTAAAACACTTAACCATCCTAAGGTGAAAAACTCGACCAAAGGCAAGGTTTTGATGCGTGCAATGTATGAAGTTAAGGTGGTAACTTTGATTGTTTGTAGCATCTTTATGGCCGCGTTATGAGGTTCGACAAAGAAGTTGAGGCATTTCCAGGTTCTCGAAATATGATTGTGGGTAGAAGCTTTTATCGAGCTGCAGCCTTTTGTTAACAGAGGGATAAGAAATATTTTCGAGTGGAAGTGTACAGTATTGAGAGAGCTTGAGGCAAATTATATAGTTATCAACAAATTGTACCCCATGATCCAGAATAGGGTGGGACCTGTTGAAGTTGAAGCATTCCAGAATTCAATCTTAGATTTGGTGAAAAAGAATGAGAAGCTTTCACCAAGATTAGATGTTCTTGCAAAAGAAGTGGATGACTTCTTCCATATTATTTTGATTAGATGTGATGCTTTGCTTGGCAACTTAAGAGTGGGTAGATGTTCATCCTTTTGACCCACCCACACCATTGTTCTTGCTTTATTTGTATATTTTCTTTTATTTATCTACTGCAATTTTTGAGTTTGATGTTTGCATCAAGCTAACACCTTTGAACATTTTTTTTAAGTGACTATGCAAACCAGTGTTTCAATATAGATTTTTGAACTGATGCTTTAGTTGGTTAAAACGAACATCCTAGGCAAGGGGTTTGCTGGACTAATTAGTGGTTTAAATCAGAACTTGCAAGGCACCCCTTGCAAGGAGAGCAAATTGCAAAACAGGCATTAAAACTGAATATTTTGACTTTGCCATGATGTTTGTGTTTTGTTGTTTACCTTTTCTTATGTTGATACATTATATTTCTACCTGTTTGATCATGTTATCTTTGAAACTAGATTGTTCTGGGGGGAAACAACTTTCCTTAGCCTGTAATTTTGCATGGAAGCAAGCACAAAATGCTAGTCTCTTGCTTCCATTTGGTTATGGCAAAGGGGAAATGTGGCTACTTACATATAATTTTTGCCTAAAGATCCTTTACGAAAATAAGTCACCGAGTACAGTTATGTTTCGTGACGTTTCTCCAATTATGATTTGTTTTTTGAACCTTCTCCAATTATGATGAGAGGCACGATATATAAGGATGAAATTGAGAATGATGTATCTGAGCCAACTTGAAATATTATTTTCTTAAGTATAGTTTCTAGGCTTAGTTTTTCTTCACTAATTATTTACCAATGTTTACCAAACAAGTGAATTTATAGAATTGTGGTTCATGATTTTAATTTATATGATTTTTTATAAAATATAGTTCATGTGCAACGCACGTGTGCATTAACTAATACTTTTATAACTATATATACAAACTTGAAACTCCAAAAGAATAAACACAGACCAGCGATATTCTTTCTTTCAGTTTAAATCACTGTCTTTCTTCCTCTCGAGGGATAAGTAATAAACACGGACCCATGTCCCTACCAAGACTTGATCCTGCGATTGGAGAAGGTATGACTTTAGCTAACCGCTGAAGGTACTCAAAGCTATGAATTATCAACTAAAAATCAAGCACTTCTGATTCTGTGGGAACATCGTAGACATATGCAGCAAATTTCTCCATAATTTTTCTAAGAAAAGTAAAGATCAAAATCACATGAATCAGTAACTACAAAAATGCCAAACAGAGCAAGCACGCCCAATGTTTCAGGTGACAAGCACAAAAACATCAGGAGTGCATTGTAAAGAAACCATACACGGTTGTGTTGGACCATTTGCCATTCTGAACTTCGAAACCCGTAGGTACTCGTATTCTTTTTCATTGCATTAAACAGAAAAGGAATTCCATTTTTTTTTTATCACATCAGCATGCATCAAGAAAATACAACTATAACAACCACATTGAACAATACCAGAAATCCCTGTTCCAAAAAAAGAATACCAGATTTCAAAGCTATAATATGGGCATGTTACAAAAGCTTCAAAATGAAATGCCAGACACAGCACTAATTGTATAGGAGTCCATCCTCTGTTAATGGGGTTATCAAAGCAGCATTACTATTGAGATGCACCCAAAAGGGTGAAACAATGGTTGAATTTATACAGAAACTAACACCATTCAACTCTCAAGCACTGTGGTGTGTCCTTGCTGAACCACTCCTACACTTACAAACACCAAAATACCCAAAAAACTCGTGTTGTGGAAGTGACTGAAGGGCCAAAATATAGATGCTTGGTAGACAGACTTGGTAAAGGAGACATGAAATTTTCTCAGTACAACAATTTTAGCAGTTCAATCTGGAAGACTAAAGAAGACCCTATAGTATTGAAGTCAAATAAACTACTAACAGAAGCATTAACACCAATCAAAGGATCCTATTATTAGAACCACAACATAATGTAAAGAGCACAATAGTGGGAAAGACTCCTGTACAGATTATTCATTCATTAACGTTGGAACTACTATTACTATTGGACCATCTCCTAAGAGTGTAAGCCACCAGGCTCCTACCTTCAAAGAGTCCAAACCTTGACTTGAACCCCAATGATCGAACATTGCTATTGCTACTTGATGTAGCATCAGCATCGGCATTAGCAGCACCAGTCACACCGCTCACAACTGGTGGAATCTCCACACCATCCTCTTGTGCTCTACCATAACTCACACTCGCATCTGCCGCCCCAGCTTCAATCTCACCCACATCCAAACTAACTCCCAACAATGCCCTCCTCATTCTCAACCAGTCAGCTACCTCGCAAGTCACTCCCCTACACTTCTTAACCTTAATTTTCACCAAATTAGGACAGCCCCAAGCAAATGCCTCAATCCCCAGATCTGAAACCGGACACCCCTTGATGCAAATCTTCTTCAATGACACACATTTCTCTGCAACGCATGAAATCTCTGCATCCCCAATTGTTTCACTACCACAAAGCGCCAATCTTTCCAATTTTCGACAGTTGGAAACCATTGCTTCGATACTGAAAAAACTGGGGTTTACACCAATAAGTACCAACTCTTGAAGATTAGCACTATGCTGAGCGATTGAAAATAACCCGACATTGCCTATGCGGTTAGTCCTCCAACCATCAATATGAAGCTTCCTCAACAGCTTACAATGGTTAGCCACAGCCACAATACTAGCATCCGTACACTCGGGTGTCTTCACCAAATGCAAAATCTCCAATTCCGAGCACTTCGATATGGCGGAAACACCGATATCACTCACCTGAAGCCTCTCCAGATGAATCTCAACCAAACTATTTTTCCGATTCGTAATCGTTTCCAAAAGGCTATCCCAATCGCCAAAACAACGCAACAGTTTCAAAGTCCTCAAACTCTTTGACCCAATAATTAAAGGTCCAAAACACTGACCATTATAAAGCTCTTTGAGGCATAAAGTTTTAAGGGATGAAGCCGCCACGCCGGGACCGATCGGTTCGGTAGTGAACCCGTCGTTAATGCCACGGAGGCGTTTGACTGAGAGTTCTTCGAGAGATGAACAGTGATCGAGCAAAGCGTTCATGCCTTTGGCTCCAAACATGCAAGATCCACATGAAAATTTCTTCAATTTCTTACAATTTTGTGCGAAAGCGGCCATTCCGATGTCGGTAAGTTCGCGGCAGCCACGGAGCTTGAGACGCGTGATGTTACGACATTTGAGGGAGATTAAGATCAAAGCGTCATCGTTGATGCTGACAGATCGGCGATCGCATCGGAGGGTGAGTTTCGTTACGGAGTCGAAGCGGGCGAAGAGGGAAGGGATGTAATGGATGAGCTCGGATTGAGCGCTGAGAGCGAGGCGTTGGCGATTTTGGCCTTCCACACGGAGCCACCGCCGGCATACGAGGGAGCATCGTTTCCGATCCCCGGAGCTCAGGAACTGAATAATAATCGCCAAGCATTCGTCGGGAAGTTCAGAAATGTAGTCTTGATCGACGATATCGCTATCGGAAAGGGACGTTTGGCTTTCATTTGTCAACACTACAGAGCCGGTGGTCCGGTGGTGGCTTGGGTTGAGGCTACGGCTGTCTGAACCATCCGTATAAATCCCATGGACAGAGGACGATTGACCCATCCAACGGAACGCCGTGCGATATCTACTGCGTCGCCGGAGAGTAAAAACTTCGGACCGTCGTAAAGGGTGGTGGGTATGGTGCTATTGTTCGGGCTGGATGATTTGAGGGTGTGGTTTAATAGGGGAGGCTGAGAATTAACCCGTCAAAATGGGTTGTCGAAAGATTTTGGGAGCGACCTCGTAGACACCGTCACAGCCGACTAGTCCTCCTAGGACAATCTTCGTCGTAGGCTGCTCCATTGATTACGTGGGATGTGTCGTGTAAGACTTTGTCATGGATGCATCGATCAGAGTCGTCAAATGAGACGAGTATTGAAGACTCATTCCGGTAATAATAAGTTAGTTAGGGGAAGAAAGGTAAAGAGTCGTTGAGGTTCTTCTTGATGTAAACGAACAGATGTTAGTTCCTATTTTGCGTCTGGGCGATGACTATTCAATAGAAATTAGATTAGATTGGTCCGAGGAGAAAATATTGACCGTAACGCTGATGGTAGGAAAATTTACATCTACACCCCTATAGTTAGGTTTAGATTTAATAACATCTATTTTTTATTTTAAAATTTTATTGATATTCTGTATTAGTGATTGTTTATTAACATAATAGAGGGTAATTTTAATATTTTTAAAGAATAGCTAGTCAAATCATATATTTTATCTACTGTCAGATACAAAAATTACTATTAAGGAAGTTCATGATTCAACAATATAAACTAGAACATGGTGCATTGAAGTTTTAAAAATGAGAGGACTGTCATTAAATTTAGACTTAAATATAGAAGGTGTTAATGAAATTTTTCCTTGATGATCCTATGTTATTGTCGTATTAACGCTATTTAATAATAAATAAACAAATTAAATTTTACTAATTTTATGTGTTAATTATTAGCCATTATTTGTACTTTTCATTTATGTAGCATTCCTCTTTCATCTAACTTCTCACACTTTTTTATAATTTCCCATCATTATCCTTTTATAACTTTTCTAAATATTTTAAATTATGGAGATGGGTGAAGACGATAAAATGAAATCGATGCATCACACCAGATAAAAATTAGGATTGATTATGCCTTTGTTTCTCTTTCTTCTCGTTTTATTGCATTTTGGGTCATGCTTCAAGGTACTAGTTTTTTTAGTGCCCATAGGCTAGTTCGAATGCGACTCCCGTTTTTTATTCTCTCTATTGTTAAATATAAATTGAGATTAAAAGATAAAAAACTGCAAAAAAAAAAAAAAAAACAGCAAAACTTGATACACGCCCGAAGATGTAACGCACCAATTCTATCAATAAGGCGTTCACTGACTATGAATCATCCAAATCAAGAGAGCATACTCGTGAAAAATCATGCAGTCCATACACATTTGTTTCATACGCCCCAATTCCACCAATAAGGCATCCAGTAACTATGAGTCATCATGTTCGTATGAAAAACCATTCAATCCTATATGATTTGTTTATTGAACGGATTACTCAACATGTGTCACACCCCATCTTGAAAGACCTCCTCGATTTATCAGAGATTAAAGCATAACTCAACACGTAGTAATATATGTGTCTATAATGTACTAACGCATTTAAAATCAATAATGTCACCTAATAACACCAAAAAGAGATGTTATATAACAAAATATACAATAATGTCGTTTGTACTAAAATAAAAAATTAGGAATTCTATCCCTTTACAGCAACAGGAAAAACAAACACTCATACATAATATAAGCATAAAGTAGATTCCTTAATTTTCTCTCATCTCTACCATGCTAGTGTAATAGTGGACCTCACTCTAGACTTTGATATCCTAAAATCAATAATTTTTTTGAGTGTATTGAACATCATAATCAAAAGAAATATAATAAAAATATGGATCAAATAATTTCACTCAAAAGATACTCATAACTCTCAAATCACAACCAAATTGAATTCAACTCATTTTGAAATCAAAATAAACTTCATATATTAAAATAGTAAATATCCATATAAGTAACTAGTCAAACAACATCATATAAGTAATGTCAAGACATCTACATCATTTAAACAATGTCAAACTGTCTCAAGACAACTACGTAGTGTCCAAATCAACAACATGTAAGTCATGTCAAGTTATTAACAATTCGTCATAGTAGATAATACTCAAATCACAAACTTTTCATAAAAACACATTTGATCCATAGTTTAAGTAACTCAACTCAGATCAATTCGGCAAACTTGATTTCTCACATACAAGAGAATAAACTTGATATATCATATATTTTTATTTTCAATTATTATGAAGTAGTACATTTTACCTTTATCATTGATAAATACCCGTCCTTGCTTTACGATCGATCCTAACCGAGATAGTACTCTCCAACCTTAACAGTTAACACATGGATAAATGCAAATGAGTATCGACTCAAAAATAACTTCACTAATGTAAATGAATATGTTTCGTGATGTTTTGTATTCACCACAACTTAATTTCAGCACTCAAAGTCCGAAAACTAACTAGTCACTCAAGCGTTTACGAACTCAATGAGTATCTTTTACAACCTCAAATTAGAACGTATACCCTTGTTGCCACTCAACTTATATGCACTTACAATTAGTTTAAAAGGAATATGTTATCTCATTTTATACAGTCAAATCATTCGTTTCGGACTATTGTGTGTTATTGCACTCAAAACCAGAATCCAGATTCGTGATTTTTAGTCCATTTTCAAAAAATCAATCATAAGTTTTAAAATATGTTAAACATTCATAAATAATATAAGACATGATTTCAGAATGAATTTGAAAAGTTTTGACTGATCCAGAATTGAGAAACCCTATCCTATGCTATTTTTCGATCCGAAATAGCCAAAAATAAAATGATATTATCTTTTAATGAAATTTCACAAACATACTCAATTAACCTACCTAAAAATGAATATAATTTTTTTTTCGAAAATTACACGAAAACTGGGTCAAATTGGCCCTGAAGGCCAAAACAATCATTTTAATCTTCATTTTGATCCGGTCGTCGGATCAACTTGTAATTTTATCGGGATCTCTGCACGGGCCTTATAGAACTTTTGGCACCAATAAGAGGTCGATTGAACACTGGACGCACCATCGGGGTGTCCATTGGTCATCCGATCCACTTCATCTTCTTCCTCCATCAAACCCTAAGTTTCCCACTTTTTTGTTTCAAGTACTCTACTTCTCACTTTTATTTCTCACTCCACAGTACACGCTTTGCTTTGTTTTCAAAGTCTACTAACTCACCTCATACCCCTATGTGAACCACATAGGTTTCAAGCTTTGGATTAAGCTTAAACCCTTCCAAAAATTAGGTCAAATTCCAAGAAAAATAAAGTTTTTAACACATGGTCAAACTTGCAACTGCTCGTTTTCATTTCTCAAATGGCCTCTAATTCAATTATGAGGTCGGAAATGGATTCCTTGACCCCAAATTTGCTAGACCCAAACTCCATTTTCAAACTTAATCAAATTTTTATCAAAAATCAAATTTTTAAGATTCAAATCCATGAGGGTTTCCACCACTGCAGACTGTGACAACACTTAAAACCACTCCCAAACAACTCTAAAACAACCTAAAAACACAATTCAAGATTCAATTGAAAAAAAAAAAACTCGTTTTCTATGAGACCCATTTCAAGTATTAAACCCACTTTAAACTTAAAATTCAAATTCGTATCTCTATACTACGTGAACCTTAAATCCAACTACACCGATGAACTTCTTGTGAAAAATCGAGCATTACCAAGTTGATTTTGGAGGTTGAGATGTCCTAAGTCAAAAACCCAAAAGTTCAAATCACCTTCTTCTTCAACCTCTCTCTCTTAGTTTCTACTTGTTCCCATCCACTCCAGATGATTTAGACAATCACAATGGACACCTAAAGGTGTAATGATGGCTTTGCATGCCATCCTTCAACACCAAGTGTCACCCTGCTACTTCCTCCATGTAAGGTGCTCACATGAGGGACAATTTCGTAAATATGTATATTTTAAATTTTTATATATCTATATATTTAAATTATTATTTTTTTTATTTTTTTATGTACTATATATGCAATCGAATTTCACAACATGAATCGTTAAACTATATATATTATTCTAACTAAATTTTTTTGAATAATTATTAATTTATCATTATATTAATTTTATTTATCTAGACAAACAAGTGATAAACAAGTTAATATATCTCACTATAAAGAAACCCATTTATTAAACGGGTTTAGTGAGTCAATTACCACCCACGTCCATTAAAGCCTCATCCAAACCCGGTTAACTCGAGTCACTTTTAATTTCTCTCTTCTCATATTCATTAGGTTGTATCTAGTTCCAAAGTTGTTTCAGGAATTACACAACCTCTTAGCATCATATGTTCAAGAAACAACACACATCATTCAACTGCACAAGCAAAAAGCCAGAGGCCATTAGTCCTGTGACCAGTTTTATCTTCTAACAATACATGCTACTGATTAGGGGTTTTGTAAATCTTGAACCCATCCGTATGACCCGAATACTAGGAAAACTCAACTGGATCTCGAAGACTAATACCTTAGAAAGTTCATCATGATAAGTTTTTTTTTTTATCAGACTTCCTATTCATCCCCCTCTGCTGTGAATCTATGTCCTTAGACAAGGTAGCAATTTGTTTTAACAGAGCATGCCATTTAATTTACTTGGCTTCGTATCGACAAAAATGCAAGTCCCAAGTGCCATTTTCTGTAGTCAAAATCATGTGATGCACCTGAATGGTTTACAACTGTTTCTTTCATAGGACTGAGGGGTTAAATTTCCTCTGCAAATCACCCCCACAGAAAGATAATTATTTTCGCCACAAATTTGCTGCTGTGTATTGCAGACAGACAGCATAGGAGAAGAAGACAATGAAGATGTACAGACACAATATTTCTCTTCCTTGCCCTGAGGATTAGGATAGAAAATGACCATAATTTTTTATCAAAAGGTGGATGGATAGGCTGATTATGGGTGCCCCTGTCTGATCATATAAATCGAGCATTGGTCGTAACGGTAGTTCCATTGCGATTTATATTGTGTAGTTCACTAATCCTTGAACGATTTCATAAGTAAGGGCTTCAGAAGAAAGTTAAGAGGATCAAAGAAAAGGTCAGGCAAATCGGTTTTGACGATCTGCATAGTATCCACTCTGAGCCTTTGAGGAGGTGTTTCTTCAATCCCACATCGAAACTGAGAGAAAAAGGGGAGAGCACAGTAGACTATAAAAGCAACGGCCACAGACTATACAAGTCATACCTTTCTCGGCCTTTTGGCTAAGATCAAGTGTAGTATCTGTTCTTATCAGTTTAATATCTGATACGTGGGTCAATGACTCACACAATATTAAATTAATTTTTTGAGGGGGAAGGTCCACTACAGTAGCTTGCTGCTGGGTCCTTCAAGCGTCGCTTAGGCGTTGCACTACTGCCTTAGCCTGGCGCACCCCACCAAACCTAGTCTAAAGGTTTTTTAATTTGAAGCATCTATTTCGGTTTAAATATACGATTTTATGAGTGGAAATACCTTTCATTCATTCTACCTGTCAATTTAATCAAGTGAAGGAATAAATTGTTTCATTAAAATCATAGGGATCTAATTGCAACATAACTCAAATTTGAAGGGGCAATTTGTAATTAACCCTTAAATTTATTACTTGTAATTGATACTTAAAAATTCATAAAATAAAGTCAAACATGATATTATAATTTTTCTCTATATAATTAATTAAATTATTAATCATTAATCACTCATTCAGGCCCCGTTTGGTAACGTTTCCGTTTTTCGTTTTTGAAAAACGAAAAACGAAAATCAAAAACGACTTTTTTTGGTTTTTGAAAATCGCCCCTCGTTTATCAAACGGTGACAAAAAC
This sequence comes from Ilex asprella, assembly GCA_023539305.1. Taxonomy (NCBI): domain Eukaryota; kingdom Viridiplantae; phylum Streptophyta; class Magnoliopsida; order Aquifoliales; family Aquifoliaceae; genus Ilex; species Ilex asprella. Next base: position 44,905,704 of record CM042185.1, read on the forward strand.
GAAAAACATAAACGGTTACCAAACGAGTTTTTTTTTCTTGTTTTCTCTAAATATCAAAATTAAAACGAAAAACGAAAAATTTAAACGTTACCAAACAGGGCTTCAATTATTCAACATAGTTATTATAATCTCTCTAGGTTAAAAAATGAGTATGATATGTATGGCCCCGGTCTGATCATTGAACCACAGCAAGTGCAGGCCGTTGGCTGGATATTTAGCACTGCATCTACTCATAAGATTTGAGTGGATGTCCAACATCAGCCACTTTAATTTGTATGGCCCTTACTTACCATCGATTGAGTGGGTGACTCAAACCCGGCACTTGCTCAAACCATGTGCCGTGGAGCTATGATTGGGATTTCATTTTTTTTTATTTTTTGTACTCATTAAAAAAAAATGGTATAAAAGACAACATTCAAAAACTACCTCAATATGATTTTTATTAGTGGAATCATGAGGGTCCTGATTGTGTATGTTTTTAAGGTGAGAAGTTTGACCGATACACCACTAGACTACCCCACTTGGTGATTTCTGATTAGGATTTCTATAGTTCTATTACATGTACTTGTATGTTTGTTCGATTTGGCAAAATCCTATCATGGCGTTGGAGTCCTCTGGTCCTCAACATGTGCTGTGTTACTGCCCCTTTCATGGTCTAAAGTAATTCGGATTGTTGAAAATAATAAATGGCTCATATTTACACTGAAAATTCGTTTGACCCATGTGTGGAGTGGTGTGTATGCCAACAAAGTGGATTACAGTTCTCAACTGTGCCAATATATATGCTGCCTAATTGCAATGCATACGAGTTTGAGTAAATCACACTGACACGCATAAGTAAGTTTTTATAACAGGGTCATCAATCCCTTAACATTTTCAAAATAACATAAAAATTCCAATCAAAGATTTTAGGAAAAATTTTATCCACACCCTTTCTAGTTAGACATAAATTCAATGACATTCCCAGTCAGACATTGTCTAATAACGACATTAATGACTAGGGTTAATTTACAAAAATAACCCTTAGTATTTTATACGTACTCTGTATGTATACATATTTAACTTATATTACTAACTATAGTTATGTTTAGTTAACCTCACCTATTTATTAAACATAACCCAACTTAGGTATCTCTGTGCATTTCATGGGTTAGTCGTTTGATGCACGAACAGAGAAAGAGAGAGAGAGAGAGAGAGGGTGGAAAGAAAAGGGGAAGAAAATTGTTGAAGGCTTGGAAGATGTTTATGATTCCAAACATCGAATGATTTGAAGAGTGAACATCGAAGATTCTATGGTATGTACCAAATAAATTTGTGTTTTTTTACGTATTTTTGTATAAAGGGAGTTTATATTTTATGAATTTGGGGGGTTTTGTTCATCTTTTATCATCTACATATAGTTCAGCATTAGTAACAGAGAATATAGTTGAGTAAGGGTTCGAACATAGTTCATCTTTCTTTTTTTACTTTTTTTTTGTATTTAGGGTTTATATTTTACCGATTTGAGGGTTTTGTTCATCTTTTATCCACATATTGAACATAGTGCAGGATTTTCTAATGCATTCTCCATAGATATGCACACAAGGGTTTGGAAATATCTGATTTTTTTTTTATGTTTTAGTATCTAGGATTTATATTTATTTTATGGATTTGGGTGTTTTGTTCATCTTTTATCATCTACATATAGTTCAGGGTTAGTAATAGAGAACATAATTGAGTAAGGGTTCGAACATAGTTCATCTTTCTTTTTTTACTTTTTTTTGGTATCTAGGGTTTATATTTTACGGATTTGGGGATTTTGTTCATCTGTTATCCACATATTGAACATAGTGCAGGATTTTCTAATGTATTCTCCATAGATATGCACACAAGGGTTTGGAAATATCTGAATTTTTTTTTACGTTTTAGTATCTAGGATTTATATTTATTTTATGGATTTGAGTGTTTTGTTTATCGTTTATCCTCATAGTTCAGAGTTTTCTAATGCATTATCCATAGATATTTGAGCTTATGACAGTGCTAAAATTAGGGTTTCAATTTTTTACGTTTTCTAAAAATCCTTCTTGTTTGAAACATGTTACATATATGATTTTCTTCATTTCTTGAATGTGCTATTGTGTTTGAAATTGTTGTAGAAATGACTGCTAAGTTGATTGACTTATTCATACACTTTGATGGGCAACAATACATGGCACAGAACTTTGACCTAGATAAATATTGTTGTGTGCACCTATTATCAGATGTATTTATGTTGTGTTCATCAGCATTGACCTTAGTGTTCAAATTATTTTTTGAATTGCCTGGTTCAAATGATAGAATGTTATTAGATGATGACAAAGATTTAATGGAGATGTTTAGTAGGCACAAGAATAAAAATCACATAAACATACATGTTATTCCACAAGAAATTGGAAACATTGTTGTTAATAGAAACAGTGTGGAGAATGTCGATAGTTTGGAGAATATGAGCAGTTTGGAGAATCAGGGCAATATGGAGGGTCTGCCCAGTGTGGAGAATCAAGGGAATGATGAACTTGGAAATAGTGATGATGTTGATTTTGAATCTGATGATGTATATGGAATTAAGTCTGAAGATGAAGACTATGGAGAAGAGCATGATACCATAGATGAAGAGTTTAGGGTAGATAAAGATTTAAACAATGATGATGGTTTGTCAAACTCTGCATTTGGGGATGATGATATTAGTTCTAGTGTTGAGTCAGATGATAGTGTGGACAAAGCAAGACACAAAGCTACTGACATTTGACATTAACAGATATGAGAGAGAGTTTGAAATGCAACCTGATGGGACAATGCAGTTGGAGATTGGTCAACTGTTTATGGATATTCATACTTGATGAAAATCATGAAGAAGCTTATGAGAAAGTGAGGCAATATGGAAATGAAATCATTCGAAGTAATTGGGGTAGTCTTGTTGCCATAGAAACTGATGATTAAAATGCAGATGGTAAGAGGCCTATCAAGAGGATTTTCATAGCTTTTAATGCTCTTAGCAGAGGATTTATCACTGGATTCAGACCATTCATAAGCCTTAATGGGTGCCATTTGAAAGGGACATATGATAGTGTTCCATTATCTGCTATTGCTCTAGATGCTAATAATGGTCTTTTTCTTGTTGCATTTAGTGTAGTGGAGAGTGAGAGGTATGATAGCTGAAATTTTTTCATTGGTCATTTAGCAGAAGTTATTGGACATCATGCATCTCCACTTTGTTTTATGTCTGATCAACAAAAGGTTTGTACTGTTATTGTTGTTTTTTAACTGCTATTACTACTTTTTTTTTACTACTATTACTGCTATTACCGCTTTTTTCTACTACTATTAATGTTTTTTCATTGCTATTACTACATTTTTTTACTGCTACTGATATAGGCGAAATCCAAGGCATCGACCTCACTGCCCAATAGCCCGATAAGCCCAAAGAGCCAAGGGTACGAAGCAAAGGCCCAATGTCAACGGGAGGTTTGCACGTTAGGCTCAACTCAGCCAATAAGCCACCTAGACTGGCGCCGTTTGTGAGAAACAATTTTCATCGTCTTCCTTTTAAATTTTGCTAATGGTTTCAACTCGGAACATGAGTAGATCTCACATTAATCCCCAAGTTCACCCAAACTTATTAAAGAACTTTTTGGCCCCCGAAGCAGACGTCGAGGGTCACCCCTAGTGACGAAGCAGTTGATGAAGCAGAACTAGGGGTTGATGGAATGGATACAAACACTCTAGCTTCCCCGTTTTCGCCCAGCACATCCAGAACTACCTTCCCCATAGGCAGAGCACGACGCCCCTCTGCAGGAGTGCCAAGCATCTCCTAATGGAGTAATGGAACTCAAGGAGCATAGTCACGTTGGGGAAAACCACCGAAGAAGGCATCCAGAAGACCACGACAAAGACGAAGCCCACAATAAGGCCAGAACCGCTTACCGAGAAAACAGACCTCCTCCTCTAGAGGCCACAGATCCCCTACTGGAGCAAAGGCTTCGTGAGCTCCAGCGAGAGGTCAGTAACATGAAAGAAACAGTTAAAGGGAAAACCCCCGACACAATGGACGCCCTGGTCCAGCAAACAGAGTCCTCATACGCTCTCGAAGTCCTTTACTTCCCTCTCCCGTAGAAGTCCTGAATGCCCTTGATAGAGGCATTCGACGGAACGAAGGATCCAGTCGACCACCTGAACTCCTATAAAAACCAGATGGAGCTTCAGGGTTACCCGGATCTAATCCGCTGCCAAGATTTTGCTATCACCCTCAAAGGGTCGGCGATAGCCTGGTTCAATAGGCTACAGCTAACGTCAATCTCATCCTTTTGAGAGTTATTCATACAGTTCATATCCAACTTTATAGGGGCATGGACGTACAGAAAACTGTCCTACCATCTACTGAGTGTCAAACAGGGACCCATTAAGTCCCTCTAAAGCTACGTGCAACGTTTCAACCAAGAGTCCATGAAGGTGAAAAGTGTAGACAACTAATTCGCACTTACCATTTTCATGTCTAGACTAGGGGTGCAATCCAAGGACCACCTCTTCTCAATAGCAAAGAACCCTCAGGCCACTATGGCCGAGGTACTGGCAAAAGCTGAAAAATATATCAATGGCGAAGAGGCCCTCTACCTCAAAGGGGGCTCAATGTCAACGGGAGCAGACAAGGGAAGGGGAGACTGTAGTCCCAGAAAAGAAAAGAAACATGAGTGGTCCCCAAGAGATGCAACCCAGATTTGCCCCGGCGCGGCTCCCACCGCTGGTCACATCCACTGCGCAGGTCCTCCACGAGGTCTAGAACGAGAAGTTCGTCCGATGGCCATCACGAATGAAATTTGATCCGAGGAGGAGAGACGCCTCTAAATACTGCGAGTACCATAAGGATACCGACCATGAGACGAATGACTGCATCCAGCTTAAGAATGAGATTGAGTACCTGCTTCAAAGGGGACATATGCGTTGGTATGTGACAAGCGAGGCGAGGGAAGGGCCTAGAACGACCAAGAACAGGACGCTAGGGCGGCCGCAGAACCTCCTCGACAACATCAATAGGCTCTAGGCGAGATCCGCATCATCTCGAGCAGATTTACTGGAGGAGGCGAATCCATCTCGACGCGAAAATCATACATCCGAAGGACGAGATCGAAAAACTATCTTGAGATCTACCCTATCCGAAAGACGCACCGCCGAGACGAAGAGATTATCTTCTCGGACGCGGACCTCGAAAGATGCCAACACCCATACACCGACCCCTTGGTCATCAAGGCAATTGTCGAAAACAAAAATGTACACCAGGCGCTCGTTGACAATAGGAGCTCCTCAACTATCATCTTCTTGTCTGCTTTCGATTAGCTTGGTATAGAGAGGTCATAGCTTGAACCCGTAAAGAACCACCTGCTAGGCTTCTCGGGTGAGGAGGTCCTGCCAATTGGCTCTATCTAGCTCGTCCTGACCGTAGGAGACCAACCCTGCCAGGCCACGATTAGCGTTTGATTCTTGGTTGTTGACGCTCCCTTAGCGTACAATATCCTACTGAGAAGACCATCTCTCAATTCCATCAAGGCAATACCCTCAACTTATCACTAAGTGATAAAATTCCCCACTGAGAACGGGGTCGGCATGGTCAAGGGAGACCAGCGCCTCACCAGGGAATGCTGCGTCTCGTCGATAAGGCTAAAAGATGTGGAATCTATCTAGCTGGGAGACTTGGACATGAGAGACGATGTGGAAACCTGAGCTGCCCCTACGGAGCAGCTAGAGAAGGTGCAGCTGGATGAGGACCCGGGGGACGTGGTTTTTATAAGCTCCATGTTGTTTTCCCTTATCAAGGAGAAACTCATCGCATTTCTGAAAGAGAACATGGATGTTTTTGCTTGGAAGAAAGAGGACGTTGAGGGAATAGACACAGCGGTGATCATACACCGACTAACTGTCGATCCGAGTTGCAAACCCGTCCGACATAAAAGGAGGAGTTTTACACCAGAGAGGTAAAAAGCCATCAATGAGGAGGTGGCCAAACTGCTGTGGGCCAAAGCCATCAGGAAGGTGGACTATTCGACCTGGTTGGCGAATGTCGTGCTCGTTAAAAAGGTGAACAACAAATGGCGCCTCTACATCGACTTCATCAACCTAAACTGAGCATGCCCCTTACCACGGATCGGCCTGATAGACGATGCAACCGCTGGCCACGAGCTCCTAAACTTTATTGACACTTTTTCAGGCTATAATCAAATCAAGATGGATCCAAACGACCAGGAGAAGATGTCATTCATCATAGAATAGGGGATTTACTACTACCAGGTTATGCCTTTTTGGCTAAAAAATGTCGGGGCCACCTACCAGAGGTTTGTCAATAGGATGTTCTGCAAGAAACTCAGCTCAACCATGGAGGTATACATAGATGACATGCTTGTAAAATCCCTTAAAATCGAATCTCATGTCCACCACCTTGGAGAGTCTTTCTACATCATGGGTCGATACAGAATGAAGGTGAACCCGACAAAGTGCGATTTTGAAGTGTCGGGTGGAAAATTTTTGGGATTCATAATCAATAGCAGAGGTATTGAAGCAAACCCTAAGAAGGTGAAGGTCTTCCTCAAAATGAAGCCTCTCATTAACACCCGAGAAATACAGTGCCTGACTGGGAGAATAACAACACTCAACAGGTTCGTCTCATGCTCCAACGACAAATGTCAACCTTTCTTCAAGGTCCTAAAGGCAACTTTTCGATGGGACAAAAAATGCGAAGGAGCCTTCCAGGCTCTTAAAGCTTACCTGGCCTCCCCGTCCATGCTAGAAAGAGAGATCTTGACCCTTTTCTTAGTCGTGTCAGAATTCTCGGTCAGTGCCGCCCTTGTGAAGGACAAAGAGAGAATTTAATAGTTTGTTTACTTCTGCAGCAAGGCTCTCTGTGGAGCCGAAGAAAGAAACCCAAAGATGGAGAGGCTCGTGCTGGCTCTCTTGGTAGCTGCCCAAAGATTGAGACCTTACTTCCAAGCACATACCATTTTAGTCCCGATGAACTAACCGATGAGGCAAGTGTTGCACAAACCAGAAGCCTCTGAAAGACTCGTCAAATGGGCAGTGGAACTTAGCGAGTTCGACATCAAATTCAAGCCCAGGACCGCGATCAAAGGATAGGTCCTAACTAATTTTCTTGTTGAGTTTACCTCGGCACCCGAAGAAAACGTGGAGGATAGTGACGCCATTCTCGGCGTCCTGACCTGGAAATTGTATGTGGTCGGGCCTCAAATGCCTAGGGATGTGGAGCAGGCCTCATCCTAATCTCCCCGGATGGATACGACCTAGAATACGCCCTAAGGTTTAACTTTCAGGCGTCTAATAACGAGGCAGAGTACGAAGCCCTCATAGCCGACCTAAACTTGGCCCTGTCAATGGATGCGCAGTAGATCAAAGTCCATAGCGACTCTCAACTGGTGGTCAAATAAGTGGAAAAGGAGTACGCGGCCCTAGGAGAAAAGATGGCGCTCTACATAAAAGAAGTACGCAGATTACTGAAAAAGTTTGTTCTAGCCGAGCTGGTCTAGGTTCCCCGAGAAGCCAACTCCTGAGCCGATGCCTTAGCCAAGTTAGCCACGTCCGTCGAGTGAGACTTGCCCAGAAAAACACCCATCGAAGTCCTAACCCAGCCCAACGTATAATTCGACGAGGAACTGACTGGAGATAACCTAGCAACGCCAGTCGAAGAAAGACTCGCGTGGATAGACCCTATTGTATCCTTCTTGCGAAGCAGAATCCTCCATGACAACCCGAAGGAGGCATAGAAGCTAAAATCCAGAGCGGTAAGATTCACTCTAGTTCAAGGTAACCTGTAAAACCAAGTTTTTCCTTTCCACTAATGAGATGTGTATCCAAAATGGAAGCAGATTACATCCTGAGGGAGATCCACAAAGGCATGTGTGGGAATCACATCGAAACGAGGACATTGGCAAACAAGGCACTACGACAAGGTTACTTTTGGTCAACCATGTTCAAAGACACTAAGGAGATAGTAAGGAAATGCTAGACTTACCAGATCCACGACAACTTGCCACACTGCCCACCGGAACAGCTCACCCTCGTGGTCAGCCCCTAGCCCTTTCAGCAATAGGGCTGGACATTTTGGGACCCCTGCTCACCGGGGTCGGACAATACAAGTTCATCATGGTCACTGTGAACTACTTCACGAAGTGAGCAAAGGCCGAGCCTTTGGCCAGGATCACAGCACAAAAGGTTAAGAACTTTGTATAGAAGTCTGTTATAAGCCGTTTTGGTGTCCCAAGGGTGCTCATTTTAGGTAATGGAAAACAGTTCGATAATCCTACGTTCACAAGCTTTTGTGTCGAGCTAGGAGTCAAGAACTACTTCTCGAATCCAGCTCACCCGCAATCCAATGGGCAGGCCAAGGTGATTATTAGGACAATTAAACTTGCATTGAAAACTAGGCTCGAATCATCTAAGTCACAATGGGTAGATCACCTCCCAGCGGTACTGTGGGAATACCGAAAGATGGTTTAAACCGTGATTGGCGAAACGCCTTTCAGCCTCGCATATCGAACCGAGACAATGGCTTCCGTTGAAGTTGGAGTACCTTTCGCGAGGGTCGAGCTCTTTGATCCCGAGCAGAACGATAGATCATTACTGGTCAACATCGACCTCCTTGACGAAAGAAAGGATGAAGCCCTACAACGAATATTCTCCTATCAAAGGATCACCACCAGGTTCTATAACAAACGGGTAAAAAGCAGGATTTTCAAACCAGGAGACTTGGTGCTGAAAAAGCTCCTCCTAACCAGAAAAGACCCTGCCCATGACAAGCTCGGTCCAAATTGGTAAGGACCTTACATCATTAAAAAGGTAATCCGACCTGAAAATTACGAGCTACAGACATAGGAGGGAAGAGACCTGTCACACTCATGGAATGCGGATCATTTGAAACATTACTACCAATAGTCCCATACGGGACCATGTAACAACAAAAAAATGAGAAATTGTGTAAACTCCACTTTTGATATCAATAAAATTTTTCTTCTTAAGTTACCTCCAAGAGTCACCTCAAAAGGGAAAAGTATGGCTAACTAGCGTTTCGATAAGGCTGTTCAGCCTAAAGAGCTCGTAAGCTCAGATCTTCAAGGCTTTTCAGCCTAAAAGAGCTCGTAAGCTTGGACTTTTCAGGCCTTTTAGCCTAAGAGAGCTCGTAAGCTCGGAGCGACAAAGTTTTTCAGCCTAAGTGTTTAAAGAGCTCGAAAGCTTGAATCTTCCAGGCTTTTTAGCCTAAGAGAGCTCGTAAGTTCGGAGCGACAAGGCTTTTCAGCCTAAAGAGCTCGTAAGCTCAAATCTTCCAAGCTATTCAGCTTAAGAGAGCTTGTAAGCTCGGAGCGACAAGACTTTTCAGGCAAAGTGTTTAAAGAGCTCGTAAGCTCGAATCTTCCAGGATTTTCAACCTAAGAGAGCTCGTAAGCTTGGAACGACAAGGATTTTTCAGCCTAAAGAGCTCGTAAGCCCGAATCTTCCAAGCTTTTTAGCCTAAGAGAGCTCGTAAGCTCAGATCTTCCAGTCTAAGTGTTGAAAGAACTCGTTAGCTCATCAGCTTAAAATCTCAGAAGCTACAACACTCTCGAAAGCTACACACTCTAAGGTGGTAATCCAGTGAAAAGGGTCATAAGGGGATCAACATATTATTCAGTAGAAATTACTTAAAGACACGAGATCAATGACCTAATGATTTCAATACAAAAGAATGAGGGGGTTCACACTTTGAACAACAAACGTCAAATACACAGAAGAAGCACAGAAGGAATAACCACGGGCACTTCACAAGCCTCCCCCCAAGTCTTCCTTAGCAGCCCGTTACCCAACAATCCCCTTCGGCTTACGGTCTCCCTTGATCAGCTCAGCATTAATAGCTTGAAGGCGGGAATTCTCCTCCTTCAGACCATCCACCTCGGCCTCAACCTCAGCAATTCACTTCATGAGGATCTCCACTACAGTGTCATGAGAAGGCAGTGATCGGAGACCCGAGTCGCTCCTCAGTCTTTTTCTACTAAGTATGGTATTAGTAGACTCGGTATACGAGCTATCGGAATCAAGGAAGGAGGAGGGCGCAAACCTAATCCTACTCGAACTCCCTCTTATATTAAATAAAACAAGGTTCTTGGGAGTAATGAGCTCAAAAAAAGGAACCATTGAGGCTTGCTCTACCAATTTGACCTCGAACTCGTCTTCACGAATGAGGCTAGAGATACCTGCACAATGCAACGTCAACATAAGCCCAGTCAATATGACGTTCGCCAGCAAAGACCGGCTAATTGAAGACCCGTAGGTTGTCTTTGTATATACCTTTATCACAATAACTCCTCCAAGTGAGGGGAACCTTGACGCAGTGATTTTCTCTCAGAGTGGACTCCCATGAGTCCCCAGAAACAAAGAAGAAGCGCCGAGTCCACCCCTCATAGGAGCTGGGAAGTTCATAAATCAGAGAGGGTGACTAGATCGCCTCTAAATGAAAGTACAAAAAATATAAAGGAAATGAAAGGAGAACTCAAAGAAGTAAACGAACTAGGAGACGGTAGGAAAGTCATCAAAACCTTGGAGGTGCCAGAAAATAAAGAAGCTCACCAGGGCAGCCCACCCCCAGGAGAGTAGGAAAGAACCCAAGCAAAATCCTGGTGTATAGGGAAGCGAAGGCCCATTTGGAACGAGCCTTCAAAAAAAGAAACTTCTTGATGGGAGGAAATATTGTAAGGCTCATCCATGGTAGGAGCCCTGACTGTGAGATCTTTCGGAAAGTCATATCAACTCCTTATCCCCTCCACATTATCAGCAGTAAGCAGGGAAGGAAGAAAGAAAACATAATACCAGGAGTCGTCTAAGGCTTCCTTGGTGCGCTGCCTGAAAAGTGGAGAAAGAGAAGAAGCCATGAGGGTTTAGCAAAATGCAGACAGGGAGCAAGAGGGTTTATAATGAGAAGTTTTCTTTCCAGACATTTGGAATAAATAGCACACGGGAATGGCAGATGACTGCTAGGATTCTGCAATCATGATAACATTAATGGTAATGGCACAAGGTAGGTGGAGGCAGTTAAGCCGCCAAGCTAATTAAATTTACCCTCATCTGTACGATTCTTCATAAATGAACAGTCGCCAGTAGTATTTCCCAAAAGTCATGCAAGTGCGCATAGCCAAGCGAGTGGGTAACCCAGAAAACAACACTACTCCAAACAGGTCGAGACCTCTTTAGAGTATGGAGGGTAGTGGAAGGAATATAGATTCAACAAACACTTAGGCAAAAACACCGCATTGTATTGAGAAAGGAAAAAGCTTCATTGTAAAAGAAATTGTTTACAAGTGTGGAAAAAAACAGCAGGAGTAAGGAAAAACAGTAAAAGGTAAATCTTCAAGATTGGCTAGAAGGAAGAGCTAGAGGAGCATCATCAGGAGCATCACCGCCTGGTTGGATATTAAACCATGGCCAAAAATGCTCAAGATCCAAGCCAAAGAACTTCTCAATCGCTTGGTCAGCAAAATTAAAGAATCCGTCTACAAAGGCCCTGGTTGCCTTCAACTCGGACTTCTCAATCTTTTTGCGCTGATCCTTGATCAGTTAATGCTCAGCTGCCAAGGAGTGTCTTAGCTCATCATTCGCAGCCTAGGATTCTTTCAGCTTGTCCACCAGCAGTGACCGAGCTATGGTGGAATTAAGAAAATCCTCGATTCGGGCTCCTTTATTCTTCTTGGAGCAAGCTAACTCTTCTCCGAGAGACACCTCGATAGAAGTCCTAGCAATTAATTACTTAAAAGTCTGAGCCCATTGATCAAGAGCTTGCTCTAATTCCCTTTCAGTCTCTAGACCCCAATTTAAGAGCTTGGAACTCTTCCGGCGAGCCTCTAGAAGCTCAGCCACCCTCTTTTGGACATCATTCCTCAAGAGATAAATCTCTCTCCCAAGTGCGCAGACATGCGTCGCCGACTGAAAACGAAGAAAGATTATCAGATAATGGAAAGGGGGAGCAAAGCAAAAGGCGATACGTACCTCAAGGAGTGCATGAAATACGTCACGACTCAGAACTTGAAAAGGAAGGTCGACAGATCAATGCAGGTCGGCTCGGGGAATCAATTCCATTAGCATGCGACTACTCAGGTCCACATCCCTAAGCAAGCTCCCCTCAGGATCAATGAATGAAGCTTGGGGGCACAAGCTGAGCTAGAATTAGAGGCAGCACCTTGAAAGGGACCCTGCCGAACTGGCCCTCTCGCCGGGTCGACTATAACTGTACCCAGAGTGGCCTCTCCAACATGAGGTCCCGACTGAGGGGCAAGAACCCCGGCAGCGGGAACAGGTATCTCGGTGACAAAGGCGGGAGCCTTAGCCTTAGCACCTGCACATAAGGCCCCATCGGAACTACTTTCCCCTAACCTAGCCCTCTTCGCCAGGGGCTCTAAGCTCCTAGCCCGCCTTCTCTCGACCACCTGCTACAAAATCACATCGCGCTGGGTAAACCAATACGAAGGGGTTGCGTAAGCAAAGAGAGGATTAATACTCCGAACAAGTCAAAAATAGAAGAGCAAAAATAGAATGTTGGTTACTCACAACCACTCGACGTTGAAGCCAACTCAGGATGCATCAATTCATGAAAGAAGAAAGGCAAACGACTTCCAGCTTGGTTAACTCGAACCACCTCCGTCGGACAGAGGTGAGAGCTCACTTGTAAAAGGAAAAACAATCAATATTGTTACTAGAAGTAGAAAAAACAACCAGGAGCCAACAAAAACGTGCACTCAAAGCTCACCTAGGTTCTTGCACTGCCCCCAAATCGTAGGAACCCTAACCGAAGCCGAAAATTGAGACCCGAATTCCCAACCAACCTCGAAAACAAAAAAATACCTCCTCCTCCACCCTTCGGGCTCCAGAGGAAGATCCCAAATGGGGATTTTCCCACCTCGCCTAGGGATGAAGCGATAGGATTCAGATACCTCCTCGGGACAAAAGAACTAAAGAAACTCCAGAACGAAAGCCCTACACTGGGGGAATAGTTGTCCCTACATCGCCACAAAGGCCAGAAAATTCGCCCAGGCTGCTAGGAGGAGCATTACGGGACAGAAATCAAAGAAATGGAGAACCTCGCGAATAAAGGAGGTAAGTGAGAACCGAAGCCCTAACAGGAAAAAGGCCTCGAAGAAACAAGCCTTGTCCAAGACCATACAGTGAAACCAGCGTAAAGCGGCACGGTGCACGACCACTCCTGGAAAAAACTTGAAATGCCTGACAATAGACTGAGCCCTTTCTTCATCAATTTCACTAGCTCCGACGACAGGGAATAGTCCCTCTATAACAACGTGTGAGGAATGAGGGGTCCTGGCCGTAAGAAAAGAAAGTGATCCTTTTCTCTGGAGCACCGAAGATGAGAAAGGTGTGCGCTAAGAAGAAGATGAAGGAATTTTTTACACCGAAAGTGAGGTAATCATCCTTAGGGGGGAACCTACTTATAGGCCCAAATAGCATGCGCCCATCATTATCGTCCGACACATTTAATGCATGTCCCTCATAATTAATATGAAAGACACGTGGCATCACAGGGGCTCTCAAGGCGCCACATTCGAGGAGCCACAGTCCCTATAAATGGCTCACGTTCTCAAACTAACGAAACCGTCAAGTCTACAATACACGAAAAGACCAAACTAGCCTCAGAGGACCCTAGACAATAGGCATTCAGCAAGGGGGAAACCCAACATAGTGAGGCGTCCAAGCTGGCTTGTCTACTTTAAGCCAGCCCAGAACACGTCGAACTCATTCAAAGAACATCCTCGACACGCCCAGAATCGAAACATTTTACGAGAAGCAAAGTGAACTGCTCAGTGATGTAAGGAGATCTTACAACAGCACGACTTGAAACAGAACACTTCCGCCCGAAGAACGCTTCATTCATAAAAAAAATGGAAAAGAAAATTCACTTTATGCATAAGGAAGCTTGAGTATATCGTTCAAGGGTTTATAACAAAAGACAAAAGGAAAAAGATAATGACAAGACTGATTCAAACGGTCGATCCCCCACCACTAGTTTACCCAGGGGCCTTTTCGGTATCAAGCTCCATCTCAACAACTGCAGCATCTTTCTCTAGAGTGGCCGCCCCATCAAGCTTCAAAATTTCAAGTTAAGGGACAAAGCAGTAGAAGTCCAGATCAGGGAACGCCACCTCCACTTAGTCTCGGAAGTTCACAAACCCGTTTAATAAAGCCACAGCCCCTTCCTGCAGAAGTTCTAAGACCCGGTCCATCAAAGACACTAACTCAAAATCCTTAGCAACCAGCTCTACATCTTTGGTGACAAGACTGGCCTCTTTGGCCTTAAAGTCAGCGTCCCTGGATGCCAGTTCAAACTCCTTTAGCTTGGCAAGGTCCTCAAAGCAGGCATCCTTAGCCACTAGCTCGAACTCCTTGAGCTTGACAAGATGCTAGAAGCTGGCATCTTGCTCATAAAAAATCCTCTTCAGCTTGACCGCTTCAGCTGTCAGGACCCTTACTTTATGCTCGTGATGGAAATCTACCATTTTCACACAAGCGAAAGACTAAAAAGAGAAAATGGGTTAGCTAGCGTAGAAAACAACGATACGCCCTAAGAGCCAAAAGAATCAGTAAAAGGCCTGGGATTCCTCGTCCAGGCTTTGGACGACATGTCAGATCTTCTTTTCAAAGGGAACCAACATAGCAGCCTCAAGGTCCGATGTTGCAATCAGCTCAGACAAAACAGCCACCACAGCTTCAAAATCACAAAGGAAACTACCCCATTGGGACTGAAAATTGGGAGGCACAACATCCTCCTTGTAGCCCTGCAAGGAAACAGGTTGATGAGGAACGACCGAGCTCGCAGAAGCCTCGCTGATGACCCTTCAGGAGGAACTTTAACCCCTAGGCTGATTAGAGGGTAACAAAGGCAAGGGGTGGATTCGACGGGGACAGGGTCCCGTGTCTCTGTCTTGAAGAAGCGGCCTGAAGCTCAGATGTTGGTGTCTCCGTAGAAGACGGTTGCACACCCTTCTCCAGTTTCCTCCTTTTTCTCTTAGACTCGATATCTAAGAAGGTCAACATGATCAAGTTGGGATCATAGGCTCATATTGAAGGGAAAAAGGAGGTACTATCTCTGGTGGAGAACCGACGGGCGGCCCTAGCTCGTACTTAGCAAGGGTTTTATTTGTCACCAAATCAGGAAAAGACTGCAACTCCAAGGCATTGACTTTGGCGATTCTGGCATTCTCTAAGGCATTAAGCACTGGACAGAAATCTGCAAGCAAAATGAAGACATAAGCAAAAGAATGAAGCAAGAATAGAAAATGATGTGTAACCGGCTAATGGGCCTTACTAGTATTCCTTGGGTGGCCCCAAGACCTGGGGACGCGAGGAACATCACCTATTTCCGCAAATAGCTCTCAAGAGTCGCCTCTGACAAAGAAAAAACTTAGGTTTTCACTCCTTATTGGAAGAGAGGAGCCCAAAAATCAGAGTCTTCGCTTTTACCTTCTTGGCGAAATACAAAAATCCCAAAGAAGGAGAAGATTTCAGCTAGAAGAGAAACACGAATTCTTGGATGGAAGGAGGAGAGTCGTTCCAACTCTCGAACTAGTGGACAAGGAAACCAATTAAAAGGCCCCAGCCGTTAGGAGAAAGCCTGGTTGGGCAGACATTATAAAAGACGAGAACATCACGAATAAAAGGATGTAATTTCTTTAATCGAATTATCCACTCATACACCCAATATATACTTTGAATATGAAAGAAAAGAGAGACATATATATTTTTATGTAAATCTACCAATGAGATAGAAAATGTATCTTTATCAATTATGACACTCAACTTAACTTTCATATCCTCACCAAGATTAGATATATGAATCTCATTGCTACTTGTTGATAATGAAAGGTCTTTGGGCTTATTAACCTCTTGTGGAATAATAATGTCATTAAATTCTTCACTATCAAGAGTATTAATGGATTCATTCTCAGTTTGTAGTTCAAGACAAGAATCACTCTCACTGTATTGATCATGCTTAACATGTTGTTCTTGTACCAATATATTAATCATGTCTTTTATCTCTTCAATATCTTGGTTTGTTTGGGCATTGAAAGCTAGTTGGCTTTGCATAAATTCACACAGAATGTCTTCCAAATTCTTTTCTTGTGGGTCATGATATGGTGGATATTGGAGAAGCTCTTGTGGTGATGTGGCATATATAGGTAACTGATAATGTTCATTCCCCCAACCACAAGTGGGATAAAAAGTTTCAAAACAATGGTCGGGGTAAAGTTGAGAAGAATTAGATAAGACAATTGACTCATTCCTCCAAAATTGTCAAGCAATTGGAATTAAAAGGCAAACCTCAGTGAGATTCCCAAACTCATCACAAATCACATACAATTCCTCCATAGGAAAAAAAACTTGACACCTTATTAAAAAAATCTAAAAAAAAAAATTATGAAATATCTAATCTAAGGAAAAAGATAAAACAAATAAATAAGAAAAGATAAGGGACAAGATTACTAGATTTGTGGCGAATCTTAAATCTAGCAAACATCAATAGATATAATGACGATTCCTTGTCTTTCAACAATTCCCCAGCAACGGCGCCAAAAATTTGCTATAACTTTAGAATTGATCACCCAAGTGCAAGTTGTCGAGAAGTAATATAATACTCAGAAGTCCAATGTCGAACCACAAGGAATTGTGAAAACAAAAGAAAACAATCACACAAATACTAAAACAAACTTAAAAATAAAAGATTTATTTTGGCAATTATTGGTGGAGAAAATTGATTTAAATAATTAAAACAGTAATATAAAATACTAGAGCATCAGGTGCTCCCTCTCAATTCCATACAATACTGATTAAATATTCAAATCTTAACTGAAAACAAGAATCAGATGTCCGTTAATTCAAGTAACAAATCAAGTAAGAAACCTAAAGTTATAATCAAAAGATTATTCAGGAACCTGAATAATCAATTAATTATATTATTTTATGAAATAATGATAATTACTTCAAGCATGGAATAATTAGTTATTTACTCACAGAGAAATTCAAGCAATCGATGTACATGGCATAACAACTCAAGAATTTTTACAAAATAAAAATTTTGCTAAAAGATCAGAAGTTAAATTAACAAAACATCATAAATCATTAAGCACAAAGTCAATAACAGTACCATACTTTATTGAGAGGTCCTCCCCTAGCCCTAGCTTAGCCTTCTAATCAGACATGACGAACTAAAATCAAAATAAAAATATAGAAAAAAAATAATATCTCCCTCTTCATAATGAGAACCTCTATTTATAATAAATCCTAGGTATAGGTAGGAAATATCAAGTTGTCTCGGAAGAAATTCATTTTCAAACAGAAGTCTTATAAGGTCAAATCCTGTGCATAAAATCTTTGACCTCGCGGGTATACAATCTGTTCAGATTTCGAACTAAAAATTTGAATATTTAGAGGTTGAATCACGAAATTTTCGTAAAATAGACTTTTGTAGCCCTTGAAATCTTATTTCTAACCCCGCAAAAATCAGGTCAATCGAAAATCAGAGTCAAAAGTTATGACCAAAATACTGAAAACATGTCAAATCTTTATCTTCTAGAATATTTTTCAAATCCAACTTTAAATTGGTTTTCTTCAAACTTGGACTCTTATAATGATTGAATTGTTGATTTATCTTCAAGTCTTTCTATTTTTCTCATGATTCTTCAATCCTTATCAGTTATGATTCTTTTTTCAGTGATTGCTTTACTTGCATTATTCATTATTACTTTAAATCAACCAATTTACCTGCAAAATAAACCAAACAACTAAAAAATGTATTAAACTAGAAAATCAAGGAATTTAACTCATTTAATTACAAATAATATGCAATTAGTCAATCATTAAATATACTAAAATAGCAATTTTGATGGTTAATCAACTAGCATGAAGGAAAAAGTGGTTCGAAATCACCAGGCAAGAAAAAGGGTTTCCCCTAATTTATGTAAATACGCGAAGCATTTAATTCGTGATAGGAAGTGATAGGGCACGCCAGAGGAGCCGTATCTACAAACTCACCCGTTGTTCACACGTGTGCACAACCATCCCATCATGATCGACAAACTATGGCCCCGCCTTGATCAGATCAGAAGCACTAGCCCAACACAGTCGCTATTTGAAGAGCCCACAATAAGTCCAAAAAAGACATTTTTAACCCCAGGTCAGAGATGACGACATCCTCATGACCCGAGGCTGGAAAGCAACTGATATAGGCAAAATCCAAGACATCGGCCTCACGACCCAATAGCCCGATAAAGCCAAAGAGCCAACGGTTGGAAGAAAAGGCCCATCGTCAACAAGAGGTTTGCGCGTTAGGCCCAACTCAGCCAATAAGCCACGCATGGACTAGGGGCCAGATCCAAAGGCTGTTCCTGAGCCACCTGTGGGGACCAGACGTTCTACTGGTTTAGGGACCACCCCTGACACTTACTGTAATCTCATAACAAAGAAGGTGGAGTACACAGCTACCAGAGATCGTGGTAACAGGGGCGCCGGATAAACAGGAGCAACGGTGACAAAGAGGAGTAAAGACATGGTCTGCATTAAGGAAAGAACATGCCAAGAAACCCTAGGGTGGTCTTAGTATACATACGACCATCTTCCCTCACCTAAAGAGAAAGAAGAAGAACAAAATAGATAGACCTAAAAAGCTGGCTGATAGAATAGAGTCCTTGACTTTTGTAAACCATTAGAACTCATGTTATCCTTGTATTTATATTTGATCAAATTAATATACGCCCTCAAGAACAGAAGACTCCTTCTACAGTGGACGTATCCTTAGTTCAATAGCTAAGGTGAACCACTTAAATATTCTGTGCTTTACATTTTCTGTAGAATACCATATATACACGAACAAATTTATACTCACCCTATTATCACCCCTTCGATTGGGCTTGGGCCTGAATTTTCAAGCATCATCAGCTATTATTACATTTTGTTTACTGCTATTACTACCTATGCATTGACTGACAGGGACTTGAACATGTATTGAAGAATAAATTTCCACATGCTAGTCATAGAAGGTGTTGTAGGCATTTATTTTGTAACTTTTCCATACTTATTAGGTATCTGTAACTGGAGGGACTGGTGTAGGCAAAGGAAGAGTAAGGGTAAGAGAAAAAGAACACCAGCACAGCCTACCTTATCTCCACAAAACCAGAACATTGAAGGGACAACAACACAACATAGCTTGCCACAAGAAAATCAGAACATTGAACAAACAGTAGACACAGGAAGATGACGAGGCAGAGAAAGGAAAGGCAGGTGCAAGGGCAGGGGCATGGGGAATACACAAATTGTCGGGATAGAGTAGAAAGAGGATGAGGCAGAGGAAAGACTTTTTGATTGTTTTTTGTTCCTAGTGTGAATACTTGAATATAGTTGGTTTAACACAGGAATAAAGTAGGACTTTTGTGTAGAACGGATGGTTTAACAAATTATTTGTAATTTTTTGTGCAGAATACCTGTAAATGTCACAACAAAATAGTTTCTGACTGCACATGGATAGTAAATATTGTAACTATTATGAATGTATGGAAATGGAGGCAAATTTGAACATTCATGAATGTAACTATCATAACTATTATGAATGTAACTATCAAAACTACAATGCTTAACAAAATCATGTGCATACATATTACATAGAAAAAACGCATCAGATTAGAACAACCAGTCATATTGCATAGAACAAAAGCATCAGATTTGAATAGCCAGTTATATTATATCGAAAACAAAAGCATCATATTTGCACAGCCAAAAAAATCAGATTTTCACAACAAAAAACATAAGTCTGCAACTGTTTCATTTCAACCAAAAATTATAACACTAAAATCTCAATTACAACTGTCATCATCTTCTTCATGCATTGTAGGGTGTCATCTATTGACTTCACTCTTGCAGCCAACTTGTTTAATTCAACATTTGTTTCTGTGTTGTGATGTCCCATTCCATACCCTTCAAGTTGGTAGATCAGTGATACAATAGGTATCGGATGACACCATGCAAAAATTTGCAAAACATTTTTTTACAATTATAATACAATCTTCCTTTACTAGGCTTATTAGATTCTACTATCTTAACCACAACTTTTTTCTCACAAAAACATGGTTTATAACTATATCTTAGGTCAAACTCCTCCTCCCCTATGTCTCTACCTCCACCAACAATTGAAGAAGACATCAATCCTACAATATACTGATATTTAAACATTTAAAAAAATTGATTGAACAAAAAAAATTAAAACTATTAGTATGAAAAAATTGAGTAAAAATTTTAAAAAAAATTAACTGAATGAAAATTTTAAAAAAAAATTGCATAAAAAATATTTATAAATCAATAAGACAAAAAATATTTACCAACTTTTGTAGTGAACAATCAGTATGGAGAACAACTTTCAGCCAACCTCACGTTCAGTTTGCTTCCAGCTACATAACTTTCCGCCAACAAAAAAGAGTTATGGTGTATATATATATACAGGGAAATGGGTTGATATCATTTTAATACATTTATATAAGGAGGGGTAGTTTGGAGATTTTCAAAAAAAATTAAAGGTAAACCGTTACTTTTTTCACCGTCACTGATAAACTTTACAGTGTAGGGGGTGTCTTTGATTTAAAAGTGTAAACCAGAAAGGAGTGCAGTGAAGATTCAGAATGGGTAAGGAGTGTCATTGAATTTATGCATAACTAGAGGGGGTGTAGATGAAATTTCCCAAGATTTTAATTAGATGTGAACTAATGTTTGAACATAATGACCCCTTTAATTATTATTTTGGATACTTTTTTTAAAAAAAGTTTGGCATGAGTATTTGACATGAATCACGACATTATTTCTAATAATTAACAAAAGATCCTAATGTAATGTAAGGGATACGGGAGGTTCTACATTAAGTCCCCATATCAAGTAAAATATTCATTTTTGAAAATTTGCATATTATTGGATCAAAAAATAAAAACATTTAGTCATTTACCTATTAGCTGGGCACAATAATCTGGCTTATTTAGAAAGGGTGGTTGGACCTTGCTCTTGAATTCTCAACCTCGCCTAGAAGAAGTTGGGCCAAGCCCATCGGTGCTTCCTAATGTAGCAAGCTAGAAATTGTTACTAGTTTTGGGGTTTGAGTCCAAACCTTCGACCCCAACCTAATGAGGCTGGAGAACATACAACCCACCCTCCTATTATAAATGGATAATAATGTACCAAAAAACGTTGGTACTTGGTACAATTGGTATAAAACCAAAATTGCTTAAAATACAAAACAATCTAGTGCACGAGACTTCCATTACTTGAGAGTCAATGGATGATTAGTTACTGGTCGTTTTACATTGCATACAAAGATACTATTTTTGCGATTCAAACTCATATTTTTTTTTTGAACTCATATTGTAACGTAACAATTTTATTGTCAACCCAAAATCCGTTTTAAAAAGTACCTACCCAATTTAGTTCCAAGTAGTGGGGGTGTTCGGTGACACCGATTGTGCAAATTTGCATAAAATGATTATCCCATATTCGAACCTATAATTTTATTATCATACTAACTTTTAACCATCATAATGTTTTATTAAGATTGATAATTAAATCGAATTTTATGAACTCGTGTCAAGTCCATCAAACTCATTATTTTAAACAAACTTATAATTAGATTCCATTATCAACCACATGCTTCACTCATAATTAGAGTCAGCTTCCCAGGCTTCCACTACCAACGGCCAAAAAGAAGTTATAGTGAAGTTTAGTAAGAGGAATTGTGATAATGAGCAGAAGGGAGGGAAGTGAGCAGCAGATTTTTAGGTAAAATGATGCAACAATTATTAGACAGAGTGTCAGAGAAAGCATGGTTGGTTAATTGACTTTTAACTAAACTGATGGAACATCGATCAGTACTTACTCTGGTTAATTGACTTTTTAATTATTTTCATACACGATCAGGAAAAAGTGGTTGTAGTTAGGAATTCAATTGCTTTTTATAAAGTAAGATGATTCCACTTCAAAATTCATAAAGCAAAAGGATGGAATGCAAGTGCTTGGTAACAGAAGCACATCAACCGCACCACTGGAGTAACTTTTTCCTCTTTTAACATGTAAAAGTTAGTTTGGGCTGGACTTCATCTCTCTCTCACCCCGAGTAAATGTTTTTGGCATAACGGTTACATTACGTGACAATAGTGATGCGCCGTAATGGTGATATTATTCAATAAATTTATAAATTAACAAAATGAATATTACTTCTTTACTCATGTCCGGTGGTTATTTTTTTTCGTGGAGATAGTAGTTGCTAAATTAAATAGAGCTCACTTAGTTGAATGTTGATTTATTATTTATTGATGACATTACGTGACAATTGTGACATAATATGATGATACATTTAATATTTAATATTTTCTCATCGCACCCACCTTCCTCCAACCACATTTTTTTTGTTTTGGCTCGTCCCCTGGCAAAACGAACGAAGAAGGAGAAGACGAAGGACAAAATTACACAATGGCCCCCTTAAATGTGTTCCCACTTCATATTGTCTTCTCAGCGTTTCTTATATTTCATCGTCAACTATAATTATTGTTCTCACATTATCCCGTCTACTATTATATTTCTCACATTGCATCTCAAAAAAAAAAGCGAACTTTCAGGTCCCAAATTAACGAGTTCGTATGAGTTTATCCATGTAGGTTGCATTTCAAGATCATGGACCGCTACCCTTTCCCATGAGCAGGTCAAGAGATTAAGGAGGGATTTGAATAAAAACTAAATTTTTGGGTCAAGGGAATAGGGCCTAGCTTTGCCTGAAACGTGCTACAAAATGAGTCTCGTATTACATCAATGCTTAGGCAGTTAACGACTATAATTTATTTTTTAAGCAAACCACGATTGTAGTTAACTAGCAATATCTTTAGCCATTAGCCAAACCCAATTTGACATTTAAAAGCTTGAATTTTATGACAAGTGTGTATAGTTTTTGTAGGTGTTTAAATTTTGGGATAGTGCAAAACCAATTAGAGAAGTGAAACTAGTATCATAGCTGAGGGAGTCAAAATAAAAATTATCTGAAGACATAAAATAAGAGAGAAAAGTTTATTTTGAATGCAAATCGACACGATTTGGTTCAATCGTATAATAAGCAATTAGACATGAATCTATACATCCTTAGTTTGAGTCACATTTCGTATAAAATTCGAATTCAACTGAGGCATTATATTTTACAAAACTCAAACGATTCGCTGTTAACAAAAGCACAATGATCAAATGGTTAAGAAATAGGGAAAAAAGGTGAGATAATTACGAGTATGAGTTGTCTTGTTCTATCTTACTCTAGCATATAAAGAAGAAGATCACAGGGAGAACTTTTATGGAGTGAGGAAGAGTGCTAAAAGTTCTTGGAAATCATCACTGTATAAAATAAATATTACAGACATCGGAAAAGACAGAAAGTGCTTATATTTATCACTTTAATTTAAAAAGAAATGATTAAATTATGTACCCGAAATAAAGGAAGAGGTCTCTTCAAATAAAAAAAAAGTAAGAGGCAACTTTTACTTAATTTTCAATTTCTGTATTTACATACTGGCAGGTATCAAGTGCAATAATGAATAACCTCTATGGTAAATCAAGTAGTCAAAGAAATGAATTGTAAATTTAGATATTTAAAGTTCGAATATTTACAATTAATTGGAGTTAAGTCATGAAGAATTTTATCTCTCATGAGTATTTTAGTCTCGGCGTGGATCACCTGATTTTGATTGAATCAGAGAGAAAATTAATCGAGATACATGTAAACTGATTCGGACATCTCTGACTATTAAACCAAAAGCAAAAAAAAGAATCTGAGTGCAATGTCTTTACAAAGGGGTTCAACTGCCCAAATATAGTATCCCCCCAAAAAATGGTATCATTACATCTTCTTTTCACCTAGTTCTATTTCTAAAACTACTCTTAGGCATCTCTCTATCGACAATTATGCGAACTTGTTTAGGTAGTTTTCCTCAATTTCTTTCTCGTTTTAACGATTGTTATTGAATTTTTTGGTGCCTATTAAGTATTGATAATTGATGTCTTTTCAAATTTTTGAATAACCATTTTATTCCCTTCATTCACAAATGTAATAACGCCCTTAAATTTGAACATGCCACATTGAGTGGCTGTGCACCCTCTTTTGATTAAAGGAAATGTTATTTAGAACTAATTTGAGAATTTAATTTGAGGACCAAATTCAATATAACAATTAAATTTGTAATAGTCTCTGTCTAACATTAGAACTCACAACTGATCCAATAATTAGATTAAAATTACATCATTAAGTCCTTAAATTAAATTCTCGTAACATTGCTCTTTGGTTAAACAAATGTCAGGTGATAATTTTTTTGACTAGTTTGTTTGTTAAACATGTGTCGGTCATTACCTATTCATCAAAATTATAGAAAATGGTTCAAACACATGCACTATAAATCATTTAAATCAAAATTAATGTTTGCAAATCTAGTTCAGCACGAAACATCTGCGGTATGGAAACTTTATCCGTGCACAAAAATTAAAGGCTTGCATGCACCTTTTAATGGCTCTTGTTGGATAGCAAAATCTTGTGTACTTGTTTGTTGATGTTTACAAAATGACTTATAAAAATAATAAAAATATGATTAATTTTTTTCATTTTTTATTTGTAGAAATGATTATGTTCATTTTTATATATATTTATATGTATGCATACGTGTATCACAATATATATGATAATAATGTTAGAGAAAGGGAAGAAGCTCTGACAAATGGAAAAAAAAAAGGTACAAATTTAAAAACAAACATTACTTTAACAAATAATTAAAAAGGGGGAATCACATTTTTTACCCTAAAAGATTTTAAAAAATTTATTTGATACTCTCTAATATTAAATTCTCATGTTATACCCTCAATATATTACAATTATTGCAACGTGATCGTGCACCATATAGTTAACGTCCTTTTGCCCATAACAATCTTGATTTTAGAGCATCTTCAACCCTTATCCTTTTTTGTATCTTTTTTTTAAAAAAAAAATTAAAAAATTAAAAAAAAAATCTCCAATGCTGGACTCATACTCATACCAAATGAAAGAAAACCCTTTTGTTAAATTCAAATCAATGGAGTCTTAAATCTTTATCATTTTCACCAGTGGTGAAATTACACCTTCTTTTAAATTTGGATTTGTCCTTGAATTTATCTTCTTTTAAATTTGAATTTTTTCATTGGAGATGTCTATACCAAAACTTTTTACCTTATTTTTTACTCAAATATAGGTAAGGGTTTGGGCCCATTGGAGATGGTGTTATACCAACTGGAACTGGAAGCTTTCTCAATCCTTATTTTTTGAGAACTTGCTCTGATCTAATAAGATGAAATGAGAACTTGTATTCTCATATATAATGAGTTATATGTACCAATAAATAACACTGTGTATTGTTTTTTGAACAGAAGTTCAGATAAGACCCAACAAAAAGAGCAAAAGAAAATAAAACACAGTAAGTCAGATGATATGTAAAAGGATATGATGCATGGAAAGAACAAGTGAGAGCAGTTACTGCCATTTTTTGAGTGTGAGCTTGGATAAACCTTGCAGCAATAAACAGATGGTAAGCACTTTGAAAGTAACAAGTAAATAGCTAGGAAGCACGGATGGGAATATAATTATCGTATCCGATATGATATGAATATGAAAATACGATAAAATTTTAAAATATAAGATACGAGTACGGCGAGGATACGACTAATTAAAATAATATAATATTTATATATATATGATAACATTAATATAAAAATTGTGGAATTAATTAATATTTTATAACTAGATAAATGAGTTAACATTATATTTAATAAGTGGACTAAATGTTATGAGCAATAAATTAGGGGGGGCTAAACGTAATTGGATGTGGGCTAGCCTAATAAGAAGTCTAATTGATCGGGCGACACCAGACCGCCATAACGAAGAGAGAGAGAAGAGAGAACGATGTTGGGAACATCTAAGGCAAACCGATCATACCAAGACTGGGCAGTAATCGCATGTTGCAATCGCAGTCGCAGTCAGAGTTGCAAGTTAATCTCTCTTCCTCTTCCTTCTTCTCCTACTCTTGCTCTCGATCGACGATTGTGCTCCTCTTCTCTTCTCTCTCTTTTTCTCTCTCTCTTTCTCTCGAAGTCGAATACAATGAATGTCGATTGTCGAAGCTTCACGATGGCTTTTGCCCTTTTGTTTTTTATTTTTCAAGCCAAACGACGCAATTTGGCTTTTTTTTTTCGTTTCGACCCCTTAAGTTTTTAAAATAACAAAAAATACTCCGCCATGTCCGAGACATATCCGACTAAAAAAAAACTTTGTTATTGTTCAGGACACTTCTATAAGTGTTGGACATGTTTTCGACTGCCAGACACGCGTATCCATGTCGAACACATGTCCGACACTGTCACGGCGACTCCCCAACGTGTATCCATACTTCCTAGGTAAATAGAGATTAACTAGCGCTAACTCGTGTCATACACGGGCAATGACATTTGTTAATTGCTAATTCAAAATATACATACCAGCATAAAAAAGATTGCTTAATTTGAAAAGAAATACAATTAAAATCGAGTGTTAGAGATGAAGAAAGTTTAAATAAGAAATGACGAATTCAATTTCAAATAACATATTATAAATTCTTTGTTGAAATCAAAATAAGTCGATACTTCAACAGTAAACGACAAAAAAAATCATATCTTTAAATCGAAATTGAACATCTTTATGACTGACGGATCAAAGAAATTGAAAGACAACCAAAACCCAGTTGTAAATGCCGAGGATAATTTGCAATGGTTGACTAAGCAGTAGTGCTGACAATTCAAAATGTACTCCTTGCTACATTAAGAGCCTCCATTATTTCTGCATGTACAACTAACTTTAGCTGTAATTGAAACCACTTGTTCAATAACATTATTACTTGAGCATAATTACAAAAGAAAAGACAAGACAAGATCAATCGTTACAATCTAGAACTTATTTAACTTTAGATATTCGAGCGCTAAGAGACGGGTTAAAAAAAGAATTTTGTAATTCAATTAGACATATTGTATACATCAAATCTCGTTCAAGTTATGGTGGTGTAAATTAATTGCACTCGGTGAGGAAATTTATTCATGTTTTGCCTCTAAGTTCAAACAATCATCAACAATGATTTTTTTTATTTTTTTACAACAAAATCTACTGAATATAAAAGAAAACACTGAATTACCTAGCACTTTTTATATGAAAAATTAATGAAAGTGGTGTAGTTTGCTTTATTTAAAAAACTTCCTCAAGGTAATTAATATCTTAGACTCACCAGCAATCCTGCAACCACAAATATAAAACATTTGTGAGGGCATTGGGTAGAGAAAATGTATTAAACTATTTCTTAAGTTATAAGAATTAGGGGAAAAAGAACCTGAAAAAACATCCTAACTAATAACCATAAGAAGGCGGAAATACAGATATTGCAAGTATCATAGAAAAATTCATTAATTCATCTTTATTTTTAGTAAATTATAGAAAAATTATTCTATGTATCATAGTATAACTCGTAAATACAACTATACTTTCTCTTGTTGAGGATGAACGTACATATGCCGCATATATGCACACAATCATAAATATATGTGCCAATATGAAAAGTGAAAAAAAAAATTTATTTTAATGATGCTTTTAATGTGTTCAGCAGATTTCAATGAGGAAATTTTTATAATCATTCATCATTCAAACAGTAAGTAAAAGACCACAAAAACATTGAAACTTATCGACGCCCAAACACACCCTTAACTTTGCACCTTTGTTTGTTCTTATTCATTGTTAGGTGTAACATCTACATCCTTGTTACTATTTTGATCCACCTTAAGTTGTAATAGACAGTTTCATTTTTTCGTCAAACGCCCTTAGATTGAATTTTCATTAGTCACATAAAGATCAACGAATGCAAGGCTCTCAATTTTATCCTCGCTAACTCAATTGATCACCTTTGATTTCTCAGACTAAAAGGTCGGATATTATATTTTATCCTATATGTTGTCATCTTATTCCATACGAACAATCCAATCCGTAAGATTTTCTTTTTTTTTCCCATTCTGATTTTTGTAAATTTCCTAGTAATAGGAAGATCTACGAGAACTCTTATCCATATTTTACTATTTTTTCAGAATTGTCCACACATAGGCAATTGAATTGTCCACACATAGGCAATTGAATTGTCCAATTATAGTTCGACACGCTATTTCGATGGCTTGATATGAAAGATGATCAGAACTCTTGAGGATATTGGACATTAGATAAACCATTTTTTATATATATAATGAAAGGTCACTATTACAAATACCATATATCACTATTATACTTAAGTCTTTATAAACCATAGTAAATAAAATGAAAACAAATTATTGGCATAATAAAAGAGGGATACAAACTCAAAATCAGAGTAGATCATGCATTCGAACTCTTAAATTGTGTTCTGAGTCTTTTGACCAAAAAAAATTCTTAAATTGTGTACATTATGTTTGGACAGATAAATGACGTTGCTCGTCATGACTGTACAAATATTTTTTTTAATGAGTGGTTTTAGGAATTTAGTTATAACCACAGGATGGATAAAAGCCAAGAAATTGAAATAGGATTTGACCCCAAAAAAAAAAAAGTAATCAGACAATACCTTGGGATTTTAACTTAATTAAAAATCCTATGGAAGAGGGAAAATATGAGCATGCATTATTAAGAAAAATCAAAGGTTGGTGACAA
Organism: Ilex asprella; assembly: GCA_023539305.1. NCBI lineage: Eukaryota > Viridiplantae > Streptophyta > Magnoliopsida > Aquifoliales > Aquifoliaceae > Ilex > Ilex asprella. The sequence goes on from CM042185.1 coordinate 44,934,517, forward strand.
CAATGGTCATAACATAAAGTTTTTAAAAAAAAATGACAACAAAGGACATGTTAAAGATGACAACTATAATGTGAGCAAAACAAAAGTACATGTAATAATTAGTAAGAAAAAATAGTTGATCAACAACCATTGCATTGTTGGAAGGGAACACAATGATATCGTTGACCTTTGTACTTAAATAGTCGTATCATTGCCACTTGGTTACTAGGGCGTGTTAGTTTTTAACACGAACCCAAAAATAATATAACATATTAATTCATATAATAAACATAATGCGTGAATTTGAAACATGAATTATTAAGAGTTTAACAACAAAAAACCCGATTATACGTTTTTTTTAATTACTTGGATAAGTACTGTATCGATCATTATAAAATTAAAAAGTTTTTCAAGAGATTGCAGACTGATATGTTTAACAAATAAAAAAAAAATTATACTATTATTTGAACGTGTCACAATTAATACACATGCATGTTTAATAATAAAACATCGGTTATCGGTATTATTGGAACACATCATGATTAGTAAACATGTATGCTTTATAGTAAGACATTAAAAAATGATTAATTTGATAGATTGAATTAAAATGTAGTAGTCATCGACAACACTAACATAAATAAATCAAAATTAAAATTTCTTTTTTTTTTTTTCTCATCTGCGTGATTGACCCGTTATTGAAAACCGAAAAGTTTCAATCTCTAGATTCAACGCCATTTCTATATTTTCTTTTTTTTTTTCTTTCTCCTGGGTAGGTTGCATCTCTGTGATAAATTGAATTATTCTCTAGTTTTTGAGAATAAATAATATTAAATGAATAATTCTACACGAATTTAAAATATTGACTTGATTTGTTAATTTGATCAATAATGATCATTAATTTAACTGTGAGTCTTAATATTTATTGAAATTCATTCACCTACATAATGATTATAATTTATCAACTCGACAAATTAAGTTTAAGTTTGGGTACCATTTTATATTTAAGTAGTTGAAGCCAACCAAATTGCAAAAAGACAGGTGTCAGTTAGAAGCAGCGTTTAGGTTGCAATGAGTACAATTGCATGTTGTCTTACGATTAGGGGTACAATTTGACTGAGTGAACTCGAATTTAATTTGAGTCCATTGGAAAAAAAAAAACAAGGTTTAAATTAAAATTTTTAATACTTTGATTGGATTTGGATAAAAAAATTTCAACCCAAATTGAATTCGAGCAAGTCTCGGGTTGAGTTCTCGAGTTGTTGGATTCAATCCGAATATTAAAATTAGATTGAACCCGATTATTAAATCAGGTTGAACCCAAATATACATAAATATATAAATATATTTAATTAGGATTATTATTTCTCTTCACTTTTTCAGAGCCCAAATTTTTACTTCATTTAAAGTCTTTACTCATGTGCCTCCATCACTCTCAAATCTCTCTCTCACTCGTCACTCCTCCCTATCTCACTCCATCCCTCTTCATATGTGTCTCGCCCTTCATCTCAGATCACTTGAAAAAAATTAAATTTACACTTGAAAAATCAAATCACTTCAAAAAATCTACCCGAATTAAGTAATTTAAGTCTAATTCAATTTTTAACTCGAAAGCAGCCTCGAATTAAGTAACCCGAAATCAATTCGAGCTCGCCCGAATTAAATTCGGATAGTATTTGGATTGAGTACCTCGAGTTGAGGTCGAATTAGAATTAGAGTTAGAGTTGAAGATTATATACCTAAGGTTGAGCTAAGATTGAGCTAGGATTGATTTTTCAACTGGCTCGAGTTGCACCCCTACTTACGATATAATAAATATTCAACGTAACGGTAAAGTCACAACATCGTTGTCATATAAAAAAAATGAGATGAGATAGTTATGCATTATAGATAAATAATTATTTAATTATGTGAGATTGATCGACTCACTTGTTACCTTATTTTTGGATGGTTAGAGCATCTAAAATAACTTATCTATTCACACTTAATTCTATGTGTTTGAGAGTTGTGAACAAATAATTAAGCTACAATACGCTCTTTATTAACAATATCTGAAATAAAAAGTATAATTTGGCTATCTAAATATTGGGAGTTTAATTCATTCTCTATTTTCTTGACGAATAAAAAAATAAAAACATATTTTTCATTAAATGTTATTGATTATAAGATTCTTTTTCAATTAGAATAGAGACTTCATTATAATTGTCCAAAAAAAAATTCAATTTCTATTTAAATGAGCAAGTAAATTTGGTACAATTAAATAACTAAGGTCCCGTTTGGTAACGTTTAAATTTTTCGTTTTTCGTTTTTATTTTGATATTTAGAGAAAACAAGAAAAAAAATCGTTTAGTAACCGTTTATGTTTTTCGTTTTTGTCATCGTTTGATAAACAAGGAGTGATTTTCAAAAACTAAAAAAAAATATTTTTGATTTTTGTTTTTTGTTTTTAAAAAACAAAAAAAAAAACGTTATTAAACGTGATCTAAATATCCGTACTACTTCTCATGGTGAGGGCAATTTATGTACAATAATAAATGTAGAGCCAGAGGAATGGCAACATCGAAAGAGGCGTACGGCGTATGTTTCAGGTAAACAGGGAAGGTTTTCTGCTGTTCTGTTTTCAATGTATAAACACCACCTCACTCTCTCTCTCTCTCTCTTTCTCAATGACTGAGGAGTCGTTGTCCCTTCCGCCTTTTTGCACCACTGATCTTTACTAATACTGTTTTACAATCAACTTTTTCATCTTAGTATTGTACTGTTTTCTGCTCAGATCTTTCCATTGAGGACTTCGCCAGGGTACCCAAAACAAATACTTATCATTTTTGAGAGATGTTTTTATTATTGTTATCACCATTATGGTAAAAAGATATACAATAGTAATAAAAATGCCTATAAAAATTATAAATGTCAGGATGATATCGTAATATATTTTTTTGGGTACTGTAATCAACTCTCTGAATTGAGTTTGACTAAAATATCAAAAAGAAAAAAAAAATTCAGAACATCGTCGTTTAATAACCAAGCCAAAATTTTATCTTGAGGGGCCAAACAAGAGTTGTTTATGGTATCTAAATTTTTTTTTTATGTTGTATCAACATTTATCACATCTGTGAATTTTTTTTAACATTATTGTGAGTTTTTTTATCATTGTTGTGGTATTAAAAAAAGTGATAAAAATAATTATCTTAAAGTGGTAAAAATACATACAAAAATTATATTTTTTTATACCCGAAAAATTGATAAATATAATTACAAAAATAGTGATAACAACACTTACAAACATAATAATCACCCACAAAATGGATAAATTTTTTTATTGGAAAATGGCACATAAAAATTGTAAAAAAAAAAATTAAAATAATAAATTTTAAAGGTCCGATACCCATTTTTTTTTTTTTTGCTATACCGTAGTCAAGTCCAACAAAACTTTATGTACATACGCTAGAGAAAATTACTAACACTCAATACACACAAAAAAGGTGCCATATGAGTAAAAAAAAGGTAATATACACAATTTTTTACTCAAAATTGAGTTAATTTTTGAATAAAAAGTTTGATTTGATACAAAAATACCCAATTGACAAACTCACAAATTAAAATTTAAAATGAGTACAAATTTAATTTTAAAAAAATGATAGAATTTGACTATTAGATATTTAAAGGAGAATAAAATCTGACCATTTAAGATTTGAGTCTCATTTCATTTGGTATGAATTGAGTAAAGGACCTCATGTTATTTTTAGTTTATTTTTACTCAAATTTAAATTTTAAAAAAAAATCAAATGAGAATTAAAAATTCTCTTAGAAATCTATCAAAGCGACATTTAACATTTTTTTCAATCACAAACTTTATTTATGATTGACATCATATTAAATTTTTTAACAAATTTCTTTTCTATTTACATAATAAAAAGGTTTATGAGAAAATTATCTTACCTCTCATTTCAAATTTTAATTTTGATAATATTCATAACAAAAAAAGTACAATGTGAAGTTGAAGTAAATACAAAAAAATTGTAAATACACATAACTATTGTAGAAATGGAATTCTAGGCACAGGTCTAATCAATTTAATGCAAAATGGTAGGCTTCTCTCATTTACCAATAAAATGTTTTGATCAAAGTGTTAAAACAATAGAATAATTTTTTTTTAAGAGGCACTTTTTTATTTCTATTAATTAAATTTTGCAAAAAGAAAATTGTATTGGTTAAAATGAAAAAGGTCGTATTAGATTTTAAGTAAGGTCTGCTTCTGGGTATGGGTGTCTCTCTGACCAGTCAAACGGATGGTAAAACAATATTTTATCAAAATTGCTAAGACCGTCCAATTATTAGACTTTCTTTGTAATTTATCCCTATAACTTTTTATTCTTCTATTTTTTTATCTATCCAACCAAACACAACATAAATATTTTGGGAAGTAAAACATCACACCTTAATTTTTTTTATAATTTTTGCCTTTACATTTTTTAAGATTAATTTTTTATACTATGCCCTAAATATCAACAAATGGTTATAATAATTTATGTTGCTATTTTTGTCAAATCATGATGTACGCACGTACATGAATTGGATAGAAATATTAATGAAAGTTAGTGTGAGGGTCTTATTTTAATTATTTTAAGAAATTGAGGGTATAATAAAAAAAATAATCTTTAAGGGTACAAATTAAGAATTTAAAAATCATTGAGGGTGTCAAATATGATTCTACTTAAAAATAATGCTTATAATCAAGACCGTTCATGAATTGCAAAGTACACGTGTCCCACTGTTATGCAAGCACGATGCCGTTAGCTACCGTGGAAGGGTATTCTATTTATATGGGAAACATCTGGGTATCACGTGCCCTCTCTTTTAACCTCTTTTTCTCCGAATTAAGACAAATCCTTTTCCACACGGTCAACGTTTTTACTTCCCACGGACAACACCCAATCCCCTACGCCCTTTTCATTCGCGTGAACCGCACCCTCCGCTTCGAGTGTTTTGGACAATTAATCCGATGCAATTCCTCAATAAGTCCCACACCGGGTACAATTTCCAAATTATCAAAACCTTGTTCTTGCAACATGTTTGCACCTTGGAGTTGCTTCAGTCTCAAATTCCCTAATTTAAGTATAGATGATTTATTTTTGATCGAATTAAAGAAAAAATTAATTAAAATACGTGTAAATTAATTCTAACACCTCTAAGTTTAATCTAAAAAAAATGACTTAAATTTAGGAATAAAAAAGATGATAGGAGTTGAATTCCAAGTGTATCATTACATCATGTATTCATAGACGGAGAAGATATGTTTGAATTTGATCAAATTATCTACTGTTGTGTTTGGTAGGTGGTAATGAAGTATGAGAATAAAACGATCAGCAATGCTACAAAACTCAAATGAAATCCCAAAAATTGTAACACAAATATATATCATCTATTTGATGAGTAGGTCCCGTCAATTTTTTCAATGGAATTCACTCATCTCATACTCATCCAAGTGATGATATACTTTTGGGTTTTTAATTTTTAGATTTCATTTAAGTTATGTAACACTTTTCATTTAATAATGCTCATTCCAATGTTTAGTATATCGTAATGAGAATTTATTCTCACTCCAAAGAAATACATAATCCCATCAACATAAGATTTGTCATTCCTCAATATTTGCTGGTATTTTTAATTCTCAACTACTATCACTTGTCACTACCACCACCCCGGGTTAAAGTTTAGTCCAGGATCTGGTTTGAGTCTAGGGTTCAGGTTAGGTCAGAGTCTAGATCAAGTTTGAGGTCTAAGGATTTTTTAAATATTTATTTATTTAAATATTTGAATGAATTTTCAAATCTCATTCTAACGTTTAATCCTAGTCGTTTTCAAACATTAGAATTGTAATATATATTTCATTTCATTCTTATCTTAATTTTATTATCACCTTGATTTCATTATCTTATAAAAACATTATCGCATACCAAATGCAGTTATGATTATACTTTAATCCAATTTATACTAATTGGATAAGTTTAGAAGTTATATGCTATTTTAGTCATCATGTGATTGATGTGGCACTATATGAATTAAGTGACATTCCATCTATCCAATACATTCCATCATATGTTTTTATCAATCTATAATCAATGTGTGGGAGCTAAAATACATCAAAATTTCGATTCACTACTTCAGATCTAGGTGGGGGTGTAAGTGTCATTTCAAATCCCTTATGTTGGTGTTGCAGGACTTTGACAAAACACACCAAAATTACCAATTTATCCTTAAGATTGGTTTTATTGAACGTAATCTAATTCTTTTGTAAAACAATCCAATCCAATGGAACCCATCAAAACATCCAATCTAATCACATCCTTCCCATAGGATGAAATAACATCACACCAAAAGGGATTATCAATATTTTTCATGTGAGGCTCATACTATTTTACACCCTCGTAATAAAAGATTTAGAAAAATATTAAATAGATTTACAAAATTAAATAAAAAATTTAATTTGATGAATTATTATTATTGAATAGATAGTGGGTCTCAATAAATATTATGATTCACAGTTAAATCAATTACAAATATTACAGTCACATCATCAAATTAATTTTTTAAATTTGTGTAACATTGCTAAAAACTTTAAATCTCACTGGACTTTATTAATATGAAGCAGTGTACTGATATGTACTTAATAGCAGTGTTATCAGAACCAGAACGGACCAGGCGGTTGAACCGTGAACTAGGATCTAAAATGGCTCGATTATTTAGTTAGACTACTTAAGGAATCAAACCGGTGGAAAATCGAAAAATTGGCCGATTTTTGCCAAAACCGATGAACCGAAGATTAGTAAAATCGGTCGGTTCAAAACAAAACCAGTCCATTTGTCTTCGTCTTCTCCAGTTGGTTCCAGATCTAACTCGAACAATGGTCACATCATAGATCTCGACCTCCTTCTCAGCCATTGATCTTCTTCTAAGCTTTATTAGTCTTCTTCTCCTCTTTCTCTTCCTCTTCCTCTTCCCCTCTCTCTATCTCTTTCTCACACGGCTTGGCATAAATGGCCCATCTGAGTTCTGCCTCTTCAGTTCAGTCTCCCCCCCTTTTTTTTCTTCATTTGCAACCCAACACCAACCAATTGATTCCACTCTCTCTCTCTCTCTCTCTCTCTCTCTCTCTCTCTCTCCAAATGCATACGCATACGATACAACCTATACGCACACTTTGCAGTAAAAAAAAGCACCGTGCACTATACACTACACAATAATTTTTATTATGATTGTGATTTTTTAACTAAATTATTATGTTATATATATATTTTTATTATATAATCGATTCGACTAGTTAATCCAATGGTTGAACCACTGAACCATTGACGCGATCCGTTTGTTGGTCCGATGTCCGATTCGATTATGATAACATTGCTTAATAGTGACATGAACAATTAATATGAACAACACATAATAGGGTTATAGTCAAACCTAAATAATCTATTTAAGTGGTATTATATAAATAAAACATTTGAGGTCTAAGAACTTTTTAAATATTTGAATGAATTTTCAAATTCTATTCTAGTGTTTAATTCTAGTTCTTTCCAAGCATTAGAATGGTAATATATATTTCATTTCATTCCTACTTTAATTTTATTATCATCTTGATTTCATTATCTTATAAAAATATTATTACATACCAAACACAATTATGATTATACACTAATCCAATTTATACTAATTGGATAAGTTGAGAAGTTATATGCTATTTTAGTCATCATGTGATTGATGTGGCACTATATGAATTAAGTGACATTCCATTTATCCAATACATTCCATCATATGTTTTATCCATCTATAATCAATGTGTGGGAGCTAAAATACATCAAAATTTCGATTTACCACTTCAGATCTATGTGGGGGTGTAAGTGTCACATCAAATCCCTAATGCTGGCGTTGCAGGACTTTGACAAAACACACCAAAATTACCAATTTATCCTTGAGTTTGGTTTTCTTGAAGGTAATCTAATTCTTTGGTAAAACAATCCAATCCAATGGAACCCATCAAAACCTCCAATCTAATCACATCCTTCCAGTAGGATGGAATAACATCCCTCCAAAAGGAATTATCAATATTTTTCATGTGAGGCTCATACTATTAGAGCATCTCTAAGATGCTAGTTAAACCCTCTCTTTTAGCTATTTTAGATAGTTTTGCCTTAAAACATGGCTCCAACAGACTAACTAAAAGGTTATCTAAAATAGATAACCTTTTTTTTGCTAGATAAATGTAGCTAGCCCTATTTGTGGCTATCTAAAATAGATAACCGTATTTTTATTATATTTATAGGTATATTTCATACATACATTCAGATTTATCTTTTTTTTATACTTACATTCAGATCTTCAAAAAAAAATTCGGTGGGTATATTTTACTCAATCTTTCTTTCATTTATATTTTACCCAATCATGTGGGTATTGATTTACTTGATGGGTCTTGCTTGATTTGGTACGCGTCGGGTTCGTGTCAATATTCGTGTTAATCAAAAACTATTTAATTTGATAACAACTAATATAACACTATTTAAAAAATTATAAAAAAATATAAAATTCTTATTTGTTATCTACAATACTCGTTAAATAATTATTTTTCTATCTATAGTACCCATTAATCATGTTATTAGTCGAACCTTAATTTGACTCATTTATTACTCGTGTCAACGAATCGTGTTATTTTCAGGTTCGTGTCGAATTCGGTTAGAGTCGAATTCACTTTCGAGTAAAAAATTGACACCCCTATTGGTTTAATTGTTAATTTGTTTGTATTATTGATCATTAATTTTTTAAATTTTGATGACGTGACGTAACACGTCATGTGATGTCATCAATATGGTGATGATATGACTTATTAAATAATATTTTAAATTTTATTATTGAAAGTTAGTTGAAGTAGTTAGTTAAAATAGATAGCGTTGTTGGAGTGAGTTTGAAAAAGTGGTTAGTTAAAGTAGATAATACAATATTTAAATATATTTTGAGTAACTATTTTAGATAGCTCTCTTGGAGATGCTCTTATACACTATCGTGATAAAAGTTTTAGGAAAATATTAAATAGACTTTAAAAATTGAATTTGATAAATCACTATTATTGAATAGGTCAAAGTAAATACTAGGATTTATAGTTAAATTAATGACAAATATAACAGTCACATCATTAAATTAAAATTAATACTTTTCAGTATGGTTTTGTTAAAATATAAATCAAGTAAATTTTTTTTATGAGGACATATATTTGTCACATTTGAGAATGGACACTTGAATACGAAGTTAAAACAGATTAAAATTAAAAAAACTCTATTAGAATGCTAATAAGTCATTTTTCTGCTATTGATGGAAAATTGACAATTCAAAAATGAGATGATAAAAAATGATATGAACTCAACGTCTATAAATATAAAATTCATCCTAATTTTTTTCTAAATTGTCAAAAATATTTTTTTTAATTTTGTAATATAAATTTTTTTTAAAAAAAATATCGTCTTCTCTACACTACTTTCAATGTAAAACAATTCGATAAATATATTCCTTAATACCAAATGACTCTATTAATCCACACATATATCTCTTTTATTTTTTTTTTGTTCATTTTAATTTAAATTGTATAATTAAAAAAAAAGAAAAAAAATAAACTATTATTTAAAATATCAATATTATACTATTTCTATACGTCGAGAATCCTCGGGAACACGCCCCTTGTTTGGGACAGGATTCATCTTACTTGGGACATGATTGGAGCGTGATATGCACGCCCCAAAAGATTAATTGAAGCTTGTTCCAATCTTAATTGAAACAACTAGGATACACATAGCCTTTGTTAACGTTCTCTCTCATCTAACAAAAGAACGTAGACCAGTCCAAATGTTCAATACGTTTCTGTCTTATTACACATTCGTATGTAGTTGTACAGATGGTCTTTGGTATACTGCACCGTTACATTCCTTTTTCTTGGGCGCCAAACACCCCCCTCCCTGTTTGTCCCTCCCCAAAACCTCTTGAAATAAGTGGAAAAAAATCATTAAAGAGAGAGAGGGAGGGAGAGAGATAGGAAACCCTGGAAAAAAAGGACAGGCGTGAAAGCCATCTCAGATAAAATCCCTCCTCTGCTTACTTCTTTGGGTCTATCTCCCTCTCCCTCTCTCTCTTTCCAGTCCCAGAGAGAGAAAACAAATGCAGATATGATGCTGTGTCCAAGATTTAGTTTGAGCTTCTCTCTCTATATCTTCTCTTGAAGATAATGAGCAGAAGCTCTTGTATCTTCTTCTCAGAAGAAGATGGTTGTTTCACCTTTACAATCCATTCTCGATGGTCTTTACTGTGAAGAAGAGCGTTTTGAGGAAGATCTGGAAGGGTTTGGTTTTGAGCAAGAGAGTGAGGGATGTGATGAGACTCTAAAAAATCCTGTGGCTTTGTTAGCACATGACTTGTCTTGGGAAGATGATGAACTTGTGACTCTATTATCTAAGGAAAAAGAGACCCATTTGGTTGACAGAGATTTGAGTTCTGATGGGTCTCTAGTACTGGCAAGGAAAGAGGCTGTTAAGTGGATGTTAAGGGTAAATGCTCACTATGGGTTCACTGCCAAGACTGCTGTTTTGGCTGTGAACTATTTTGACAGGTTCTTAACAAGCCTCTGCTTTCAAAGAGATAAGCCATGGATGAGTCAACTTGCTGCTGTTTCTTGTCTTTCATTAGCTGCCAAGGTGGAGGAGACCCAAGTGCCTCTTCTCTTAGACCTACAAGTATGTGTTATATATTTGTAGATTGCTGCTGATGCAATGTGGGTGTTTGTGAAAATGTCATACTGTGTTGTTATTTGAGCCCTTTGTTGTGCCATTGATGTGGATTTGTGTATTTTCAGGTCGAGGAATCGAAATTTGTGTTTGAGGCAAAGACTATTCAGAGAATGGAGCTGTTGGTGCTCTCTACTCTTCAATGGAAGATGAATCCAGTGACCCCACTCTCATTTATTGATCACATTATAAGGAGGCTTGGATGGAAGACCCGTTTACATTGGGAGTTTCTGTGGAAGTGTGAGCGCCTACTTCTCTGTGTCATCTCTGGTAAGCAGATCAATAAGGTTTCAATTCACTATTTGCAATGAATGAACATACATTACCAGAATAAACACAATGAAGATTTTCATATATCTTATCTCGTTTTGGGTTTGTTGTCTGACATTCAACAATGGATACAGATTCAAGCTGTGTGCGTTATAATCCATCTGTGATAGCTACTGCAACAATGGTACTTGTTATCAAAGAGGTTGATCATTCTGGTGCATTGGAATATCAGGGTCAGCTTATGGGCGTCCTCAATATCAGCAAGGTTTGTATTTTATATACATGGTGGTGCTCTTCTCTGTTTTTATTCAATCTGTTATAGTATAGTTCCTAGAGTTGAATCAGAATATGCTGTGTCTATAAGGCTCAATAGTTCTTCATTATGAACAATAACAGGAAAAAGTAGATGAGTGCTATAAACTCTTCCTGGAACTACTAGACAGACATGGCCACAAACAACCCCAAACCCACAAGCGCAAGTATGTGTCTATACCGGGCAGTCCAAATGGTGTCATTGATGCGTATTTCAGTTGCGACAGTTCTAATGATTCGTGGGCTGTGGCATTATCGGTTTCATCATCACCAGAACCTTTGTTTAAGAAGAGCAGAGCTCAGGATCAGCTGATGAGATTGGGTCCAGTAAACCGTGTCTCTGTGGGTGTTCTAAACAGTCCTGATCTCTCATTTTCTCATTAATCTAGCATATCGGCGCTGGTATTATATAATCTCTCTTTTGCTATGTGTTCTTATGGCACAATTATATTGGTATTGCACTCTGTTATGTCATTGTATTTCTGGTCAAACCCATGTGTTGAATCAGACATCCAGATATCAAACATTCACTTCACCACCTCCTTGAAATGGGATGGGCAGTGAGGTTGAAAAGGAGAGATTGCTCGAGTTTTTCCTTGAATTGCATACATAATGTTGCTCTATCCCGCATATGTGATCAATTCGTGTATGAACATTATTGTCGAATGGATATAAGTGCAAGACTTCCTTTTTATCTGTATGTCATTTTGCCTAAATGCTTCTCATAAATCAATAAACCAAGGTAGGTGGATTTGGAATCATAGATAGAGATGGGTGTGCCGAGTCCTTGGTAGTTTTCTCAAATAAACAATTGATGAGTTGAGGGAGTTTTTCAATGTTAGGACAGGTTGGCAGTGGACTATGTGCTTGTGAACTAGTATACTATTAAATTAGGATGTGAGATGTCTCAATGCCGGGAACAGACAGTCGGCCAGTGGGTTTGGTTGTTATTGGCTAGACCAATGTTTCTGGGTTTGACCATGTTCGAAGAAAACTCCATCCTTCGGTTTTGAATTTCAATTGATCAGTCCAATTACCTCCCCCCTCACCCCCACCCCACCC
>CM042185.1:44947353-44973016 GCA_023539305.1 Ilex asprella
TGTGTATAAGAGACAGCACCAAACCAAAAGAAAAAAAAACTTAGTATTACCAGCTTGTATAACGGAATGGTAATTGTGTACTTGAAAGGTAATTTAAACACCTCAAAATGTGCAATTTGATTGAACCAAGTGCTAAGCCTTGAGGCTCTTAATATTGTCAAATTTTATGTTATTTTTCTCAAAATAACACTGTTGAGTAGTGTGTTGTGCTCCATTTGAATGTGTAGCTAACCAAGGCCGAAGAGGCAAAACATTGGTCTGTAAATTTATGTCACCTCTAGTATTCCATGACCTTCACCGGAAAGTTTATAGGTAGAATTCAGTTATTTATTTTATAATCACCAACTACGGATTTTATTCTACTATTTCCATAGAAGGGTACATGATCATTCACTAATTCCCTTAAGAAAAAATTTGGATTCTACATTTATCTTTTTGGCATAATTTTCTTAAGAAACATTCCTAACCTGCTGGGAAGATGTCTTTCAGTGCCAGTATGGTACGGTAGTTCTATCAGAAACGATGGAGAAAGGAAATATGAATGTGAAAATTAGTTATTCATTTAGCTGTAAACATGAATGTTGTCAATAATTACAGTGTTGTCAATAATTACAGCTTATGCGCAGGGGAATTTGCTTGATAATATGTAATGGATTGATCCCCAAGGATAATCATTGCATGACAATGTTTTGTGTATGTTCATCCCTATTTGCATCTGTTTGCAAAGTTATAATGCCTTGAATCTGAATGCTTCTTTCTTGCTGTCCATCCTAATTGCGGTTTTGCTATTGAGCTTCTTTGTCACAACTGTCCTTGGTTCTCTGACTGCTTCCACCGTATCCAGCTTGAAAATACTAACCAGAGGGCAATCTAAACTACTGACTAAAAATAAAAATAAAAAAAACTACTGAATTCGACCATAGGGATTTTGTTCTTGCACATTTATACTGAAAAAGGGGAACCCCTAGGGAAAAGGATTCAATTGCCATTGTACTGTGATTTATCAAATTACTGTTGGTTTTTATCACAACATGCTTTAAACTCATGTTTTTCAATGTAACCAAGTGTTTACAGAACATGTTTTTTTTAATAAAAAAACACAATTTTACTGTTTTACATTGAAAAGTGTAGATTTTTTTAGACCATAGATTTATAACACGTTTTCATGAAAATAACGATAGATCGAACAGTAAGTTAGAAAGTAGAAGTTGAGGACAGAAAGTGGCAAAATTTGCCAAAGATTGGTAAAAAAACTGAGGTAAAAGTTGGAGGGTGGTCTTGACTTTGGGTTTGATAACGGGCAGCGTTGTGGAACCGTTTTGATTTTGTGGGGATGTCTTCTGTCCCTGCGGTCCCGTTGTTGCATTTCAGCTTTTTTAGGTTGGTTGGTTGGTTATGTAAATCAGCAAAATGTCTTATTGATTCATTCATTCATCCGTTCATGAGAGCGAGAGAGAGAGAGAGACAGACAGTTTTCAACGGAACAGCTGAGGCAGTAGGGACCATCCAATAATTCTGGGATGATATGATGATTACTTATTATTTAGCTTTATGTCTCACATGAGGTTTGACTGAACATAACATAATTAACAACCCTCTGTAAAGACTTTTGGAAGAAATTTCACCTCAAAAACTTCTTTGAGATGTCTATTAAACAAACAAGCCAGCTGAGAGTACAACTGTATTACTTAGAAAGTTCATAAAAGAAGTTGAGGTGAGTTGACTATTTGCTCTTTACCATGGTCTGGTTTAATGGTAGTTGATGGGTTGGGGGTAGTCCTAATTTTTTTTGGTTTGGTTAAGAGTTTTTGAATCAGATTACATGTACATTGATTAATTCTTTTTTTTTAGTTTGGTAAAAGATAAATTATCCACGTTAGAATTAAGATATTCATAAAGAATAAATTTCTCATGGTCTGATATCAAGGAGTTATTAAATTTTTTAGTTTACAGTTCGTTTTGATTACCACTTGATGTATCTCTTGGAGTTGAGGTAGTCATATCAACATATTAGATTTCAATTGATTTGAGTTTGATTTTAAAATTTCTATACGAATTTTGTGTTTATATTTTGTATGGGTTATTTGTTAAAAATTGAAGATTCAATTAGATCCACTGTTCCTCAACTTTTCTAATATGTTTGTGTATAGAATTTAGATTTAATTATAATCAAATCAAATATTAACCTTAGGGAAAAGGCAAGGTGTATCATCCACGGTACTATATCGAAAATTATAATTTTTTAAGGTTAAGTTATAATTTTATTGAGGTGTAAATTATAATTTTAAAGGGCATGATCAATCATAAAAGATTGAGATCGATACTTAGAGTTTATTATCAATCATGGATATTTAGGATCGTTCATGATCTTTTTTTGAACAGTTCTTATAACTTCTTCTTTTAAAACTATGACTTACTATAAAAAGTGGTACCGTGGATTTTCCGTAACCTAAGAATCAAAAAGAATGTAAATTGTCACTACTAATGATGATGGTAATTGGTCTTGAGTTAGTCTTAGATGATTTTGAGGGATTAAGATCTCAAATTCAACTCTAGCAGAAGAGAGAGTTCGGATTCGTACAAAGGAAGGGAGGAAAAAAATAACCACAAAACGACATTTCATTAGATAAACCTTGTCTGTCGCAAGGCTTGACCCCCGTGACACGGTTGGCCATTCAAAAAGAACCCTTCATTGTGATCAAGGTGAGTGAGGATGTATATTATGGGTGTCAATCGTATCATATCAGATTGTGTTCGTGTTATGTTATTTCGAGTTAGTGTTTAGCATTAATCAATTCTAATATAACCCGTTTAACTAATTACGTCGTATCGTGTTTGTGTTGACTCATATTACATATGAATAAAAAATTTAATACTCAATTTTATATCGCGTAATCGAATTTGCGCTTGTACTTTTTCTATAAACTAAAAATGAACTTAGTAAATATAATAATAAAAATGAATAAAAATATTTTTTTTTGTACAAGAATTAGGTCACTATTTGATAAAATATAATTAAAAATTATTATTTTATTCTTATAATACTTCTTAAATGTGCTAATCGTGTCAATTTTTTATTATTCATGTCACATACGGATTAATGGGTTGTGTCATATACGAGATTGTGTTGAGAAATGACAAACTCTAACCCGCTTGTGTTTTTGTATTGCGGTAGAAATTACCCATAATTGTGATTAAGGGGACTGAGGACCATAGCCTCATCTGATTTCACAGGTCAAAATCAACCTAGTTTTAGTGAGTTTCAGCTAAGTGATTTGAACATTTCCTTCAACCTTCCTTGCTTAATCTATGACAAGTGTTTCCTAATCTTCCACAAAAAAAAAATATCCATATGATTTCATTTGTACCTTGACCTTTTATCAGAAATAGTGTAAGGGTTTTTTCTGTCCCTTCAGGGAACCAACAAGATTGGATATTTCTGTGCTGTGCTATTTATGATGTCTCTTCATAAGATTAGAGCACAATGATACCTTCAATTTTAACCATATTCACTGCCAAATGACATTTTTACCCTTTGTCATTCCATGAATTACATAAAATATCTTGTCCGCCCAACATGATTTTCCCTATTAATAGAGGACATGTATGTTATTTCATAATTTAGACTTGTGTAATGGTAAAAATATCGGGTTAGCAAGTGCGATATCTATATAACAACGGAGCTAGCAACTTGAAAGGCTAAAAATATATCCCCATAAAGAACGATCTAGATTAATTTAGAGTTGATCTAATGGTGTAGATTTTGGTCATAAAGAATGAAAAGACGACGAAAGAAATGGTATTCATGTGAGAGAACAGTGGGAGAGAAAGTGTTGGAAACAGATAGGGATTGTTGTTTTTACACCATTTCTGATGCATAGTTTAGAACATGTAAAATCAGTACTTCTTTGTTTTTTTATTTCCTTTTTACGTATGAGTAGGGTCGATTTCAGGGAAGTTGGTCTGAGGACTGTAGTCTAGGGTCAATTTCAGGGAATTTGGCCTGAGGACTGTAGTCTAGGCAAAAAATAAAGGCAATAAAGTTGGAGTTGTTCTAATACAACCCAAGAACCATGATCCGCATGTTCTGAAATAGGATGAGTTCACGATCTACATCACCAAAATTTTTAACTCCAAATTATAACTCAAATTCAAAACCAAATTTGAACTAGATAATTTCAAATTATAACCCTAACCCAAAATTGTAAATATATAGGATTAATATCGCTTTTGGTCCTTAAAAGTATGTATTTTTTTTCGATTTAGTCCTCAATGTATCAATTTGGTCATGAAGTATTCAATACATGTTATTTTGGTCTCCATATAGGCAGACTGTTAAATTTTTGACAGAATGATCACGTATTTGACACGTGATACCGTCTAAAAAAATACACGTGATCACTCCCTTTAAAACACTTAACGGTCCGTTTATGTGTAGACCAAATAACACGAATTAAATACTTTAGAAACCGAATTGACAAAATTAATACATTGAGGATTAAACTGACAAAAAATACCTACTTTAGAGACCAAAAGTGTTATTAACTCATGCTCCCAACTCTGTTGAAAAAACGTAAGGGCATTAAAAAACCATACATTTTTTACTAGGCTAGCGAGCCCTGCAATCAAAATAAAACACTAACACTCTATTTATAATATAGTAAAGGGCAAGGCTCGCGTAACGGCACTCACATTTTTTGGCTCCCTTCATTCCACTAGCGTTAATTAGCTGATGGAAGTACCAAGGTGCGTCCGGTGGTATTGGTTTAGGATGGGGAAGGACGAATACAAATGACTAAATTTCAATGAATTATAACTTCTATCATTTATTACTAATACCCGATATGTTGTGAGTAAATAAAAGTTAAGCATATATATAATATCATGTAATAATGAAAGTGATTAGGATGAGAGTTACAAAGCGAACTACAACTCAAAATAGTATACCAATAAAGTTTTTTGATCGACAATAATATTATATTGTATATCCGTACACATATCAAGTGCCAAATCGATGCATGATCTAGGTAGCATTGGTTCTGATCGTCATGAATGTATCCTACAGAGAGCCTACAAATCTTCCCTCAATTTTTTGTCCTGTATTTCTGTGCGTACTTACATGAGAGGTCTCATCAAGTTACACAATAGGCCCCTCTCTATTGAATACAAAAACGACACACAGCAAGGATAGTTAGAATGTTATACCAACTTAAGTAAGGAAAGATCCATTCAAATTTATTATAAAGAACTGAAAGGAAAAGCATTCAGCAGTCACTGTACTAATTTTTATTAATGTTTCAACAACTTAAAAGTTTTTGTTACTACGTAGCATAACTTTTGGATTAATGTGCCACGAACATATACTTTTTTTGAAACGAAAGATTGTGCGAGAGTATGTACCCATTTCCAATTTCCAATCATGCATCAAACGTGAATAAAAGTATGTTGTAGATGCCTTGTATTTCGTTCGATTAATATGCCTCTGTTACAAAACTGGCTGTATTCTGAATTGGAAATTTTTAGAGCTTCTGTCCATTGTGACAGAGGGCTGGACCCAAATAGGAGACTAATAACACTTCGGAAGTATGAACTCTTTCAAGATTTGGAAACCTAATTTACATTAGAAAACAACGGTATTTCAGTACTACAAATACTGCATATTTGCGGGCGAATAGGCCATTCATTCTCTTATTTTTCCTACTCCATGGATGTTAAGCTTTCGAGCTGAGCCACATATATTCCTGTGCATATTTTTCTGTTGCATTCTAGCGATTGCTCTGTGGTCTCGTGCATAACCAAATATACAGCTAAGAACTGACCAAGTCTCATTGACTATAATGAGCAACAATGTCCCCCTCACCTACCAATGAGATACAGATTAATTGTACTTGGACTTCTTGCCTTCAAATTTTCAAACTAGAGGAAGATGGCGAAGGCGTAAATTAGAGATCCTAACCACCAACCGTGGTTGAACAACTGAACCTTCTTAATATGGACGTTAATTATTGAAGTTGCACACGGCTGCTCAAAAAAAAAAAAAGTTGCACACTTTACACATTTCATTCATAGTTTTAATGCAGTAGATTCCCACATTTATTCAGCACTTGTGTTTTACCATGAAGTTGATGGCACAAGGACACTGCAATGAATGCCGTAGTTTGAACTATACAATATGTCTGACACTGTACAGACGCCATGATGGAGCAATTGTTAGATAAAAATTTGAATGCCGTGATAACATATGCAACGACTTTGAGTGCTAATGTTACGAACAAAATTAAATGTTCTTCTAACTAGAAGTACATATTGAAGTGTGTAATAATCGGGGCTGATGTACGAAGCAGAGGAAATGTATCGGAGGATACGTCTGTGTAATAGCAGTTAAGACTGGATTTTTAGGATGCTATATTTCCAGAGTACTTAGGTCCAATTTATCCACAAATACTAGTGAGTACATTGTTGAACAATGAAATTCATAAGCTAAATAGTTCCAAGTTGTGCTGATCTGAAGAACCCGAAAGGCCTCTCTACATTGGTTGTAGATTTGACAAGTGCTACGGGAGTTTCCATTGCAAATCATGTGGTATCAAAGATTAACAACCACATTCAACATACCCTTTCCCGACTCCCCAAATGTGCAACTCTTCAGTTTTTTTAGTTTGTTTTGCCTTGGCAGGAGCAGTGACTTAGGTTTATACGCTTATAAGCATTTCGACTTTTTTGCTTGATGTCATTAGACTTTGGGCTTAAAAACTTATTACACTGCTTGTGTGTGTCTGATTGTGCTGCACTTTGAGTTGCAATCATAAATAAGTATTGGGCTCAAAAGCTGAAACTGCGGTCAAGTTAATAGTTTGTCCTACTAAAGATTTCAATACATTGAGATTGAAACAGGAAAGAGTTCAAAAATATGCCGTAGAAGGTATTAATTAAACCGGAGATTGTAAAGCTATTACTTATACAAAGTGTACTTAATAATACTCCAGGGCAACACAAACATAGGTCTGACAAGAGGACTCAGAGAACTGAAGGCCGTTTAATTATCTCTGCAAGTAAACAGAAATGAGGACATTAGTCTGAATAGTAGTTTCCGGGATAAAAGACAGAGATATAGAGGAGGCTGGATGATCATGCCTTGCTGGAAATATTGCTTGATAGCCAATCAAGACCTTCATAGAGTCCTTGGCCAGAAGGGGCACAAGTGCTCTGGATGTACCTGCATCAAAATTAACAAACATGTCATAGTCCCGACACTACGGCTTCAGATATGGAGGTTATTACAGAATGCATTAATTATTATAATTAGTAAGGTTTACCATCGACGTTGACGCAGTGAGTGCAGGCCAAGTCTATCAGTGATCTCGGAAACACTCATAGCATTTGGAAGGTCTTGTTTATTGGCAAACACGAGAAGAGTTGCATCACGTAATTCATCCTGCAAAAGAAAGGAATAAGTATTTTACCGTCCACGATTTGGATTT
Organism: Ilex asprella; assembly: GCA_023539305.1. Classification (NCBI taxonomy): domain Eukaryota; kingdom Viridiplantae; phylum Streptophyta; class Magnoliopsida; order Aquifoliales; family Aquifoliaceae; genus Ilex; species Ilex asprella. Next base: position 44,954,835 of record CM042185.1, read on the forward strand.
AGTCTATAGAATTTGTAGCAAGACTTGCTGAAAATTTTTAAGATGGAAGAAGTTGTAATGATACAACTGACCTCATTCAGCATCCGGTGAAGCTCATCTCTGGCCTCAGAAATTCTTTCTCTGTCATTACTGTCCACCACAAAGATAAGACCTTGAGTGTTCTGAAAGTAGTGCCTCCATAAAGGCCGGATCTGCGTGTGAAACAACAACAAAGAGGGAGCCAAGCAGATTTAATGTAGGAAACTCAGATGATTCATAGCATCCGATTAATACAAGAAAAGATCAGTTGAGACTAGTTGAAGGGATTAAGCTTTAGCACCTTGTCTTGGCCTCCTACATCCCAAACTGTGAAGCTCACATTTTTGTATTCCACGGTCTCCACGTTGAAGCCTGGTGGTATATATCAAAGGATTACCCTTGCTATGCTCCAATTTAATATGGAAAAACACACTTAACAGATTGAATTTTTTAAGAAACCATGTATAGACATGGAATTAAGATTATTTTCAGGAGCATCATGCGGGATTATCGTTAGCAAAATTTATTCTTTGTTTTTTTATTTTACTCAACGATGGGACTGTGATATTTATAATTATCTCTACAACATTGATGTAATGTAACAGAGTAAATAAAACATACTAGGAACATAGGTTAGAAGAGTAAGCATAGCAGATACCAATTGTAGGAATGGTAGTAACAATCTCTCCTAGTTTAAGCTTGTACAGAATAGTTGTTTTCCCAGCTGCATCAAGACCCACCATCAAAATTCTCATTTCTTTCTTTGCAAAGAGCATCTTCACAAACCGAGATATTGCCAAACCCATTGCTGCAAACAAGCCAACCAACTATATTAAAAAGATTAAATTTTCTAAAAAATACATGAAAAAAGCTATGGCTTTGTTCACTCAACCTGGAAAAATGATGAATACAAGTACAGATTTCAGAGGCAGAAGTGAAGTTGTGTGTATTGGTTGCTTAATATAAGTAACTAAATCAAAGTGAGATATGGTCTAAAGGCATAAAAATGGAGAAAAAGAATTGGATTCGGATGAAGAATGGAGGAGAATAACGTGCACTACCTTTCCACTTTCGGTGGTTGAGGCATTCATTCTGATGTGAACTTGAAGCTTGTGTTCGATTGGATTGAGAAACGCCAAGATTGTTAAAAATCAACTACTCCAAATGCTTAAACTGCTGGAGGGTGTAATTTAAATATTTATTCTTCAACAGAGATTGTTTTTCAAGTTGAGGAAAAAAAGGTATGCGGTCCAGTCCCGCTCAGAGGGACAAGGAATGATTCTATTGTTCCATTCTTGATGCTGTTCTTAACAACAAAAGGACAGCAACATAATATTGTGTTCAACCTCTCATGCAAGCCCCCCCCCCTTCGCCCACCCACACACACTACAGAAACCATCACTGTCTTTAAAATCTCTTTATAATCGAGAGAGAATCGATCGATACAGGGTCGACATATACAATTACAATAAAGATCATTGGTTGAATCAACCATGGAGAATGACATGATCACAATTAGTGGAATGAGATAGTGAGTGTATGGTTATTTGAAAATAAACCGGACCAAAAAAAAAGGAACAAGACCATTTTCTTCATATGTTGAAATAGAAAAATACATGGGATTACATTCGTAGGAAACCTAGTTCCAGGACCATCCATTAATCAATGATATTTTGATTCAAAGAAAAGCAATTTCGACAACATAAAATGGTTTTACAAAACGCCATAAAATTATTGAAATAAGTCATTGAAAATACATTAGAGCTATTTTCCAGAGACAGCTTCTTTGGCAGACTGAAGGGTGGATGCAGCAGCAGCAGTAGCACTAGCCAGAATGCCGCTTCCGGTTCCTGAATCTTCTCTACCGGAATATGAGTGATGGATCACTTTCACCGGCTTCTGTTCTTGGCCTTGACCAACCGATGACCGGTAATCTACTGTGTCCACCCTTCTTTCCATTTGCTCTTGTGCGTTTAGAGCTTGAGTCCCCTGGTAATAAAAGTCACAGAATTACGATTTTTCTGAATAAAATTTATGTATAAACCAGCAGAAATTGATTTGAAAATATACCTTATTGGGTGTTGTGTTCAAGTTGCTAGCCATGGTGTTTGATTAGATGAAATGAAACAGGTCTTGAATGAGAACGAATAGTCAAGTGCTTGTGGTGTTTATATATTTTCATATGTTTTATTTCCAAATAATTTGCTGTTATGAGGATAGAAATGGTCGTTAGACAGTGAGTCTATAACCAATCGGTTAGTTCGTTAGAGTTCTGGACAGATTTAGTTGTCAGTTTTGCCAAATTTAGAAAAGTAGTTAGCCGGAAAAAAAAAACAAAAACCCAAACACAAACGCATTTTTGTTTTTTGGCAAAAACTGAAAACAAAAACCAAAACAAAACAGTTACCAAACACAGGTAATTCAAGGACATAAAATAAAAGGGAATAATTCAGAACAATGACACAATATGACTTCTGGAGCAATATGAGGGTATTTCAATTCCATATTAACAGAGAGGGAAAAAAAAAAGAGCCCAATAATGAAAGGCAGAATTAGTGATAATAAATTTCAATGCGCAATTGCGTTCATGCCAATTACCAGTTAAACGTACCATGATGCTTAAAACAGTCTGCATTTTCATCTCTCAATTGCATAGCACGAACAAACAACAGCAGAGATAAAGGAAACAAGATAAACAAAACCCAACCAAATCCTGTAACAGAATTTAGTTTTATATTGCCATCTGGATCAGTCAAAGATCCATGAGATGATGTTCAAACACCATTTCTTGAAGATCCAACAGATTCTGAATGGTGTTCATCAAATTGATATAACACAGCTTCCAGGTGATAGGCAGCCTAAACAATCAAGGCCTCAAAAGCTTTTAATAATAGGATAAAGCAATAGCTATATATAATGGACTTTCAAATCCATATTAACAAAGAGAGAAATAAAAACCCCCAATAATGAAAGGTAAAATTACCCATAATAAGCCTCAGAGTGTAATTGCGTTCATGCCAATTAAACATACCATGATGCTTCAAACACTCTGCATTTTCATCTTTCAAGTGTGTAGCATGAACCAACAACAGCAGGGCCAAAGGAAACAAGAATAACAAAACCCAACCAAATCCTGTAGTAAAATTTAGTGCTATATTGCTAATTGGATTAGCCAGAAATCCAGGAGATGATGTTCAAATACCATTTCTTACAGATCCGACAGATTCTGAATGGTGTTTATCAATTGATAAAACACAGCTCTGAATAGCCAATGCCTCAAAGTTTTCAGTTATAGGATAAAAGTTACAACTAGGCCTGAAGTAAAAAGGAGATATTATTGTCATACATGCTAGACAAACAACAGAAGCACGACGGACTTCAAAAGGACCAAAACATTGCGATCTGTCAACTATTGGATCTCATTCCCCATATTCCGACATTATAAAGGAAATTTAATGTTCAAGACAGTAAAATGGGGTTGTCTTATACCCCACAAGAAGTATAGTAGTCATCTTCAAGAAAAGGAAATGATCAATAAGTCATAAGGGGTGATCCATTGCAATGGACATCAGAAGCATCAGAAATCCTTTGCCTTGGAGACAATGTAATGCTGGCAGCAACATCAACATCACGATTGATAATGTTTTTCCTTTTCTGATTACCTGTACTTGGCAAGTCTTCTTCCTCCTCAGCTATTGAACTCAATGGTTCTGCTTGCAGCTGGTGCTGAGATATCATAGCTTGAGCTTCAGCCACCACTGAAGCATCATCATCTATAGCATATAGTATTCTCTTTATTGCTTCTACGACCTGCAACAGACAGAAGATGCTAATGAACAATTCCTATTTAAACTTAGTTACATTTATCCAGTTGTTCTGAACTACATCACATGAGACAAATATAGAAACAGTACCTGTAGGTCTTCAATCTCACGAGACTGGCACAAGATCTCGATATCCCGCAACTTTGCAAAATAAAAATCCCTCTCCTTCTCAAGACTATCCACTGACAACTTCAGCTCTGTGATCTGTGTATCAAGATAAGTTTCAGTGCGTCAACATTTTTACACTATTAAGCGTCTCTGTTCCACACTTTATTACCTGCTGTTCATAAGTGGTCCGTACTGCTTCAGGGCAAACAGAAGGCCCTCCACTTGAAGAAGGTCTAGGGACCTTAGCAGATTGATTAGTAGTGTTTACAGAAGGTGCATCAGTCCTTCGGGCATTATGGGAGGCTTGAGTTTTGATGGGAGCTCCGGCACACTTGGCTGATGATTGTGATGGTGCAGATTTCTTGCTGACATCTTTCCCACCTTTGCAAGCCTCTCTCCTTTCCAAAGGGTTGTAACTAATATAGAAAGAAAAAGAATCAAATCACAAACATAATACAAATGCTTTACAAAAATATCATTAGCCCTAAGAGTTTAAAAACTAATCTGAATAAAAAATCTGGTTCCATTAAAGGCTTGTATAAACTCAATCTAGCTTCAGAAATGGCCTTCAACATAATAACACTTTTTAAGCAGTATCTCAGACCTCAGCAGCTACAGATGCTTCATGAAAATATGTATCAACATGCAAAGCTCATACAAAATAAAAAAGGAAAAAACAGAATCAATAGTCACCTTCTATAGCATCTAAAGAAGGCCTTTACATAAAACAAAGCCAAAGAAAGCATCAAATATAATGTTAGATTTCCACCATATTTCATCATATGATCATTTTTAGGCTCCCCAAATCTACAAAATTCAAATATTTGAATTCATTGGGATAATTGATTCTTTGGGATGATCACCACCATGACTATGTTCATTTATACACCAAATACAATCAATATAATTGCACAGAATGATAACCTCATTGGTATGATGCACAAGAAAAGAGCACAAATAATGCAGTTAACCAAACATAAATTTTGCGATTTTGGGATGGTAACTAATAAAAATTAGCCTCGCCAACTGGAATATAAACAATATCACAGGGCTATGAACCACAAGAACACAATTCTTTCCCTGCTATTGTTTGGGCTGAAATCAAGTTTTAAAAACACAAAATTCTTACTTATTTAACAAAAGAACATAATTTAAAAAATTCAAATAAAAATTACTTATGTAGGCCCCCTCCGTTGACAGAATCACAGTATCGCTTCATCCATTGCATGAACTCCAGATTATCCAAGGGCCTTCCTTTCACTAGCTTATTTACCTCAATGTGCTACACCACACAAACATCAGAGATCAGTCCACTACACAGATATCCAAAACGTAAACTTGAATAAATTCTTTGGGTTTCGAAAGGAATGTTTCGGAGAAAAAAATTAATGTTCAATAATCCTCAGCCCAAACCGTAAATTTTACAAATTTTGTTGTTAAATGTGTAATTTGTTGATAAAACAAAGCCCATAAAAAAAACTTAGAAGCATATATAGCAGCAAAAGAGAGAGAAATTAAGGTAAGTAGACAACCTTGGTGATCTTGAGTTTATTAAAAACGTCCTGAAGGACCTTGTAGTTCTGAATCATCTCGTACTCGTTCTTGGCATCAAAATTAACCTTGTGCATTGGAACCATGCCAGGATGAACCGCATCCATCAGCTGGCACTGAATGGCACCGGAACACGCCTGTCATTCGTTGAATCAGATCCAAAGCATCACATAAACAATTTTAATCAACAACAATTGAACCATAAATAGGGCAAAAAAAAATCTAGGGTTTGGATTTGAAGAAACACCTCTTCAACTTTTGACAGACTGAGATGAAGTGTCGAATTGATCCAAGCCAAAATATCCGATCTTCCGACGAAATACGCAGAGTCCATCATGCCAATATTCGTAGCCATCTCTCTCTCTCTCCCTCTCTCTCTCAGTGGTAGAGAAAAAACGTTTGAAATGAGATAGGAGCGGGATTTGTTGCCCTTTTGTAATTCAAAATATGGACGGGTTGCCAAACCCCTTGCTTTCATGAGGTTCGGATCCGGGCATGGGGCAAGACATGGGCCTACCTCAGGTTGTTAGCGTTAAGGTACGAATGGGTAATAATTGGATTAAACCCGTCCCTGAGGCCCAATTCGAAACAATCAGCAGACCAAGAAACCGTTAGTGTGGATGACAGTGGACCATGGAAAAAATTGTGATTCGTCTAAATTTATCTCGTTTGGATGAGGGATGTACCATACATATTGAATGATGAATATATACGAAAATATTCGTATAAATCCTTGCTGAAATTATGATGAGGATGGATTAAAACTTATCCCGACCTTGCCTCGCATGGTTATGATTGTGCCTTAAATTAATTGTTATGGGTGGAGGCAAGAACGGGAATTAGAATTTGCCTACGAGGGTAAGAATAGAGATTAAAACTTGTCCTTAAAACTTGTCCTATTCTTACGAGGGTAAGAATAGGGGTAGAACGGGGATAACTTGGATTTTTTAAAACAGGTACAAAGATGGAGACTATTTCCCGCCCCCGCCCCGCTCCAATCCACCATATTATTTAGAATTGGATTATTTAGATAAACCAATTGAAGCTCATTTAATTTAATTTTTTAAGTTTGAATAAAAAATCACATATCTTTAATTTATCCCATGTTTGGAAATAGTTAGGTAAAAAAAAAGTGGGTTTCGTAATAGACATTATCATTTATCTTTTTTGCATTGATGATATATTTTTTTTCTTTTAATGCCCTTTTAACCAATTCAGTGTTTGGTTCAATCCAATGACATTTTAATAATTAATAACCTAATCCCAATAGAGCAATTTGGGAGCTTTTCAAATACAAACCCTTTCCTGGATTTTCTTTTTTGATGAATTTTTTTTAAAGCTATATGCATGAAAAAAGTATTCAATGCAACGGAGATATCATATCAGCATTGATGACATTGATGAGCCCAAATCTAATCAGGTAAGACCCAATAAATTAGATGAACCTAGATCAACTAAAAGGATAGGTCAAGCCCAGCTTGAGAATTCGACCCAGTCCAAGATTCAAAGTGTCCGAGAATAATTAAGACACATGGGGAGCAATTATTGGGATACTTACTCTCGAAGATCAAAACAACTTTTTATGGCACTTATCTTTTATAGCCACCCAGAAAATTAGTACATTTACCCTCACGTCACCGCTTTAACCAAGGTTATGTGTTTATAAATTGTAAGTTTTTTTTACATATATAATATGACACATTGAGCTTTGCATCTATACTTTTATATACACACATTAGTTTCTCTCTCTCTCGGTTATTGTACATCTATAGGAGCTAACCATTGCTCTCTCCCTGTTCACCTTACCTCATCAATAAAAAGTTCCCCCGGACGCTATTGTTATTTTTCAGAGTGGAGTAGGTCATCCAGACTGAGCCACTATATATATGTGTGTTGACTCAATATTTACATTATTGTCATTGACTGTTTTATTAATTACTCATTAATTACACTTTATCACGTACTCGACTATTGATTTTGTACGAGACTATTTAATGTTTCATCAGACATCATATCATCAACAAATAATAAAACTCCAAATAGATAAAGTGAACCTCACTTGGATAGTTATTGGTTTACATGGAAGAAAAATTGATAGTTATTGAATTATATGGACATCTAGTTATTGAATTATATGGACATCTAGTTATTGACTTATATAAAGTTTATTTTTTTTATTTGTTTACATATTATTGGTTAAAGATGTCATGACATTAATGCTGATATGGTATCATTGTTGTATTTAGTATTTTTTCATTGGATTTATTTCTACTCTTCCCTTGAGTTGAGAAATGCCTAATTATTTAATTCCTCATGCATATAATCAGTCCAAACATGAGTGATAAGGTTTTTTTATTATTCCACCCTTTTTCCCATGAACTAAACTACCCCAAATGGTGGGGAGCGAGAGGACAAGAAATTACACTCAATGGCTAAGACAGTTGATATCTAGCACCTCTCCAAATATACCCAGCTCAATTCAGAATAATGAAAACAACTAGGATAAATAATACTCACACTTCCTGATTTTTTATTTTATTACACAGACATCCTCTTATATTTTAAAAATGACGCCAAACTTTCTTGACATTCAAAACTCTTTATAGTCACAACCCTTCCACCTAACTGATGTCATCAATAATAATTTCTAAAACATCAAAATTATCTTTCGAAATTAAGTTTAAGAATTCAAAAATCCAAACATATGTTCTTCTTACCTTATAAATTTATTCAACCTTTCATTAATTTATATTTAATCTATATATTAAAACTTTAACATTTGGGCATAAAGGGATCTAGGTCATGGGTCACCAGGCATGAAATGTTGACTTGGGCATTGGGCGATAGGTTTAGATCTAGGCAAGGATTAGATCAATTAATTGAAGGTAAAATAGCTTTTTTAGTAACACAGTTAACATTGTTCACCTATTGAGGTATCAGTGTCATTTTTAAAATGTTAGGGATGTCCATATAATAAAATCAAATATCAAAGGGTGTGCGTGATATTTACTCAAACAATCAATACTATTTGGGGAGGATGATGAACCGTGTTTTATTCTTCCTTTCTAACAAGGGTCATATGTTTCTTACATTAATAAAAGATCACATTCTTTTTGTAACTAATTTATTTAGTTTAGAATTTCAGACTATTTACCTTTTTTTAAAATCAAATTTAAATCTGAATAAAAAATATTTAAGAACATTCTCAAATCTTGTACTCAATTTTACATCAAATCAAGAAAGACTCAAAATTTTACTTAAATTCAGAAAGACTCAAATATTTACTTAAATCAAGAATGATCAAATTTTATTTTCTTTTAAAGGTTTAATAGTCGTATTTTACTTTACTTTAAATTTAAGTTTGTTTATTAGAGTTTTTTGTATCAAATCAAGTATTTTATTCAAAATATTGACTTAAATTGGGGTTATGGTTTGAGGAGTAAATATTGGGTGTAACGATGACACCATATCCGGATAAGGTGAACCCCATTTCTTTTTTGAACAATATTTGAACTCTACTTGGATGATTATTAAATGACATGACAAGGTGGTTACTATAATATGTGAGATCCACCTGCTTATTTGATATATTTTTATTGAATGATGACACCACATGTCAATAATGACGTGGTGTCACTATTATACACAATATTTTTTTAAAAAAAATGTTACACAATTCAAATGAAATCTAAGAACCGTAACTCAAATGCATATTATCCAAGGACTGATATGTGGAGTTTTATTTAAATTGTGTAATGATTACGCTATATCATCACACTGACATAATATAATCATCAAATAATAAAATAACATGTGGAGTCCAACTACATAACAAGGATGAGTAATAATTTAATTATCTGAGATCCACCTGTCCACATGTTATTTTATTATTCAACAATAACATGATTTCTGATTTTGACACTATAAAGTGTGTTATTGACAGAAAACAATATTTTAAAGTGCGTTTGATAACGTTTTCGTTGTTATATATATATTTTAAAAAAACATAATTAAAATTTGTTTTTTTTGGTAATAAAAATTAAAAATATAAAAACATGTTTGGTAATCAATTTATATTTAAAAAATTTGTGAAAACAAAAAATAAAAAACATGTTTGGTATTATACCAAAAATTCACCACTGAAACCCACCCCAACCCTACCACTGAAACACATCACCACAACCAACGAAATCCACCACCACAACCATCAAACCCGACCTCAATCCAACCATCGAACCCACCCGCCACCATCATCGAGACCACAACCATCGAAACTCACTCCCAATCCAACCTCCACCATCGAAACACACAACTCAATCTATGTCTATATATATATATATACCGATATATATACGTAAATCTATATATATGATATAAAATTAAGAAAAAAAAGGGAAACGAGCGAAAGAGACGAAGTGAGTTTTGCCTTCGTCTTCGATTTTTTCGTCTTTGGCTTTGGTTTCAAAAGAGAGAAACCAACAAGAGAGAAGAACACATTCTTCGTCTTCGGCTTCAGTTTCAGAACACAGAGGGAGAAAAATGAGGGAACAAGAAGAAAAGAAAAGAAAAGAGCTTTTATAATTTCAATTAGAAGTCCTAAATTTTGGTGTTAACAAGATTCAAAGATAAGACCTCATTAAAGGGTGGGGCTGAGACGCGCGTGTTTTTTTTTTTTATGTTTTCATATTTTGACCTTGTTTTCAAAACGGGTCAATAAAAAAAAACGGAAACTCATCTCAAAAACATTATTATTTTTCTTTTTTAGCAAAAAATGAAAAAAAAAAAACATTAACATCGTATTACCAAATGCTACCTCAGCTTCAACCCCCGTCTCTCTTGCCTTGGTAAATAACTGTAGAAGTTATATTGGCAAATCAAATGAAGCTATGAACCTCAAACTGCCTAATCATTTTTGGCAAGATAAATGATTAATTGTAACTAGTTCTTGGCCATCCACATTGCCAACACATGATATCTCTAATCAACATATCAGGTTACCCAAAAGTCCTGATTTCATCACGTCCTGTTTGATGAAGGTTCTCTAAGATACTATTTATCCCAATTTCACCATATGCGACATTTGATTACGAAATTAAAGTTGATTAAAATTAAAAAATTTGATTTAATTAAGATAGTTTTTCAACCCAATAGATTTGATTAATACAAAGTTTGGAAGATAAATTTTGAATCTTTGAGGCATTTCAAAATAGATTCAAGAGCCTTTATTAAGAGATCGTAAGTTTGACTACTATAACAATATATGAATTTACTTGATACGCATTCTTTGTAGATCGTCATTCGTATTTATAATTTACATTATAATAGTGGTTCCAATTGATTTCCTTTTCATATATATTGGTGAATCATACTGTCAAAATCAGATTATCTCATAAAAAAAAATATTATAGATCATGATCAATCATATTAAACCAAAACAATAAATATATAATCAATCTAAAATTAGCAATCTGTCAGACAACAAAATCTAATCAATATCTATGACAACAACAGCACAACCCCTACAAGCATTGAACACAATCACAGGTATCTCAGTTATTCCAAAACCTGTCGGTCAATCACAAATACAAATGGGTCCATTTATCATTACTAGTGACCATAATAGTATGATGAGGAAGAAGAACAAGAGGGGAACTTCTCAAGAGCTTGAAGGACCTCTTTCATAGATGGTCTCTTCTGTGGGACAGGAGATATACAACTAAATCCTAATCTCAAGAGTGCCAGCATGGCCTCCTCTTTCCCCTCCATGTCAGCACGAATTGGCACGTCAGCCATCCTCAAAACCCGACTTCTCTCTTCTTGAACCTCTAACGTGGCAGTTCCCGTGGCAATCCCGAGGGCCAATTCATCTGAAACAATGACCTTTCCGGTCAGCAATTCGAGCAACACCACACCGAATGAGTACACATCCCACTTTGGGTTGGGCTTGAGACTCCTAAGCGATTCGGGTGCGTGATAAGGCGACACCCCGAATGAGCTGGGGCTCGGGCTTGGGGTGGGCCCCCCAGACACAACGTCTTGGAAACTGTCACGTGACCCTGTCGACCTCTTGCTACCAAAATTTCGAGCCGAACCTCCGGCTTTGTAACTGGTCTCACCCGTGACGAGCCTCTCGAGGCCGAAATCTCCTATTTTGGGCTCCATATCGGGACCCAATAGGATGTTACTGGGCTTTAAATTTCCATGAACATGCTTCTTGTCATGGATGTAGGTTAGCCCCCTGGCTACGCCTTTTGCTATCTTGAGCCGCACTTCCCAGGGTAAATGACAGGGTGATGCCCCAGCCTTTCCTGAAATAGCAAAATGGGTTATCAGGTCTTTCCTGTACTGCCAAAATACAATAAAGAGTTAAAGACTACAAACCTCAGGTCTCTTTCCATGGAGGTGGTGACCACTAGATAATGAGTTTGGCTTATTATGATGCGCGGGAAGCTTATGTTATAATCAGGCACCATGGGCCACAAGTGAAAGAGTAAACAACAGGAGCTACGGACAGGGTTGACTAAATGACTTGCAGTGGTGTGGCAGTGCAATAAAAGACAAGGTTGCAGTTGCAACCACTCCACCGTCTGAAGTCAGTCCATGCCGGTGACTAAAAAATAAAAAAAGTCAAGTCCACGCTCGCATTAGCAAGGACCACAAAAATTTGCTAACATGCGCGCCAGTGTAGGTTTAAAGCCAAATAGACATTTGGAACGTGGATGCTGCTTATTGCTCTTTATCTATGGTTTTAATGTCGACGTCAGAACTTGAGTTTAACCCAAAATATTTACTACTTAGGTAAATAATTTCAATTTTGGGTTTGGGTTAGGCAAAAAAAGTCCCACTTAATATAAGTTTGGATTGTACTGCAATTGGAATCTCGGATTTTCAAGACCAAACCCGAATTCAAATTCAATCCGAATAAATGGGTTCAGGTTCAACCCAAATTGGTAAGATTTATTATCTTTGTGTTTTTTTTTTATGGCTTTTGTTAGATCTATGATCCTTTTTATTAGACTTGTGATGGGGTTTGTTAGATCTAAGGGTCTGTGTTGAATTAGCTATTGAGAATTTTTGTTTCGGATCTATGGTGTGTTAGATACGAGATTTTTGGTTGTTTTGATTTATTTATTTTGGGATAAATTATACTCACACCCCCTGACATTTGACTTTATTACACGGACACTCCCTCACGTTTCATCAATTACACTGAGACCCCAATGGTTAGCCGGAGTTAACTATCTTAGTAAAATACTATTTTATCCTTCTGTTTAATACAAACTCAAACTCAAACCCAAACCCCAAGCCCTATCCCTAACACTAATCTTTGCTTCCTCTGCACCTGTAATTCCACTGCATTCTCTCTCTCTCTCGGCGAAGAACTAACCCGAAAATCATCAGTCTTCTCTCTCTCAGTTCATCTCTGTGTGTGCATGTATATGTATACACACACATACACACAAACAGAGAGAGGGAAACCCCTGCCTGGTGGAGAAAATTGACAACAGCTCCCCATCACTGCAGCACGCTCCAGTGGCCATCTTCATCCAAAACATCACTCCAACACCACTTCCCACTAGCGTCCACCACCCATAACCACTACCCCCACTTCCCACTAGTGTCCACCACCCACAACCACCAACACCACAACAAAGCCATCGCCGCCAAAACCCAAAAAACTCAATACTCGAACCCACCTCCTTAAGGCAAAGCCAAAAACACCTCAAAATCAAAAACTTGCCTCTGCCACCCACCACTTTTAGCCATAAGCTTCGCACAGAGAGAGAGAGAGATTTCTTTTAATATTCCAGATCTGAGTTCTTCATAGTCAAAATGGAGCAGAGAGAGTTTTCAAAATTTTGAGATCTAAGTTTTTTCAATTTTCAAATCTAAGTTCTTCATAGTCGAAAGAGGTGCTATATTATCCATCAGCCACACACACAGAGGCAGAGAATATCAGGCAGTGGAGGGGAGGGGATGGTTTGTTTCTAGGTTGTGGACTCGCGGTGCTTAGTAGATTTCACTAGAAGGTGGGTTGTGGCGGTGGAGATTGATGGTTTGGTGGGTTTGTGTTGTGAATTTGGGGGCAAATTGAATGAGTTTGTGTGGTGAATTTCACTGGTGGTGGAGGCGGCAATTAGTGGTGCATGGTGATGTTGTTAATTGTGTATAAATTAGAATTGAATTTTAGGGCCAAATTTAAATTAATGAATGAAATTAACTATAATTGAAAAAATTTTGGAGATAAATTACCTTAATTAGTAGATTGATTTGATTTAATTAAAATTTTTAAGACAAATTTGATTAAGAGATTGTTAATATCAATGTTATAAGGGTAAATTAATAAAATAGTTAACGTCTGTCATACAAAAGGGGTGCGATTGTCACAAGTGTTCAAATGTCAAGGGGTGTGAGTGTAATTTATTATTTTTTATTAGATTTGCAATTTTCATGTGCTACATTTGATTTTCTATGTTAGATATGTAATATTCTGAATTTTCTAAATTTATGCTACTTGAATATGGTCTTTGCTGAATTCTAATTATAGTGTTAGATATTATTTTTGTTGATTTTTGAGTTTATTGTACTTGAATATGATTTTTGCTCTTTGAAAATTGTTGGATAGACTTTTTGTTTGAAAAGTGTTAGATAGACTTCTTGCCTACTCAGTATACCAAATGCTAGTCTTTATTGATGAGAAGAATTATATGGTAATTTTCAGTTTGTGATATGCAATTTTTTTTTCTGGATTATTTACGATGTTGGATTATATTAGGATTGATCTGGGGGTGAAGGCTGCGACGGGGCATGGATTACAAATTTACCCGCGGACAAAGATGGTGATAAAAATTATACCCGTTAACAGGGGTAGACCAAGGATGTACAAAGTTTTTTTAAGCAAATGCGGGGATTGAGACTGCACCCCTCGCCCTCGCCCCTTCTTCGATCTACTGCCATCGCTATCTATAAGAGATAAATTCCTCTTAGATTAATTTTAAAAAATTACCAAAATTTAAATTTATGACGTTTAAATTTAGAGTTTATCTCTCGTACCACTTGATCTAGTTTTTGTGTTTTTTAAATCCCTAAAAAAAATACGGACAATTCATATTCCTACTTGTACTATTCCCATGACAAGCGTATCCCCTTCAATACGGACAATTTACATTAGTACTTGTACTAATCCCATGACAAGCGTATTTTAGTAATGGCTAGTGTGGTTCACTAACTTGCGCACTGAGGGGAACTCAGTGTAACTCACTGAGAGAGAGAGAGAGAGAGAGAGAGAGAGAGAGAGAGAGAGAGGAACTCACTGTAACGAGCGTTGGCGAGGCTGCCATTGGGAACGAAATCATAGATAACAAGCTTCTCATCAGCACCCCAATAGAACCCACGAATCCTCACCAAATTTGGATGCACCAGCTTCGCAACCACTCGAACCTGGTTCTGAAAATCCCTGAACCTCTCTACACCACTCTCTCCGATCCTCCGAACCGCCAGTGTCGTCCCATCTTCAAGCACAGCTTTGTACATTATACTCGACCCAGTAGCCCCCAATATATACGCCGAAGCCTTCAACAAAGTCTCAAGTTCAAGCTCTTTCTCACCATCAACAGTTACCAGTGCTCCTGTTTTCTGTTCTTGCTGCATTTGATTTTCATTACCATTTTGAACACCTTCATTTTCTTCGCTTTCTGAGTGTGTAGTTTCTGAAGAATCTTCATTTTCATGTCTTTGCTTTCTCAGACAAGTCCATGAACGTAGCCAATTATTGTGTTCTTCCGAACTTGAAGAAGATGCCCAGTCGAAGTCTTTAGCTTCACTTGCTTCCTTCTTTATTGTCTGTGCAACGCTCTTCTTCTTTTTCCTTAACTGGTATACGTACAAGAAAATGCACCCAAGAATCACAATTCCTGCTGCGTCGCCGACTATGATTCCGACGATTGTGGCTGTTCGAAGACCATTTCGGCCTCCTTGTTGAGACCCATTTGAAGTGGTAGTTGAATTCGTTGTTGGGTTCGAGTCTATGGTTTTGGGAATCGCTGCAATTGCCGGCGGTGAGGTCGGTGCGGTGGAGTTGGGAGGGGTTGAAATGGTGGAAGCAATTGGGCATAATTTTCTTAGTGGGCTACCACAAAGTTCAGGGTTCCCAGAAAACGATTTGGTGTTTTGATTTTGGAAAACAGGAGATTCTGGGATTTCGCCGGTGAAATTGTTGAAGGAAAGATCAATGGTGGCCTGTATAGGGATTGTGTTGGCGAATTCCGGTTGAATTTGGCCGGAGAGTCTGTTATACGATAGGTTCAGGTACTGAAGATTGTTGCCTCTGAAATTTGGAGGCAGTGATCCGTTGATCAGATTGGAAGACAGATCTAGAACTTCAACTGAATCAACCCCACTAGGAAGATTACCAATGAAGTAATTGTTTCTCAAAGAAAGGACA
Source organism: Ilex asprella (assembly GCA_023539305.1). NCBI lineage: Eukaryota > Viridiplantae > Streptophyta > Magnoliopsida > Aquifoliales > Aquifoliaceae > Ilex > Ilex asprella. The sequence continues at coordinate 44,970,780 of CM042185.1, forward strand.
GTAAGATTATGAAGAGTGGTTAGATTTTCCGGTATTGTCCCGGCCAAAGCGTTGTCGGAAAGGTTGAGAAGCTCTAGATTTTTAAGTCCTCCTATAATCTCCGGCAGCTCTCCGGAGATCAAATTGTTGGAAAAATCAAGCATTCGAAGCTCAGAAGCATTGAAAATTGACAAAGGAATAGACCCATTGATTAAATTATTCGAAAGATCGAGGTTTTGTAGGTGTTGAATCGTACCAAAACCGGCCGGAATGGAGCCGAGAAGCTGAGAATCCGGCAGAGATAATCCGGTGACACGAGGGTTTATAGTGGACATTCCCGGAGCTCCACATGTGACTCCATTCCATGAACATGGTGTTTCATCATAGTAGCTCCAACTGTCTAACACACCCAGAGGATCACTTAAAATATTCAACTTGAAAGAGAGCAAGAGAATTCCATCTGTGTTTAGCCCAAAACATGAGTATAGAAGTAGAACAAATCCAAGAATTCTCCACCATAAATGGAGTCCAAAGCTTTGGAAGGTCATGATGTCTCAAAGTGATCCCACATATCTGTTTACTAAACTATAGAGAGAGAGAGAGAGAGAGAGATGGGTTTGAACAATAATAACCAAGATTTATAATATAGAGTAGTGGAAGTTTGTATAAGTATTGAGAGAAGTGCATAGAGAAACAACTCACCCAAAGCCAAACATCTCCACCAATGTGCTCTGTTCAGCCCTTGCAGTTATAAAATAAATATGGTGTACTTAATTAAAATGGTTTAATCCTCTGACCTATCTCTCTCTCTCTCCCCATCCCTGTGCTAACGTTAGCAAAAACAAACTCTTTCAGTGTATATAATTACTTAATCGGACATTGAGAGGGATAGCATCTTTGCTAGAGGTGACATACAGGAGGAGTTGGAAGTTGCAGAAACTACTGACTTTAAAATGGTTGTTCAATAATGGACAGTGCAGGTGTTTTGTAATCTTTTCCAATGGTATCACCATGTGAATAACAGAGATTTATGTAGCTGATTGCTTTATATATTTCCATATTTAGTACTTTTGGACGGCTAAGCAATACTTAGTTATAGATCTGCACGTCCATAAACTATGCTTTTAATTCAGAAAATCAGATCCACAGAAATTCACAGGATACCAAACTTTTTGTTGATTCGCTTGGGTTTTGTCTCAAGCAAGTAAAAAAAAAAAGTATCTCACAGCAGTAACACTCATCACTGATAGAGAGGTAACAAATACGGATCCAAATGTCTGTAGCCTTAAATTTGTTGCGTCAGTACTCCTCCATTCATAAACTGGAAAAAATATAAAATGTAACGATAATATCACGTGACAATAATGGCGTAGTGTCACCATTACACTCAATATTTACTCAACAAACTGAGTAGTGATTGAGTTAGGGGCGCTTCAGTTATGCATAGTTGATGTTTGGTAGGATCTTTCCAACTGAATTCATTTATGTACCTCTGTAAGACAGCTAAAATCATGGTACAATAAATCGAAATTATGGATTTATGGGAGTTTTCTGGAAGATCTGCTGGTTTTTATTTGTTCTTGTGCAGCTATCCAACAAGTTTGTTTTTTTAATCATTGGCTGTTTTGAAATCTGTATCATTATGAAAATAAACATAATATTTAGGCATAATTTGTTGACTTAATTTTTTTTTTTTGGGTCAGGTTAAAGTGGGTAGGGGTGGCGAGTAGATTGTAACTCTCCTTGATCGTGACCATATTCATAAGTCCCTTCCACCGTGAAATATTCGATTTAAATCATATTTGTTGGCCTAATTAACCCATGTAATTCATTACACCTAACTAATATTAGAATGAGGCTATCCCACATCGGATAGCCTTTAGGTGTGTGTGTGAGTTATAAGGTCCTCTGGCGATTCTGTTTTTAAGCAGTAGAGTTAGAGTGGTCTCCTGATAAAAAAAAAGTGATAATTGGAAGTGAGTCCCCTTAGATGTACTTGTTTGGAGATAAGTCTTGCAAGAAAATTTATAAGGGGCTAAGTCCATGTTTAAAATTATATGTACTGACTTAAGTCCATTTTTTTTTAATCTCAAAAATACCCTTCCTTGAAAGGAAGTTAAATTAATTTCCTATTTTGAAAATTCTTATCCCTTAATTCAATGTCAATTAAAATATGACAATAAAATCTCTATCATAAATTTAAAATTCAAATTCAGAACTCTCTCTCTCTCTCTCTCTCTCTATATATATATATATAT
>CM042185.1:44993382-45011182 GCA_023539305.1 Ilex asprella
CAAAAAATAAAATAAAATAAAATCTAACTACTATATAAAAATAAAAATACACACTCAATCCAACTTAAAGTTAGATTTAATTATGCGACCATTCAAATCTTCCTTCAAGTCAAGCTTATGAGCTTTATCACTAGATGAGATTGACAGATTGGTTCTTGGTGGAAGCTTATCAAATTTCTGTCTCAACTCTCTTATTTCAAATACCTGTGAAGAATTTAACAAATCAGTCAAAACAAAAATTTCAGAATTATTTTCATCCATCTCTAATAAAGAAGATTGTTCCAACAAACATGCTTCAAGTGAATCAAACAAAAAAGAATCATATACTCTGCTTGGAACAATAGACTCAATCATATCAATCTCATGCACATCATCATCAACATTCCCTGGTTGTTTGCACACATTAAAAATATTGAGCTCTAATGTCATATTCCCAAATATTAATTTCTTCACACTATTCCTGCAATTAATTAAAGCATTTGAAGTTGCTAAGAATGGTTTACCTAATATAACAGGAATTTGAGCATTAATATTTAATACAGGTTGAGTATCCAAAATTATAAAATCCACAAGAAAATAGAATTTGTCAACCTGTACTAATACATCCCCCATCATACCCCTCTGTATTTTTACTGATCTGTCAGCTAATTGAAGTGTTACCGAAGTGGGCTTTAACTCTCCTAATCCTAATTGTTCATAAACTGAATAAGGGAGCAAGTTCACACTAGCTCCAAGATCCGATAAAGTCTGTTCAATTCTGTGGTTGCCTATAACACAAGAAATAGTAGGACAACCTGGGTCTTTGTACTTTGGTGGAGTCCTATGCTGTATGATGGAGGACACCTGCTCAGTCAAAAATGCCTTCTTTTACACATTCAATTTTCTCTTAACAATACATAATTCTTTTAAAAACTTTGTATAAGAAGGTATTTGTTTGATGACATCCAACAAGGGAATATTAATTTTCACCTGCTTAAAAATCTCTAACATGTCATTATGCATATGGGGTTTGGTAGAGGTAAGCAATCTCTGTGGGAATGGTGCAGGTGGGACATACTTCTCAGGCTCATCATCTTCAGAACTGTTAAGCTTATCATCACCCCCCGTAGGTTTTGAAATCTTCTCAGGATTTTGAGTTTTCAAAGGAATGGTTTTATCAATTTCTTTTCCACTACGGAGTGTGGTGACAGACTTTACCTGTTCATGCTCAGTATTAGAAGTGCCAGTGTCATTCACAAAAAATTGACCTTGTGGATTCGGTTGTGGTTGAGTTGGGAACTTACCTCTCTCCTGATGACTAGGGTCAATGGTCAGTTTAGTGACTGCACTTCTAAGATCCTCGATGGCCTGAGTAGTTTGTCTGTTATGATTTTCCTGTTTATTGCAAAAACTTTTCAGCTTATTATTAACAGACATCTGACTTTGTATGAACTGTGACAACATATCTTCAATATTTCTCTTAGGGGGTGGGACATAAGGTGCTGCATTGGAGGAATTTTGTTAAGGTGGTTGTGATGCATGATTTTCATTCCTTCAACTGAAATTAGGATGATTCTTCCACCCCGGATTATATGTGTTTGAATAAGGGTTATTATAAGGTTTTGAAAAATTGTTTGCAGCATTTGCTTGATCATGCAAAACTTCTTTCAAAACAGGCCATGTTGGACACTCCTTCATGGGATGTCCAAGGATCTCGCAAAAACTACAAACTTCTTCACCAAGTATTGTGCTAACCTCATTAACCCTTTTATGTTCCATGACATCTATCCTCCTAGCCAAGGTGGCAATCCTAGCCCCAATGTCATTCTCATCCCTAAGCTGATATTTACCCCCGCCAGATGATGATTGTGCAGCTCTACCTTTAGAAGGTTCTGGGGATGTGGTATCCTACGATTGTACATTCTCTGTTAATTGGTCTAAATAGTCAAATACATCATCTGGTTCCTTGTTCATGGGTTCACCATTACACATCATCTCAATAAACTGACGCAGTTGTGGGCTCAATCCCTCATAAAAGAAACTTATCAAACGCCAACTCTCATAACCATGGTGTGGGCAAGATGCAAGAAGGTCCTTAAATCTTTCTCAACTTTGATAGAAATTTTCAGATTCTTTTTGAGAAAAATTCATTATTTGCCTTTTAATAGAATTTGTGCGATGTGTGGGAAAAAATTTTTTCAAAAATTATTTCTGCATTTCAGGCCATGTACCTATAAACCTAGATCTCAATGAATATAGCCAAGTCTTAGCTTTTTCCTTTAATGAAAAAGAAAACAACTTTAACCTAACTATGTCCTTTGACATATTCTGGTCATGGAATGTAGCACAAATGTCCTCAAATTCTCTAAGGTGCAAATATGGGTTCTCCTCATCTATACCAAGAAACTTAGGGAGTAATTGGATCATGCCAGGTTTGATGACAAAATTAGCGGCATTCAGTGAAAAAATGATGCATGAAGGTTCGGTGAGACATATGGGTTGTAAGTATTCACGCAAAGTCCTACCCTGATTATCATTTAAATTATCCACATCATTCTCATCATGATTGCTTACTCTACTATTATGGTCCTCCCGTTCAGGAAGGTCATTCTGCCTATTATTGTTAGGATTAGCAGCCATTGTATGCAAAGAGTGATTTGAATCAGATGAATAAAATAAAGTTCCAAACAGAATATCTAACTCTTCTCTTATTAAACGACCACTCAAATCACGATGCCAAGAGCTCATAAAATAAATAAACAAACTTAAATAAAATAGAAAGCTAATTAAAAAATAAATAAATTGTAGTAAAATAAAATTGGAACGAAGTTACCGGTTCTCCGACGAATCGCAAATACCGAAAACCTCAAAAGATGTGATGGCTCCTTGTCTTTCAACTCCCCGGCAACGGCGCTAAAAACTTGCTTCAACTTTAAAAGTGTAAACCCAAGCACAGGTTGAGCAGAACAATATATTCTTGGAAAGTTCGAGGTCAATCTCACGAGGAATTGCAACAAAGAAACAGTCACACAAAAAACTAACAGTAATTCAAGAGAAAAAATGATTGAATTGAAAAGTTGTAGATTGAAGAAGATTGGATTTGGTAATTAAAACAATATTAAAAATACTAGAGCATTAGGTACTCCCTCTCAACTTCGTACAGTAATAATTAAAGACTCAAAGACTTGACTCGAAATAGGAATTAAATGTCGGTTAACCCAATTAACAAATCAAGTGGTCAATCTGAAAGTTATAATCAAAAGACAACTAGGAACCTGAATAATCATTCAATCATATTATTTTATGAAATCATATTAATTCTACCAGCATGGAATAACCAGTGATTTACACGCAGAAAAACTCAAGCAATCGATGTACGTGACACAACAACTCAGGAGTTTTTACAGCATAAACACTTTGCTAAAATATTAGGAATTAAATTAACACAATAACATAAATTATTAAGTACAAAAGTCAATAAAAATACCGTACTCCGTTGAGAGGTCCTCTCCTAGCCCTAGCTTAGCCTTCTAGCCAGATATGACGAACTAAAATCAAAGTAAAAAGATGGAAAAAGAATTCCCTCATCTAAGATGATAACCTATATTTATAATAAAATAAATCCTAGGTATAGGTAGGAGATCTAGGGTTGTCTTGAAAGAAATCTCTTTGCCAAATAGAAGTCTTGTTAGGTCAAATTCCGTGCATTAAATCTTTGCCACGCGGGTACAATATCTGTCCAGAATTAGAGTTAGAATTTCGCATATTTAGAAGCTGAATCACGAAATTTTCATGAGATAGACTTTTGTAGCACTTGGAGTCTTCTTTTCAACTCCACAAAAATCAGTTCAATCGGATATCGGAGTCAAAAGTTATGACTAAAATACTGAATACGTGTCAAATCCTTATCTTCTAGAATACTTTACAAATCCAATTTTAATTGGGTTTTCTTCAAACTTGGACTCTTATAAGGATTGAATTGCAGATTTATCTTCAAGTCTTCTAATCTCAATCTTGACTGTTCAATCCTTATTGATTATGATTCTTCTTCTAGTGATTGCTTCACTTGCATTATCCATTATTACTTTAAATAAATCAATTTACTTGCAAAATAAATCAAACAACTAGAAAAAGTATCAAACTAGAAAATCAAGGAATTTAACTCATTTAATAACAAATAATATGCAATTAACCAATCATTAAATATAATAAAATAGAACTTTTGATGGTTAATCAACCCAAGACTAGAGATTCTTGGGTTTGAGCACTACCCATTCCTTCAAGTGATTCAAGAATGCTTCCTTGACAACCTTGAAGACTTTGTGCTTTAAGATTCTTGAATTTGAGCAAAGGAGGGAAAAAGCTAGATTTCTTTTGTTGAGAAGCCATAGCCGAAACTTCTGGAGAGCAAGCTTTCCTTGGGTTTTCATGGATCAAAGAATAGAGGAGAGATAAACCATGGTGGGCGAGCGGACTACTTGGGCGCCATAGGCGCTGGCTTGGGTAGCAGGTTGGGCGCCATAGGCGCTGCTCCAGGCAGCATTGGGCGCGAGGACTGTTCGGGTGTCGCGAGTGCTGGTTCAGGTGATGGCTTGGGCGCTATAGGCGCTGACCTAGGTGGGAGTGGTGCGAGGATCACTTGGGCGCCTTGGGTGAGGAGTTGCGCGAGCTGGACAGCGCGCCTTTAGGCATTGCTTCGGCTGATCTGGGCGAGAGAACCATCACGGCCGCCACTTTGGGCGAGGAGACCATGCCAGACGCCCCTCTTGGCACTACTTTAGGCGTGATGAGCATGGAAGCCCCTTTGGGCGAGATGAGCATGGCAGGCGCCCCTTCTAGCGCCACTTTGGGAGTGGAGACCACGCCAGACGCCCCTTCTGGCGCCACTTTAGGCGTGACGAGCATGCTAGGCGCTACTCCAGGTACTGGGCATCTTTCCTTAGGTGATTGGAGAGTTTCGGACACCTCCTTAGGTGCTGGACTGAGTGATGTGGAACATACAGCTGGTGGGGTGGATACTCCGGGCACTTTTCATGGCAAGGATCCTGCCCGTGGTTTGGGTAACTCTTCGTGTCTTCGCAGCAAAAACACAAAGGCAAGATAGTCTGTGATGATAACAGGTCTAGGGTAAGTACCTTGACTAGTTCTTTAATTTTTGATGCCGATATTTCTCCGATTATTTCCACCTATCGCATTCCTCCGACTGTGTTGTGCCGCCGAGCGGAAAAGGGCGAGCTCGCTAGCGATGACTCCTCTGGTGATATTGTCATTTATGAGGAGATGCTTGAGGTTGGACTCATGCTTCCCATTCTTTCTTCGGTTTGTGGCATTTTGAACTATTTTTCATTGACGCCTGGGCGGCTGACACCCAATGGTTGGAGGGTCCTACTAGCTTTTCTGGAATTATGGAGAAGGGTACATCATGAGGATGCCTCCCCCTATTGAGTTCCATGCAGCATATTTCTTGAGTGAGACTCCGGCCCCCAACCGAGGTTGGTACTACTTTAACCCACGAGGAGGCAAGCTGATCATTGGGTTGGTTTTCAACTGCCATAGTTGGAAAACTCATTTCATATTAGTCAGTGGAGAGTGGGCCTCGGACGTCGATAAGGCACTGGTACCATCACGATGGGTTACTCCAAAGAAAGTTGGTACGTCCCATACTTTTACCATTCTCTTATCACCTTCTTTGTAAGCTGTGTACTCACCGCGTTCATGCAGGTTTCCCTAAGCTCTCCCAGGGTCAAGAGTGGAAGCTTGAAGCTGTGAGAGCTCCGCCGATATGAGACTTCGGGACTCTTGTGCTCAAAGATGGAGGAGGCGGTGTTTCCTCAACAATTTCTACTAAGACTGGTGTTTCTTCTTCTAAGTCGGGTGGTTCCACTTTGAAGAGGAAAGGTACGGTAGTTACTTTCACCTATGTTCAACACTTTTTATTTATAGCACCCTTTTGCTCATCTATGGCACCTTATTGCTTTTGCAGAGATGTATAGGGAGATGATTGGATCTCCCCTTTCTAGTAGGAGCTCTCCTCCTCCCAAGGTGGCGAGGAAAGGAGATGTCCTCCAGATGGCTTCTCCAAATGTGTCCCCTAAGGTGAACCCCCCTCAAGCGACTTCTTCATTGGCTCCCTGGGGGTGCCCCCATCAAGCACCTTCTCGGGCTATGATTCCTTCATCAGTATCTGCTAATCTGGAGACCCCTTTGGCTTTACCTTCTTTTCCAGATGCCTCGGCTCCTCCTGTGAGAGTTCCACAAGGTGCACCGTTGATTAGCTCCATGTTGGGTAATGCATCAGTCATAAGTGATCGACTTGGGCGGTTTTTGTTCTCCAATGATGTTGTCGGGATTAATGCCCTGGGTACGGAAGGAATCGTCAGTAATTTTTTGGAAGGCCTGGGTCAGGTAAGGGTCGGTTGTCCCCCTTTCTCCAGTTCTTTCTTAAGTTTCTCCTGACTTTTATCTTTCTCCAGGTTTGTACTGATCCATGTGCTTACTTTCAAGGACTTATAGTTACCATCAGATGAAGCAAGATCGTGATGCTATGCAGAATGAGCTCCTTGCAGCTTGGGTGAGGATTGTTGATTTTGAAGATACTAGAGGGGCTTCTCATGCTGAGCTTGTGGCGTCCTACGAGAAGGCAACTAGGCTTGAGGCTGAGCTTAAGGAGGTTCGTGAAAAGATAGTTAATCTTGAGTTTGAGTGTTCTGGGACCCGTGAGAGGGACGCGCTCAAAGAGGCTGAGCTTGTGAAGGCCCGTGAGAGGGCCACGCTCAGTGAGGTTGAGCTTGTAAAGACCAGTGAGAGGGTCATGCTCAGAGAGACTGCTGTAGAGGCAGAGGTGAAGGCATCCCATGAGAGAGCTCTGCAGACTGAGGAGAGAGCTGTTACTGCTGAGAAAGAGTTACTGAACGGCCTTGCAGATACTTTCATTGATGGGTATGAGGAGCTCCGGGGGAAGATTTCAGCTGCCTACCCTGATATTGATGTCTCAGGCTTTACGCCAACTGAGGCGCCTGACACTAGTGATGGAGGCTCTAACCAGGCCGAGGATGATGAGGAAGGAAAAGAGGAGGACGACGACCATGAGAGTAACTAGAGTGTTGGGGACTTTTTGATTTTTTTTTTTTTAAAGAAAGATGGTTCAAAGTCTTACTTTTGTACTGGTACCCCTTTGGAATGCAAAAATTATTTTGGAGTAAAATCTTAGAGAATTTTGTTCATTCACTGCAATATTGGGTAGTAACCCCAAAAAAGTACATTGAATGTTGGGTAATGATCCCAAAAAAAATAAAAATATAATCAAGTCCCCACTGTTTATTACTTTTAACTCTCTCATGGTATCATTGGTAGTACCTCTTCAAGTGTTCAGTATTCCACGGATGGAGTAAGGCCTTCCCTTCAAAGTTCTGGATTTTGTAGGTGCCTGGCCTCACTACTTCTGTTATGAGGTAGGGTCCTTCCCAATTCGGTCCTAGTTTCCTTTCACATGCATCCTTTGTGGCGATGATCACTTTTTTGAGGACCAAGTTCCCTAGTTGGAAGGAGCGAGGCTTCACCCTCGAGTTGTAGTATTTTGTCATGCATCTTTTGTACTCGTCGTTGCGGACTGTAGCCATCTCCCTTGCCTCCTCCGCCAAGTCGAGGTTGATGCGGAGTCCTTCCTCGTTGGTGATGGGGTTGTGGTGCTGGACCCTTAGAGAGTGTACCCCTATCTCCACAGGGATGACCGCCTCCATTCCGAAGGCGAGGGAGAAAGGAGTTTCCCCAGTAGGAGTTCTTGGCGTGGTTCGATAAGCCCACAGTACGCCTGGTAGCTCGTCCACCCAAAAACCCTTCGCTTTTTCAGGCCTTGTCTTTAAGTTGCGTAGCACTGTTCTCACCATGACCTCTGCTTGGCTATTTGCCTGCGGGTGTGCTGGGCTAGAATAAGGTTGTTTTATCTGAAGGTCGGAGCAAAAAGAGTTGAGCAATTTATTTTCGAATTGTTTTGCATTGTCGCTGACGATGGCATGGGGTATCCCGAAGCGGCAGACTAGGTTTTTCCAGATGAAGTCTTTTACTTTTGCATCTGTTATCCTTGCTAAGGGTTCTGCCTCTGCCCACTTGGTGAAGTAGTCGACTGCCACCACCACGAATTTGCTCTGTCCCTTGCTGAGAGGTAAGGGGCCTAATATATCAATGCCCCATCTAGAGAAAGGCCATGGACTTGTGATAGTTGTTAGCTCCTCCGGTGGTTGCCTAGACACAGTTGCGAAGCATTGGCATTTGTCGCACTTTTTGGAGAACTCTTGGGCGTCCCTTGCCATTGAAGGCTAGAAGTAGCCTTGTCTGAGTGCCTTGTGGGCAAGGGATCGCCCTCCAGAGTGGTTTCCGCAGTTCCCTTCGTGAATTTCTCGCAGGGCATAATGAGCTTCTTCTGGTGCAAGACATCGTAGCAAAGGCAAGGAATAGCCTTTCTTATACAAGGTATCCTGCAAGATGGTGAACTTGGAGGTTCTTATCCTTAGCTTCCTGGCTTCTAACGGATCATCTGGTAGTACACCATTTTAGAGGTATGCCCTTATTGGGGTCATCCAACTCGACTCGGCTGATGTACAGTTGACATTTGCAGTCACTATGTCCAACTTGCTTGGCTCGAGTTGGGGCCCAATGAATACTGGTTCCCCTTGTGAGGCTTGTGAGGTTAAGGCGAGCCTTCCAAGTGCATCGGTCTCCATGTTGTCTTCTCTGGGGATATGTCGAATCTGAAAGTAGTAGAACTTTGCCTTTAAACTTTTCACTATAGCAAGGTACTCTTGCATTCTTGCACCCTTTGCTTCGAACTCGCCTTTTACTTGGTTAACTACCAGCTGGGAGTCACTGAATGTGGCAAGATGTTGGGCTTCCATTTCTACTGCCAACCTTAATCCAGAGAGGAAGGCTTCGTATTTCGCCTGATTGTTGGAGGCAAGAAAGTGAAGCTTTACGCATACTTGAGAGTGGTGCTATCTGGGCTGATCAAGACTAGGCCTGCTCCTACTCCTTCGTTGGTTGAGAAGCCATCGACATAGAGTTTCCAGAGTGATGGAGAAGGCTGCTCAGAGGTTTCTGGAAGAGGTAGGTCCATAGGGTGAGTTGCCTGGGTACTAGGCTGGGATCCAGGAGCTGTCTGGACACCAGAGGGACTTGCCTGGGCGCCATCAAGGGTGGCTGAAGGAGCTTGGGCGCCAGCAGAGGTGCCTGAAGAGCCTTGGGCGCCAACAGGGGTACCTAAAGAGCCTTGGGCGCCATTAGGGGTACCTGAAGAAGCTTCTAAGCAAGTCTCCTCCTTTGTTAATGTAAGTTCAGCAATGAAATCTGTCAGCACTTGTGCTTTGATGGCTGTTCTTGGTTGATACTAGATGTCAAACTCCCCTAATTCTACTGCCCACTTGAGTAGTCTTCCAAATACGTTAGGCTTTCCCAGAATTCTCTTCAGAGGCTGGTCTGTGATTACAATGACACCGTGACTCTGAAAGTAGCGTAGTAGGCGCCTTGCTGCTGAGATCAGGGCGAGCGCTAGTTTCTCAAGTTCAGAATATCTCACTTCTGCCCCCTATATGCTCTGCTCACATAGTAAACTGGTCTCTGCACTCCATCACTGTTCCTGACAAGAACTGAGCTCACTGCTGATGAGGAGGCAGACGAGTATAAATATAAGGTTTCTCCTGGCATGGCATATGAGAGGAGGAGAGGTGTAGCTAAGTAAGTCTTGAGCCTCTGGAAGGCTTCCTCTGCTTCAGGTCCCCACTTAAAGGTCTTTCTGAGTATCTTGAAGAAAGACAGACACTTGTCTGCAGATTTAGAGACGAATCTGTTAAGTGCTGCAATTCTTCCATTGAGGCATTGGAGCTCCTTGGTTGAGGATGGCGACTTCATGTCAAGGATTGCCTTGATCTTGTCAGGGTTAGCCTCAATTCCCTTTTGGTTGACCATAAATCCTAAGAACTTTACTGACTCCATGCCAAAAGCGTATTTTTCAGGATTCGACTTCATGTGGTATGACCGTAGAACATTGAATGTCTCTTGGAGATGGTTAACGTGTTCTGCTGCGACAAGACTCTTCACCAACATGTCGTCAACATAAACCTCCTTCGTTCGCGCTATCTGGGGCTGGAACATTTTGTTCACCAGCCGCCGATAGGTTGCCCCTACATTTTTTAGCCCAAAGGGCATTACCCTGTAGCAGTAGGTACCCCTTCGGAGCAATAAAGGAAGTCTTTTCCTGGTCAAGGGGATGCATGCTGATCTGGTTGTATCTAGAATATGCATCCAGGAATGTGAGCAATTCATGCCCTGTTATGGCGTCGATGAAGAGGTCAATCCGCAATAGGGGATAACTATCTTTTGGGCACGCCTTGTTGAGCTCCGTAAAATCAACGCAGAGGCGCCACTTCTCATTAGTCTTGGTCACCATTACCACATTGGAAAGCCATTCAGGATATGTTACTTCTCTGACCGCCCCTTTACCTATCAGTTTTTTAACTTCTTTGTTCATAGCTTGGGCCCTTTCAATGGAGGCGCCCCTTAGCTTTTGGCGGACAGGTTTATGACGAGGATCAACATTGAGGCGGTGGGTGGCGACTTCAGGGTCTATCCTCTCAAGGTCTGCATGTGACCATGCAAAGACGTCCATGTTGTTTCTGAGAAAGTCTCTTAGTTGGTGAACCAGATCTTCAGAGAGTGAAGAGCCAATATATACCTGTCTGGATGCCCCTCATGTAAGGCTACCGGGATGAGCTCCTCGACTGGTTCTCCTCTTTTCGTGGCGGCGTCATCCCTGGGGTCGAGGACCTCTACCTGTAATGCCTCCTGTGGCTTCCTGGTCTTCATTGAGGAGACGTAACACTTCCTTGCTGCTACTTGATCTCCTCTCACCTCTCCGACTCCATTAGGGGTTGGAAAACAGAGGATGAGGTGATAGGTGGAGGGCACAACTCTTAGTGTATTGAGAGCATGTCGCCCCAGTATGACGTTATAGGCGGATGGACAGTCGATTACTAGGAAATTGACCATGACTGTGGAGCTTCGGGGTACAGCACCGACAGTGACTGGTAGGGTGATGGACCCTAGTGGGTATACCTTCTCCCCTGAGAATCCAATGAGGGGTGATCTTGTGGGTTGGAGTCTCTCTCTGCCTAGATTGAGCTTGTCATAGGCTTCTGCGAATAGGATGTCCGCAGAGCTGCCACTGTCCACTAGGATCCTTCGTACCTGAAAGTTGGCGACGGTCATGGTGAACACCAGAGAGTCGTCGTGCGGGTGCTGGATTCCCTCTAGGTCCTTGTCTGAGAAGGATATGACTTCGCTACTGCCAAGCCTAAGCGCCTTGGGTGGTCGGTCTTCCTCAAGGTGTCTGGCTTTCCTGGCATGAGCCTTCATGGCGGAGAGGGACTCTCCTCCTCCTATAAGTCCTCCTGAGATAGTGTAAATTTCTCTAATGGGATGTGGATCCTCCTGATTATGAGGTGGTGGTAGCGCCTGTCCCCTTCCGGCCACATATTGGCGAAGGTGTCCACGTTGAATGAGGTCCTCAATTTGTTTTTTGAGGTCAAAACAGTGGTCGGTGTCATGGCCATGGTCGCGATGGAAACGATAGTACTTGCTTGGATTCCTGTAGTTTGGGGGAGACTTCATCCTCCCAGGCCACTTTACTGCGGGGTCATCCTGTATTTTGGAATAGGATATACCCGACAGCGGCGTTAAGTGGGGTGAAGGCTGGTCGGTCCCTTTGAGGCGCAGGACCAAGCCGGTCCTTGACAGGTACCCTTTCTGTCCTGTTATGCTTGTTGCTGGACTCCTTCTTGTCGTCTCTGTCCCTTTCCTTTCTCTTCTCTCCTATTTTGAACGACTCACCCCGCCTAGCCCTTGTGATGTCCTCCGCGTTCATGTACTTTTGGGCTTTGGCTAGTAGTTCTGCCATGCTCCTTGGTGGGCGCTTCATCACCGAGAATAGGAAACTCGACAAGCGAAGGCCTCCCAAAAAGGCAGTCATGGACACCTTGTCATCAGACTCTTCAACCTGAAGGACTTTCTCGTTAAAACGAGTGAGATAGTTTCTCAAACTTTCGTCCTTGTCCTGTTTTATGCTAAGAAGGTGAGTAACAGGTTTCTGGTGACAGCGCCCTCCAATGAAGTGCGACACAAACGACCTGCTCAGCTCAACAAAGGAGGTGATGGAAGCTGGGGCAAGCTTGGCAAACCACTGTCGAGCGGATCCTTTCAAAGTGGTTGGGAATGCTTTGCACATGATTTCGTCGGGGATACTATGTAGCTGCATTAGGATTTTGTAAGTCTCCAGATGGTCTAGTGGATCCTTTTTTCCGTCAAAGGTCTCCACCGATGGCATTTTGAACTTTTGAGGGAGGGGGTAGTTCGTCACTTCCGGCTTGAAAGGTGTGTCAGTTCGCCTAACAAGATAGTCCACAGTCTCAGGTCCTTGCGCCTTCATGGCATTGAAAACGTCACCTAGCTGATTCTGTACCTCTTTAATTTTTCATCTCAGTGATTGGGAGCTCTTTTAGAATCACCATGGAAATGGCTCCCATGTCCCATGCTCTGGTTCTCATCCTCATTCTCATGGAGATGAGGGTCTCCCCCATGAAGAGCAGGAGCTGGAGAAGGTGGAGGTTGGAGTCCCTCATGGGGAGGTCTCCCATGCTGGGCGCCCAAATGTGCTCCAAAAGTGGCGCCATGATGGGGTGCCTCCATGTTAGGTGCCTTCTGACGCTCATGGAGTGGAGCTCCCCTTGCTTGAGGTCCATGTTGTGCTCCTCCCTGCCCAGCAAGCATCAATTGGAGGAGCCACAAGCTCCTGCATGGTCTCCAGCATCTGTTGCGCACTTGGGACAGGATTGGCCAGTGGAGGAGCAACCTCCTCCTCTCGTGGTGGATTGTCTTCATGTTGGTTCATTGATCAAGTAGTGATCGCCATTGACTCAATAGAAAAGGTTTCTAGAAATGAGAATTTTGTCGAATTCCCACAGACGGCACCAAACTGATGATGCACAAAATCGACTTTGCACACCACTAGTCAAGTAATTTAGAAATTAATGTAGTAATTAAAGTAGAGAGAGAGAATTTATAGTGGTTCGGCCAATACGACCTACATCCACTCTGGAATGGCAGTGGGTTGCCGGTATTTTATTGATTCCGGTGAGTAATGTGAACGGAGAGATTACAAATGGGAGAGGAAGAGGAGTTTTAAGCTTTGTTGAGTGTGATGCCCCCCAAGTGTTGGTGGGGCTTACATTTTATATTCAGCCCTCAACTGAATGGAGCTACTAAGTGGCCATACTCAGCTATTCTAGTGGGATTTGCAGATTCTCCTCAATGGATGTGACTGTTGAGGAGCTCTCCAAAAAACTCGGTTAATGTTGACTGCCTCCAAAGTGGTAGAGAATGTCAGGGGTCATGGGTGCTCTTCTGGGTCTTGTAGCTGAGCTGAGGTGGCTCCCTGATGAACTTGATTGGGCTTGGATCTCATTTGGCTTGCTGGGTCTTCATAGGTTTGAGCCTTTAATTGCAGTTGGGCTTCGGTATGATTTTGGGTCTTTTGGGCTTGACCCATCATATATATATATAAATATAAATATAAATATAATGGTAAAATATGTATTTATATTTTTAATAAGAAATAAAAAATAAAAAATAATATTTTGTCATCTTATCAAATTCAAAATCAACTTTTCTTACTCTCTATCCTCCTTACCAAACACAAAAGAGGGAAAGACTTGAGGTGTAACTTGGGCGGGTTAACCCGATTTTAACCCGAAAAAATTAGGGTTTGGGTAAAAAAAAATTCAACCAGAATTCAATTTGAGCGGGTCTAAGGTTGAGCCATCATGTTCATGGGTTGAACCTAAATTAATCCTATATAAATATAATTTTATCCTAGGGTTAATCTCAACTCAAGTGTGTGTCTCCCTCAGACCCTCACTCACTCTCATTCTCTCTCAAGGTTTCTGGTTGTGCAAGAATTTTGTTTAAACAGTGAACTCTATGTTGAGTAGTGAACCCTATGCTTGTGCAAAAATTCTAGTTGTGTTTATTTGTGTTCTGTATGGTTGTGGTTGCATTATCTCAAACATTGAGTTTTTAATATTATGATTTTTATGTTAAAAACTTGATTGAAGTAACTCGAAATCAACCTCATAAAGTAATCAGAAATCAGTCTGAAATCATTAATCTGAATTCAACCCGAGCCTGCCCGAATTAAACTCTAACAGTATTCGGGTTGAGTTTCTCAACCTGAGGTAGGATTAAGGTTATAGTTGAAGATTATATACTTAGGGTTGGGCTAAGGTTCCAATCCGTCCAACCCACCCGAGTTGCACCCCTAGGAAAGATAGGATTCCCTTGAAGGATAAAAAATATATCATTTATTCTTTCTATCTTTTTATTTTTTTATCCACCCTACCAAACAGATGATAACTTGTACATTTAGACTAAGGCTTTTCGGTAGTTTGGGGCGCTGCCTATAGAGTAATGGTGTTTTTAAAATCTGACTCGAATAGCATACTAATCGTATAGTAATGGTGCTTTGAAATTTTTTTCTCTTTCAATCAAAGAGTAGTTTAAATAGTGACAAATTAAGTTTAAATCTTAACTATTCATTAAAGTCAAGTCATAAAAAAATTATCTTTCATGAATATCCAAATCTAAATGTGGATGGTCTGTTTTTGTCTGAACAAAAAAATAAATTAATCGATATGCGCGAAAATTAATTCAGACGTCTTTGATCATCGAAAAAAAAATTGTTGTCTTCAAGATTTGAAAATTTAGTTGCTTTGGAAAAAAATAATTTGATTCCACAGACATTGCAAATCCGAGGCAGTTTGATTGATGTATTCTCTTGCTTTCATTTCAAAGAATGAAAGAAGAGTATTTGTTGTCTTTCATGGCAAACCTTTGTAGCTATGTTCCATTTGTGCACATAAACTTTTGAATCGAAGCAAATAAATTTGAGTGTTATGTGTCTTTTTTTTTTTTGTTCTTGTTTTAGTATCTCGCACACGGGCGATGTTGTTTCTTTGATTAGCAAAAGCCCTCATGTAATGGTCATTTCACAGCATTAGTAATCATTGAAGTCCAAATGAGAAAATTAGCTAGTGAGAAATGACATCTCCACCGTCCACTGATTATCCTAATACACATATAACTCTCATTTTGCTTTTAAAGTGTTTTGAAAGACCAATGCTACATATCTCAAATTTGTATCCTAAAAATGCATCCCAAATCAATGGGAACCGTTGGATGAGTGGGTCCTACCAACTTTTTTCATTGGGACCCACTCATCTAACGGTTCCCATTGATTTGGGATGCACTTTTAGGATACAAATTTGAGATATGTAGCATTACTCGTTTTGAAAACCTTTTATATTTTTTTTCAAACCAGCTGTATGCCGACAAGAACCACCACCCATATTAGCCAAGTACCACGCTATTGCATCATAAAAAGAGTTAAGGTGAATTATTGCATTTGTCACTAACTGCTTATCATCAGAAAATGATAATTAGTGCTTGTTACTTTAACTACATGGACAGCCAATCCAACATCTCACATAGGTTCTAACAAAATCTTCCCAACCCCCTCCCCCCCCCAAAAAAAAAAAAAAAAAAAACAACCACCCCTTCTATTACTTTCAAGTTTTTGAGTTGCTTTTTCCCCCACAATGTTGAGGAAATTGTTTAATATGTCTGAATAATTCTTGTTGAGTGGGACAATTTCCTTCCATCTTCTTGGCATCAATTATCAAGTTGCAGTTTCCTTTGACACTGAAGGAAATTCTCTCAATCATGTATTTTTTAGAAGAATTTTTTGTGTGGGTTTAACATACCACGTGGATAACTTTAAGGAGTAGTTCAAGTGATAATAAACTTAGACGTTTTGAGTTTGAATTTTGTTCAATTTTGACAATTCTTTGGGCCACGTTATGAGAAATTTATCTCTCATGAATACCCTAATCCAGAAGTGGATGGTCTATCTTTTTCCGAACCGGAGATGGAATTAGTTGAAATGCACGTAAATTAACCTTGACACCTCTAACCCAACTGAACCAAAAAAAAAAATCAGAAGTAGGCCAAGACTATTTGAGGCCTAAAGCGACTACTACAAATGAGACTTTTTATGTTTAATATTAATAATTTTTTATTTAAAAATTATTTTTTTGGATTAAAAGTAGTCTAATCTTCATTGTAATAATCAATCTTAGGGAAGATTTTATCAATTTTAATTTTTAAAAATCATAATATACTGATTTTAATTTTTAAGTTAAATAAAAAAAATATTTTGGTTTATTTTTCATAATAGAAATAAAAAAAATTCGTAACAAAAAATAAAATAAAATTGTATTTACTAAAGAGTGAGTGAGAGGGAGGGTCTTAGTTTACTAGAGAGAAAGAGGATGATTACAAATGAATGGTGTGTTTTGGTTGACTAGTTAAAATTATTTTTTTAACCCTTAGCCTTTTATTTTATTTTTCCTAAAAAAATTATTCTAGTATATTTTTAATATTATGGATTGCGTTCATGAGCTTAAACTTCTTAAATTTATTTTTGATTGACTTTAAATTTTCATAGAGCTTTTTTTTAAGGCCTACAATTTTATGGATTTAAAAATTTTGATTTGGACTACCTATGCACCTTAAAAATTTGTGATCTTTTTAAAATATGGAGCCTAATGATCAGACTTTGTTGGCCTTCTAATAGGGCGGCCCAAAAAAAAAACACGATATGGTATTGTCGATGTGGTGTAAATCACCAATAAATTATTATACATTCTCAATGAATGACTATTACCTACCACTTTGTTAGAGTTGTTATTGTAAAAAAGTAGACTTTGTGCCAAACTTGATTTTGTGACATCTTCTAATTGGATATGCAAATCACATAATAATGTTACCCGCTCTGTTAAACTCATGATAACTTTTCTCGCCTTTTAGATTTATGGTTGCATCGCTAACTTTACATGTACATTATTACTCACAAATCATGCACATCAATTAAACTCAAATTTAGTACGATTAGAGAGACTCAAACTTGACATAAATTTACACTTAACAAATTTTATGCATTCCACGGGATGGAGGTGCTAGTGATTTCATAATATTATCTTAGCTACACATACCTTTTTATAAATGCTTCTGATAAGGGTCGGGGTGAAAAAATAAATTAAGAATAAAAAATTTCTCCAAATTTAAAGGAAAAAAATTTAACCTCTACCCCTTAATAATTTTACCCATAAGATAGATAGAATGTCTTCTAAACTGAAGTCTCAAACTAAAGACATCTGTGTCCTCTCTTCCCAAGCCATTGTTTCAAAGAAATGAGACCCACAAAGATCCCAATCATTGCTAAACCATAATCCACAAACGGACAAGAAAAGAGCCAGTCTATTGGTTGGACCCAAAAGAACCTGACCCACACTGTCATCATATATATTCCATTCAAACCAGTCCACGGCCCACATGACCAAACCCACCGTCCAAAACCCAATAATCAATGACATTATTGATGAAGACAAAATTCGGTTGGTTTAGTGCGTAAGAATTCAATATTTGAGTTTGAATCTTCACAGTTACGATAGTTTGTAGAATTAAACTTAATCTTCAATGGCTAGAGCATACATTAGGAACTTAGCTTTGGCTACACTTTGCACATAATTGTGTTGTGCTGAGGAACAATGCTATCGAGTCCCAACAAATATATAAAATAGACTTATGGACATATTTATTTAATGAACCAAAAAAAAAAAAAAAAAACATCAGCATAGAAACAGTAGAGAATAAGACTAAGGAT
>CM042185.1:45011192-45030463 GCA_023539305.1 Ilex asprella
AAAAAAAAAACATCAGCATAGAAACAGTAGAGAATAAGACTAAGGATTTGTGGCCAGTAGATTTAAACATATGTTCAATTGTACTAAACCGGGGAAGAGGGGGGGTGGCATAAATAAGTGTGAATATTCCTTTGTTTCTAACTGTACATCAATATTAGAAGAGTTTGGAGTAAAAAATCTGAACATTTGCTGACCTAATAAGCTGGTTGTGACATGAACCAATAACATTGTTGTAATATGTCACGTTGAGTTTTTGTCATTTTAAAATCACATCGTCTTAAAATTTGTTCATCTCATGCCGTGTCAAATTTGTGCCCAACCCTTGTCTGATGAGTTGCTGTGAAACGTAGCTGTATGTACGTCTTCTCATTTGTTTGACGGGTCTAGGGGGTCTACATACTTGCCACTCAAACCCATTAAAATTAAAGCTAAATCTAAATTTATTAATTACTTATCAATTTGTCGTGTCCAAATTTGCCAGCATTGCATTATACAAATAGTAACTCTAGAAGTCCAGATCTCTCTCCTCATTGTCCAGAAATGATTTTATTTTAAAAGAAATAACCTAAATATAGATAATAATAGTTTTCAAATTTGGACAATAATTCAGCAAATTCCGACAAGATTCAAGGTGGGCCCAAAACATTTTGCCGACATCAAATATTACAAGTTTTGACCACGGGTAAGAGATAAGGGATGGTGTATTTCTACTGACAAGGATATCGGAGAAAGCTATGGTACCAAAATCTTTAAAACTTGATTTGCAATCGTTAATCGGGTTGTTTGTGGTCATAAATCATAAAAATAGTAAATAAATGAGATAATAAAATAAAGTGAAAATTGAAATTGAGTCTTCCTTAAGAAAACTATAATGACTTGAATCCGTTAAATAAACTTATTTAATGATAAGTCCATTTTTATCTTAATAATAAGTAGTTAAGTCCACTATTTTTTTTTAAATTCCAAAATGTCCTTCTTATATTGTTTCAATAGTATTAGACCTTAATTATGTTTCCTAATTGAGAAACACTCATATTCTTTACCCCTTAATTCTACTATTAATTCATGCTCATCAGATTTGACCATAAAATTTAAAATTCAAATTCATGATCCACATTATTCTAGTTGTTCCCTAACGATTCTGAGTTTTTTGTTTCCCACCATGAACGAAGATTTTGTCGTCAAAGCTCCAACCGCTCTTTCTGTCCATACATCTCTGCCTCTATCAGTGCACCTAGTTTCCCGACCATCGTCAACAACTATTACTCTCCCTGAACGAAACCCTAAGCAAAATATTAATTTCTCCTCCTGTAGTAGCAGTAATAGTCGCAACTCCTCTTCAACTCGATCTCTTAAAAACTCTCATCTCTTCTCACCCTCATCTCAATTTCCACTTCTTATAATGGATCGATCATTCAATACTGTTGTTTCTAGTTGGTTGTTTGTGTATTTAGTTGGTTGAATGACGAGATTTCGATTTAGGTCTCGATTTACTTTATTGTGTATTTTTGTGAAAGAAAACAACGTTGTACTAGCACAATTTTTTTTCATGTTACTATTTTTGTTTTGTTGTGCTTGTGCATGTTACTACTTTTTTTTATGTTACTATTTTTTATTGAACATATTATTATTTTCTTTTATAAGCATGTTACCATTAATATTGAATATAACTATTTTTCTAAAAATATCAATATTCAATGTTATTATTTTTTGTTGAGTATGTTATTATTATTTTTTAAAAATATTAATATACAAGGTTACTATTTTTTATTTTTGAATTTTCTATGTTTTTTGTGTTTAAATTGTACTATTTTTTGTATTTTAATGTTATTATTTTTTATTGAGTATGCTATTATTGTTATTTTTTCAAATATTAATATACAATAATACTATTTTTTACTTTTCAATGATACTATTTTGTGTCTAAATATTATTTTTTTTTGTACTTGAATGTTACTATATATATATATGTATTTTAATGTTATTATTTTTTATTGAGTATGTTACTATTGTTATTTTTTTCAAATATTAATATACAATAATATTATTTTTCACTTTTCAATGATACTATTTTTTGTGTTTAAATAATACTTTTTTTTTGTACTTGAATGTTACTATATATATATATTGTATATGGATATACATAGATGTGAAAGAGAAAAAACTATAATGTTAGTTAAATTCCTAAAATTTAAAAAATTTTTATTTTTATTTTTGCATCTCTTTTAAAGGGAATGAATAGTCTGATAAATTTAACAAAAAATGAACTTTATAGCAAATAAATTATCTTGAGGAACTTAAATCAAAATAAGTTTATATAAAGGAATAAACCGCCAAATTTTTCTAAAATAAAATGAATTGCCTTGTACTATGTTGAGAGGTCGGCAAGCAGGCAAGATAAAATGGGCAGACATTACATTCCATACAAATCTTTTTGATCCGCTGATTGGTCTTTCTCTCAAATTTCATTTTTTCATCAGCTGGTAGGATGAATTCTAAGGTTCCTTATTCATCTTGTAAAGCGGAATGAAAGAAGGGGGCTTTAGAAGGAATAGAGGTGCCACGGTGTTTTTGAGCGAAGCTATTTGCCGCTCTATAGGATTCGGTTGGCTCATGAGACATGCTCCTCGGGGTTCGATAAAACACTAAAACTAATTGATTGAAATCTGCAGACAAAAAACATAGATGAGTAATACCAAAAAATTACTACAAGATGCCAAAGCCTAGCCCCAAGATGTCCGAAAGCCAATTTGGGATGTGTTAGCATAACAATTCTTGGGTGACCAGTCCTTGGGTACTTCTTGTTGTCCTAGTTTAAACTGTTTTGCCAAATGAAGCTCTAAATTCTAAGAAGACAATGACCCATTACCTAACCATAGGCCACAAAAAGGGACGTAAGGCTGCACCAATCTTTGACCAAGCTCGTAGTATGGGAGACTATGGGCTCTCTAATTTATTGAAGTGGGGCTCTGATATTGACTTCAATGTAAATTCCCTTAATTTGCTTGAGTGATTAAACAGCCTCTGAAGGATCAATCATTGATGTGTCAACTTTATAGATTGGAAAAATATATACTACCACAAACCTTATGACTGTTTGGGTTTTATGGAAGAAATTGGATTACATTTATAAAATCTTTCTAAACTCAATCTTTAGGTTGTATACATCGACTTGAACAATGCACTCTATCTAACCTCACCTTTAGCAAGTGCATAAATACATATGGAACCCACGAATTGATCACAAATATCACCAAATATTTATCATGTAATTAACTAAACTCACCCAACCCTTCCCCACCCCCATGGGTTTGTTGAAACTCATATACTGGATTTTAATCCAGTATTCATTTTGGGTCAAGATTCATTTGTCCTAAAAAATTTGGGCCACATATATTGAACCAAACATGATAATAAGGTAAATTTGACTATTTTCACAAAATTTACCCTTTAAATCTCACTCTAACCCACGTACCAAATAGGTCATGGGTGTGCTTGGTGCAGATATTACAGGATAGGATTAGATTAAATTAGTCTAATACTCGGTTAAATCAAATTATTAGGTTTGGTACTATAATGTCATCCAATATCACACTTTTTTTATAAGATTAATATTATTTTAACATAAAAATCTAACTTAATTTCTTGACATAATGATGTGACTTTGTAAGAATCATTAGATCAACATCAAGTTCCAATGTTTGATAGGGCCTACAGTAAATACAAATGTTATAATGAATTAGGTTAGCAAATTATGTCAATAAATTAGATCTCAATAACATTGTTCTTTTTATAAATTAATAGTATATAATAGGCGATATTAAAATAGATATGCTAAACCAATGCTACATGGCCTTTATTAGTGGCTTTTATTTAGTAACTTTATTATTTTCTACCATTAAATTGACAATGAATTCACTATCAATTCAATGACTATGATTCATCATGTCATCAAATAAAGTCATTAAATTAAGTACAAATACTTTTTCCTTGGTATTTCAAGTGATAACAAGAACAAGTTGTAAACTTAGACATCCCAAGTTCGAATCTTGACAATTCTTTTAGGTCAGGCCTTGAGAGATTTATCTCTTATGAATACCCTAATTCATGTGTGGATGGTTTGCTTTTGACCAGACCAGAGAGGGGATTAGTTAAAATGCGCATAAGTTGGTCCGAACACCCCTAACCCAACTAAACCAAAAAACAAAGGGTAGAGCTATTTCTATCCCACAAATCTCCATTTCTACCATCATTTAATTTTTTATTATTAAATTAGTAAGCTTACCTCTTCTATACCCACCACATTAGTAACTAAGTCTACCATATGTTACATACATCCCTTTAATAAGTAAACTCACTTTATATTTTGTTTAACTCATCTTATACACTCACAAAAATACTTTTTCAATATCAATTTTTTCAGTGAAATACAGGTTAGTATTGCTTCTCAATTTAATTCTATATTTGATTTCACAGTTGTTATATGGATTTTCGTTATTTTCATTATGTTTTAATATCTCAATCAAGTTTGATAATTTTTTGTTTAGAATTTATATGTGCGTATATATATGTATGTTTTCAAATTATTTGTTCTTTTTTATATACTTGTTATGTTTTTTTTTGGTTCAATTTTTTATCTGTGCTTGGGCTTGTTTTTTTTTTTTCCATATTCGATTTTGCATCTTATAGTTTTACTAGTTTTATGGTGTGTTTGGTATGACTTAAAAAAAGGTATTTTTAGGACTTTTAACTTATGAAAAATACTTTTTTTAAAAAAGTAATGTTTGGCTTAACTTATTAAAAACACTTTTTGATAAGTAAAAGTAATTTGAGCACTTAAATAAGTTAATAAAAAAAAGTAAAAAAAATTAACTTTTACTTTTAAAAATCACTTCTCACTTTCACCTCTCATTTTCCCCGACTCCCTCCGATGATCAAACCTCTCTCTCTCTCCCTCTTCGCAAATATCACTATGCTACTGGCTTTGCTCCTATAGTCTCTACTCTTCGCGATTCCTCTACCTTCGACCCTCTTTCATCTTACTCTGATGACGACATCTTCGACTTCCACAGTTTTTCGATTCTTTCCTAGTCCTCTGCACCTCCATTGCCTTGTCTTTTCTTTCTCTTCGTCACCGATGTTGATTCGGCATCGACCTTTGTAGTGGCTACGCCTAGGAAATTATAGACCGATGAGCTAGCTACGGTCTGCCTCTTCCAAGAAAACACACCTTCTATTGTCTACATCACCAATCTCGCTGTCA
This sequence comes from Ilex asprella, assembly GCA_023539305.1. NCBI lineage: Eukaryota > Viridiplantae > Streptophyta > Magnoliopsida > Aquifoliales > Aquifoliaceae > Ilex > Ilex asprella. The sequence goes on from CM042185.1 coordinate 45,016,456, forward strand.
AGTAAGTAATTTCTCTAATGTATTAATATGATATTTTTGTGAATATTTTTTTTTATGTATTATTGTATGTGTAGTATATGTTTGTACATTTAATGTTATTAACAATTAGAACACAAATAAGTGTTTTCACATTCAAACGTACTTTTTATAAAATACATTAATTTAAGTACTTTAAATTTTGAGTATCCAAACAATACTTATTTAATAAAAGTGTTTTTCTTATAAATACTTTTGATAATCATTTATTAAAAAAGTACTTTTTGAATTTCATAAGTGATCCCAAACACACCCTTAATCTTTGCTTGATTTTTTTTTTCCTATTTGTTTCGGTTTGCTTCTTACTTTTTATTTGTTCTTTATTTTATTCTTTTCTTTTTCTTATTTCGATCTTCTTTTTTCTTTTTTTATTTTATTCTTTTCTTTTTTCTTGTTTTCAACATGCTTAATTTTTTTTTTACTTGTTTCGTTTTTTGTTTTTTTTTTCTTGTTTCAAATTTGCTTGGTTCTTTTTTTTTCTTATTTCATAAATATATTTATGAATTCAAATTAATTATCTTTTTCATTATTTTTTTCTTACGATAACTTCTTTCATTAAAACGGTATACATATAATAAGTGAGTTTGACTATTAATGAAGTTATATGTAGTATATGGTAGATGTAGTTACTAATGGGATATGTATTGAAGGGGTGGACTCAATAATTTGATAATGAAAAATTAAATTAGACGAGAATAGAGATTTTCAAGAACCTCTAATAAAAAAGCCTTTGTCACAACCCTTTCTCGTTCTAGAGGATTAAGGGTGGAAATAGTCCCATCCAAAAAAAATACACACCACATGATATTGCCAATGTAGTGTAAATCATCAATAAAATATTGTACATTCTCAATGAATGACTGTTACCTTTGTCAAAATTATCATTTAAAAAAAAAGTTAACTAGTGTGTTCCAAAACTTTATTTTGTGACAACTTCTCATAGAGTGTGCAAATCACGTGACAATATCACTTGCTCTATTAAACCCGTTATAACTTTTCTGACTTTTTAGATTTATAGTTGCATCTCTACTTTACGTGTACATTTTTACTCGCAAATCGTATGCATCAATTAAACTCAAATTTAGTACACTTAGAGAGCCTCAAAATTAAGACATATATATTTGCACCTCTCCCTCTATTTCACCATTAAACTAGCCCATGAAAGTTAGCAAGCAATATTTTTACTTTCAATTCTATTGGTTTTGTTATTCGGTAAATATGGAAATAGCCATTCAAGTTTTCAAAAACCATAATAAGCCAATCTCAAAGACGAAGAAAATGAAAAAAAAAAATGATAAGTTATAAATCTCATGCATTATACAATGTCGCGTTACTAGTGATTTCGTATTATTATTTTAGCTACACTTACCTCTTAATAATACTTTTGATAAGGGTTTGCATGAAAAATAAAAATAAAAATTCCTCCAAATTTAAAGGAAAAAATTGACCCCTCTCCCTTAATAATAATTTTTCAAATAAGATATATAGAATGTCACTAAACCCAAGTCTCAAACTAAAGTCATGTGTGTCCTCTCTTTCCAAGCCATTATTTCAATGAAATGAGACCCACAAAGACCCCCAATTATTGCTAAACCATAAGCTACAAACCGACAAGAAAGAACCAGTCTGATAGTTGGACCCAAAAGACCAAAAGAACCTGGCCCACACTGCCATCATATATCTTCCATTCACACCACTCCACGGCCCACATATCCTAACCTACCGTCCAAAAACTAACAACCAAAGACATTGGATCAAAAAAAAACAATCAAAGACATTATTGATATTCGCACATGCCATTGAACGGTTGGTTTAGTGGGTAAAAATTTAAATTTTTTTATTTAATATTTGGGTTCAATTCTACACAGTTACGATAGTTCGGTGAAATTAAACTTTTCAACTGCTAGAGTATGCTGTAGGAACTTATTTTTTACCTTACTTATGTAGATAATTGTGTGGTACTAAGGAAAATATTTAAAGTAGACTTACATATCTATATCTATTTTTAGAACCGGAAAAAAAATAAAAAAATCAGCATAGAAACAGGATAGAATAAGACAATGGATTATGAGGCCAGTGGAATTAAACATGTGTTCAATCGTAGCAAAACGGTGGGAAAATTTGCAAAGTGGGGACATAAATAAGTGCGAATATTCCTTTGGTTCTAACTTTACATTAATATTAAAAGAGTTTGAACTTAAAAATTTAAACTAATTTGTTGACTTAATAACGTGGTAATGATAGTGGCATGAGCCAATAGCTTTGTTGTAGTTTTATCCATCGAGTTTTTGTCATTTCTAAATTACGTTGCCTTAAAATTTGTCCACCCAACACTTTATATATGACTTCGTGACGTGTCAAATTTAAACCTAAGTCTTGTCTAATGAGTTGGTGTGCGGTATTTATATCTACTTATTTGTTTAACGGGTCTAGTGGGTCTACATTCTTACCACTCAAACCCACTACAACTAAAGCTAAAGCTAAAGCTAAATATATTAATTACTTATAAATTTACAATATGGTTGTGTCTAAATTTGCCAGCATAGCATTACCCTGATAGTAACTCTAGAAGTCCAGGTCTCTCTCCTCAATGTCCAGAAATGACTTTTTTTTTAACAGAAATAACCTAAATATAGATAATAATAGCTTTCAAATTTGGACAACTAAATTCAGCATATACGGACAAGATCCAAGTTGGGCCCAAAACATTTTGCCGACATCAAATATTACAAGTTCGGACCACGGGTAAGAGATATGGGATGGTGTATTTCTAATGACAAGGACATCGGAGAAGGCTATGGTACCAAAATCTTTATTAAAAAAAAAATGAGATAATAAAATAAAATGACTTGCCATCTGCTATGTTTTGAGAAGATGGCAAGCGGGCAAGATAGAATGGGCGGACACTATACACCATATAAATCTTTCTGATTCAGTAATTGGTCTTCCTCTCAAAATTCTATTTTTTCAACGACTAGTAGAGTAAATTCTAAAATTCTTTATTTCGGTTGTAAGGTGGAATAGAAGAAGAGAGCTTTAGAAGGAATAGGAGTGACACGACGCTTTCAAGTGAAACCGCTTCATAGGATTCGGTTGATTTGTGGAATGTACTCTACCTGTATATAACTTGGGGTTTCAATAAAACTCTTTGATTGAAATCCACAAATAAAAAAATAGAAGTTTAATACCAAAAATTACTTTACGATGCCAAAGTCTAAGGCCCAAGATGTCCGAAATCCAATTTGGGATTGCTTAGCATAGCAACTCTTGGGTGACCAGTCCTTGGGTACTTCTTGTTGTCCAAGTTTGAACTGTTTTGCCAAAAGAAGTTCTAAATTCTAAGAAGACAATGACCAATTACATACCCATAGGCCACAAAAAAGGCACGTAAGGCTGCAGCGACCTTTGACCAAGCTGGTAGTATGTGAGGGTATGGGCTCTCAAATTTTATAGAAGTGGGGCTCTGATATTGACTTCAATGTCAATTCCCTTAATTTGCTTGAGTGATTAAACTGCCGCTGAAGGATCAATCATTGATGTGTCAACTTCATAGGTTGGAAAAAATATCCTTACCACAAACCTTTCGGCTGCTTGGATGATTTTTATGGGAGAAATTGAATTACATTTATGAAAACTTTTGAAATTTAAACTCTATGTTTTACACATGGAATTGAACAATGCATTCTATCTAACTTCACGTTTAACAAGTGCATAAATATACATGGGACCCACAAATTGATTATAAATATCGCCAAATATTTATAATGAAAGTAATTATACTCGCCCAACCCTCCTTAAATTTGTTGAAAGTCATATATAGGATTTTAATCTATTATCTATTTCGAGTCAAGATTCATTTGCCGTAAAAAATTTGGGCCACAAGTCCTGAACCAAGCATGATAAGATCGTGCATTTGACTATTTTCACAAAATTTATCCTTTAAATCTCACCCAAACCTACATTCCAAATAGGCCATGGGCTTGCTTGGTGCAAATATTACGGGATAAGATTAGATTATATTAGTCTAAGATTCATTTAACAGCAGGTTAAAATCAAATTACGAGGTTTGGTACTAAAATGTCATCCACCATCACACATGTGATTAATCATTAAAATTATTATTTTATTATATTTAATGATTGATTAATTACATATTATTTGTAATTAAATATGTTAAATTTCTTGATTTTTTAGTTTGATATTTTTTCTAGTTGTTTGGTTTATTTTGCAGATAAATTAGTTAATTTAAAGTAATAATGGATAATGCAAGTAAAACAATCACTAGAGGAAAAATCATAATTGATAAAGATTGAAGAGTCAAGATTGAGATAGAAAGACTTGAAGATAAATCAACAATTTAATCCTTATAAGAGTTCAAGTTAAAAGAAAACTCATTTAAAGTTGGATTAGAAAAGTTTCCTAGAAAATAAGGATTTGACACGTTTTCAGTATTTTAGTTATAACTTTTGACTCCGATCGGATTGACCTGATTTTTTATAGGGTTGGAAAGAACACTTTAAGGGCTACAAAAATATAGTTTATGTAAATTTTGTGATTCAGCTTCTAAATATGTGAAATTCAAACATGACGTCTGGACAAATTTTGTACCTACTGCCCCAAGATTTTATGCATGTGATTTAACTTTAAAAGATTTCTTTTTGAAAAGGAATTCCTCCCAAGCCAACCTTATATCTTCTACCTGTACTTAGGATTTATTTTAATATAAATAAAGATTCACATCTATTGAGAGAGGAGGATTTAGATGATTAGAATTATTATTCTTTTCCTATCTTTTCTTTTTTAGTTTTTGTTCTAGTTCTATGGCTTGTTAAACGTCCAACTAGGGCTATGAGAGAACCTCTCAATGAAGTATGCTACTGTTATTAACTTATGAGCTATGTGATATTTTGTTAATTCAACTTTTGATTTTTTAGCAAAATTTTTGCTCTGTAAAAATTCTTGAGTCATTGTATCATGTACATTGATTGCTTGAATTTTCATGCGTGTCAAATAATTGGTTATTTCATTCTTAAGTTGATTGTCATTATTTTCACAGAATAATATAATTGGATAATTATTCAAGTTCCTGAATAAACTTTCGATTATAAACAAAAGTGTTCTTGTGGTATTATTGCTAAATTTGGTGACTTGAATCAACCGACATTTGATTCTTGTCTAGGGGTAAGAATGAAGTTTTTAATCATTATTGTATGGATTTGCGAGAGAGTACCTGACGCTCTAGTATTTTTTAATTATTATTTTAAAAATTAAATTTATTATTTTCTAATTTCAAAATCTCTACAATAATATCTTTCAAAACAATTTTCTTTTATTTTTCTTTGTGTTCTAAATTTTTCACAATTTCCTATAGTTCAACCTCGGACTTCCGAGAAATTTATTACTTCGCATAACCTGCACTTGGGTGATCAATTCTAAAGTTGTAGCAACACACTTTTTATAAATTAATATTATACAATAGGCAATATTAAAATAGATATATATGTATTAAAACAGTGTTATATGAACGTTATTTAGTGACTTTATTTAATGATCTTATCATTTTTTTCCATTAGATTGATAGTTAACTCCATTATTAGTTAAGACCCATAATCAATTCAATGACTATGATCCATCATGATACCCAATAAAGTCATTAAATTAAGTACAAATATATTTTCCCTTGGTATTAACATTCAAGATAATGTGTTGCTGTTATTAGTATAGAAATTGAAATGGACAAATAAAGCAAGGCATTTGAATTGGGCAAGCTAGAACATGTAATAGCCATTAGCTAAACATGAAAAATTTTATTAAGGAAAAAACTGAATTTAATGCAGAGTATGAGGTAATGTTGCTTAGATTCCATCGCCCCTGCTTGATTCCAAGAAGAAAACTCCAATAAGGTGTAGAGCCTGATATTATTTAGTATTTTTATGCCCATATCTTGCTGATTCAGTATGGGCTTTAGACTTTTCTTTTCACATAGGAATTTATTAATTATCATAAAAAAATAAAAAATAAAAACCCACAAATAGGCCAATGAGCATCTGCAATAGGCTCTTCATTTCCACTTAAATCTGAAATAGGCTTTTCATTTTCACTTAATTCTTTATTTTAGAGACTCAACTTTTAAAATTTCATCATTTATTAGACTCCCTAAATCTAAGAGAGTCAAACCCACTCTTTATTTCTAATTTTTTTGGTAAAAAATAGTATATTTGTATTTCCATCAGATGACATTTAGGGTAAAAGACCCGATTAAAACCAAAACCTTAATTTCGTCTAAAACTCTGAAGTTTCTCCAAAGTAGTTTCTGTCAAACTACACAAGCACTATAACAAGATATGAGTTAATTAATTCTTCAAATGGTCTCATTTTTGTTGGTTTCAAGCACCATTATTAGATTCCGACCATTAAATTAGTCTCTCCTATGTGTATATAAATTAATATATATTGTGCTGGAGAATTCCTGCAATGAATAGAGATAACGACCCGCTAGATGATAAACTTGAAACAATTAAAAGGTTTAGAAATAAGTGGGGTGAACACCCGGCTAATCCTTTTCAAAACTTAAGTCAGTTGGCATTAGAGACACGAACACAATATATTTTTTGGGTTTTGTTTGCGTACCTTTGTTCAATTTTCTCAGGGACATTTATAGTTGAACTCAAAATGATTAGGGACTATGTGAATCTCATCTCAGCATTTCATGACTGACACTTATATCCAAGCACAATAAGTGCAATCCAATCAAATCCCCTCAAGATTAACCCCCTCGGGAGGTATAAATCCGTGTTTCGGGTCCTCCGAGTATTAACTTCCTTTAGCCAATCATTTAATAGTGTTTGACATTTACACCCAGCGTTAACCGCTCGGAAATAAGCACCTTGAGTTTTGCTTAGGATAAAGGGTCGGCATAATGATGATTAATGTTTTTCAATGATGTCTGGCTCTATGAGTTTCGAGGACACAAAAGTTCATTAATAGTCCAGTCACAGTCACAATCACAGTCACTCAAGTCGTCATTAATGAATAGTCATGTCCTCTTTAATGATGGGCTCAATCAGTATATACTCTGCTTTTTTGGATCATAACTCCTCGGCTCTTTTTTCAGACGCCATTTGAAGTCCATAACGGTTATAACTGTCTATGTGTGAACTTGGACTGTTGAGTCACCTAAAGTCTCATCATATATTATACATACATCATGTATAACTTAGTTTGATCTTTAGTTTCATATATAGTAGCAGCTCTCAAACTAGTTGCAATTTGACTAGCGCGGAAGATTAAAAATTAATAACTTTGATCAATAAATTAGACAAATCTGGTTGAAGTTCCAAATAAGATGGACGGTAAATGACAGGAACAATAAAATATTCAAGTTTAATAAAATTAATGGGAAAAAAATGAAAGTGAAGCCTAATTTATTCTCAAAAAAGACAAAACATAAAATGATAAGAATAGAGAGAATTTTTGAAATAGTCTATAAAAAATCACTCTTTATTTTAACATTTTTACAAAAAAAATATTTTTTATTAAAAAAGATACTCTCTAATATTATCTTTTCTACATGCCTTTAATATCAAACAACTCAATTGAGACACTCTCTACTACCAAATAACTTTATTAATCGTCTTGTAACTCTTTTCTTTTCTCGTTGTTCAAATATAAATATTATATAATCAATTATCACTTTTAAATAGTGTAGCGTATTTTCACATACAAAATTATTGTCGGTAAGCAAATATGCCATGATTGGGGATTTTCAACCTGAGAGGGGTTGTTCTTTGATTAGATTGAACCCATTTCATTCATTGACAATTCGATGTCCAAAGTAGGTTCTTTCTCACAAAGCCAATGCTTTGAATTGTTCGTGTTTATCAAATGGATAATGCAGGTAATTATCAGCTGCAACTGTCTAATCAATGAAAAATCACTTTACCTTGAAACTTTTGCACCAATGACCTTTCAATAGAGAATACTTTGACCATCTTTGGCAGCTAATTTTTTTATGCTTGCCTTGCCTGGTTTTGTGGATAAGGGACGCAAACTGGTTCCTTATGCTATCTCGCATAACGGATTACACCTGTTAATATTTTATTGAGTTAATGTAAGAAGTAAAAAATTGATGATAGCTTATGCAAGGAATTTGATTTGATGTTTTTGGTAAAATATATTGTTAAACTTCATCTCTCAATCTTCTTCTCTTGCAAAATGAATAAATTGTCCAAGATCAAAGTGTTTTGATCGAAGACATTCCAATTTTTAAGTCAGTAATGAAACTGATTCAATTGAAAGAAGACAAGGAGAGTTCAACATACCTTTCACTTTGGTCTCTTTTGTCTTTTATAGATCATTATCCCTTTAGGGCTTCCATGATTTTTGGTTCAAGGTGACACACCTTCCTTCAATTCAGTGATTCAATTTAGGAAGTTGTTGATATTTTTTCAACAATTCCTCTTAATATTTTCAATTCCATTGATTCGTTTATCTGAATGTCTTTTTTAACACCACGTTCACTGTTTAAACAATTCGGTCGTAACAGTTCGATCATGACGAACACCGAGTTAAATCCTTTATTTTTGAGTTTTCTGTTTCTCTCGGTTGCTATTTGATGACAGCTCGGACGGATCTTATCCTCTGCTCGGTCAGGACGACCTAGCTATTCGTTTGGTCGAGTTTGATCCATTGTTAGGTCGGACCAATTTTAACTTGGTTGGGATAGCCTAGCTATCTGCTCGGTTTGGCTGGACTAACTTTGGCTCGGCCCGAATAGTCTAGTTACTTGTTCGGTCATAGTAAAGTCATTGCAAATAACTCTTTTCAGCACGTGCAACTTGTCACGTGACCAAGTCTAATTGTAAAAAATTTTATCAGAATTTATCGACCCCTTCAGTTAATAAATTAAATCAAAATTTTAAGTCTTAATAACATTAATATTTCACTTCTATGATCGATCGCAATATTTTAAAATTGAACAAAAAAATTATAACTTTTAGTACGTTATCAGCATCGATACTCTAATTTTCCCTTCATTATTCATTATTTTCTTGACAAAATGTTCACCAGTTCATTATTTATCATATTTATTTGTAGTGGATCTTACTTATATTCAAAGATCGTTGAAAGAAAATTGTCAAGTTGAATAAATGAATGCAACATCATCAATCAAAGAGATCAACCTGCGCCTTTGATTTTAGGCCGTTGGCGACGGAGAACGAACTAATCCGCAACCAGCAAGTTTTTCGAAATCGAACTGAAATTGTAAAAAAAATTATATGTTGGAGGTATTCAAATTCAAGAGGATTTGGTACCTCTAAAATTAAACCATGCAAAAAATGAAGTTAATTAATCTTGCCCTACATCAATCATATGGTCACCTTCCAAATTTAAAAAAAAAAAAGTGAATTAAAAGCATGGCCACGTTATCATAAGCATATTTTAGATAGTATGATGTTGATGAGTCCCATATAGTGTATAGCTTTCTCTATGAGGACAAAGAAAAAGGAAAACACGAATTGATATGCCACACAAAAGGAACTTAGTAAAGATTTAGTATGGTGATGTTGATGATTCCTTATTTTATTTTTTACTATGCAAAAGATAAATTCTTTTTTGAGAGAGTAGTCGGTACAAGTCTGAATATTATGTAATAAAAAAAATATTTTTAGAAAATAAATTATCTTTTTGACAACTAATCTTAATGTAAAATTATTTCATTGGTAACGGGTTCAGATGTCCGATGATCATTCCAAAATGGGATTGACGTGATATTTTTAAGGGTTTTTCAATCACTAATTATATGAACTCATGGTTATACCGTAAATTTTAAATGCGTTCAATCACATATCGTGTTCATCACACATTTGACATATTTATTACAAAAATTCAACTTGTATCTTTGAGATAATAATGGGTTTTTTTTTTTAACATGAGGTATCTTGATGGTTTCTCGATTTTGTTTTTCAAATTTGCTTATTTACCAATATTTCCAACAAATGACCACATCTACATAACCATATGGTGACTTCTCCTATAATTTTTTTTTTTTTGGTTTGGTTAGTCCAATCTTACATGATGATATACAAATTGGTTTTGTGTAAGATCAACAGTAGAGTATACAAAGGGGTGTAATTAATGAACAATAAACAAAGCAATCAATGAAAAAACAGTAAATAATGAGTCAAGACAATGATATATAGTGGTTTGGTCCGAGTGACCTACTCCACTCTTAAGAAACGACAGTGGTGATCGGAGCTCTTTATTGATGAATAAAGTAACCAGGAGAATTACAATAACAAAGGAGAGAAACTTGGTGTGTAGAGAAACAAAGCTCAAAGTGCAGGGATGTGTGTTAAGAGGGATGTTGGGAGATGTAAGATCTCAAGATATGTCTCTCCTTGTGGAAAGAGCTTACAATAAATAGGTATGGTAAGATGGTGAGTGAAGTGGTGACATGAGGGAGAAGTCACTAGTATAATTAATATTTGATTGATCTTCATAAATGCATATTGCGATAGTTTCTCTCCCACGTGCTCCTATTTTTTCAGGCTCCTTGGATCCTGGACCGGGACGAATTGATAAAGTGGGTCTGAGCTGCCTTTTAGTTGATTTGGGCTTGTTTGATTTATTGGGTCCAACCTAGTGAGATTTGGACTCGTCACAACTTATGCACACTTCAACTAATTTTTTTTTTTTGGTTCAATTAAAGATAAATTATTTACGCTAAAATTAAAATATTCCTAAGTGATAAATATTTTATGACCTAACTTCCAATAAATTGTCGATATCTGAATTTAATACATCTGAATGTCCAAGTTGTTTTTATTAGCAAGTTATTGTTAGAGTTGTCCAATAAACTTTTCTCAGTGTGCTCATGTTTTTTTGTTTTTTTTGAGCCACTAGTGTGCTCATGTTGTCGTGTTTGTTTTTGGGTATTGGAATTTTGGTCAAAAAGAACCAGCTGTTTGTTAGCGTGTAGGAATGTGAATTGGTTATAGTACCTCCTGTGAGCTTTGACCACAGACTTGCAACCAAGAAATATCAAAGTCTTGTCCATCCAAGAAATATCAAAGCATAAAGATAGAGAAAGTAGTGGTTGGAAGGGCAACATCAACCCCCTGTTCTGAGGTTTGGTGGTAGTCAGATGGGAGTATGACAGTTTATATTAAAAACACAGCTTTATGGTCCAACTACCATGTATGAGCTACATATAATTGAGTAGAAATATTTATTCTAATGTTTTTTAGTATATACAGTTATTCTTATTCAATATTTAATAAACAAATATGAAAAACTTAATTTAATATCTATGAATTCGAGATTTTAAGTTCGACTCTTTAAAATTACTTGGTTGATCAAAAGTTTGTGATATAAGAAGGGTTAGGACTAGTGCGAAGCTATGTTTACCGGTGTGGGAACACTTGCTCCAACCTTTTTTTTTTAAATTTCTGATACTGACTTTTCAATAACTCTGTAGTATAACAAATTCATCTCTATATTGAAATTGATACATTGTCTCCCCTTAAATTTTTGAAAATTTGTATCCCAGGCCCCCTCAAAACATGTGTTTATCTATTTGAATAGTGAAATAGATGTGAAAAACTTGATTTTAATATATATTTATGCTAGATAATATCTCTCTGATCCTTTAAGTCTTAGAACAATTGTATTGTAACCTAATGTTACTATATGCCTTTTCAAAGAATCAATTTTTCAAAAAGATGGAGGAGAGTATCAATGAGGCATCTTAAACAAAATAAAAGATGATTTTAGCATGAACTCTTTGAATATATACGTTAAATGTAAATTATAGTATTCGAAAAACTTCAAGACACGTGTCTTCACCATAACATGACAAGTGACAACAATTATCAGTTGATATGAAAATAGCGTCTGACAGCACCAACTAGACTGGTGTAGATAACAAGGTTATGCGTGATGCTCAAGGCACAACATTCATGTGCGACACTTAAGGTGCGACACCCCCTAGCACAATACCGCATCAGAACGAAATACATCTCCACCGCATTGAAAGTGACAAAATGGACATTTCACCAAGGTGGGACAAAACTGTAGAGGCAACCTTGGCGAGACTCGTCTCCCTCGCTATAGGAGTGATATCCTCAGCCTATTGAACATCATTGCTCGATTAGCCCACTGGACTAAGATGAGGTGTCCCTACCCAGGGGCACGGAAGTATGACCCTCCTCAAGAGAAAACTGAGCAACGAGAGCGGACAAGTATGATTGTCAACCTCGGCCTATAGCAAGGTCTCAAAAGTTTAGTATGTTCAAGCAGATCTCCTAGTGTATGACTCACTGTCTACTGGGATGTGCTTGACTGAGATCCAGAGAGACTACAAAGGTAACTGGGGTTATTGGTCAAGATCAATATATGAGATGATGAGACATGTTGATTGGTGGCTGAAGAACCAAAAATATATGAGATTCCTCTATTGGGTACCTCGACAAAGGTCTCAAGGAAGGGTCTAGAGAGGAAAAGAAGGACCCCAGGTAGAAGCGTACTGGAGGCATCGCGGACATGGCCCTCTCAAGATCATGGTTTCACGATGACCAGTTGCGGTCGTGGACCTTGGGGGTCCGCTCTCGCCTAGGTTGTTGCTCCTTCCTCAGGGCCACGTCTAGGTTGTGTTTAGGGCATCACATCTGTCTAGTTAATGTTGAGACGCATGACTCACGTTAGTGACCACTGTTATCGTCGCGGTCGAGACAGCTGTGAATTCGAATGGGTGATAATGGGTCGCGACGGGCAACCCAATTTGTCTGAGCATTGTGCTATAAATGCCTACATTACTTGTCCGCTGCGAGGGAAGATTTTTTGGCTGGTGAAAGCATTTTTTAAATACCCTCTACCTAACTGGTTCGTCCCGTTGTTAACAGGCTGCTCGAATTCCTTACATCCCATCAACTTATCCTATTCACCCTCATCGATTACCCCTTGGTATAAACACATGTGTCAACCTCTTTGAACCCTCCCCCACTTGCACAAATTATTAACAAATTTAGCATAAAATAATCACTTATAAACAATTTGTGAGATTCATCAATAATTGTGTTCCACTTTAATATCTAATTGTGTTAAAATGTTCAACACAAAAATTGCTTTTTAGATTTTTTGAATTTATTTTGTTTATGTTGAATCGATACTGCGTGCGATGATTTTTGTACAATAAAAAAATGAACAAATCTCTCTCTTCGTAAACTCGAGATTTCCTGAAAAGTCGACAATTCTGTGACAAACGGAAGTGAAAAATGGTATAAGGAGTGGTGATAAATTACTTTTCAAGCAGTCCGAGCAGTTTTGACGCGTCGAGATGTATACTGCCACATAAAAAATAATGTTAGAAGGGCGTCGGAGTGTTTTTTGGCATGACCTTTCCAACAATCAAGTCAGTATATGAGAGAGGAGAAAGAAAATCACTGCTCTATTGCCTGAGAATGGTTTTCATACTTTTACACTGAGTTTTTTAAAACTACTTATACCTCCTTTGAGGTAATTATTGTGGACAGGTGGACCCCTAGAAGGGGAAGTCTCCTATTGACTTATTTGAGAGACAGCAAGCGGTGCTTAGTTCCTGAGGAAAAGTGTCTTCCATTTTGCATGAAAGAAGTTGGGGCATTAAATGCTCAGGCCCCTGAGTACTTAATGTTCTTCTTTCAATACTTTTCGAGCAATAAATACGTTTCATCCTTTTGATGGATCATTTAATGTCTCTTTGTGATGATTGTTCGATAGTAGGGGCATATTTGTCCATTGGCCCCCAATTCTGTGCTCTGTGCCTCGTGTCTCATTACCTTTGATTATTGGTATGTCCTTTCTATCATTCTGACTGCTTTGAAAAAGCAAGTCAATGATTGTTCACCAATTCTAACTTCAACTAATAATAATTGTCAATCAGCCACCCATGCCTTGAGGCATTGGAGTCGAGGTGACGTGTCCAAGAATGGAC
>CM042185.1:45045463-45080977 GCA_023539305.1 Ilex asprella
GCATTCAAATTTAAATATTTTATATTGATGATCCAAAAGTAATTTTATCTATTAATACTCATTAAATACCTTTTAATTTTGTCATATTGTAACATTTCTTTGTGTCTTGCCATTTTGTTTCATGTCGTATTATTTTTTTATCAATGATTATTCATAGATTAGTTTTTACATTGTTAATTTAAATAATTGTATATCTTTATGGTTGAGATTTGATAATCAAGTATGTGGAAATTTATATGCTTAAAAAAATTAAATATAAGAAAAAATGGAGTTGCATGATTTATAATTCCTATAAATCTTTATGGTCAATTACTTATGTGTTGGATGTTGTACACTAATTAAAAAATGATAATTTGTTTTGGGTTCTAATAATAAATATTATTAGCTAAAATGTAATTGGTGTGTTGACTTGTTGGAAATAAATTGTCAAAAATATGACTTAATTATGTATACATGATAGAAATTAATGGTTCGTTTGAAAGAAAAAAATAGTACTCATTAGGAATTTCCCTACTAAAACAACTGTAAATAAAATAAAAGCAGAAGACTATAGTAGCAATATTTTTTTCATTATCTTACCTCTAAATTTTACATTCTTTTTAAATTTTCACATAAATTTTTGATTGTTTAAAACAAAAAAAATTATAATTTTTAGTCATTTTATAATTTTTAATGCTTGGGTTATAATTTTTTGGGCCAAGTTATTCATCTATAAAATATTAAGATTAAGGATTAATCACAAAAATTATAAATAATTTCACCAAAATTTCAGGAAAAAATTATAAAATTTGTAATGGTACCTTTTTTTTTTTTTGATATTGTAGACTTCTACGAATTAAAAAATAAAAGTAAGAGCCTTTGACGATGAGATGAGAGAGAGCAGGTATATGTGTAAATCCCACAGCTCTGATGTGACGCGTGTCCGTTAGCCAGGCTGTATCCCAATATCAACCGCTCCCCTGTAACAAGGCGGTGCCCATAACGCCTCCGTAATGTCCACCCCTCACCTGCTCAACCAGTCATATCTGTCTGTTCTTCTTCTTCTCCGTATAAATTCATTCAAACGCTTCAAAATTCTCCATTGCTTGTCTCTAAGAACCATAACCCCCAAATTCTCGACCAATACCAAATCACCCAAGCCAACCCTTTGTATGTTTTTTTACTGAATCAGTTTTCCATGGCGAATACGAATACCCAAACCAAGAGAGATCTGGATCGCATCAAAGGTCCATGGAGTCCTGAAGAAGACGAACTGTTACAGAAACTAGTTCAACTACACGGCCCGAGGAACTGGTCCTTGATCAGCAAATCCATACCCGGTAGATCCGGAAAGTCTTGCCGGTTACGGTGGTGTAACCAGCTATCTCCTCAAGTGGAGCACCGTGCGTTTACTCCCGAAGAAGACCAGACCATTCTCAAAGCTCACGCCAGGTTCGGTAACAAGTGGGCCACCATAGCCCGGCTTTTATCGGGTCGGACCGATAACGCCATAAAGAACCACTGGAACTCTACACTTAAGAGAAAGTGCTCGTCAATGAGCGGTGAAGAAGGTAAGGAGTTTTCAAATGAACAGCCTTTGAAGAGATCGATTAGTGCCGGATCGGCTATGCCGGTTTCGGGGCTGTACTTGAGTCCGGGTAGTCCTTCTGGATCTGATGTCAGTGAATCGAGTCTTCCTGTGATGTCTTCTTCTCACGTTTATAAGCCGGTGGCGAGAACCAGCGGTGTTTTGCCGGTGAAGAACGATCCTCCTACTTCACTTTGTCTATCACTTCCAGGTATGGACTCGACTGAGGCCTCGAACTCGAATCGCGTGACTGAATCAAATGAACCGGCCAATCCGATTCAGTTGTTTCCATCCGCCATGCTGCCAACTCCACCGTCACCGTCACCGACGGGTATGGTGGTGACACCGATTCAACAAACTCCTCCGACAAATCAGCGAAATCACCTCGATGGCTTTGGATCGTCTGTATCCCGGGCTGTGGGACTGCAGATACAACAGTTCAGTTTGAATCAGCAGCAAAGAGACTTGGGATCATCGGCGCCATTGGCGATGCCGATGCAACAGTTCAGTTTGAATCAACAGCAAAGAGATTTGGGATCATCGGCGCCGTTGGCGAAGGCGATGCAGCATCTATCGGTGAAAAAGGGAAACGAATGCGGTGGAGGAGCTTCTTCGCTTTCAATGCCACAGGCATCGGTGGCGGTAGGACAGCCGGAGGCGTTTGTGCCGTTCAGTGCGGAGTTGTTGGCTGTGATGCAGGAGATGATTAGGAAAGAGGTTAGGAACTATATGCAAGGGATTGGGCAACAACAACAGCAGCAAAGTGGAATTGGGATGTGTATACAACAAGCCAACGTAGATGTATTCAGGAATGTGGCGATGAAGTGTATCGGAATAAGCAAGATCGATTAGGGAAATTAGCTTGGGGTTAGAAAGATGAGAGATATGGGGAATAGAAAGGAACAATCTTTATTCCTTTTTCTCTTCATTTTAGGTTGTCCTCTGGTTCAGAATCAACTCGCCTGGGAAAATAATTTTGGTGAATGTACAGTGAGAAGGAAAATGAGAGAGGGAGATTGAAGAAAAAACAGAGACAAACAAATATGGTCCCAACTTTCGTCTTTTTCAGGCAGATTTAGGAACAAAAACCATGCAACAAAAATGACAAGACTGTAAAAAAAAAAAAAAAAGGAAAAAACAAACCCTTTGAATTTCAATCCAACTTAAAAACATTTTGTCCTTTTTTCTCTCTTTATTTTAGGTATGTGGTTGTTAAATTATCGGTGGGACTTTTGGTTTATGTAGAAATGTTATGAGATACCTTTAAATGGTACTGAAAGCAAAGAATAGACATCAAAAGCACAGGAATTGTCTTTGTTTCTGGGAAAGTGGAAATAAAAATCTTTTGTTACTGTGCTAAATATCATACAGACATATTTTTATTAGTCGAAATGCAAGATTTTTTCATAGAATCAATTTTTTTTTAAAATTATATCTAGAATGGTTGCTTGGAAGTTGTGGGGAAACAAGTGTGGGTAGAAGATGACTTGAACAAAGAGAAATCACTAACACACAACCATCAATACACAATTTAGGGGTGAAAACTCGGATTAAATTCGGGTTACTTAATTCGAGCTGATTTTTAGTTAAAAATTGGGTTGACTTGAGATATTTAATTTGAATTAATTTTTTGAAGTATATATTTGTTTTTTTCAAGTGATCTAAGATGAAGGGCGATGCGTAGATGAAGATAGAGGGAGTGAGAGAAAGAGGAATAACGAGTGAGGTTGAGAGTCTGAGACGATTCGTGACAATTGAGAGAGGAAGGAGTAACGAATGGGAGAAGGATTTGAGAGTGATGAAGACGTAGGGGTGAAGATTTGAAGTTAAGTGAAAATTTTGACTCTTAAGAGTGAAGATAAATATTAACCTTAGTTAAATATATTTACGTATATTCGGGTTGAATTTTACAACCCGAGGCCTCAATCCAAGACTTGTCTAAATTTAATTCGGGTTGGAGTTTTTTTGCTCAGATCTAATTGAAATATTAAAAATTCTAATCTAAGTATTTTTTTTTCGAGTTGAGCACATGTTGAATTTGAGTTGACTCGTTCAAATTGCACCCCCGACGCAATGAAGATATGAGACAAAACAAAACCCTTGAATTAGCTGTGTGCTGGAGCCCCTGTACCTACGTATAGTTAATTTGAAGAAAAAATTGTAGGGAAGTAGGCTATAAGGGTAGAATTTTACCATTGAAATTAGAGAGGCCATTCCAAAGAATAAGAAGAATCTAGAAATTTCAACTAAATTCATCATATTTCAGCTTCACAAGGATTCTACAGTAGCTTGTTTCAGAGTTCGAGAGAGTAATCGGTACGAATTTAAACACCTTATTAAAAAAAAAAAAACCTTCACAAGGAGCAGCATTCAAAACATATCTCACATTCTCATACCTAGATTGTTATTGGTATTGTTCCTATTTCTTATTGGACCCATAGCCCATGTTCACATAGGTGAAAGGTATAATAGGACAAATTATCAACATGGGCTTTATTTTAAATACTGATCAACATTTGGCCCATGATTAATTGAAGTGAAAGGTTAAAAATTAGGCCGAACTATCAACATGGACCTGAGATGAAAAACTCCCTTTTATTCCCTTTTTGTTAAGCTCTTCTGTGAGGGCCTACTTATGAGCTTAGGCAAAAAATTTAAATTGGCCCTAAATTATTTTTAGATGAATAATTTAGGTATTTTTGTTTTTAATATTAAATAGTAAATTCATTTATTTTAGTACATATATTTAAGATCAAATTAATTTGCAAAACAAACATACTATGTGAAATATTATATTAAGATCAAAAATATTTTAAAAATTATAATTCAAAAAAATTAAACTGAATAAACACGTTAGAATTATTCAGAATTCAAATAAAATGAGAAAATAAAGTTTTGTAATTTTTTGTACAAAAATATAATATTTTGTTCATTATTCATGATTTAAATAAAAATCTTTTGACATAACATCCTAAATCCTTTGTGTGTGTGTGTGTATATATATATATATATATAATTAATTAATCATATTATTTTAAGAAATATACAGGATTGCGGCCCTAGACGACTCCTCACTTGCCTAGGGTTGGAGCCAGCCCTGCTTCTGCACCTTACCCCCTCAATTTCAAAAGCTATTTGATAATAACATTCTTGACTGTTGGTTTATCTCATAGTAATATTGAGGCAATAGCAATACTCATACCTTTTCTATTAGCCTAGCTGCCGAATGTTTCATGCTAATCAAATTCGCATACAAATTTAGTAAACATAACATTACACAATTAGAGTTAAAAATAAAATCGAGAATGAATGTTCCACACTTAAGCATCAATAGACACTCTATTTTAGGACTAAAAGACTCGTTAGATGCATCAAATCCATTAGTCATAACGGCCATGACATAACGGTATCGGTGACCTCCAATATTGTTACAGATTGGTGTAATGGATTAAAAAGATTTAACAACCATTACGGCGTTGTAACAGCCTATAACGGGTGTTACAACCTGTTAAAATGTAAAAATTAAACACGGTGGTACAACTAATGACCCAAATAAGACTTATTGGTTGGAATTTTCCCCTTGTAGGTTTGTGCAAGAGCAAATATAAATGGATGCTTCAAAGACACCCCAAGGTCAATAGGAGATGGAGGCCTTCTTAGGGATGAAAGGGCATTTGGATCATACACACCCTAAGAGGCGGAAAACTGACAACAAAATTTTGTGGAGTTGGATCTCCTCCTGACTGTCTTGCACCCCTCAGAGATTTATTTAATCCTGCTCAGGGAACCAGATACTTGCGATTTCCCCCATAACATCAAACAGAAAAATGAAAAAAAAAGTTCGATAAGTTTAAGAAAAACCATTATTTCCATTCATTTCTATTAGGAGAAAAATTGCTAAAATCGCATCGATGCTAATAAAGATTCCTCGTATTAACGCAACCTAATTTACAAAGCTATTTCATCATATAAAAATTTTGTATGGGTTTAATGTATCATGCAACACTATCATATAATATGCACACTGAAGGGACCCAAGGCGGCTTAGCAGCCCCTAAGGTGACAGGTGTACAGGGGTGGATGATCAACAGCCGAGCATTGAAGCCGAGAAAGGTAGGGAAGCCGAGGAAAGATGTTTTCGTAAAGCCAGTACAACCTCTGACAAGCAATTAATACGACTTGACCCAGCATTTATGGAGATATTAGGGACTCTAACAGGGCATTTATTGGACCTTTGCACCCTCGAAGACAAACTGATAACCATGAGTGGGTGCATTAATGGCTAGGGCGCCGAACACAGAACTAGGGGTGATAACCCCTTAGACGCCGAGCTCTTTGGAGTAGGTGTCGAACGTTGTTCATAGGCACTCAAGTACTCGGAGGTTGCAGGGGATCTCGGCGTGGCCCCGATGGTTGGTCTTATCCACCGAGCATTAATGACACAGGAATCCAAGTGAAAATCAATCATTACGCATGAGTGAGTCTGAAGGGCATTAAATGCTGAGACGACCTCCATGTCAGAGCAATCATTTTAAGCCCAGGTATAAATACCCTTAAAAAAAATGAACAAAGGTATGCAAAATCAAACTAGAAAACACACTGAACTGAGCTTGATCTTTCCACCCTTACTGACTTAAGCTTCGGAGGGGATAAGACGGACAGACGCCTGACCCCTTTTTCCTAACCTTGTGGTTGTTTCAGGGATCACCAGTCACACGATCGCTGCTTTCAAATGATTGCAGGAATTTGGCACCGTATGTGGGAACACAAAACCTTTTCTTCGTAGCGGTTGCATCATGGTGAACACACGATCCTGAGGTGATGGGATAAGGGGTTTACGCATGAGGAACGTGGAGGCTACCCGCCTCCCAGTGGTGACAAAGTTTAGCCCAGTAAATCGGTCAACAAAGGGTGATCGTTCCTCGCAACGAACGTTCCCTGTGGATCAGGGTCTAGGGGCAAAGTCCCTCAGCTCGTGAATCGTGAAAATGATGAAGAGGCGTATAAAGAAGCGAATCAAGAAGCTCGAGAAAGACAACGCCAAGGTGAGGCGTAGACTCGAAGAGGTTGAGCAGTTAGCGAATGCGAGCTGACGTACCCGAGAAACGGGGGGCCGAAGTCTTGGCCGAGGTGAATCCAGGAGAGCGGGGCCGGAGGCCGCTGAGAGAAACCGACGCGAACGCTCAGCTGATAGACAAAATCTGCGTAGTTGGGAAAAGTACGCAGCTGCTGAAAGGTCTGGGGCAGGTCACCACCGAACAGGCCTCTCGCGATGGGACCTCTGTCGTGAGATTCCTTGGGATGTCATGACGACGGAGTCTTAGGTGGAATCTACCGCTAGAGGGCTTAGAGGAGCAGGGGACTCCTTGACGCGCCCCGACGACGGGCGCCAGAAATCACAGCTTAGGGGGGATGATGAAGAGCAGATCTCCTCCCTTTTTGTGAAGTCTATCAGGGAAATTGAAATGCCGAAGAAATTTGCGGCCCCCCGATTCAAGGTGTATGATGGAAGAACTGATCCTGAGAGCCACATTCGGCATTTTAGGCAACTAATGTCAATTTATGATACTGACCAGAGGGTGTTGTGCTGGATTTTCCCCATGAGTTTGGGGGACACCGCCATGAAGTGGTATGAAAATTTGACTCCAAAGAGCATCAAGTCGTGGAAGCAAATGGCAGAGCTCTTCGGCCGAAAAACATCGGCGCCTTCTTGACACTTAGGATCAAAAATGGAGAATCCCTCCGGCAGTATGCAATACGCTACTGGAAGGAGGTTAACGAGGTGGACACATGCTCAGAGGCGATGGCTGCAGTATCCTTTCGACTGGAGTTATCCTGAGACACTGACCTCTACAGGTCCCTGATCAAGAAGGTTCCAGAGGACATGAAGGACCTGATGGCACGGATAGACAAATAAGCACGGGTTGAGGAAGAAACCTCCGACCCCGAGAACAGAAGAGGAAGGGACCTCGGATCAATGCCGAGGAAGAGGGACAGAGAACAGCCGACAAGGAGAGGCTCGCCAACCGCACCACCGAACTGAATGCCCTTCCAAGGGGTCAACACGATTTTTAAAAAACCTATTTATAGGATGCTGAAAAAGATACAGGACCAACCATATTTCAGATGGCCCCAGAAGATGCTAGGAGACCCAGCCACAAGGGATCCGACAGCCTGGTGTTCCTATCATAAGGACGTGAGCCACATAACTGAAGACTTCAGGGCATATAAATCCTTCCTCAAGCAATTGGTCCGAGAGAGCCATCTTGGGGAGTTCATTGACCAGAGGCCCCGCCGAGGACTACGAAAGAAAGGGCGAAGTCGACCCGAGAGGTCGTTCCCATGATCAACGTTATACATGCTTGTACGGCCGAAAGGCCATCATATAACATTCTCTGAGATGAGCGTAAGCAAGTTTCACCGGCACTAAGGGTTGGAGAGGAAGAGTGGGAAGGGCAATCCTCCAAGAGGCCCCGACAGGATTACGAGGTCATCAGCTTCTCTGAAACCAACTTAGCTGGAGTGGCCCTGCCACATGATAATGCACTTGTGATCACGTTGCGGATTGACAAGTATGATGTGAGGAGGATCTTGGTAGACTCGAGGAGCTCGTTTGAAGTGATGTATGATGACCTCTTTCAGAAGATGGGCTTGACCCAAGCAGATCTGAAGCCCGTTCAGACACTCCTCGTTGGTTTCAATGGCTCTAGCGCCATTCTGTTCAGCAAGATTACCTTGATGGTATGGGGCGGAGATTGTCTCGGTTCTAGTAGAATTTTTGGTGATTGATTATGATTTCTCGTACAACGCCATAATGGGGAGGACCTAGTTGCATGCTATGAGAGCAATCCACTCCAGTTATCATCAGAAAGTGAAGTTCCCCACCCCGCGCGGCGTCATGGAGATCCGGGGAGACCAGTTGACTGCAAAGAACTGTTTCTATGCGGCGATGAGGACTGGGCTCGGAGCCAGGCCAGGAGACCTGATCCCGAGGAGGTGGTGCCTAAATAGCAGTCACAATTCGGTCGACTTGGGGTAGATGACCCAGCAGTGGATCCGGCCTACCGTTCCATTGAACCACTGATCAAAGTTCTTAAGTCTGGTGATGAAGCAAGGTACTTCTTGATAAGATCCTTAATGAATGATGCTGAGCAAGCAGAAATGGCGTCTTTCCTACCCCAAAATTCCGTCGTCTTCGTCTGGACCCATGCCGACATGACGGGGATCAGATCTGATGTGATGACCCATCTTCTCCATGTCAATCCAAACTTCAAGCCGATGAAACAGAAAGCCCAAAAAATGGCTCCACATCACTCGAAGGCCGTAGACAAAGAGGTGGACAAGTTGTTAGATGCGAGTTCTGTTCGGGAGGTCCAATTCTCCGAGTGGTTATCCAACACGGTATGCGCCAAGAAAAGGAGAAAAAGTGGCGAGTTTTCGTGGACTTC
Source organism: Ilex asprella (assembly GCA_023539305.1). NCBI lineage: Eukaryota > Viridiplantae > Streptophyta > Magnoliopsida > Aquifoliales > Aquifoliaceae > Ilex > Ilex asprella. Next base: position 45,054,479 of record CM042185.1, read on the forward strand.
ACTGATCTGAACAAGGCATGTCCCAAAGATGGATACCTACTTCCTAAGGTTGATCAACAAGTGGATGCAACTGTGGGTCACAAACATATAACCTTCATGGATGCCCCGGTTGGTTATCATCAAATCCCGTTGGAGGAGTCCGACCAAAAGAAAACGACTTTCATTACGTCCTGATGAATATATTGTTACACGGTAATGCCATTTGGATTGAAAAATGCGGGGGCTACTTACCAACGCCTGATGAACAAGATGTTCAAACCCTTATTCGGTATAACCATGGAGGTGCACATTAATGATATGCTGGTCAAAAGTAGGGAAGGCGCCGATCATATCCATGACCTCGGTGCCACGTTCTCCATACTCCGACGCTACGGTCTGAAGCTTAATGCCTCGAAGTGCGTCTTTGGGGTAAGCTAGGGGAAGTTTTTGGGATACTTGGTAACATATAGGGGCATTGAGGCCAATCTCGAGCAAATTTAGGCGGTGCAAAACAGTTAAGCGTTGAGGACCATGAAAGATGTCTAGAAGTTGACTAGGATGCTTGCCACCCTCAACCGATTCATTTTCAAGTCCTCTGATAGGTGCAAATCATTTTTTTCTAAGCTTAGGGGGCGACAAAGGGTGTCTGGGACGAAGACTGCGACCTAGCGCTCAAAGGGATTAAAGAATATCTAAAGTGTCCTTCGACTTTGTCCGTATTAGTAGCAGGGGAAACACTTTACCTGTATCTGTCCGTCTTAGAGGAAGCCGTCTGTTGCGCTCTGGTAAGGGAATGCGATGGAGCGCAGAGACCCATCTATTTCGTGAGCAAGTCTCTGCTTGATGCCGAAACGAGATACTTACTGACGGAGAAATTGGTCCTGGCTTTGGTTATCTCTGCGAGGAAACTTAGACACTACTTCCAGGCGCATACTATAGAAGTATTACTGATCGCCCTCTCAGACCCATCCTTCAAAGAGCCGTTTGTCAGGAATAATCTCCAAATGGGTTGTAGAGCTTGGAGAGTTCTAGATAAGGTACAAACCTCGCACTTCGATCAAGGGACAAGTCCTTGTTGATTTCATTGCCGAGTTCTCTGCGACCGAGCCCCCACCAAAGATTGACACTTGTAACGGGGTTTGGGGTCTTCATGTTGATGGGTCCTTGAATGCAAGGGGGCAGGAGTAGGGGTGGTACTGTCTAATTCAGAAGGATTCACAATAGAGCGAGCTATTAGATTGGGATTTAAAGCGTCCAATAATGAAGCCGAGTATGAGGCATTGTTGGCAGGTCTCGATGTGGCCTATTCGGTCGGGGCCCGACACCTGCATATTTTCTGTGACTCCCAGCTGGTGGTTAACCAGATCAATGGTGATTTTGAGGTTTGAGACGCCAGGATGAAGGCTTACTGCCAAAAAACAAAATCCAAGATGGAGAAATTAAGGAAGGTAGAAGTTTCCCAGATTTTCAGGGACCAGAACAACCATACGGACGCCTTAGCTTGCTTAGCCTCGGCATTGGCCTGAGAGATAACCCGGCGTATCATTGTTGAAAATCGGGATAAACCCAGCATAAAAGAAGTAGGTAGCGATCAAGTGTTGCCAATACAAACGCTGTCAACCCCTTCGGGCTGGATGGAACCAATTATTGCATATCTAATGGAAGGTGTGCTCCCCGGGGATGCCAAGGAAGCAAGGAAGATCAGGCTGAAGGCACCCAGGTTCTGGATATTTGCCGATCAGAAATTGTACAGGAAATCCTTTTCGGGACCCCATTTGCTTTGTGTCCCCGAGGACAAAGTGGAACCTTTGCTCTACGAGATCCATGAGGGCGTATGCGGGAGTCTTAAAGGAGGCAGATCCCTTGCACATCGAGTAATGACACAAGGATATTGGTGGCCCTATATACAGAAAGATGCATAGATATACGTTCAAAAATGCGAGAAATGTCAGAAATTCGCTTCTATCATTAGGCATCCGGCAAGAGACCTGAATTTATTAACCAGCCCTTGGCCGTTCTCTCAATGGGGAATGGATATTGTAGGGCCGCTCCCAAAGGCCCTTTTAGGCAAGAGATTTTTGTTGGTAGCTATAGATTATTTCACAAAGTGGATCGAAGCAGAGCCCCTAAGTCGTATCCGAGATACCGAGATAAAGAAATTCGTATGGCAGAACATAATCACTCGGTTCGGGATTCCTAGGGCCATCATCTCGGACAACGACACTCAGTTCAATAGTGGCCCGTTCAGAGAATTTTGCTCGGGGTTTGGAATACGCATTTATTATTCCACACCAGCCTATTCTCACAGTAATGGGCAAGCAGAGGTATTCAACAAGATTGTGTTGGTTGGGATCAAGAAGAGGCTTGAGAAAGAAAAATGAAAGTGGACCGAGGAATTGCTCAACGTGCTATGGGCCTACAGAACTACGCTGAGAACTTCAACGGGAGAAACACCGTTCACCTTAACGTATGGTGTAGAGGCCGTCATCTCGTTGGAGGTAGGGCTCCCGACGATCCGGAGCTAAGCATTTGATTTAGGATACAATGACCAGATGCTTGTAAAAGATCTCGACTTAGCCGAAGAGAGAAGGGAACTGGCGTCTATTAAGCAGGCCAAGTACCATGGGGAACTATTAAGGCAGCATCAAAGAAAGGTCCAGATCAGAGACTTCAAAGTTGGAGATTTGGTGCTAAGAAGGTTGTTGGTGCGGCTCGAGAGCCCACCGAAGGAAAGCTTGGGCCCAATTGGGAAGGCCCTTACAAAATAATCGCTGTGAGGGGCACCGGTGCATACAGGCTACAGGATATGAATGGCAATAAAGTAATCCGACCTTGGAATGTATCAAACCTGAAAAGATATTTTTGTTGATCCGAATTTTGTTTTCTTTTTCTATTTACCTAACGCTCTCCAAATCAGCACGAGACAAGCTCTTGGTCGCTAGGGGCACGGTCCCGGGGGGTGTAAGACTCCACACCTGGAGCAACGCTCTCAAAATCAGTACGAGACGAGCTCTCGATCACTAGGGGCACAGTCCCGAGGGGTGTAAGACTCCACTCCTGGAGTAACGCTCTCGAAATCAGCACGAGACGAACTCTCGATCGCTAGGGACACAGTCCCGAGGGGTGTAAGACTCCACACCTAGAGTAACGCTCTTAAAATCAGCACGGGACGAGCTCTCGGCCGCTAAGGACTTGGTCCCAAGGGGAATAAGACCCCATCCATGGTGCAACGCTCTCAGAGTTGGCACGGGACAAGCTCTCGATCGCTAAGGCACGACCCTGTCGGTAAAGTTCGGGAGACCTCGGTATTTAACTAGATGACGGGCATACCTCCCGAATGAAAAATAACCCTTTAAAAGAGTACCTCACTGTGCGGCACAAAACGACCTCTCTGTGAGATCCCATTAAAGTGAGAACGCTTTCGAGAAACGCGGCGCGGGGTTTGTGACAACGTGGTGAAGATCAGCAGTTAGAGTCTGCTCGTCTTCCATCCTTGGCGTGATGGTCGCACCGCGTTCGTGGAAAAGATTTTGGAGTCGTTCCAAAGGATCTTAGAGTGCAGGGATGGCCGGTTAAATCCCTTACACTTGTGCTTACGTGTCTGGACTGGCAAGTTTGCATCTCAGCCCCGACGGGTACGTGAAGCCTTGCTGCCTTAGTTATTTAACACTTAATGGTTACGTGTTTGAACTAGCGGGTCCGTATCTCGACCTCGACGGGTACATAAAGCCTTATTGCCTTAGTTACTTTAACACTTATGGTTCTCTTCCTAAACGACATGGTTCGTAATTAGCCAACAATTATAAGAGAAAAGACGAAAGAACACATATAAAGAAGAAATAACGGCGTGAAGGTAAATTGCATTCACATTTCAAGAATTAGAAAAATGATCAGAAGTTTCATTACAATTCAAAATGGGGCTTTGCGTCCCCAATGGCATACATATCAAAAAGAAAAAGAAAAGACAAGTAGGGAGCTCTCCGCCGGGTTCACCTCGCCTCATGAGTTGTAAGGTCTTCAACCGGCGAAGGGGGTAGGTTAGGGTCTCGGTCAGCGATGACGGGGGAGAGGCTGTCTAAACCATCACTTACAGTAATGGCTGCATTGGTCCCTTCGGCCGCTTCGTCCACCCCGACGTCTGGTTGCACTTTAGGAAGGACCTCAGCTTCAGTCCCCTCAAGAGTGTTGTGCCTCTTAAAGAGTTCGTCAGCCAGGTCCACCAGGGCGGCATGTAGGGCTACCACCCAGCCGTCCTGGTAAGCTTTGGCCTTAGCTTCCTTGAAGGCGGGGACCATCTAGTCTTAGGTCTCCAGCTAAACCCAACAACATTTATTTTATAGCCTCTGCTCATCCCCCGTATACTCCGCCGTCAGGACGTCCACCCGAGCAGTTAGGTCGTTGATGATGCCCTCGGACTCGTGGACTCTGGTGTCAGCCGCCGAGACCCAGAGCTTGTACTCCTTGACCTTTCTGACCACCTCCGCCTCACTTGCCCTCGCCTTTTGTAGTTCAGCGTCCATGGCATCGCGTTAGCGGATGAACTCGGTGATATACTTGGTCTGGTCGGAGATAGTAGCCTCCACCCCCTTGATGAACTCGTCTTTAGCCTTCAACGCACGGTCGACATTCCTCGCTACCTGCATATGCTCCCAAAAACGGTCGATGATGACCCCTATCTGCTGGCAGGCCTGGAAAGGAAGGAGGAAACGAGTTAGAGGAACGACAAGAGCACGAAGCGGAGTTGAAGGAGTTTACTTACCACCATATTGCTCTGAAGAGCACTTAAGAGGGACCGGTTGTCAGGCAGGCTCTCGTGAACCCTCATGTCTGTAGCGAACTGGAGGGTCCCTGCCACGAAGAATGCCACCTCCTGGTCCTGGATGATGGAGTCGACCTCCAGTACAGGGCGTCCCCTTCGGGTGTCGACCTTAGCCACCCACTCGACAGATGTGGATGGCCTCGGGACATCATGGCTGCATTTTTGCCGATGCTCTTCCATTGCTCGGTGCTCCCCTGAACCTCGGAGTCCCGAATTCTTTTCCCCTTTTGTTGAACCTCGGGAAGAGAAGCTTAGGGAGGTGGGGGTAAGCCTCCTGAAGGGGCAGTAGTGCGCCCAGATTGTTGATGAAGCGGAGGGGGAGGGGGCACATCTAGGCGCAGCAAAGGTGAGGGAATGATGGGAACCGTGCTCGGGGACCCTCCCAACCCCGAAAACTTATTCCTCCACCGAGCGGCAGCCTCTTCCATGTCAACGGCGGAGAGGGGTGGAATGTTGAACATGTCTTCCGTTGGAGAAGGTGCAGATGAAGGGGTTCTTTCGGCGTCTTCCTCTGACGAAGAAACGTCCTCCCAACGTCTAGGATCGAACGGCGGAGGAATCTGGGAGAACCGACTGTAGGATGGAGTGTAGCCAAGTAGGACGTGAGCTGCTCGGGCGTGCTCGTTGGATGGGTCGGAGGACCAAACTTTCAGTAGGTTGTCGAATCTGACCTGTAACCTTAAATGTTTAGCAGAATCGCGCTGATATCCTTCTGTAAGAATGGGAAACAAGGTTAGAAACAAAAGTTATAGTACACCGAGCAAATTTCAGTTTGGGCACAACACACCTTCATCTCTCAACACCTTTGGGGCAGTACAATCCGTCATACTCGGGCCCTGTCGCTTTCTCCCAGCTTCCGTCGAGCATGATTAGATCGTCAAAGTAACCCTTGTCCGAGTCTGGCATGTGCGTGACCATGTACATTAAGGGATCCCTGGCTTTGAGGTAGTATCTTCCCCCGGCGACTAGCCTTAGGTTGTAGCAAAATAAGATCTCATCTACCCCTAAGTCTACCCCAAGCCGAGCATTAAGAATGATTACACCCATGACTATCCTAAAAAAGTTCACCCCACATTAGAGGGGAAACAGCCGCAGCTGCATTAACAACTTCAGCACAACAGGAGGGAGAGGGAAGGTTAACCCCCCTTCCATGATGGCCTTGGTGTAAAAAGGCATCATTTCTACACACCATCGATCCCTATTGTGACGTGTGGGGTGAAAAGGGAAGGTGAATACGTGCTCAGGGATCTGGTATTTAGCTCTAAAGGCGTCTATGTTACCCTCGTTTACCACAGCCTTCTTTAGCTTACGGGTTCTGGGTGGTGGAGAGTCTCTCACCTTACTTCTGCGGTTTCTAGCCATGGGTAGAGATGATAGAAGAAGAAGAGAGGGAAATAGAATGGAGAATACTTACAAGGTGTTCTTCGCAAAGTTCTAGGGGAAAGAAAAGGTTGTGCTCGGGAGCTAATTGCTTAAAGGAAATTCGAAGTTACAAAGTTCTCAAATGACCAAGACTTCCCCTATTTATAGGCAGATGGGAGAGCGGGAATCGAGAGGACACTCATCATTAGAAGATTTGAAAAGGCGGCTCAAGACGTGCATGTAACTGTCCTTCTTTAAATGAGCGTGTTCAGTACGCCTCCACTCTCCTTACGCTACCTGTCCCACGCCACAAAAAGAGTGGAGGTTAGGGGGCAGATGAAGGGACCCGAGGCGGCTTAGCAGCCCCCAAGGTGACCAGTGTACAAGGGTGGATGATCAACAACCAAGCGTTGAATTCGACAAGGGTAGGGAAGCCGAATAGAGAATCCGAGGAAAGATGTTTTCGTAAAGTCGAGTACAACCTGTGACAAGCAATTAATACGACTTGACCCAGCATTTATGGAGGCGTGAGCGACTCTAACAGGACATTTATTGGACTTCTGCACCCTCGAAGACAAACTGACAACCATGAGTGAGTGTATTAATGGCTAGGGCGTCGAGCATAGAACTAGGGGTGATAGCCCCTTAGACGCCGAGCTCTGTGGAGTAGGTGTCGAACTCCGTTCATAGACACTCAAGTACTCGAGGTTGCAGAGGGAACTTGGCGTGGCCCCGAGGGCTGGTCTCTTCCACTGAACATTAATGACATGAAAATTCAGGTAAAAATCAATCATTACACATGGGTGTGTCTGAAGGGCATTAAATGCTGAGATGATCTAAATGTTATAGCAATCATTTCAAGCCTAGGTATAAATACCTTTCAGAAAAATGAACAAAGGTACGCAAAATTAAACTAGAAAACACACTGAACTGAGCTTGATCCTCCCACCCTTACTGACTTAAGTTTCGGAGGGAATAAGTCGGGCAGACGTTTGACCCCCTTTTCCTAACCTTGTGATTATTTATTTCAGGGTTCACCAATTACACGATCGCTACTTCTAAATAATTGTAGGAATCCCGTGCACACACACAATGAGAAATTACCACAAAAACAGCTTGTGGGGTCCACATAAATTAAGTTTTTTAATTTTTTTTTTGAGAAGGGAATAAGTGGCATTGTTGATTGGACATACGAAAAGAAAGAAAGAAAGAATGGCATACATACAGAAAGTGTGCGAGTTAAGATCATCATCTTCGACTTGGAGCTTTTTACAAATAGGGAAGTAAACATAAAATATCCGTCCACTTGAATGGTGGTCGATGTTACTTTGCCAAATGGCAATAATTATTCTTATTCTAACTTGGTTTTTTTGGTGGTAGACGAGCAATGACCAAGGTCACATAATATCTTATTTAATTATTTATTATGATCATAGCACATATCGTACATGCATTGTTTAACCCTTGATATGCTGATTGGTAGTGGGGAACAATAATGGGTCAAGTTCACTTTTGTATATCAACTATCTCTAGAATTTTTTGGATATATTGGGATTGTAATCCACTTTTATCATATTTTTCTTTATCAGATTGAGAAGGTGATTAGTTGAGTGGACATAAATTAACCTCGACACTACTGACTGTCGGACCATCTCCACTTTTATAGCACAAGAAAACTTGCTCCACTCTTACACAAAATGATCGGTCTAAATTATAGATCTGGAGATTTTAAAATTGAAGTAAAAGTATAATTTAGAATTTTTATTGAATTCTAACAACACAAGGTTGGATTTACTTCACCATGGCATTGATACATTTTTAGGATTGGGTCTTATTATGATTCGGACTTTCAAAGGATCAAATTTAGATAAGAGTTCGTTTGATTCGAATTTTAGTATGATTTTAAAACATTTACTAGAATCCTAATCAAAATTTTTGATAGATTTTATTTGTGCATTTTATATCAAAATTCATTAAAAAAAGCTCAAAAATTAATGTATCTTAGAATTCGAATTCAAATATTCACTCATAAAATATCAATATGTATTGAATTTTAATTTGGATCGCCTTCATATCAAAATTCACTCCTCAGGCCTAATAATAACAAACCTGAGTTGTCTACAATATTGATTTTTTTTTGTACCGTACTAATATTTATAATATTTGTGGATATTTTTATCCTTATTATAGTACTAAAAAAAATGATAAAAATAGTTATCACAACATTAATAAAAATAATTACACAAATATAAATCACTCATAAAATAGATAAATTTTTTAGTTATATTTATTAAACTTATAGAAATACCCATTAAAAAAAATAATAAATCTTTAGACGTACGATACGAAGTCGTAGTCAAGTCCTAACTAAACCAACTAGGTGGGCTTTCGGTGGAAAGTCTAAACGGTGATGGACACGCCTCTGTTCAAATCAAGTTTTGAGCCCAAAGTCACCAATTTTTTCTTCTACGACTTTTGTCACAAGCTGTCATAGTCAGAATGTCGAGCTTTTTCTAATACGTGCTCACAATAGCGTGTGGAGTTATGACCATTAGCAATGTCATTTGGATCTGAAATAATTATATAATTTATTTATTTTATCGATGATTATTATTAATTTAATTTTGAATCTTAATATTTATTCAAAATATATAATTTATTATCAATCAATAATTATAATTGATTAACTTTATAAATCAAATCACCATTTTACGTACAAATAGAGTATTCCGACTTTTACTCACGTTTAAATCAGTATTAATCCTCTAATTCAAGGGTTTGTTTGACTACGGTACCCAAAAAGAATTAAATTTGACTCTCATGCTACCGATAATATTTTTGGAAATTTACATCATTTTGTGGGTAAAACTTTCAATTTTTGAGAAGCAGTCACTTTTTTTGGTAATACTTTACCCCTTTTTAGTATATAACTTGTTATTTTTTGGGGCTATTTTTTAATTTACGATATGGTACTGAATTTGTTTTTGGGATACTCAAGTGTTACCCTTACTCAATGGTCGAGTGCAAGTTAATTGGTTGCTTGGTAGTTTCAAATGGCAAATGAATAATGTTGTGCACACCATCACTTCTCTTATAGCATAAGATGTGAGACAATGAAAGTCATTAAATTTTTACTAAATTTGGTAAAATTTACTAATCTAATGGTCTATATTAAAGTGGTGTACAAAGTAGATACTGAAAAGTGGTGTCCGCAGCCATTGTTTTTTTTGTTTTTTTTTTTTTGTTAAACCATCTAGTATTCGAAAGTCACTTTGCATTCAGACTAATGTGGATTCGAGTTAGGTAGGACCACAAGAGTGGTAAAATTCTCCTTACTGAATGCACCTGCGTTTACAAGATTCGAACTCGAGACCTTAATTAAATTAGAAAAATCATTACCAACTAATATAACATTTGGTAGTGTAATAGCCATTCTTGATGACAGATATACGCGTTGAAAAATTACCCAGGGAGGAAGCACGACTTTGAAAAAGATAATCTGAAAACCTTTCCTTGACCTCTTGCATTGAGGCCAGTCTGCCATGGATTCGTAGACGAAACGTTATCTCCATTGGACGACAACTCCATTTTGCTAGTTTTCTAGAAGAACAATTTTTTCTACGGATTTGTTATTAAAGTAAATACGATTATTAGACTTTAACTTTTTAATGATTAGGAATTCAATTCTGTGATATCTTTTTTCAAAGATTTGAATATAAATACATTAATATCTAATTCAATTATGATATAATCCAAATATTATACATACGAATAGTTTGAGGGATTTTAATTGATAAAACTAAGTTTAAATATACATTCGGGGTGTGTTTATTTTGGGGATAAGAAGGTTATTAGGAGTAGGGTAGATTAAATTAGTATACCAAGCGATTACATATTGAAATTAAACTGATTTTTTTTTATGGACGAATCTGAAACCATCTTGCATGTAATTGATTCAACAAATTTCAAATAATGTTTTGATTTTTTGAAAATTAACTTATATTATAATTCATCGTGTTAAAATTATTTTCATAATTTCTATACAACAAAAATTTTGACCCTAATGATAGTTCATCGAACAATTCCATCGAATAAAATATTTTGTTTACGATACTATTTGGCCTTTCTCAGGATAAATGATTTTGCCCATGTCTTCAAAGTTTGTAAGTGATATATATGTTGGGAAATTCACACATTATTCCCAAACTCGTGAGAAACAAATTATAGGAAAAACACACGCCAAAGAAAAATATTCGATCACACACAAGACAATATTTACGTGGTTCAGCAATTTGCCTACATCCACGACGCTGCAGAAATTTCATTATATTCAAGAAGAAATTACAGAGGGAGATGGGCGTAAAGTATATGCATAGTTACACTACGCAAGAAAAACCCTAATAACCCTCACAAAATAATTCCAGCACACAGAGGCATAAGCCAAAAATCTGCGTTTCTCAAGACAGGCGTCCAGAAGCATAAGCGTGTCGCATCCGGACGTGACTTCCAATGTACTCGTTCTTGCTCTTTCAACCTTCAGTCAATTGCGTCCGGACGCGAGGCCTTTCACCCTCTGGATGCAACTTCCAGTACGCTTCTCCTCAGTCCCAAGCTCCTACTCCATAGACTAAATCTTATAAGCTTTTCATAAAGGCAAAAACTAGGCTCCACAAAAGCCAAACAATTCTCCCACTTAAAGACTAGTTCAGTCACCAATATCAAATGCAATCCTCCAAGAATAGTCCCTCATCCCTGTAACTCATCCTCATGTTCTCAAGCCAAAAGACCAACTAAAGCTGCACATAACTTCAGCTTTTCAATAGTAACACCTTTAGTCAACATGTCTATCAGGTTCTTAGTTCCACAGATTTTCTCAAATATCAACTGATCATCATCAAGTAAGGCCCGTATGAAATGATACATAATCTGAATGTGCTTTGTTCTGGAATAAAATGTTGGATTCTTGGCAAGGAATATGACACTGTGATTATCACTGTAAAGAGTTCCCTTCTGTTTATCTTTACCCAGTTCCTCTAAAAAACTCTGTTACCAAATCATCTCCTTTGAAGCCTCTGACACTACAACATACTCGGCCTTAGTAGTAGAAAGAGATACTGTTTTTTTCAGGTTGGAACCCCAAGACACGGCAGTACCACCTAAGGTGTAAACAAAACCGGTGGTGATCTTCCTACTATCAGTGTCTCCAGCCAAGTCGGCATCAATAAAACCCTGTAACTCCAAACTATCTATGGTAAAACACAAACATGTTTCTGAGGAACCTTTCAGGTATCTCAGAATCCACTTCACAGCCTCTCAATGTTGTCTTCCTGGGTTGCTCTTGTATCTACTCACAACTCTCACTGCAATGGCAATATCCGGTCTTGTGCAAACCATAACATACATATAAGTGAACCAATAGCTGAAGCATAAGGAACCTTACTCATGTAATCATGTTCCTCCTTTGTCTTAGGTGACTGATCTTTGCTGTGTCTAAAGTGACTACCCAATGGTGTGCCAACTGGTTTGGTTAGGTCCATGTTAAATCTGCTAGGTACAGTTTTCACATACTCAGCCTGCGACAGTTTCAACGTGCCCTTGACTCTGTCTTTGATGATTCTCATACCAAGGATTTGTTTTATAACTCCCAAATCCTTCATTGCAAATTGTTTTGACAACTGCTTTTTCATATTATTAATCTCCTCAATGTTGGACCCTACAACGAGCATATCATTCACATACATCAATAGGATAATGTAAGAGTTGTCAAATTTCTTGACATAGCAACAATGATCTCCCTGACACTTGATGTACCCTGAACTGCACATAAAGGTGTCAAATTTCTTGTACCACTGTCTAGGAGCTTGTTTTAGACCATACAGACTCTTTGCTAGTTTGCAAACTAAATTCTCTTTACGTTGCACTGTGAACCCTTCATGTTGGCGCATGTAGATGTCTTCTTCAAGATCCCCATGAAGAAACACAGTTTTCACATCTAACTGCTCAAGATGCAAATCTTCAATAGCAACCATTGCTAAAACTAGCCTAATGGTAGTGATCTTCACTATAGGAGAGAATATCTCAGAGTAGTTAATGCCATTCTTTTGATGAAAGCCTTTTACAATTAGCCTTGCCTTGTACCTCTTACTGCCATCATGCTCAGTCTTCACACGGTACACCCACTTGTTGTGTAGAACTTTTTTCCAAGATGGAAGTACTGTCAACTCCCATGTTTGATTCCCTAGTAGGGAATCCATCTCCTCTTTCATAGATAACTCTCACTTGCTAGAATTCTAATCTTGCAAGGTTTCTTCATAACTCTGCGGTTCTCCACCATCTGTTAACAAAATGTAATTCGGTATAGGTGAAAATTGTTGTGGGGGTCGAGTAGTCCTGGAACACTTCCGAGTCGCTGCTGCAAGTGTAGATGGTTCAGGATCTGATTGCAAAATAATGGGAATAGGCACACTAGACCCACTCTCATCATCACTGTCATCCCTGCATTGTATTGTGACCTCTGGTAGGTCAACAAATTCGGGTTGTTGAGGAGTTGTATCAACAACTGTACTAGGCTTGTCCTTGTACATGGATTTCTCTTTGAATACCACGTTTCTGCTTCTGATAATCTTTCAACTCTGCTCATCCTAGAATCGATAACCAAATGGCTCATCTCCGTAACCAATAAATTAACATTTTATTAATTTCGCCTCAAGCTTGCTGCAAGCATTAGCATCAACAAGAACATAAGAAACACAACCAAAAGTTCTAAGATGAGATAGTTTAACCTCTTTCCCACTCCTAGCCTCCTTAGGTAATCTTCACTTTAATGGGATCGATGGTCCACGATTGATCAGGTACATTGCAGTATTAACTGCTTCGGTCCAAAATACAGGTGGTAGCCCTGCGTGCAGCCTGATGCTCCTAGCACGCTCATTGATGGTTCTGTTCATGCGCTCAACAACAACATTTTGCCATGGTGTCCCAAGAATGGTCTTCTCCATTCTGATACCTTGAGTTGCACAGTACTCCTTGAATCCTCCATCAAAGTACTCTTTCCTATTGTCAGACCTTAAGCATTTTAGCTTTAAGCTTGTCTCCGTCTCAACTAGGGCTTTTCATTTTTTGAACACATCAAATACGTCAGATTTATGTTTCAAAAAATAAATCCATACCTTTCTACTATGGTCATCAATGAACGTGACATAGTATCGAGAACCTCCAAGGGATGTCACTGGGGAAGGTCCCCATACATCTATGTGTACAAGATCCAGCTTTCCTGATTTTAGAGCTCTGCCATTCTTCAAGAAACTGACTTTTTTCTGCTTCCCAAGTATACAACTCTCACATATGCCCAAATCAACTGCTTTCAGTTCTGATAGCTTGCATTTTGACACGAGTTCCTTCATGCTTTTCTGACTCATATGACCAAGCCTGCAATGCCACAAATCTGCAGTACTCTCTACAGTGGTGGTGGCAATAGTATTATTGGAACTATCTTTCATATACAAAGTACCGGTCTTGTTGTCCCTGACCAGCACCAGTGGTCCTTTAGAAACTTTTCAGGTGCTATTTGAGAACACTACTGAGTGACCACAGTCGTTGAGCTGTCCCACTAAGATAAGATTTTTTCTTCAACTCCGGAAAGTGTCTGACCTTCTGCAAGGTCTACACATTCCTATTAGGAAGTGTAATATCAATATCTTCTGTACCCACTATGTTCAGTGTCTGTCCGTCAGCCAAGTATACTTTCCTAAAATCACCAGCAACATAGTTCCGCATGACTTTTCGGTGAGAAGAGGTATGAAAAGATGCCCCTAAATCCAGTATTCAGTCATCAACTGGACTATGAACTGCAAGTAGTAGCGTGTCTTGCACTTCTTCAGCCATTGTATTCACGCCACTGTCTTCCGTCTTTTTTGAATTTTTGCAGTTCTTCTTTATGTGGCAAGTTTTGCCACAATTCCAACAAGTCGTCTACTGCTATCCAGATCTTAACTTGCTCTTACCCATGTTCTTTGATTTTAATCTTTGTCTATTTGAGTTCCTGTCATGTGATCTCCCACGAGTGTCCACATTCAGAGCGAAACTCGATCCCAAGGTCTCACCAGAATCTTTTTTGCACACCTCCTCATCCAAAATTAAATCACAAATATCATCGTAGTTAAGTTTCATCTTATCAACACAATTACTAACAGCCATCCTCATGGCTTTCCAACTGTTTGACAGTGATGCCAATAATATTAGAGCCCGAATCTCATCAGCAAATTCAATTTCAACAGATGACAATTGATTGGTGACAGTATTGAATTCATTTAGGTGTTGGGTAACAAACGTACCATCTGTTATTCTCAGATTGAATAACTTTTTCATCAGATGTACCTTGTTACTCGCAGACAACTTTTCATATATACCTGACAAAGCCTCCATGAGATCTGCAGTGGTCTTCTCCTTGGTAACGTTGTGTGCAACTGATCTTGAAAGGGTCAGCCGAATAACCCCAAGAACTTGTCGGTCTAACAGATTCCAGTCTTCTTCATTCATACTTTCTGGCTTCGTCCCCAATAGTGGAAGATAAAGTTTCTTCCCATAGAGGTAGTCCTCTATTTGCATCCTCCAGTAGTCGTAATTTGTGTCATTGAACTTTTCTATTCTAGACGCCTTTCCTGATTCCTCTACCATTGCTCCCACTCAAACTTAAACCAAGCTCTGATACTAGTTGTTGGAAAATTCGCACGTTATTCTCAAACTCGTGAGAAACAAATTATAGGAAAAATACACGCCAAAGAAAAATATTTGATCACACACACAAGACAATATTTACGTGGTTTGGCAATTTGCCTACATCCACGACTCTGCAGGGATTTCACTATATTCAAGAAGGAATTACAGAGGGAGACGATCGTACAGTATATGCACAGTTACACTATGCAAGAAGAACCCTAATAACCCTCATACAATAATTCCAGCACACAGAGCCATAAGCCAAAAATCGGTGCTTCTCAAGACATGCGTCCGGACGCATGAGCATGTCGCATCTGGACGCGACTTCCAGTGTGCTCGTTCTTGCTCTTTCAACCTTTAGTCACTTGCGTTCTGACACGAGTCATTTCACCATCCAGACGCGACTTCTAGTACGCTTCTCCTTAGTCCCAAGCTCCTGCTCTATAGACTAAGTCTCAGAAGCTTTTCATAAAGGCAAAAATTAGGCTCCATAAAAGCCCAACAATATATTTGGTCGAGAAATGTTATTATAATTTAAAAAATTAATTTAATTTGTTAACATAATGATACGTTAAGTAATAGAGTCCTAATTAATAAAAGAGTTCAAGAATTATAGTCACAACAATATCATTGAATCACATCACTGCCATATCATTAAATTAATTTTTTAGTTCTCAATAACATTATTCATACTTTGTCATTGGAAGTATAAGTTCGAAAAATCAATTTCTAAACTTTTAAACAGATTCTATAATGTCTTATTGTCTTGTTTGTTAATAACTATAAGACTTGGCTATGGTATCGAATAAAATTTTTTAATATTGCACTTCCAAAATTTACTATTTTAATGAGTGTTTCTATAATTTTTGTGGGTCATTCTACAACTAAAAAATGTATCATTTTTTTTAGTGATTTATTACACTTGTAAGTATTTTTACCATTGTTATAGTAACTATTTTTATCACTTTCTTCGGCACAAAAAAAATTTCACTTTTGTGGGTATATAATAAGGGAAGCATTGTTTGTTTTGAGCTTTTTATGACTCAGATTATTTTAAGATTATTGATCAAACGATCGATACTTCCTCCAAAAAAATTTCCGCCCAAAAATTACAAGAATTTTTTTATTTCACTCAATTATCGGTTTGAAGTGATTATAATTAGAATTAGAATTGTGATAAACTTAATTATCAAGTATAAAGTATATATTTTTACTTAAACTTAATTATCAAGTATAAAGTATATATTTTTACTTAAACTTAAGTTTGCTTGAATTTTACAAGTATTCAAGTTGAAGTCAACTTTAAATTGATTGTGAAAATAATAAAGAATAATTAAATTTTAAAAAAAATTATGGTGTCACTATGAGCATGAATAGATAAGAATTAGTTTGTAGACTTAATATAGAAATATTAATTGAGTCGAACTTAAATTTAATTCTCTGGTTGAAGTTATTATGATTAAAATTCAAATTGAGCTGAATTTAACTGCCGAGTATAAAAAAAAAATTCTTGCTTAAACTTAAATTCTATTAAATTTTACGAATATTCAAGTTGAGCTCAAATGAAACTGATCTTAATCTCTCAATAAAATATTTTGGATAATTTTCTCACAAAAGTTATACGAACTCACACTGAAAAATAGTGCAGAGATAATGTCATGAACTTTAGGTAAAAACCTGCAAAAAATAAACAGTTATATTTTTTGAAATTTGAGATAAAATTTATTGAAAATGTTGAAATCATAGATATTTGATCAATAATAATTATATTTTCTTAGATGTTTGAATTAATATGTTCCAAGCGACTTTCATTATATAAAAGTTCAATAATATATTTTATGCATATAAGTTGAATAATGCCGACTTGATCGTTGTATTGTTGAAATTGTATTATATATTGTTTTTATTTATGAACAAATATTTATAATTTTTTAAAAGTAATATAGTACCTTTAGACACGGACAATTATTTGTATACCTATATAATGCACATGTGTATACCTAAATAATACATACATATGTGTGTATTTATTACTTGTTGAAATTTTGGTGGAATACTACTATAGATTAAATCAGATAATCAGATTTGATGCCCCATTATAAGTGAATTCGGATATAGATTAATACTTTTTATTTGTCAGACAAATGAATCGAAGTCAATAACATATTTTTTAATTGGATTCCAATAGATCCAAATCCAATCTGAAATAAGATCCTTTTATAGACATAGTTGCAAAGCCAACGTCTTCACGTTTAACCTTGTGCAAAAAAAGTTGACAAAATGAAAATTACTCCGTGACAGTTATCATTGTGAAAAATGAGTCGACACATGCAATTATAATTCTCAAATCTAAACTGAAAGGTTTGTTTAGTGGTAGCCGCTCAATAAACTCTTTCATAGGCATAAATCAAAGGTTCGAATATTTTAGGATACGTTTATTTCATTGGAGTTATCGTTCATAAATTTACTTACTTATATGAAGATTTAACTTTACAAAAGGTCCATCGATAATTTGGCAAGTGAGCAAAATAAGATACTGGTGTGATCCACTTAAATAACTCTGTTACAAGAAGGGAAAAAAAAAAGTCCCAAATCTGCAACATAAAATGGTAACACATGCAAATTGAAGAACGGAACTAAAGAAACTATAGTTCTTTTTTTTTCTTATAGGAGATGATAACACACAGGACCATCACAAATACCGTTACTTAAAGTTATAATGGTGTAAAATTTTATACACACATATATTTAAACTCATAGTTATCCGATATGAGATAACTCCTACCCTAATCCTCATTCAGGATAACCTAACTAAAGAAACTATAATTTTTTTGATCAAATTAAAGAAAGTATAGTTAGGTTAATAAAAAAGTGGGTTGTAATTGGATCACATGATACTTTTTGTGTAGTATTATTAATAAATCTTAATGAGAAGACTTGATTCAAACACGGCCTACCATTTAAAGATCGATAATATAAAGACCCAAATTAAACCAAGTATGTATAGATTGTAATTAATAAAGCAATAAAAGAAGAAGAAAAGATTCAAGTCAACAATATCACACTAGAAAACAATCCAATCCTACACGACTCTTTGTTAAATCCAACGGTGTAGGTCGTTCCTTTGACCACATCTCTTCCAATGTCTTACCAGTTAAAGACCAATTCCAATGCCCCCAATGGACCCCACAGAGTTGAAAAGGTCAATGTCCCCAACACATCGTTTCAGATTAATAAAGCAAAACCAAAGCATTATATTCCTCCACAGTCCTCGAGAGAACCTCCGTCAAAGTAACAATTGTCTATGTGGTCCGAACTTATTCGTACCTAAGTTTGACGATGAGAATTCCAGAGTGACAAGTCAGTCACCTGCTTTGAACTTTATCACCCCTTTACCTCGCCGATGGCATCATTTTGACCCCTTCTCTCTCATATTCTCTTTTGCACCTTTTTTTTTCTCTCCCTCTTTTTTGGGGGTCGCGTTGATGGTGGTTTTGCCTATAGCCATGGCTGTGGAGCTCATGATGGGTTACAGAAACGAAAGCTTGGTAAAACAAATGGAAGAGAACGCAGTGCAAGAGGCTGCCTCTGGTCTTGAGAGTGTTGAGAAGCTCATCAAATTGCTCTCTCAGTCTCAAAAACAAGAGGGTCAAGTTTCTTCTTTACAGCTTCAAAGATCGTCCATGGATTTAGACACGGATTGCAGAGCTGTTGCTGATGTTGCTGTGAACAAGTTTAAGAAGGTAATCTCTCTCCTGGGTCGAACCAGAACCGGCCATGCTCGGTTCAGGAGGGCCCCAATGGCTTCTTCTACTTCTTCACCTCCAAATCCAGCCACAGAGCACTCCCATGAGGTATCTGAAGTTAAGATTTACTGTCCAACACCAATCCAACAAGTCCTTCCCGCCCATTATCATCAACCTCAGCCGGAGAATCAGGTGGTGATTCCAAGAAATGGGGTGATGGAAAGGAAGGATTCGGTGTCGAAGACGATAAGTTTTTCGTACTCACCGGCGATTTCTCGTGCGAACTCGTTCATGTCGTCGTTGACCGGTGATACTGATAGCAAACAGCTTTCTTCATCGTCGGCGTTTCAGATTACCAATCTGTCTCAGGTTTCTTCGGCTGGAAAGCCTCCTTTGTCCTCGTCTTCCTTTAAGAGGAAGTGCAGTTCGTCGGAAAACGCCGCCTCCGGCAAGTGCAGTGGCTCTTCCGGCCGCTGCCACTGTTCTAAGAGAAGGTGAGCTTCTTCTTCTGCCTCTTTATCACTATATCTACGTTTTTTTAAAAGCTTTAACTTTGATTTTGAACGAATTCATTA
This sequence comes from Ilex asprella, assembly GCA_023539305.1. NCBI lineage: Eukaryota > Viridiplantae > Streptophyta > Magnoliopsida > Aquifoliales > Aquifoliaceae > Ilex > Ilex asprella. The sequence goes on from CM042185.1 coordinate 45,073,678, forward strand.
TGTTCTTTAATTTTCTGTGTTAATTGAAACAGGAAGCTGAGACTGAAGAGGGTAATTAGGGTTCCGGCGATAAGCATGAAGATGTCGGACATACCACCTGACGACTATTCCTGGAGGAAGTACGGGCAGAAACCCATTAAAGGGTCTCCACATCCAAGGTACTCATTTACTTCGTATCATCACTCGGTTCAACTCAATTCATTTTTGTACGATGGGTTTTACTCGGTCAAAACTCGGTTGTTTGATCTTTAAATTTTGTAGTCAATTTGACAGTTCGAAGCTTAAGAATTCTGACTGAATGTCAGTTTCAAACGATCTTACCCACCTTCAAGCTTCGATTTTATTTTATTTGTCACTGTACTCGAACACAATTTCCCAACGTCATGGCTTAGTTTGATTTGTTAATTTTTTTGTTTGATGAATAACAGGGGTTACTACAAGTGCAGTAGTGTGAGAGGATGTCCAGCACGTAAACATGTTGAGAGAGCTTTGGATGATCCAACCATGTTGATTGTTACCTATGAAGGGGAGCACAACCACTCCCTCTCTGTTGCAGAAACAGCTAATCTTATTCTAGAGTCTTCTTAGATCACCCTTATCATCATCGTAATTTCGGGACTAGCCATGGTTGTGCTCTGCTAAGTGTAGGGTACAATCTGAATCATCAGTATAGTCTTTTGTAACACACAGCTGAGTTCAATGACTGAGTTCATTGACTCAGTAGCTCTATCTCGAAGGAGATTATGTGGTTGGGTTAGTTTATTCCTTGTACAACACTGGATTCTCAGCTTTCTCTCTCTCTCTCTCTTTCTCTTGAACTTACTGTGAATTAATTAACAATTAGTAAAAGGAAAGAAAGAGGTGGTATTGGATTTGGTTGCTGATTCACTCTCATCGCTTTTGTTTATTGTTTGCTTTTTTTTTTTTTGTTCTTGTCGTTGGATGCCCCATGCCTACCTAAATTACACTTTGATCCCTTTATTGGTGTCTCTTGTCTCACCTTGCCTAATCAGATATTACAGTTATCACCTTATACCTCTAGTGATTGTTCATTTTACATTACCGCTTTCAACTATCATATTTTTTAAAATGCACCTGCTATTATAGTTTTGGGTTTCATTTTCACCTAGCTTAAATTATGGAAAATGGAAGCATATGTGATTTGGACACTTTTCTTGTATTCAGGAACCTCTATAAGGCAGTGCAACATTGGATTTATCAAGTTGAGTGTAAGTTGGTTCAGATCTTTAGCCATTGAACTAAAAAAAAAAACGTTGCATTCATTCCTCCAAATTATACTACGAATTACTTACGACGACTCGCTAAAACATAGGTATTTACTTATATGACGACTCGCTAAAACATAGGTATTTACTTATATCAAAATACTTGCGATCGAATATAAAATATTCAAGTTTCCTGTTTTCGAAAACAACACACTATTGGGATACCCATATGGATATTTTCATCCGAAACATGTTGGAAGCTTAGTTTTGGGAATATCTGCCATCCAATTCACACAGTTGAAGGGCATTAGGAGAAGTTAAATAGTTGATGGGATAAAGTGATATTAAAAACATAATTAAAAGAGTTAAAGTGTAATTTATCCTAAAAATAAACATGAGGGAAGGGCTCGGTCAAAAAAAGATGTGGAATTGGTGGAACATGTCGTGTTTGGGACGGTTGACCAAGAAAAAAGAGTAGTTGGCAGTTGGGACGGCCAATTAACTTGAGGTAGATGAAGTGATGGGTGGTGAGAGAGAGAGAGAGATTTTAGTTTTTAATGCAATTTTATGATGATTTGGTTTGTTTTTCTGGAAAATGGTTGGGTGAAGGGTAGAGAAGAGTGAGAATGAGAGAGATGGCTGGTGTGGAAGAGCTTGAACCTCACTTTCACTCTAATGGCGAAGTCAAAATGGGTGGGTGGAGTGATTGATAAGTTATGACCATGTGGGCCCTACGTTGTTCCCATTTTCGTTTTTGCTTTTTCCTTTGCCATTGCCCTTGCTTAACGTCAACCCTGATGAGGATGAATGGTCTCCCAAGTCATTGATCAATTATCTTTTGTTTTTTCGGCTTCTGTCGTTTGTCATTTGTCGTCTTCTTGGGGCTGCTCTTATTCAAACCATGAATGGTATCAGATTTATTCATATTTGTTTTCTTAATTTATAGATTATTAGACTAATCAATCGATGGTGTTTAAAAAAAAAAAAAACAGGCCACATGGTAGTCTGTTTTTGGAGTATAAAGTATCCGAGATATGTCATTCTACTTTCTCAACTGCCATCTCTGGAATTTTAATCCAATGAACTTTTTTTGAAATATAAATTAATATTTAAAGAAAAAAAGTAAAAAAATATAATCAAACACCAAAATTCAAATTATGTCCGAAAGTCATATAAGATAATTTTCAACTTAATCTATAATAAACAAACATGCAAAAAAACAAAAAAAAACAATTACGATCTAAGAAATTATACACGAAAAATAGAGACACGCCCACACCAATGTGTTTCCCTTGATATCATTTGCATCAAGACTTTCATCCCAATGATGTAATGCAAGATTTGCTTCCATATTTTGCTAGTATTGCAGTATTCATCTATGGAATTTTCAGACTCAAATAGAGACAAAGCTATCATTTCCATCCATTTCATCAGATGCATCTCCACGGCCTTCAATGTCATTGTAGTTCTATTCTATTTGGCTTTGGAAGGCATTTAGGCTCGCATTTTTCAGCTGCTCAAAATTTCAGGGAGATGAATGTAAAGATTGATGTATTGCATGTTTTGTCTCAAATGGACAGATGACCACCTTAGTATTGGTATCTTCCATCTTCCATCTTCCATCTTCAATACTTCAAATTGGTTTTCACAGTGAATTTTCTTACCAAGTGCTAATTGAGCTTAATTCCTTGTTCTTCTATGCTTTGTGCAATCCTTTTGTATGGTTTCTTGCTTTTCACTTGAAGCCATGGACCAATGTCGTTTGTGGCAAGTTTATTACTATGTTGTGACCAAGATGGCCACACTTGAATCATATTGTCTTCAGATCTCCATACATCACCCGTTGCTTATATTTACTGATGAACATGGGAGACTAGACGTTTGGAGGTATTAATTTGTACAGAGTGTGGCAAATATCCCTTTAGATCTATCCTTAGTTTTTATCATCTGCCTAATCGTGACCCCTATTTTATTAAGGATGGTAGAGTTGTTGTACTCTATTGGAAGAGTCAACTTCTTCTCTTCACTCTAGACCCTACTCACCAATATCGCCAACACTTCTTCTCGCCAATGCAGATTCGTTGTCTCATTGACGCACCATCTCCAACCTTCTCTCACCTTAACTCACACCTACAAAAGTCCCCCACGTTATTCTAGTTTGTTCTCTTCCCCCTTTTTTGGCTTGTGGTGCCTGCAGTCATATACGCACATCAGCTATTTGTTTTTTTGCAAATTGGAAACTAGTGAACTAGACGAGCCACAAGACAAAAACACTAAACCATTTCCACACCCAAAACTCAACCCATTGCCAATAGCTTCACAATCACCCCTCATCTCTATGTTCCAAAACCTCCATTTCCTACCATCGTCTCGCTACTCCAATACGTGAACTTTTTGTCCCAATCTTCACAACAATTCCACTAACCAACAAGCACCTTCTCAAACAATAAGCAAACAGTGCAGGGGCGGCTCAACAGCATAAACAAAAAACTTGGGCTTTAGGTCCCAAATTTTTAAAATGCCTCATAATTTTAAATACATTATTCACCAAAAAAAAAAGTTTAAATCCTTTAAATTTTAAGCCCAAAAAAAAAGGCTCTAAAAAATTAAGTACAGTCAAAATTTTTATTGTAATAATTTGGGTCCATGATTCAATTTATAATATTAGAAACCTAAAAATAAATAAAAAATAAAAAATACCTACAAGTCAACTCATATTTACTTCAACCCCCTCTCTCTCTCCGTAAAAATAAGTAAAAAACATTAAAAAAAGTTAAAATTAAATATTCTCTCTCCGGTAAAAAATAAAAATATAAATAAAAGTTAAAATATTTTTACCGACAATACTAGTACGTCCCTCTTTTGTTTCTCTCTAACATAATAAATTAAAAATAAATTTATTTTTTAAAAAATTAATATTAAAAACAAAAAAAAAACCACTCATTTGGTACTTTCACTTGAAGCTTCAAATTGCCTTGAGCCACCCTGAAAACACCCATCTTAACATACAATAACAAGTCTCTTACAAAAATGTCTGTTATCTTATGGCATAACGAGGACTCCGACAGAGAAGGAGGATTTGAAGATGAATCAACAAGCCCCAAAGCCATTCTGTCCAAATAAGAAGAAACCAGAATCAGAAGTCCCTAGGCCAATGCCATTATCTTCGAATCTTGGAGCATCTCCAACCCACCTCTCCAAAATGGTTAAATAAAATATACTTGAACATTGAGTAATGCTATTGAGACATAATTTATTGACAACATTCAGTCTGACATTTTGATTGACTGTGAGCTCCATTAATATTGGAACTTGGTGTTGATTCAATAATTTTACTGAAATAACATCATTATGTCAGCAAATTAAATCAATTTTTTAGATTCAAATATGATTACTCTTAAATATTACATTCTTTACTTTAGCTAGTCACTTTTATAAGTTTACTCCAACCACATTCACTATTTTAGCTAACTATTTTACTCAACTTTAACTAACTTCCAATAATTTAAAAGAAATACAACATATATATAAAGAGATAAAGAGAGAAAGAGGTAGACAGAGAATTTAGAGGTGCTAAATGACTCTCCACATTTACAGAGTCATTTGAGTGAAATAGGAAATAGATAGTGGGTTGGTTGGAGAGTGCTTTTAATGTTTGACTATCTAAAATAGTTAAAAGAGAGAAATTAGAGAATGGGTTGGAGATGGAGCATCTCCAACCTAATTCTCCATTTTAATCACTCAAAATATATTTAAATATTATATTTTATATTTTAGAAAGTCACTTTTAAAAATTCACTCCAATTATGTTCTTTATTTTACTTAACTACCACTACAAAAAATTGGTTTTTTAGCCGCAAAAATTATTGAGGACAAATGCATAAAAATTGTTACTATATACTTTAGAAACAATATTTCTATTGTCACTAGGCTGCAACAATATGTGTGTGGCTAAATCATTTAACTATCATATTTCATTGTTGCCACTAAAGGTAAATTTTTTAGCTGCACCATGAAAAATGCCACTAAATATGAAATTTTTAGCCGTCATAATTATTGTAGCAAGTAAACTAAATTTTACCACTAAAATATACTATATCACCACTAAAAGTCCGATTAAAATCTGTCTTTTAGTGACAACAATTAATTGCGGCTAAAAATATACATTTTATCTACAATTAAAATCACCACTAAAATTTCAAACATAATTTTTTGACAACTAATTGTCCTCACTAATTTTTTTTTTATCAAGAAAAAATTACTACAATAAAATGAACAAAGAAACCTATTGCATATTTGAAAGAATTTATTTTTCAATATTTTCAAATTTCATGTACCTTTTTTTTTTTTTTGATTAAAATCAAGTATTACAAGAAACAGATTTTACAAGAATCAAAACAACCAAGAGCCTAAAATTCAAAGGCTTCAATCACTCCAAAAAAACCAACCAATCCGTACAGTCTTCAATCCCCTTGTCCAGAGACATAAAAAGACAGTATAACAGTCTTCTTCCTTAAAACTTTGGTCTAGCTGTTGCAGCTTCCTGGCTGATCAAAGATTACTTTCTAAAAATTCTAATCAATCTCAACATTCTCACTAGGGGGCCTTCATTCCTTACAAGTTTTGTTTTTTGATACAAGCTGAAAACCAACAAAATCAGCTAACTTCTTCCAGACTAACTCAACATTTTCACAATCAATAAAAACATGACCCACAGAATCCACATCTCTGCAACACAGTAAACACCTACTGGTTTGTCCCAAATACAAGCCATGAAAGCAGTTGAGCACATTTAACCAATCCCAGAACTTTCAATGCCGGTTTGCCTCCAAAAAGGCTAAAACGGCCTTGTTTCAAGCAAAGCTACACTGGGGTGTGTTTCACAGCAACTTCAGGGCAATGAATAAAAAGTAATTAGCAGCGCATTTATTTCAGCTTTCCTCTTCAATTCCTCATTCTCCTTCTCTAGTTGTCAATGGATGCGCTATCCAGCTGTAGATGTTGTGGGCTTTGGACCAGCCCCACAACCACGTATGTATCCTGATTTTTCCGGACTGAGCACTGCTTCAAACCTCTGATCCTTAGTCATGGGGCTAGCTCTGTCCCCCATTGATTGATAGCCTCTAGCCTTTTAAGGTCGCTCTATATTTGGAAAGATTACAATCTATCAATTTAGCATTATGTAAAAAGATATTTCAAGGAAATGGAAAAGCATAAGATAACTTACATAGACTCAGTTATTGATTTTACCTCGGATTTGTAGCCCATACCATTTGCAATTGCTGACTCAAGATCTGCACCTGAATGAACGGCCTGCACAACGATTACAGTTCGACAAAAGTTTTTAACTTGTCATAAATGACAACATATGTGTATAGAAGGGTAAAGAAAACATCTGAGGATGAGGTTTCTGATTAATTGCACACACTCACACACTCTCTCCCCCCCCCCTCCCAAAAAAAAAGCACAAAAAGAAATATTTCTAACTGAAAAATTATATCATAAATTTACATGAAGTATACTATCAGTCACAACAACAGATTCCAGACTCAATTACTCCACTGTGGCATTGACTCATTTTAATCATTTAGTCTCAGCAAATGCAAATATATATCCACGCAGATTGTAGATATTATACTATAAGTAACACCCTTAAAAAATTCCATTATGATACAGCTTAATAAAAAATTGAATAAAGAAGTTTATGGAGGTAACCTTCAATGTTCTCATGTAACTCCCCAAATCACGCAAAAGACCATCCTTTTGATCTCTCCTAAAATTCGGCTCACAATGGATGGCACAATCATAACTTAAAAGACGTTCTTTAGTTATTCCATTATCATTAAGGGTTTTCTAGCAATGTTATCAGAACCGGACCGGTCATCGAACCGGCTAGGGGACTGGGTCAATGGTTCACTGGTTCAACCGGTGGGTAACTGGTCGGACCGGCCATATAATAAAAAAATAAAAATATATATAATAATTTTACTAAAAAATATAAAATATGTCTAAAATACATACAATTTGTCATACAATTAATAAAGTTAAGTAAAAGAAATATTCTTGAGAAATAA
>CM042185.1:45123058-45135881 GCA_023539305.1 Ilex asprella
ATTATGCATGTGAATTTTGGAGAGAAAAGAGAAGAAAAGAATGAAGCATTTAGAAAGTCGAAAAGAAAAGAGTAACAGTTGAATTTGCTCCGTCCATTAAAATTCCTGAACTATCGTTCAACTTGCTCTATTTTTATTGAGGAGAATTAGAATTGAAGGCGAGAATGTATAATTTTGTAATACTTCATATGATTATGATAAACTCGAACCCCAAACCAATCCCTCCCACCGGGGCGGTTAAAGAGTTCCTTCATTAATTAAGACTACTTATTAATTCTCCCTGGATAAAACCAAGTTTTCATTGTGTTGTTTGTCTAAATTTTACTCTAAAATTATAAATCATGATAATATTTTAAAAAGTCATAACATTTTCAATATTTTTAACTTTAAAATTATTTTGATGAGGACCTCGTTTTTGCAAGTAGTTTTAAAATACTTTTAGTTTATGACTAACGATGAGTTTTAAATATATAATTTTTATTTTAAGGATATTATCCCAATACTAAGCCAATTGTGTACCATGGCTTTAGTGTTTTTCAAACTTGTTTTAGCATAGGAATTCCCTAATAAGCTAAATATAGCCAGTGTTAAATAAATTGGAAATATGATAAATCGACTGTTCATGACGTACATGCACATCATCTGTGTTACGTGATCAACTTATGAAAAAGAAATTTTGGCCCCACAACGTCTGTACTCTACTAACTGCTCGCTTTCCCTGTTTGCGCCACCAAGGTTTCATGCTTACTGCTGTGTTTGCTTTAGTATTAGGAAAAGATGATTGAAAATAATAATGTGAAGGACATCTTATTTCTCCTATATTTATATTTAAATGTCTATTTTAAGTCCGATATTATTATTTAAAAATAATATCAATTCAAATGAATAATGTATTTAATATTATGTGCGACCTCTTAAATAATTTCATTTTTTTTGTGGGTTTAAATAATTCAATTGGAATGTATTTGACTAAAAGATATTTTTACCCTTAAATATTTTAAAGGTTCTTTAATAATTTAATATTTATACTATCATTCAATAATTCATCCAAATAAAATATTGGATGTAATAAATCTGGGATTCATTACTTTTTAATACTTGAACCAAATATATGATGAGGTTAGTTTAAGGATCGGATGGATGAGTAAGGGATATACGACATTATCTAATCCGATCTTTTTTAATGTTTAAACCAAACACACCCCAAGTATACAAAATTACCGAGTATGGTTTTGGTATCAAAATTTGCGATTTAATGGGGTAAAATTATCTTTCAAATCGGTTAAACTATAGCTGAAGAAGATTATTTTGAATCGATTTCGAATATTTTTCAATTCCATTAAATGATAATTTTGACTTGATTGAGTCATAATTTAATCTGATTAAATTAAATGGACCTACCAGAACTAACTAAATACTCACTGAACATGACCTACACACAATATAAAGAGTAATTTTATTTGAACCTAAAAATTTGACCTAATTTGCTGACATAATGATGTGATTTCATAGAAATCATTGGATCAACACTAATTTTCAATTTTTTTATAAACCCACCTATACACGCTTCTAAATGAATCAATTTGTTATAAATTAAATAAATTTTAATACAACATAATTTAAATACACGAATTTAATATAACACAATGCATTGCAACGCCTAAACTAAAGCAAGCACCGTTTCTTCAATGGAAAATATTATATTTATCAAATTTTCTTATTAAATTTTTTATTTTAAATGATGTGACGTAATTTTTATCATTAAATATTAATAAAATTCACTTATATAATGATAAAAATTTATATCTCATCATTTGAGATAAAAATTTAATAAAAAAAATTAGTAACCCTACCATTAATCTTCTTCAATTTCATAAGAGTGGTAGGAGGGATGGTACCAATAATGCAGATCCAGTCCATTGTCAGCTAAAAAAGTGAGTAATACCACTGGAAAATAAGACAGAGACAAGAAGACTAGTCCTTAAAATGTCATTAACCTATTGTTTCTTCTGGGTTGTTTATGGGTCCCTTTCCCACCACAGAACACTTATCTTCAACTTTGTATCTTCACTTGCACTTGCCCTTTTAATGGGTTGCGTAAGTGTTGAGTTCAAAAAAAAAAAAAAAACTTTGTATGGCTGAGGGGAAGCCCTTTGTTAGGGCCCTCCTGCTTCAAGAGAGGACATATATTGGGTCATGGTTCATTAAAATATGGATCTTTTTTATTAATTTAATGTATTATAACTTTTAAATGAGTAACGAGTTGCAACCAATAATAAAATACATTATTAATCTAATAAAAAAGATTAATTAAATTAATAAATAAAGTTTAAGTAACATTATTCATATATTAGTTGTAGTTGACTATTCCACTTTTATAAATTCACGAAAAATTAACGGGGTTTTGGTCTATTGATATTATTTGTCTTGTGAAGATTTTTTATTCTTAAAGTCAATGATTCAAGTCACCGTTTCTTCCTCTCCCTTTTTTGAAAAAAATAATATAAAATAAATCCGGGGAAAATGCACCCCAAATGTTTTTATCAAGAGTAAAAATGATATTTTGCCATTAAATTTTTGCATGATAAAAAAAAAGGTCAAAATCGTGTTTGGTCCTTAAAATTTAAATTCCTTCGTTAAAAATCCAATTACTATTTGTTTGATAAACAAGTAAACATTTCAAACTTGTCCCGAAATTGGCAATTATGGATATTAACCAATCATTTTTTATACGCAATGATTAATTATTATTATTATAAGTCTCATACCTAATGATTACAATTAATTTTGAAAAAATTATTAACTTACTCAAAAGAGAATTTAAGGATAAGTAGGACGAATAAAGACCCAGCATGCCTATAAAAAAAGACTTGTCTACGGTATCCAAAAAAAAGAATTTGGATACTATATCGATTTCTATTCAATTCATACAATTAATATTTAGTGTCATCCAATTAGCATTCAATGTATGAAATTAATATTTAATTCATCAAATTAATATCTAATATCATCCAATAAATAATAAATTCATCAAATTAATAAGAAATTAATATACAGTTAATCAAATTATGTAATGCCCCAAAATCTACCTTGAAAATGCTGAAAAATAGAGGATTCTCGTGTGAGCGCGGGTAGAAGTATATGTCTTTGAATTACAATTCGATTTTGACTTAGTTAGAAACTAATTTACAAATTTTCGTAAAATATAATTTTGTATACCTTAAAGTGTAGTTTTTACTATAAAAATTTCAGGTGAATCAGACATTATGGTAAAAAGTTATAGCCAAAATATTAAGGTTATGTCAAATTCATTTCTATTCAAATCCTCTCCAAAATAGGTTTTAACTCTAGAATACTTCTAATACAACTCATATAACATCTTCCAATGTTTTTCGACTTTTCAGATTTAATGGAAACCTTATTTTGACCTAAAAATATTTATAAAATTACTTAACCACCCTTCTCAAATTTAAACATCTTCATAACTCAATTTATCTCAAACGTAAATTTTGATCAACTCGAATTTCAATATGTAGAAAAATAATTTTTAATCTGCTTGAATTTTAATTGAATTTTATGTTGAAATATTGTTTGAGGTTTATGTATGGGCAATTTTTATATTAGTTTATTATTAAATTGATGAATTAAATATTAATTTTATGTTAATTTGTAAGACTCAGTATTAAAATTAAATAAGAATAATATTATCTTAAGAGTTCTCCTAAAATGAACAAAATGATGATAAAAACTTATAATCATTGTTGAAATATTGATTTGATTCGATTAAAATTCACATTCGAGTTGATTAAATTTAATTTTTTTACATATTAAAATTTGAGCCAATTAATTTTTTTATGTGTTAAAATTCGAGTTGATTTGAGCTCAACCTGAGCTACTAGAACCTAGCACTGATTAAAATTCAATTCAAATCAATTAAAATATTTATTTTTTTACTTTATAAAATAAGTGCTAATTAAAATTTGATTCATGTTGATTAAAATTTTTTTTTTGTGTACTAAAATTTGACTCGATTAATTTATATATATATTTTTTATGTATCGAAATTCAGGCTTATTAAAATTCAATGCGAGTTGATTAAAATTTGATGAGAACTAACTAAAAATTAAATTGAAATTTAATCAACTCAAATTATAATAAGTAAAAAAATATAATTTTTAATAAACTCGAATTTAAATACATAAAAATAAATGTTAGTTCAAATCAAATTTTAATCAATAAAAAAAATCAATCGAATCGATTCGAATTATAAAATTTAGCTTCATCCAATTAGCATTCAATATAACAAATTAATATTTAATTTTATCTAATTAACATTCAGTTCATCAAATTAACATAAAATTATTATTGAATATGAAATTGAATTTGAATACAAAATTGAAGATGGATTTGGGGTTAATTTGATAGAATTAAAATTTAAAACGATGAAATCAAATTTTAATTTTTTTTGTTTATATAATGAGTTGGATCTCTATTGGATTAAATTGAATATTAAATTGATGAATTTTAATATTAATTTTATAAAATTGATTGTTAATTTGATGAATTAGAAAAAATTAAATATTAAATTCATGAATGTTAATGTTCATTTAATAAAATTCACGATCAATTAGATTTTTAATTTGATTAAATGAATTTTAATAAATAAATTTAAAGGTGAATTTAATGAAAGTGATGGTAAATTTGGTGTTGATTAATGAATTGGATCTTAAATGGATGAAATTTAATGTTAAATTCATGAATTTTGAGTTGATAAGATAGAACGTTAATTTGATATTAATTTAATGACTTAGATCAAATTTATGTTAATTTGATAAAATTCGCTATTAGTATGATATTAATTTTATGAAACTATAAATAAATTAATTAAAGGTGAATTTGATTTTAATATTATTAAATCAAATGTTAATTCAGTATTTATTTGGATGAAATTAGATGTTAAATTTGGGAATATCAATGTTAATTTTTTAAAATTAATGGTTCATTTGGTGTTAATTTAATAAAACTAAAATTTTAAATTGATAAAATCTAATATTAATTTGGCGTTAATTTGATAAATTGGATCTCAATTGTATAAAAGTAAACATTAAATTCTTGAATTTTAATGTTTATTTTATAAAATTGGTATTCAATTTGGTGTTAATTTTATGAAATCAAATTTTAATAAATAAAATTGAAGGTGAATTTTTTATTAATTTGGTGAAATTGAATTTTGAATTGATGAAATTGAATTTTATGAATGTTTGTGATCTATCACTGGAACTTGAGATCTTTGACAAAGTTATTCTACTCTCCACCAAATGTGGTTCCCTCACCCAAATTTGGAAATTTATAACTAATCTTATTGAAAAAGGGTAAGTTACAAACGTCTATGATCAGTCGCAAGTTCACAAGAGTGAGTTTTACTGAAATCGAAAGATTGGTGATCGATCACAATTATTTCAGATAATATTAACACCATATTGGTTAAATTTAATATTTTTAAGAATAATATTATCATTATTGTGATAAGATTTACCAAAATCGTAGGCAATTTATCACAATTAAGGGTAGACTTTATCACATGTGAGGATCAATTTACAACAAGTAAAAGTATATTTACGACCTTTGAGGGTCAAGTTACATTAATTGTGGATAAATTTATCATAATTAAGAGCAGATTTGCCTCATTTGAGGGTTAGTTTACCACACTTAAGGGAAAATTTTCCACTGTTTTAAGTAAGCGTACCAGATTTATGGACATATTTATAATTTTAGAGTCGATAATATTTATGACCTATGTGGGTAAGTTTATGATAATCAAAGGTAAATTTACTATAGTTTAGGGTTAACTTAGAATGATTATGGATAAATTTACTAGTACATAGGTTAAATTTACTTTCATTTTGGTTAACATTATGATAACCGTAAATAATAATACAAATTTAAAAGTATTATTTTTTTTTACTTCCAAAATGTTTGCGATCTATCTCAAGAGTTTGAGATCTATCGTGAGGTTGCAGAGTTTTCCTCATCCAAATTTGGTAATTTATTGAAAAACGGTAAGTTTAGAATCGATCACAAATGTCTATGATCAATCAGAAGGTCACTAGAGTGAGATTTAACAAAATTATAGGCAATTTACCACAATTAAGGACAGATTTATCACATTTGATGGTCAGTTTACAACAATTATGTATATATTTGAGTTTAGAGGTTAATTTATGATTGTTTTGATTAATATTATAACAACTCTGACAACGAAGCATAGCTCGTGTGGTAAGACGCTTCCCCTACAATCGTCAGGTCGTGGGTTCGAGTCACTTAAGGGGGGAGCTGGGGAACCACTGTTGATCCTCATTTAAAAAAAGAAAAAAATATTATAACAACTCTGGATAACATTGCTAGGATAAATGATAAATTTACGACAAAAAGAGGTTAAGTTAAAACCATGGTGAATAAATTTACCACAATTTGAAAAAGGTTACAACATCAAAGAGAAAATTTACTATACTTTTGGGTTAAATACAATGATTGTAGGTAAGATTATTAGTATATAAGACAATTTTACTTTTAATTTGGTTAGTCTTACAATATTCGTGAGTAATTTTACATACATATACAACATCTATGAGATGCACTAGTGATGTATTTACAACAAATATGGTTAAAAGTGTCAATTAATATTTTTAACATAATATTTGTTATATTTAATATCGTTAAGGATAGTATTATCACCGTTGCAGTAAGATTTACCAAAACAGTGAACAATTTATCATAATTGAGGATATATTTACCATATTTGAGTGTGAGTTACAATAACTGTGGATAAATTTACATATTTATAGGACAATTTATGATTATTTTGGTTAACATTACTATAAACCTCCACATGTTTATATTAATATAGTAATGTACTTGTTTAGTAATTCTTATATTGGTAATGATGTACGCATGAATTATGTAGAGTTTAAGAGTAGAAATAAAAATATTAGTCGAGGAAATAAGGCATGTTGTAGAAGTTTAGAAGTATTCCGGAATGAAAGCACATTTTAGGTAAAATTTGAGTAGAAAATATTTTGGACACTTTCTAGTATTTAGACCATAACTTTTTACCCTAATTTCTAATTTATCTGAAATTTTGACAGTAGATAGTAGACTTTCAGAGCTACAAAAGAGTATTTTCACAAAAATTTTTCAAATCGACCTCTAAACAGGCCAAAACTTCACTTGAAATTCCAACAAAAACTGGAATGACATTCGAATGCCCAATGGACGTTCGAACGTAAAACAGTCAATTACCCCAGTGACGTTCAAACGCCAAATGACGTTCGAACGTGACTTACGGATCTCTGATGTAAATGTAAAAATACTGAGAGTAATCAACGTTCGAAGTTCAAAGTGACGTTCGAACGTGAGTCATTAAATTTCACTATTAACGTTCGTACGCAAAATGACCTTCGAACGTGACTTAAAAGTCTGGGTTCCAGATTCACGATATGTGGACTATTTCTTCCAGTATAAATACTTAAGGCCGTCTCCCTTAACCCCATTTCAACACTTCTAATCCTAGGAAGCTTTAGAAGAGAGAAAAGAAAGGGAAAAACACAAGATCAAATGGGAGTTTCACATTTGATTTAGATCAAAGCGCAAGTTCTTTAATAATATCAAGGTAGGAGTTTTCTTCCATTCTTGTTCATTGATGTTAGAGTTAATAAATATGTATGTTTGGACTCTAAATGATATGTATTTGCTATGAGTTCCTTGTTTCTTAATATTTTTGCAAATTTTAGCATGTTTTGAACAAAGTGATGGTTGGGGAAACATCAAACCCTAGTTTTTGAGGAATGTGGAATTCTCTCTCAATATTAACTAACTCTTGGTGTTAAAAACTCTAGAGTTTTGTGTTGAGTAATATAATGATGTTAGTATGATCTCTTGTACCTTTCCTTCAATTTGGTCCGTTGGGGACATCACTTTTGAGAATTGGGGATTTTTCTTGAAAATTGCTTTTGAAATGGGAACTTGTAGAATTGTTGGGTATTCGAGAAAATAGTTGGTATTGTATTGCTTGTATGGCTATTCGGACGAATTTGAGGATGAAAGATTCCGTGTAAGGATGCTCATCCCTTCTCATGAGATTCCTTGTAAGGATGTTTGAGAAACCAAACCTTGGGGGTGAGAGGTTCCTTGTAAGGGGGCTCATACCAAAGAAAAACTAAATTTTGAGGGTGAGAGGTTACTTGTAAGGATGTTTATTCCTTCTCATGTGGTTCCTTGTAAGGATGCTTGAGAAATCAAACCTTGAGGGTGAGAGGTTCCTTGTAAGGATGCTCATGCCAAAGAAGACAATATTATATCTGGTGTGGGAAATAGTTTATATTTTGGGAATGGATAGTTATTGGAACTTAGTTTTATTGTGCATTTCAATTACTGTTGCTACTTAAACTTGAGATCCATTGTAAATTGTCTCTGTTTTACTTCAAAAATTATAAATATTATTTGTGAAATGAGACCGGCCATTTTATATGCTTTTATAAACCTTGTTCGAGTTTGGGAGGAATGTTGCTATAGAGCTTCGTGCTCACCCCCTACAAACAACATATTTCAGGTTTGTGTCTAGAGGAGGAGCTCGGAACTGACGAACTGGGACATTGAGAAGCTCTGATAGTGGGAGATACGAATCCCGAGGTGGATGCTTAGAATATACACTTTCTTTTATTCTAGGCTAGAATATTCATTTGGAACCTTGTAAAGTCTAGTCTTCTTTTGTTATTTTCGATGCGCTACATTAGTTAATTTTTGAATTGTAAAAGCCGAGATGGGTCTATTCTTTTGGGATAATGATGTAAATTCTATGGATAACTTTATGAAATCTTATTTATTGATGGATTATGTTAGTGCTCTCATGATATAAATGATTTTAAAATGTAATGTCATCCAGGGTGGTATTTGGGGCGTTACAATTATGATAATTTTGAGTAACATTACGGGATTAAGGATAAATTTACTAGAAAGGTAAATTAAGTTAAAATCATGGCAGATAAATTTACCAATATTAGAGTAACATTACAACATCAAAAAAATTTTTTATTATAACTTAGGGTTAAGTTAGAATGATTGTGGATAATGTTACTAGTATATAAACTAATTTACTTTCATTTTGGTAAATATTACGATAACCATCAATAATAATACAAACTTAAATGTAAATTTACAACATAAGTGGGATGCACTACCGTATTTACAACAAATGTGATTAGAAGTGTCAATAATACTATTACCACTATAGTGGTTAAAATCTGACCACGTCTTTAGTAATTTTACTCATTACTGTTGCAAATATTTTCACTATTGTTGTAATTTTGTTAATTATTGTTGTAAATTTTCTACTACTACGATAAATTTTTCACTGATATTGTAATTTTATCCACTACTATAAATTTACCTTTGATGTTGCAATTTGGCTATTATAGTTGTAATTTTGGTCACAGTTGTTGTAAATTTAGAATGATTGTGGATAATATTACTAGTATATAGACCAATTTTACTTTTTTTTTGGTTAATGTTATGATAACCATGAATAATAATACAAACTTAAATGTAAATATATGACATCGGTGAGATACACTAGTGCCGTATTTACGACAAATGTGATTTAATGTGTCAATTATACTTTTACCACTATAATGGTTAAAGTTTCCTCACTACTTTAATATTTTGTTCATTACTGTTGCAAATTTTTCACTGATGTTGTAATTTTACTCACTATTGTGGTAATTTTGTTCATTACTATTATAAAATTTTTCACCACTGTTATAATTTTGTCCATGACTACTATAAATTTCCTATTACCGTCGTAAATTTTTCATTGATGTAATTTTGTCCGCTGCTGTGATAATTTTACTCATTACTATCGTAAATTTTTTAATAGTGTTGTAATTTTGTCCACTATTTTGGTAATTTTTCTCACAACTATTGTAAACTTAGAATGATTATGGTTAAGGTTATTAGTATAGATCAATTTTACTTTAATTTTGATTAATATTATGAAAACCGTGAATAATAATATAAACTTAAAGATAAATTTACGGGATTAATGAGATACATTAATGTCGTATTTACGAAAAATATGATTAAAGTTGTTAATCGTATTTTTACCACCGTACTGGTTAAAGTTCGCTCACTACTGGTATACATTTTTCATTGATATTATAATTTTTTCAGTGAAGTTATAAATTTGTCACTAATGTTATATATTTTTTTTACTATTATTATAAAATTTTCACTACTCATGTTTGTATATAAAGATAATATAAAAAAGCAGTCGATGAACCTGGTTGCCTCACCTTTTGATTTTATATGTGACAGGATCTACTGTTTTTTGTGCCCAACAACTTTTTAGTATGGGACCAGAAAATTAAATGGTTGTATCGGAGATAAGTCTAAAAAACATAGGACACCTAACAATCGCCATGACAATAATGTAAAGGACCCTCTACTTTATGTCACTAATTATAAGATAGAAATGAGACAGGGCTGCCCATGCAAGTGGGCACAGGAGGAGATTTTTGAATACTTTGGGAACCAACCAGTTTCTCCATCTTCATGAGTTAAGGATAAGATGTACTACGACAAATTGCTTAAGTCCAAGGATTAGACCGTCATGACTTTTCAACGGGACTCTTCACATGCATTATTTATTTAGAAACAAAGGAAGATTGTGGTACCTTAAATTTACAATTTTTTTTAAGTTACACATTTTATAATAAAATGTTGAAGTGACAACCGAAAAAAATGACAGAAGTTGTAATTTTTAAAAATAAAATTAATATTTTTTTTGATCAAGTTACACATTTGAAAAATAATAAAAGTTAGCTTAAAAAATTCCAATTTTTTGGTATAGACTGAATTTTTTTTTGATACCATAAAACACGATATCGATTTTAGTCCCCGACAAAAAATAATGATTCGGCATGGATTAGTTATAGTTTTATGTGGCTCAAATTACGAATTCAAAAGATCAATTACAACACAATAAGAGCTAAATTACCGTTAGAAAGAAATTGACAGGATTCTAACATTTTGAGGTTGAATCTAAGAAATCCTATTTTAATATAATAATCAAATCGAATTAAATTAAATTGTAAACTCACCCAATAAAATATTTTATTTTTAATTTGGTACCAAAAAATAATACCCAAAAATATTGATAATAGCCCCCATAATAGATGTGACAGTATAATCATGCATTTGCAGAATCTGTTGAACCGACAGACTGATTACCACTACTTTTTAGCCTAGACTTAAGAGAAGATTAGAAATCATTGCATTTTCGTTTCATTGGACAGTTGGCACGAATCTTTCCTTATCCGTAAGGACAAAATATGTAACAAAAATCATCATATTTTTTATTCCGACAGTTTTTTTTTTTTTTTGATTCCGATAGTTTTTAACTTTCTAAAGCTGGTTGGCGATGGCAGTTCATGGACACGTGATAGGCAGGCAGGCCGCGTTTGCACAGACCGCTTTATCTGTAATAATAAGATAAAGCCAATTTTAAATCTCTAAATTGAAAAAACACAAGAACGATTTAAATTGATTTAAAAAAATTGATCTAATGGACTACAATAACTATCATAAAATTTTTCCCTCAAAACTAACTCAACTCAACTCAATCAAATTCAACCCAACCATCACATCCAACCCAACCTAACCCAATCCAACAACTCTCTGCAACACAGCCGCTCTGTCTCTATCATTCTGACCTCTCGCTTCCTTCTCTTTGTCTCACGACTCTTCCCTCTCTCCCGCCGATGAAGCCACCAACGGTGATGCAATAAGCCACCATCGACCCCTTACATCGCTACCCAGCCCCCTCTCACTCCTCTGCCATGGCTCAACAGCAACACACTATTATCGCTACCCAGACACAGCGACAATACAACAACGATCATCGTTACCCAGACCCAGCGGCGATCAACACAGCAACCCAGACCTAGGTACCTCCATCTCCCCCTCTCTTTCTTTCTCTCCAATCGCTCAGCACCCTGGTTCGTAACCTCTTTGTGGGTCAGCCAATGGCTTCGTTAGTTAATAGCATGTTCTTACAAATCACAAATTGCCGGTTCAATTAATTGGTTAGTTAATAGTTTACTCTGTTAGTTTACAAATGTTCTTACTCAGTTAATAGTTTACAAACTGCTGGTTCATTTCATTGGTTAGTTCATTTCAACTTTGTTTATGATAAAGACAACACCCAAAACTTTTTGGTGGTGAGTTTGGGGGAGAACATTTCATTTCTGATTTGTTGACAATAAGTTTAGAATTTGTGATTGTATTTGAACTATGGGCATTTTATATTTTCTCTTCATGTCCTTCTTATTTCATGTCTCCCAGTTTTTCACTGATTTGCTCATTTCTTTTGTTGTTTTCAGGTTTAGTTACAGCCCTATGAAATTCATTTCTTTTGTAGAAATGAAAATTGAATGTTATTTATTATTTTGGTTATTTAAATTTCACTTCAATAGTAGGCATCCAGTTAGTGTTTCTCATTTGGACAGGGTATAATTTTAGTTTAAATTTCACTTCAAACAGCATGTATTCCCACCATTCGTTCAGTATCTCATTTGGAAAAGATTGATTGCACTAATTGTTGGAAAATGTGTTCCAAAATAGAAAAATCACCTATTGATATTTCTGATATTATGTAACTTAAAGTAAATCAGAACAGTAACAATAGATTGCAAAACAGTTACACAGGCGAAAGAGTTACACAAAAGAGTTACAGCAAAGAGAGACAGTAAAGAGTAACAGCAAAGAGTAA
>CM042185.1:45142342-45155776 GCA_023539305.1 Ilex asprella
TACTTTACTATTTTAATTATTAATTTTATTTTAATTAAATTTATTTATTTATTCATTCATTTTAAACGTTGAATCATATATTCGTCTAATTACCTAATGATGATATTTATCCAACTTTTAATTGAACTCCTTCGATCTCCTTACTTGGAAGTAAATATTAAGGAATTGTTTGGTTACAATATTAAATGACTAGTTATTTTTTGTGCCGAAAGATACGGAGTAATGAAAAAAATTGTCAATAAAAAACATATTTGTATTCACACCTAAAATCAAATTACAAAGATAAAAGAGAAATAAAAGAATTTAAGCACTGGTTATAATGAGGGCAAGTCGTACTAGTGAAGGTGGGACAGTAATGGTGGTGGTGAGAGACGGTGATAGTTGTAATAGATAATGACAATCGGTTGTAATAGTGATAGCTATAGATGACAATGGTGATGGTGGTTGGGGGGCAGTGGGGATGATGTGGTAGGAGTGATGGTGAGATAGTGGTGGTGGTGGTGGTGGGGTTACGATAGTGGAGGTTGTGGGGCAGTAGTGGTGGTTGTTGTGGAAGAGGTGATGATGGGGTAGCAGTAACGGTGACAGTGACGATGGTAGTGGGGCGATAGGTGTGATAGGGTGGTGATAGTGGTGGTGGTGGGATGGTTTTCAAACACAATTTTTTTAAAGAACTTATGAGAAGTTATAAGTATTAAAAACACTTTTTAAAAGTCACCCCAAACACACCTTAGAGGCCTATTTTCATATTATATTTGAAGTGTTAATATTAGTCGTTAGATTAACTTTAAAATAAAATTTAAAGCGATCTCAACCACGAATAAAAAAAGTTATTTTGTTTATCTTTTGAGATTTAAATTGTACTTCATTATATAAATGAATTACAAAATCATAATAAATTTAAATTTTATACTTCAACCGTATATTGTATTTGTTTACAAAAAACACTTCGTATTATATATAGTCTTATTTCAAATACTTATTCAAATAATATATTTTATCCATAGTATTGAACCTATTATAATACCACCTCTCTATGTAGTATTATAGTCCAGTTTAAACGTGTTGAATTATAAATTTACTATTTTATAAATAAAAACATTAATATTTAGATTAAATTGATGATTTTTTGTCAATATATAATTAGTATTTTATTATCTCAGTCTTAATTCAGTGTCTTACCTTACACTGAATTACAATGCTTAGTGTTTGTCCCGTATTTAATCTAATAATTTTTTCCGTATATATAGAATTTATATGTATTACTTAATACAATCTATTTTTTTTATAATATGGTAACCAAACGAGTCATCGATACAACGAGAGTAACGTGACCACATGTGTGATGTCATTGTCCAATAAAAAAATTCAAATAGGCAAAGTCTATCTCACTTATATATACAAGATAATTATTGTATTAAATAGATGAATGATTATTTAGTTAGGTGAAATTCACTTAATTATATATTGTCTGATTAGAGTATTTGTAACTATTACTCAAAATTTGACTTAAATTTGATTCTAAATTTGAGAAAATGTTTGATTTAGTATAAAACACTCAAATAGACAAACTTAAATATCTATTCAAATCTTTTAAAAAAATTCTCTTATTGTCCCAAGCTCATTTTTTTAATTTTCTCCACCAAAATATTTTATCCTTTCTCATTTCCCATCTTCATTCTCTCCTTAATATTACAAAATAAAAAAGGCTCCCTAATATTAAAACCTATTTCTTAAAAACTTCATCAATATTAACCTAAAGAAAAATCAAGAATAAAAACCTCTTTAAGTAGTAGATTCATGAGTTTCTTACCACTAAAATAAGAGAATTTTTTAAAATATTTACTCAATATTAACTAAACAGTATTTCCTGTCTTCAATTTTGTATGAGTAATGAGAGACAAGAGATATTTTTTGATCTTAAGAATTCATGAGAGAGAGAAAGTATATATATTAAAAAATTACCTTATATTACCCTCAAATAATAGAGACAGAGAGAGGTGATATGGTCTGCGGTGGCAGTAGCGACTTTGAAGATAGAGGCAAAAGAGGCAAGAATTTATTCTATTAATGGAGTCTTTTGGGTTTGTATAGGATAAAAAATTATCATTGAAAATTTGATATAAAATTTGAGTCTCTTTTAATTTAGGTCTAGAATAAAATTTTCCTTGATTTGATATAAGTTTGAGTAAAAAAAGCCTAAAAAATTTGCTCCAACTTTTGACTCAAACTTATTCTAAATCAAGGGAGACTCAAATCATTACCCAATCTTTAATAGTGAGATTTCACCCTATTTTAAAGATTTAATGGTCATCGTTACTCTCTTTTAAATTTGAGTTTGCTCTTATTTAAATTTTAGTTTTTCCTTTTTTAAATTTGAATTAGTCCATTTGAGCCTTTTGTATCAAATCAAATTTTTTAATCAAATGTTAATTTAAATTTAAGTCATGGTTGCAAATGCTCTAAGAGAAGTGTTTTGGGTTATTTTGACTCAAATTTAATTTTGAGTCTAGATCTAAGTTAGGGTTATAGATGCTTATACGGTTATATCATTTCATTATAACTGTGTGCACGAGATGATTTTCGCACAATAAATGAGAAAACAGATCTATCTCTTGGTAAGCATGCGTCCGCCTAACATATCATTTCGATGAAGGCCCTTAACTGCCCCACTGCGAATGGTGATGGAGCTGCGGATAGGGCTTTAGGGAAGAAGGGTTGCAAACAGTGGTGGAATCCTCTGCAAACGATTAACTCAAGGGTAAGCTCTTAACGATGTCCTGTCACTTAAGAAAGAAAAGTTAGAAGGGCGTTAAAGTGTTCTCTGGTGTGACCCTTTCGACGCACAAGTCAGTATTTAAAGAATGGTTTGAGAACACTGTTCTTTTGCTTAGGCAAGGGGCTGCGTACATTAGCTTTGAGCTTGAAGGTTTCATTTATACCTTCCAAGAGTTGATTGAGGCGGACAGTTGGGTCCCCTTGAAGGGAAAACTCTTGGTTGGTTCGTATAGGAGACAAAATTTGGTGCACAGATCTCGATCTTGCTTTTCTCTATACCAAGGGCTACTGCAGATTCGCACTCGGGTCCCCGAGTACTTAATGTACACTCCTCGACTCCACTGAGCAATGAATACATTTCATGCTTCTGTAGAATCATTTAAGGTGTCTCAGGCATGGTCATGCACGCGCAGGGGCATTTTTGCCAATTTGCCTTCGAAAGGTCAAGAATTAATTGCTTTGTACACCGTACACCTCTATCATTAGTCATTGAATTACTTTTCTTATCATTTTGATTGTCTGGAGAGGGGGATCAATGACTGATAGTCAACTCCGTTCCCAAACCAAAATGCTCAAAGGTTGTTTTATCTCGATCATGGGTATGCTTATCTCAATCGATCTTCCCCTCCTTTGAAATCGAAGCTTATCCCTTCCCATGGTGATAGACGCTAAGGTGAGCCATCACTGAACGTCGACATACTGCTCAGACGCCGAAATGGGAAGGATAGTGATATCGAGGAAGAGCCACGTCGAGGACGATCCCCTTGATGCTGCGGTAGACTTGGATCCCTTGATGTCGGGGGCGATCTTCATGCCGAGGTAAGCCAAATACTACAAGGCAAAACGCCAATTGCCGAGGTTCACACAACACGTGTCACTACCCTACTTGGTTACCAAAACATCCCATCACCGTGACACAAAATATTTTCTCACTTCTTTTTTGAGCACGTGCAATGATTCAATGGTCAGAGTGCAATGATTCTCTCTTACGGAGGCGAGACCCATAACATCTAGCCAAAGCCCATCTTCTGTGAGAGAAGGCCAGTACCCATTTAATGCAATAAACATTTTCTGGGATTGGGTCATCTATTCGAGGGTCAAGCCTGTGCCGAAATGAAGCAAGGCCAAATATCCAACAGGTGGTCTGCGCCACATCCCAGCTGATCAAAGCCCATAACTATTGTTGGTTGTGAGATTCTAAATAGGCTGAATTGGTCCACGGTCGAATCCGAACCAAGCCAAAAACAAGTTGAAACCTGAGTAGCTCGACTATTTTATATATACACAAGCTGACCTTTGCGAGCTCGAACCAAACCTTAAAAAATTGTTTAAAGTCGACTAGTTTAAAAAATGAACTAAACCCAAATTGAGCTAAGCCGAGTGCTCGATTATCATTTCTAATAGTTATTGATTCATTTTGCATCTCCTCACAACTCGAGGGAAATTCAATCATTTGTTAGAATCTTTTTTCCCCGTTTTGTAGGTAATTCAAGTGTTACAAAAGATATTAAATTCTTTACAGTCAGCTTGTAAACTAATTGTTTACAAGCACCACAATTGGCTGTCTATAAAAAATTTATTCTCATTATAAAATTATCTCGATCACGTACTTTTAAATTCATGGTTGCAGTCTAAACTCTGTATGCATACAATCATGCACTTATAAAGAATCTACAACCAATAAATAAAGATTCTTTTAAGAGAGTTAAATTTGAAAACTTGATGCACGAGAGAATTCCTGCAATGAATAGAGATAACAGTCCTCTAGATGATGAACCTGAAACAACCAATAGGTTAGGAAAGGGGTCGGGTGAACATCCGGTGTTTCAACTTTAATATTGTAAACTCAAGCGCATGTTGAGCGAAGTAATATATTTCTCGGAAGACCGAGGTCGAGCCCTTAGGGAATTGTGAAACAACAACAATCACACAAATACTAAAATAAACTAGTAAGAATAATTTGTTTAAGAGATTGTTGAGTTTGAAAATATTGTTTGAAGTAATTAAAACAGTATAATAAAAATATTAGAGCGTCGGATACTCCCTCTCAATTCCATACAATAATGATTAAAGACTTGATTCTTAATTCTAGACATGAATCAGATGTTAGTTGATTCAAATCACAAAATTAAGCAATAAAACCACAATTTATAATCAAAGGACTATTCAGGAACCTGAATAATCATCCAATTATATTATTCTGTGAAATAATGATAATCAGCTTAAGCATGGAATAACCAGTTATTTACTCGCAAGAAAATTCAAGCAATCAATGTACATGACACAATGACTCAAGAATTTTTACAGAGCAAAAACTTTGCTAAGAAATCAAAAGTTGAATTAACATAATATCACATACCATTAAGCTCATAAGTTAATAATATTATCGTACTTCATTGAGTGGTCCTCCCCTAGCCCTAGTTGAACCTTTTAGCCAGACAAGACGAACTAAAATTAAAATAAAAAAATGATAAAAGAATCATCTCTTCTAAGATGAGAACCTCTATTTATAGTAAAATAAATTCTAGATACACGTAGAAGATCTAAGGTTGTCTTGGAAGGAATTCCTTTCCAAACAGAAATCTTTGTAAGGTCAAATTCCGTACATAAAATCTTTGGCCTCGCGGGTATACAATCTATCCAGAATTAGAACTTGAATTTCGCATATTTATAGGCTGAATCACGAAATTTTCATGAAATACACTTTTGTAGCCCTTGGAGTATTCTTTCCAACCCCGCAAAAATTAAGTCAATTGGATATCGGAGTCAAAAAGTTATGACCAAAATACTGAAGACGTGTCAAATTCTTATCTTTTAGGATACTTTCCAAATCCAACTTTAAATGAGTTTTTTTTTTCAAACTTAGACTCTTATAAGTATTAAATTACTGATTTATCTTCAAGTCTTCCTATCTTCCTCATGATTTTTCAATATTTATCAATTATGATTCTTCCTCTAGCTATTGATTCACTTGCTTTATTCATTATTACTTTAAATCAACCAATTTACCTGCAAAAAATAAATCAAATAACTAGAAAAAGTATCAAACTAGAAAATTAAGGAATTTAACATATTTAATCACAAATAATATGCAATTAACCAATCATTAAATATAATAAAATAGCACTTTTGATGGTTAATCACACCCCAACCTGATTATTACTAGTCCCTAGTAATACATAAGTCCTAAAATCTAAAAACTAAAAAACCAAATATCCTAATAAAATAAAACACAAATCCACTTTCGTAGGCCTCACGATTGCACTTAGCATATGCAATATGCCTTTAAACACCTAGGTTCCCCCTAGTGGACGAGTATAGTCTCGTGAGGGTTTCCAGGATGATACCCATAAACATCATCATGTGATTAAATATCTGAATAATAATTTTATAACATAAATTGCTACCACAATATAAAAATTCTAAGATGCAAGCCTTTTCTTAAGCACATGTAAAACAAAATATAGAACTCTACGCTATATAAATGCTTGAACTTATCATATTCTCTTATAAACTTGTGTGTAGTGTGAATTAACTATTTCAAGTTAACAATTTATCCGGTAATCACCTCTACAACTATCAACTATTCGTCTCAATGCCAAATCTCACTAGATAATTCACTTATAAAAGATTCTTTCAGATTATAGTGATAATTCTATCTAATATCACATGTGAGAAGAAGATATTTAAATCAAAATAAAATATTGCTCACATGTCTATAAAATAATTGTAATTCTAAAAAAAAAGGATTTGACATAGTCTCATGAAAAGAAATCAACACAATAAATAAATAATCACCATTCTTTTTCTCATTCACACAAGTTATGCATCTACTAATATACTCTTAAGATCAGATAGATCTTTATTTAAGGTTGTAATGGGGCCTTGGGATTAGGGTTTTGAAACAAAGGATATTTAAAAATTCCAAATACTATCCCAAGAGAACAATTACATTACACAACCAAACTTCTTTCCATAGCCTTTCACTCTTCATCATTTAGAAGCACAATTTACAACGTTTGCTCATGTTTTTCAAAATTCATGCTTTCTATTTTTTTTCTCTTTTTTTTCAATCTATTTTTTCACAGCTAAACATATTGTCATTCTTTTTTTTTCAACTTTTTTTTCACAGCAAGACAACTAATACAAATATTCACAAGTATGAAAAACTTTTTTTTTTTATCATATTTTCTCAACTAACATCTTCCAAATTACATAAACAATAAAAAGCTCAATCTCGGGATAACCAAGCATAAATGATATTATTTTTTCATTGACTTGGTTATTATATGTTGGGTATAAGAAATAAAATTTTGCTTTAAAGACTCAATCACAACTTCTAGGGATAATAATATTCAAAGAATAAGGCTTAAACTCAAATAATATCAAAGATGACCTAAAATCATATATCAAGAGTTTTTGATAACACACTTCTTATGCAAATAATTTAAAGTCAAGCAATCATTCATAATATTGGTGTTGACCAAAACATAAATAATGAGACTATTGAAGAAGATTAGCTGAATAAACATATTCTTTATTGAGTAAATGTAAATAACCCTCCAAGAAAGATTGAATCAAAACTCACCAGAGTTTTTATGCATCTCCACTATATGTTTCAAGTTCTCAAGGTAAAATATCTAACAAATTTTCAACTTGGTAAAGTCTAAAACATAACTTGAGATACAAAAATATAAAATAAAGTTATATGTGATGCTTAAACAACTGCAAATTTAAAACTATGCAAATTATTTATATATTGTGGTGTCAAATTATGCATAAAAATGTTATTTAGATATTTAATAAAAAAATTAATTAATTATTTTTTGTTTTTATTTTTTTTTACAAGATAACTAAACTAGAAATTGTTACAATAAAAAAACATACCCACACCCCCAACCTATATTCAACATTGTTCTCAATGTAAAAATAAATACTTTAAAGCTTAATAAAAATAATGAATAAAGATCAAAGGGGTAGGAATACCTGGTGCCGCAACAACTCTAAAACCTAAAAATAAAAGACTTAACAAAAATAAACAAAGTGTTAAATAAAAGAAAATATTATACAACAATTGGGTTGATCGTTAGAGATGAATCATTCATAGTGGAGATCCACCAACACAATGGATTCTACTTCTATTATACCTCCCTCCAAGAATGGCTACAATCTCTGTCCGTTAACTTTAAAAGTATTCCCATTCTTGGGATTTTCTATCTCCACTGTTCCATAAGGAAAAACTTCTTTAACAATATACAAACCACTCCATTTAGTTCGAAGTTTTCCTTTGAAGTTATGTAATCTAGAATTATACAAGAGAACTTTTTGTGAAGGTGTAAAAGTTTTACATAAAATATTTTTATCTTGGAATACCTTCATTCGCTCTTTGTTAACTCTAGAATTCTCATAAGCCTCGTTCTGAATCTCCTTAAACTCATTTAACTGTAATCTTCGTAAGGTGCCATCTTTGTCAAAACTAAAATTAAACATCTTAATGGCCCAATATGCCTTATTTTCTAATTCCAGAATGACAAAAAGATAGTATGCTACTTACCTCATCATCAGGCACGCATCTCTGAATAATTTGATCTGAACAATATTTGAAGAGATATGGGTCATCCCAGAAAAAATTCTTTACCTTAACTAAAAATTTCTTTTTGTCCAAAGCAGTCCAAGCTGGTGGCATATTACATGTAACAAAAAAATTCACAATATCAGCAAACCAATGTGTTGAAGAAACTGCCAACAGTTTTTTATCAGGAAATGTATCCTTGATCGTTATTGTCTCAATAGACACGTCGCTCAAAATTCTAGACAAGTGATCAACCACTATATTCTCCACTCCTTTTTTTATCTTTGATTGTTATGTCAAATTCTTGGAAAAAGAGGATCCACCTAAGTAGTCTTAGTCTTGCATCTTTCTTAGTCAACAAATATTTAAGAGCTGCGTGGTCTGTGAAAATAACAATAGGGGATCCTACTAGGTATGACCGAAATTTGTCCAGGGCAAACACCACTGCTAGTAATTCCTTTTTAGTAGTAGAATAGTTCATCTATGCATTGTTTAAAGTTCTACTAGCATAGTAAATGACATGTGAATTTTTCTTATTTCGTTGTCCTAAAACTGCCCCTACAGCGTAATCACTGATATTACACATAATTTCAAAGGGAAGACTCCAATTTGGGGGTTGCATAATTGAAGCAATGATGAGCATGACTTTTAGCTTATCAAAAGCCTCTTGTCATGATTCATCCCACTCAAAAGGTATCTTTTCCTAGGAGATGACAAAGTGGTCTAGATATAGAACTAAAATCTTTTATAAACCTCCTATAGAAACCAGCATGACCCAAGAACGATCTAACATCCTTAAGGGTTTTGGGGGTAAGTAAATTAGCAATTAATTCAATCTTAGCTCTATCTACCGGATTCCCTCTGAAGAGAC
Source organism: Ilex asprella (assembly GCA_023539305.1). NCBI lineage: Eukaryota > Viridiplantae > Streptophyta > Magnoliopsida > Aquifoliales > Aquifoliaceae > Ilex > Ilex asprella. Next base: position 45,151,564 of record CM042185.1, read on the forward strand.
AATGTGACCAAGAACAATTTCCTTTCAAACCATAAAGTGACATTTTTTCCAATTAAGTAAAAAGTTTTTCTCTTCACATCGAATAAACACTTTTTCAAGATTTAAAAGGCAGTTATCATAGGAATCACTAAAAACAGTAAGGTCATCCATAAAGACCTCAAGAAAACGTTCAACCATGTCACTGAAAATACTTAGCATACACATTTGAAAGGTCGCAAGTGCATTGCACAGGCCAAGTGGCATCCTTCGATATGCAAAGGTACCAAAAGGATAAGTAAATGTGGTCTTCCCTTGATCTTCTAAGGTAATTTCAATTTGGTTATATCCCAAATAACCATCTAAAAAATAATAAAACATGTGTGATGCTACCCTTTCCAAAATTTGATCCATGAAAGGTAAATGGAAGTGATCTTTTCTAGTCACAGAATTTAATTTTCTATAGTCAATGGACATCCTCTAACCAGTTACTGTCCTAGTTGGTATAAGTTCATTATTTTCATTAGCAACTACAGTGACACTAGATTTCTTAGGAACTACTTGTGTAGGACTTACCCATTTATTGTCTACAATAGGATAAATTATTCCTACATCTAACAATTTCAGTACCTCATTCCTTACATCTTCTTTCACATGTGGATTTAGTCTTTGTTGCATCTCTCTAGATGTTTTACCATTATCCACCAAATAGATCTTATGAGTGCAAACCAATAGACTAATTTCTTTTATATCAGGTAAAGTCCAACCAATGACATTCTTATACTTTCTAAGAAATTATAGCAACATACCTTCTTGTGCCAAATTCAAATGAGAAGAAATTATTACCAGATATGTCTCATTATCTCCTAAAAGTGCATAGTTTAAATCTACCGGTAATGGTTTCAATTCAAGCTTAGGAGCTTTATCACTTGATAGAACTAGTGGATTGGTTCTAGGTGATAGCTCTTCAAATTTTTGTCTCCTATCTTTTATTTCAAGAACCTATGAAGAATTCAACAAATCAATCAATTTAGAAATTTCAGACTTACTTTCATTCATCTCTAACAAAAAAGATTGTTCCAGCAAACATGCTTCCAGTGGATCAAACAAAGAAGAATCATATACTCTGTTTGGAACAAGAGACTCAATCATATTAATCTCATGCACATCCTCATCAACATTCCCTGATTGTTTGCACACATTAAAACTATTGAGCTCTAATGTCATATTCTCAAAAGTTAATTTCATCACACAATTCTTGCAATTAATTAAGGCATTTGAAGTAGCTAGGAATGGTCTGTCTAAGATAACAGAAATTTGAGCATTAGAATTTAACACAGGTTGAGTGTCCAAAATTATAAAATCCACAGGAAAGTAAAATTTATCAACTTGTACTAAAACATCTTCCACCACACTTCTCGGTATTTTTACTGATCGGTCAGCTAATTGAAGTGTAACTGAAATAGGTTTTAACTCTCCTAACCCCAATTGTTCATATACTGAACAAGGAAGCAAGTTCACACTAGCTCCTGAATCCAATAAAGTCTGTTCAATTTTGTGGTTACCTATAACACAAGAAATAGTGGGACAACCTGGGTCTTTATACTTTGGTGGAGTCCTATGCTGTATGATGGAAGATACATGTTCAGTCAAAAATGTCTTCTTTTGCGAATTTAATTTCCTCTTAACAGTGCATAATTCTTTCAAAATTTTTGCATAAGAAAGTATTTGTTTAATGACATCAAAATGTTGATTTTCACCTGCTTAAAAATCTCTAACATATCATTATGCATGTTTGGTTTGGTAGAAGAAAATAATCTCTGTGGAAATGGTGCAGGTTTGACATACTTCTCAGGCTTATTGATTTCAGATTGGTTAAGTTTATCACCACTCTCCGTAGGTTTTGAATTTTTCTTCAGATTCTTGAATTTTAATAGGAATAATTTTATCAATTTCTTTCTCACTATGGAGTGTGGTAATACACTTTACCTGCTCATGAATAGTGTCTGAAGTGCCTGTCTCATTGACATTAAATTGACCTTATGGATTTGGTTGAGGTTGGGCTGGGAACTTACCTTTTCCTGATGGCATGGAGCAGTGGTTAATTTAGTGAGTGTACTTCTAATATCATCAATAGCCTGTGAAGTCTATCTGTTAAAATTTTCCTGCTGATTGTGTGTATTCCTAATATCATTTATCGCCTGTGTGGTTTGATTGATAAAATTGGTCTGACTCTGCATGAATTGTGACAATACCTCCTTAAAATTCCTCTTTGGGGGTGGAGTGTATGGAACAAAATTAGAGGAATTTTTTTGAGGTACTTGTGATGCATGATTCTCACCCCTCAAACTAAATTTGGATGATTTTTCCACACAGAGTAGTATGTATTTGAATATGGGTTGTTATAAGGCTTTGAAAAAGTATTTGTAGCATTTGCTTGATCATGCAAGACTTCTTTTAGAACAGGTAGTGTTGGACACTCCTTCATTGGGTGTCCAGGGATCTCGCAAATACTACAAATCTCCTCAACAGGGACTACGTCAATCTCATTAACCCTTTTAAATTCCATGGCCTCAACCCTTCTAGCTAAAGTGGCAATTCTAGCTCCTATGTCATCTTGTTCCCTCAACTGATACTTACCCCCACTTGATGATGCTTGTATGTTCTTACTCTTAGGAGGTTCTTGAGATGTAATATCCCAAGAATGTGCATTCTCGACTAAACGGTCTAAGAAGTCAAAGGCCTCATCTGGTTTCTTATTCATAAAGTCATAATTGGACATCATCTCAACAAACTGGCGCATTTGTGGGGTCAATCCTTCATAAAAGAAACTCAATACACCTCAGCTTTTATAACCATGATGTGGAAAAATTCATGATTTTCCTTTTGAAAGAGTTTGTGCGATGTGTGAGAAAAAACTTTTTCAGAAATTCTTTTTGCATTTCAGGCCATGTACCTATAGACTTAGGTCTTATGAAATGCAACGAAGTCTTAACTTTTTCCTTTAATAAAAAAGGAAAGAGTTTCAACCTAATTGTATTGTCAGGCACAGTTTGATCATGAAATGTAGCACAAACCTCCTCAAAGTCTCTAATATGCAAGTAAGGATTTTTTGATTCCATGCCAAGAAATTTTGGAAGTAATGCAATCATGTCAGGTTTAAAAATAAAATTTGTGAAATTTAATGGAAAAACAATGCATAAAAGTGCAGTGTGACATGCAGGTTATACATAATCACGCAAAGTCCAACCATGATTAGCATTCAAATTATCCACATCATTCTCATCATGATTACTTACACTATCCTCATGATCCTCATGTTTAGGAATATTATTTTGCCTATTATTGTTAGCATCCATTAGATGGAAAGAATGTTTGAATCAGATGAACCAAATAAATTTCTAAACAGAGTATCTAAATCTTCTCTTATCAAATGACTACTTAAGTCACGATGCCAAGAACTCATAAAAAAAATAAACGAACTAAATAAAACAGAAATCTAAATTTAAATAAAATAAATAAATTGCAATAAAATGAATAAAATAAATAAAAATTAGAACGAGGTCATCGGATCTCCGACGAATCGTAAATGCCGAAAACCTCAAAAGATGTGATGGCTTCTTGTCTTTCAATTCCCTGGCAACGGCGCTAAAAACTTGCTTCAACTTTAATATTGTAAACTCAAACACAGGTTGAACGAAGTAATATATTTCTCGAAAAACCGAGGTCGAACCCTTTAATCACAAGGAATTTAACTAGAAAAAGTGTCAAACTAGAAAATCAAGGAATTTAACACATTTAATCACAAATAATATGAAATTAACACATTATTAAATATAATAAAATAAAACTTTTGATGGTTAATCACCCGACTTATTCCCTCTGAAGCTTAAGTCAGTAGAAGTTGGAAGCTTTAGCACAACATTTTTATGAGTTTAGTTTGCGTATCTTTGTTCATCTTTCTGAGGAGTATTTATACCTGGACTAGCAATGAGTGCAAGGGGTTTGAAGTCTCATCTACCATTTAATGACTTGCATTCTTATCCATGCATAATGAGTGTTCTCAATTCATATTCTCGTGACTGATCCACTCGGGCAATAGGATGACTGCTTGGGGCATGCTAAGCACTTATGACCCTATCCCCGGTCATTTAAGTCCATCTGATCAGTGCTTGACACCTACTCCCGAATGTTTAATGTTCGGGGAACAGCACCTCAGGTTTTCTCGAGGACATCT
>CM042185.1:45155876-45278031 GCA_023539305.1 Ilex asprella
ATGTTATCCCTTGGGGTTTGTAAAGGCTTTGCCTATAAATACCACCCCTTTTGTGGCTTGTAAGGGGAGAAGTTTTATTTGCTTGACATAAGTATTTGGAGAGAAATCAAGAGCTCTCCTCTTGAAGAATACCTAGTTTTGTATTCATTTTAATTCAAGTTTTACATTCTAGTTCTTAAATTCAAGTCTTTTACATTATTGCTCCTTTTAATTACTTCAAGTCTTTAGTATAGTTGGGAAGTTTAATTCCCTACTTGTCTTCATCTTTATTATAGTTGGGAAGTTTAATTCCCTACTTGTCTTCATCTTTATTATAGTTAGGAAGTTTAATTCCCTACTTGTCTTCATCTTTATTATAGTTGGGAAGTTTAATTCTCTACTTGTCTTCATCTTTATTATAGTTGGGAAGATAAATTCCCTACTTTTGTGTTCTTTATGTTCTTAATTTACTTCTTGTCTTTACATTAATGCTTTTACTTTCTTTCTTTCTTTTAATTCAAGTCTTGTTTTATTTTGATGCATTTCATTTATGCTTAGTTCTAACATTTATTTATTTATAATGTCTTTCCATTTAATTGTTGTCTTTACTTTAATTATGAGTAGCTAAGTTTTTAGTTGGCTAATCCAAGGGAGACCTCCTCTTGGGTATGTCATTTCAACTGATTGTCTTTCCTCCCTTTAGAGTCAAATGGTTCGGTTTGACGGGGTTGAAGTGGATGAGTTGGTGAGTCTTTGATATTCCGTAGGCCTAGTCACGGTTTATGCTTAGATACTCACCAATCTGCTCCCTAGCTTCCCCCGAATCAATCGTTCATTCATGCTCAATCGGAGGAAGGCTTTGAGTTGATTTGATATTTCCATTGGAATGAACCATTTGGATTAGCCAACACTTGTTTTCATTTTAAACCACCACCAAATTCCAAAATAAAAAATGATTTTGCCCTTTTCTTTAATAAAAATCACTTTCATGATGGTTCACTTCCTTCCCTGAGGAGACGACCTTGGAATACTTTTCCAAGTAAAACACGACCCACGAAAGTCTCCTTGCGATTGGGGAGCACTTTTGTTCACACACACACATTTCATTCATCTCATTCCATTTTCTCCTTGCCCTTTCTTTTGACATCGTCCCAAGGGAGAGTGACACTCCCCCTCACACATACATCAAGGGAGATGTTAATAAGTTAGGAACAGCAGGAAAAAACATCAATCACTGCTCGGGGCATGCCGAGCACTTATGACTCTATCCCCGATCATTTAAGTCCATCTAATCGGTGCTTAACACCTACTCCCGAATGTTTAATGTTCGAGGAACAGCACCTCGGGGTTTCCCGAGGACATCTGGTCAGCGCGATGACTATTAAAGCTTTGCAATTATAACTGTCAGTTTGGGTCTCGAGAATGCAGAGGTTCATTAATAGTCATGTCCTAGTCACTCAAGTCCTCATTAATGAGTTGCCATATCTCCTTAAATGCTAGTCCCAGTCTGTCTACTCGGCTCCTCTGAGCCATTACTCCTCGGCGCTATCTCCCAGTGCCTTTTGAGATCCATAACGGCTATAATTATCCACGTGTCGGTTTGGGGGCTACTGGACCGCTTAAAGTCCCGTCACTTGACAAGCTATGATTTATCTAATTGTTTCATTTGCTGATAGGCCAAAGTCATATTGCCTTGATATTTTTTTTTTTTTTGGGAGGGGGGAACGGACTTGAACCCTTGATTTTAAGAAGGCAAAGTCTTCACAAAGTAAAGAGTACCATTGAAGCAAAGGTCCATTGGTTATTGCCTTGATATTCACTATGTAATTTTGACCATTATTTGTGGACTAATTGTTCCTCATTTTCTTCTTCAATATCGTTGACTGAATTCCCCGGAACAAGAGATACCATTGTTAGGCTGGCAGATGCTTTCATTTTATTTTTGAGCAATGCTATTGGGACATAAATTATGGATATAATTTTGAGGACATAATGAGTTGTCACCAATAAAATGATAATGAATTCATTTAATGTTACAATGGGACCCATCATTAATTATATTTCACTATCATTTCATTGGTGACAACTCATTATGTCCCTAAATTATGTCTCTCAATTATGTCTCAATAGCATTAGTGTTTATTTTTTAGTTTGTCTTTTTGAAACTTGAAGCGTCCTCTCCTCGCTAGGCTGTCTCTTCAGTGAACAATGTAAATTGTCTTGTCATTTGTTGTCCCCATTTCGGATGTCCGCTTAAACCCAAAAAAAGAAAAAAAGGTATAGGAGGATCCCGTATTATAGGTTCAAAGTGTATTATATATACTCAGTCTTAACTTATATGCAAAGAAATTGTTCGTGCTTTCGTGAATTAGATGCATGAATTATCGTAATTAAACAATTGCATGATCCCTCCATCAATCAATCTAAGTCAACTTTAAACATTTTTTTATGATTTTGGTAGTTTTTCTTGCCAATCAATTATTCTGGTGGTTGAGCCAGGCGTGAACATGACAAATCATGCAATGTGATCAAATCCTTTACAAACTCTACCATTTAAGTGACCCATTCTGTTTGAAGTCTGAACCCATATATTATTTCTCCATTTGGTGCACCTTAGACATTGAATACATAAATAAACTCATCTAAATGACAAACAATTCCTTCTCATTGAGTGAAATTAAATCCTTCCACTATCAAAAAGTTTATTTTTACATGCCCCAAAACTAACAAAAAGGTAAAACCTTGACAGATCATAAATAATCAAATTCACCTCTTTATAACATTGACCCAGAAAGGGACTATAGCTAATTATTTGTTGATGATCGTCATAACAATCTTTAGGATGATGAGGCTGATGCTAATGAATGGTTGCGACAGAACTGGAAGCTATTCACATCCATTCTCTCCACCACAAAATGCCCAAGAAAATCTTTAGACTTCACCAAATTCTCTTTGCATAAGAATTCCTCACTAGAAACTCTCTCTGCCTCCATATTAAAATCATGCACAAAAACATGTGTTTTAGGGTTACCACCCTTCTTGCTCCTCGCCAGCACGCCGGCGGTGAAAATAGCCGACATTCGGCCGGGTGCGTCGGGCCAGTGCCCTCTTGGTCCATCCACCAATATAACATCCCAATCCACATCATAGAATTGGTTTGGAAGGTCATTAAGCCCAAGCTTACACTCGGAAAACAATAGGTTCTGCACTGGCCTGCACTCATTGCGTACTTGTTCTCTCACTGTCGCAATAACTTCCTTCATTTCACTCATTTTGGTTGTGTACTGAACATCATAGGCTTCAATTTCTGGGTATTTTTCCTCCACATACGCTGCGTAATACCGGTTTTCGTCGATGAAAACAGTACGTCCATTGTCGTTGAGGGCTTTCCAGAGAAGGGTTTCGGGTGTAAGGCCGAAAACAAGGAAGTTACAGGGAGATGAGCATTGCCGGAGGACCTCGGAGATTTGTTTGATCTCTGTCTGTGACATGTGATTGGTGTCGTTAGAGTTTGAAGCGTAGTGGACAAGAGCTTTAATGATAGTTTTTGATATTGGAGGATTTCCGGAGGCTATGGCGGCCGAGGCAGCGGCGTGGGTGGTTGTGGTGATGGATTCTCTAGTATAGATGAGGGTGAGAAGGAATGCTAGAGTGAAGAATGAAATGAAAGCTAGAAGCCATAGACGGTTGGAACTTCCTTGTTTTTGGATGTAGGGATGAAGAAGAATTAGCTTTGTGCCACCATTGACATTGTCCTTCATCTTTCGAGGTGTGTGTGTGTGTGTGTGTGTGTGACTGTATGTCTGTCTGAGAGATAGAGAGAGAATTCTGGGATGGTTTTGAAGGTCCGGACTATGGTTGAGAGAGGGGATCTGATTTAAAGAAGCTAAATTCCCCATCCCTGGTGCAACTACTACCACCACCGTATTTCCTTTTCTCGTCAAATAAAAATACGACATGTGTAAAATTTGTCATTTTATTATTTTTATAATTAAAATTTACAAAATAATCACATAAAAATTTATAATTAGAATTTTTTTTTTGTTCAACGGTTAAAGATATTTACACCAGTTTTCGCACACTTCGATTAATTCTTTTCTATCAAGTCAAAGTCAAATTATTTATATTAGAATTAAAATATTCATAAGAGACAAGTCTTGTGACCTAGTTAGGTCATCCCTTTTTTTTTTTTCTATGATACTTAAAAAAAATATTAATACCATAATCTTTATGACGAAGCCTCTAACCAAATAGAAGTTTGAAGCAAGAGGCAATCGGCAAAAGATGAAGGAGACATCAAAGCTATTTTGACAAAGTAGGGCCCAATTACGGGAGGGTTTGGGAGAAGGATACAAGGGGAGTGGTTGGACTGGAGCTTGTGGAGAGAAGGTATTAGGTGTAGTTTTAGCGACCCAATAACTAATTACAAGCCAGATGTCGCCTTTCCTCCTTCATCTAATCATTATTTTTCACGAAACCTCTACTAAATGCATATATTCTTAGTCATGCTTGGAGAGGAAAATCAACTGTTGCATATATTCCATTTTGCAGATGAATTAGTTAATAATTGATTCTAATGGGCAGGAGTGATTTCCAACCTTGACGGATTCACATAAGGACTCTGTAAACTTAGTCAATAAGGCGCGAGTGTAGAAGATGTGAACTTAATAATTTAAAATTTAAAATTTAATAAAATTGAGAGAATAGAGACTTACGGGGATAATTAGATAAACATACAATTATTATTCTTGTAAGAACATTCAATCCAAGACCTCGTCTCACATGAATTCTAATTAAAAGAAAAGTTGGGCTTCTAGAAAGCAAGCATTTGTAGTTATCCACTTGTATTATTTAGGGCAAAAAAATAAAAAAGAAAAAAGCCACCTAATCCCACGTCGTTGGTGAACTAATCGGCACAGTTATGAAAAATGCCAAAATGCCAAAAATGACCCTCGTCCGCATCTCAGTCTTCTCTTTTTCCTCTCTCCACTACCACGACCAGACCACCTACCTCCGTTCCCTCCCCCTTCTCTCTCTCTCTCTCTCTCTCTCTCTCTCTCTATGAAAACTAGCTCCACACCGAAATACATCACCGGCGATGTACCCAAAAAAGCTCACCATCATTGATGATAGGAATACCCGGCAGACCATCTCCAACAGAAATTGAAGTCGTGGCCCACGAACCAATCTTCCCTCTACTATAGAAGCTCCGGAAAATTCTATTGCAAAGTGGAATTGTTCTGCCAATTCTACGTATGTGGCTCTTAGAAGGTGGATACTTCCGGTTTGGTTCTTATTAGATAAATCATAGGCTCAAATGCTTCAATTTAGTGGAGGTGCTCCAATTTATATTCCCCAATCAACTAAAATCAAATTCGCTTATACAATGTCACGTGATATAACTGTTCAATAATAAATAAGTAAGTTAGTCTTACAAAATTAAGTAATTGTTTATCCATATAATATGTAACTCACCTCCATGTATGATAATGTGGTCGAGTTTATTTATTTTTTAATTTTCTTGGTGAACAGTTACACCCACTCGTGACCCTGAGTGGTGTTGATTTCTTTAGTGGACTCGTCAAGATACTTAAAATTGGGTTTCGTGGGCTAAAGATTAATGGAGTGGTAAATATAAAGACAAAAAAATTATCGCCTTTTCGCGAAAATAACACCCACATAAAATCTATATTATTCACATAGAACAATTTATAAAAATTCTTAAGCCCCTAAAAATTTTCAAAACGAATTTAAATTTCTAGTCTTAAAAAAATAACTAAAAATAAATAAAAACATGTATTTTGCAGTTTAGAGAAATTGACATAGCTTAAGTAATAAATCAGTCTAGAATATTCCTAATTAAAGTCTCTTTCCAATAAAATAATAAAAAAATCACAATAATAATTGATTTTTTTTATTCTAAATCACACCCTCCATCTTGAAAAAAACTCATCCTCAAATTTTAACTACTTGAAACAATTGGGTGTGTCTATACTTATCCACATGTGTTGCACTTGAGGCATTTGCGATTAATCTTTTTCCACTCATGTATAGATTCTAATAAAGTCTTTGCCTGTTTCTGCTTCTGGAATACAAATTTCTATGAAATATGAAGCACAAAACTAGCACTAGTGTTACTAAATCAAACTTGCTCACTTCATGATAGTTTTGTTGTTTGTTGTATTTTAAGTATAGTAAAATTATCTATTGAAATTTCTGATTTGAAACATATAATGTATAACAAAATAGTAACAATCAAGTGTGAAATAGTTATACAAAAAATTAAAACAGTTACAGAAGAACTAACAAAATAGTTACAATAATCTTATCGAAACAATTACACGTAACTATTTGTTTAAACCCGGTTGCATAACAAGAGTTGTTATTGAACTTTAGGTAGATCAAGGCTAGTGTTTGACACTATGTTTTTAAGACAGCCTCTACACACGGTGTTTATGGAATATCAAGCGTTTGTCTCTCAAGATACAATGATCTTTACACGAATAGAAGTAGCATTCCAACAAATTTGTCCAGCGAATCAGAAATTGTATTGTGTACTCTCCAAATGTAGATTGTCTTAATGATGTATGAGACTGCCTTAAATGACTAAGAATGTATTGGATGAATTGAATGTAAAATGATTATGTGATTGAATTATTTATAGAGAGAATGATGACTAATCCGGACAGTCACCATCTGAACGGATGCAACCCAACAGTCACATGCAACCAGAAGACACCACCTGTGTAACTGTTCTCTATGAACATACACAACTCAATTTCGGACCGGAGGAAAATAACAAATTTAGTTCGAATTCAAATCCAACAGATACCGAAAATTAAATTTCAGGTTAAGAAATTTACGCCCAACTAATTAAACGAATTTTTTCCAAAAAAAAATAGGGTTTTGTCTAAAATACACTCATACCCTGGTCGGATTGTGGCAGGCAAAGCGCGAGTGGTAGAACTAAAGACATGTACGTGCTCGCTCCTCTCATAAAATTGTGGTACTCCTTGGGGCCCAATCCCATAGAACAAATTTGGCCTATATATGCCCATCTAGAACTTCTTCTTCAACTAATGTGGGATTGGTGTTAAATCCCACATTGTACAACTTTTATTTCCACATTTTAAGAGGGTCACTTTAGAACTTATTTTTTAATTCATTTCTTACTCGATTTGAGCAAGTGAATGTACTATATTATTTTCCTTATGAAGTAGAATAGGAACTTATGAAAGTTTATTCGAAACAACGAACGGGTCCCATTTTAATTTAGGCTCTAAATTGACAAAAAAATTAATTTTTACACTTAAAAAACTATTTTGTAAAATTGTTTTGTCCAACAACTTTCTTGTAACCTTCTCAATAACCTTCTCAATATATGGACAAACTTTCATAGTTCAAAGAATTCACTCATTGACTCCCTCGAATTGTTGTGATGATCAAGAAAATTACTACAAAAATTATATTCATTTGATAACTCAGAAATAATAACCTCAAATAACAGTTGAAAACCATCAAAATCAAAAGCCTCCAACAAATTACAAAAAAAAATGACAAACTCCAGGGTCGGAGCCAGAATTTTGGCTCAATAGGGGCAACCTAAAGTTTTAAATTTCAAAGTATAATGGTAATATTATTTTCGTCAAAATACGTATTCTTGATAAACTGTTTATAAGCATAGTTTCATCAAAAAAATGTCATTTAGAGACGCAACTCATGTATATGAGTGTTTGATGCCTACACCAATGGGCTTTTGGTCTAATGATACTCCTTACCTTGTGAAGATTTTGCTTTCTTAAGATCAAGGGTTCAAGTCCCTCTCCTCCCCCCCACCCCACCCTAAAAAAGAAAAAAAACTCATGTATATGAGTGATGTACAAAAAAATACAACAAAAATAGGGAAGAAAAATAGCACTAACCAAGAATCTCGGATAGTCAATCTAAACAAAAAACTTCAATAAAAATCCAAAATAGAGTGGTGACCCAAGACGAAACAAATAAAACCTATATAAGTCTATAAATAATACACCAAACAATCATCAATTCTACAAGAATTAAAGTAATTGTCTAATATAAAAAATCTAATTTTAGATTAGTGCTAATGTTACCTCTCCTTAGCTTCAACATAATCTTCTAAGGTTTCTTCAAATTTGATTTGCACAATGATTGAATCCAATAGGTTGATTTGTTTATGAATATACTAAAAGAACTAACAAAGAAACTAAATAAAAGAAAGAAGAGGAGTTGGATGCTTGCCGCTTGGAGTGGACTGGACTGGACTGGAATTATGGACGAAGAAGACGGAGGCTTACGGAAAAAAAAAAAAAAAAAAAAGCAAGCGTGAAAATGAGATGCTAAAAGTTAGCTTTTAAGGGTTGAAAGTTACATTAATATACCTTATATTTTAAGAAAATTTCAATTGGGCAAGTTTAAAAAAAAAATTAAAATTTTAAAATTACAATTAAATCCCAAAATTTTTTTAAAATTTCTATAGAGTCAACTGCACGTCAAGCGTGAAAAATGAGGAAGAGCTGCCAAAAGTTAGCTTTTAAGGGTTGAAAAATATATTAATATACCCTATATTTTAAAAAAAAAATCAGTAGGGACAAGTTTAAAAAATTCTTGAAATTTTTAAAATTACACCTATATCCCAAAAATTTTTAAAATTTCAATGGGGGAAGTTGCCCCCCATACTAAATCCGCCGCCGAAACACTTTTTGTTCCTCATCTTTTTTGTCTGTTGGATGTTCTTCCATAAATTTACCTAGTACTAGTGGGATTTGTATGTGTGCAAGACACGCTAATTAGAGCCTATTTTTATGAGATTGTGAAATTTTTTATACTATGTGAATGCATTTTATTACATAGTACATTTGAATGCATTAAGTTTATAACAATACTAGTTAAAATTCGTGCTTGGAGACACGATAAAATATAAAATTCAAGCTTCCAAAAAATCGATCTCATTATATTCAAATTTTTAAAAATATATTAACTACAAATTAATCAAATATTAAATATATAATAAAAATGAGTGATGTGATATTTTTAGGGAAAAAATATATAAATGATTAAATATGTAATAGAAATAAGTGATGCGATTTGACATTTGAATGTGACAACTAGATGATGGATGAGGTAAGTGATTGGTGATGGTTTTGAAGAAAAAAATATGACTGAGATAAAATTTAAACACATTTCTGTTTTATTATATAGATAAACACCATCTTTGAGGGGTTCAGCTTAGACCAGGCTTAGAATCACAAATGAGGCCCAGCTCACAGGTCCAATTTAGAAATGCAGTTCGGCCCACTGTAGAAAGGAGGAAATTAGATCAATTATGTCATTTTGAGAGAAAGTCAAGTTAGCTCTCATGGCAAGAGATTCGATCCATAACTGACAACAAAGAGATCTCCTTGAGATGTGCACATCACCATTTTCACGGAATTGTCTCACCTGTTACGAAATTGACACCACCTTCACTAAATTACCTCACATGATATGAAAAAAAATGTTTCAATCTATTAGAAAACGCTTATAAATTGTAATCCCCACCTACGTAAGGGGATCATCACACACATCAATCATATTTGAACACCCTACATTTTTTGAAGCAATTAAACACTCAAGTTATCCTAATCTTTCAGAAAAGAGTATGATACCTTGATCAAATAATTTAAATAATGTTTTACTTATGTTGACTCTCATCATTTATTATTGCATAAAATACTTAATAGGTGATACATAAACACATTTTGTGCATCACCAGTCTTCACGAGGGATATGATTTTTTTTTTATCAATACAAAATGATCACCAAAAACTATAATGCTTTTGGATAAAATTATAACTTTTTGGGGTTCACGTCTTAAAATAACACTACAACCACTTAAAATTTGAAACTGGTCACAATTGAACCCTTAAATTTGACGAGCGTTAAAAATGCTAACAATTAATGATGACATCAACCAAAAGCCAAAAAAATAAAATATTTTCTAAAATACCTCTCTTCAATAACGTTAAAATTTCAAGGACATTTAAATTAATTTCAATTACATATAATTTATAATTTATATGATATTTTGAAAATTAATTTCATTTTGATTTTGAATTGCAAATTTCATAACCTCCATTACTAACTCTATAAAATGCTAACTCACTCAATACTTATAATTAATTTGATTTGATTAATAATTAAAATTTTAATATTTAGGGTATAATTGTTCGATTTTGGTCAAAATAGGCCAAAACTATTGGTTAAAACTCCAACCTAATCCAACCGAGTAATGTTACAAGAATTTAAAAATTAGACTTAAAAATTAGAATTGATAATTATAATTATTAATTTTACTGTGGGTCTCAACATTTATTAAAACTCACTATTTATTCAATAATTATGATTATCAAACCTAATTTTTAAATCCATGTAGCATTCCTCAATCCAGATAAAACTTTTTTCCCATTCCTCACAAATCCACCACATGCTCTCAACCACCATCGCCATGCCATACTAACCATCCATCCAACCCCCAACATTTCTATACCCTCTTTTTGGTCAGTCTCACTTTATCCTAAAATCAATGACCTTTAATAGCGGAGTAATTCACGGTACCAAAAAAAAAAAAAATTAGTATTATACCGTTATTTATATTTTTACGAGTGTTTTTATAATTTTTATGCGTGTTTTTACCACTTTTGTGATAATTATTTTTATCACTTCTTTATGATACTTGTAATCAATTTAAAAAAAAATGCAATATCACAAAAGTGGTAAAAATAATTATCAAAAAAATAATAAAAATATTTATAAAAATTAGAAATTATTCACAAAAGTTATAAATTTCTTTTATTATAAAAACATCAATTAAAATTATAAAATTTAGAGGTAAGGTACCATAGTCTTCTACTTTTAACGGCAAGCTTGTCAATCTGAGGTGTCCCACCAATAAACCAGTCAAAAAATTGCTTCATGGACTTGTTAGGCAGTTAATTGCTGCGATAATGGAGGAAAAATTATTCGTTGCAAAAGAGTCGCCACGTCAGTATTATTATGTGATATTATTAATTATTAAAGTGTAAAAAAATAAATCACATATAAGCTAATAGTTATCTGTTCATGTAAGTCCATAACTATCTAATCTTTCATGTAAACCGATAATTCCTTAAATGAAGTTCATTTTATTCATTTGAAGTTTTATTATTGATTAGTTATATCATACATCATTGCATTGAATATTTTCTCATAATGGAGGATCATATGAAATATGAAAAATGTTACAAAACATAAATAGAATTCAAAAATTACGACCTCAATATATATAATTCCTTCAATGGGTGTTGGATAAGTGAGTCTCATTAAAAAAATTGATAAGACTCACTCATCCTAAGAATAATATGCATTTTATTTTTAATTTTTGAATATTTCACCTTAACAAAATGGAGAAGACGATGGCTATAAAAAAAATAGTATCGGACCTCGAAGTTTTTTGGGGGACCAAGTTACCATTTTTGAGATAACTTGCAATTGATTTTTAAAAATTTTAAAATCGTTCATAAGTTATCATAAAAGTTATAAATATAAAAAATATAAAAAAAAATTAATGGCTTTTTTTTTGATAATATTGACTTCTCCTAAAAAAAATAGGACAATTTTACGTAGTGTCGTGGGTGGATGAAATAGGAATAATGATATGGATACCACCTCTGTGCACCACTTTTTGTACACCGCTTCATGTGGCACAATCAAAGTCATTTGATATTTAATAAATTCTACGAGACTTATTAATTTAACGATGTATATTAAGGTGGCGCACCAAAATGGTGTAGTAAGACGGTGTGTGTAGCATTAATAATGAAAAAGTGAAAGATCCATTAAAATAATCAATGATTATTGCCTTTTTAAGTTGTGTTTTGTGATTGCTAATAATGAGAAACCATTTCAAATTACTATGGGTGATGAATGGTGAAAGTTAGCATTGAGGATCCAAAGTGATCATATTCCTTATGTTTCCTGCATCTTTCCGTAGATGGTGTTTTCTTTTCAAAAGCTCAAAAAGATTTCTTTACTTTGACAACTTTGCAGAATTATACATTCAACCATTTACTAACTCTCTTTTTCAACATAAGATATTCGAGTGTACAACTCACTTCAGACGAATCTCACACCTAAGGTTATCAATGGATCAGATTTGAATTGTATTTTGACTGTTCTGAATTCAAATTCGATTTTAAAAGTCTGATTTAATGATTCAAAAGATTTTTATTTTTGTGGCACATATTCGAATCTGTTAATAATTCAAATTTGATCTGAATAACTTAATTAACTAAATTTTAACAAATTATATCTAAATTTTAACTAATTTTTTTTAATAATCACTTAATTTTTTTAATATTTATATATAAATAATTCAAATTAGTTCATAATAGGATGGTAATAGGTATATTCAAATTCAAATTCAAATCAGTAAAATATAAGATATAATATTCAGATTCAAATTATCAATAAAAAATATTAATTTATATTTGACCAATTAAATTTAAATTCAAATCACAATTCAATCCATTGATACTTTTACTCACACCACCGAACTATCTGTGCGTGTTCGTTTCCACACTTTCGGACCGAGGCAATTGAGGGAATTTAAATCCGCTTTCTTTCGTACTAGACGGCAACAAAGAAGTTAAAAGAACTTCTCAGAGATTATGCAAAGTCAGAAAATTTTGTGGGGGCCCAATAAGCCCATCCCCATGTGGACTACATCTCTGATTTGATGTGGTTATGGAAGAAATCCACGGCTATTGTTGGTGATGAGAATGGCATAAATTATAAGCACGAGGCTATTGGATTTTAAAAAATTCACCTAATTTATTAATATAATAATATATTAAGTAATAAAATTTTAATAAAAAAGTCTAAGAGTTATCACCGCAACAATTATATTGGCAAGAATCAAAATATCGTTCCAGCGCAATGTTTCGATAATCTAAAAAATAAAAATGTTTCGAAAATATAATAGAAACGGATAAAATATATCCAAACATCTTGGCACACCTTAAAACTTTCAAAAAAATATCAGTAGAAACATACCGAAACATCTCGTAACAACTTAAAATATTCTAAAATACCTCAAAGTATTAAAATTTTGATTCAATCAGTGATTCATTTCGAAGTCATCGGAAACGAAAATGTTTCGACTGTTTTTAAACGATATTTGATCATTTACTATTGAATAACGTCACTGTCATATCATTAAATTAATAAGTTTGATCAATTTACTCAAAATAAAATGGATTTCTATTCTTTTTTGGCTAACTTTTTTTACCCATCCATGGTTTGGTTCTGTCGTATTTTTCTTCCCGGTAATTTAAAAGTAAACACCACTATTTGCTTTTGGATTAAAGTGCTACTGTTACAAATTTTGTTCAATTAGTAGAAATAGTGAAAGAAATGCTTAATTCAAGTGTTGGGGGGTATTTTGATCAAAAAAAAAAGTGTTGGGGGGTATGACCCTCGTGAAACCCACCCACCTGCACACAAACACACAGATGCTCTCTCTCTCTCTCTCTCCATCTTGGTCAAACAAGATGAGAATAAAATGGGATCTACCATTGCCCAAGATGGAATAAAATAGGATCTACCATTGCTTTTTTTTTTTTTATCGAAGAAAATACTTTTCCATAAAGATTAGATTCGATCAAATTGATAAAAGTGGCCATCACCCTTTCCACCCCCACTTAAACAGAAGCTAGAATGGCAGTCAACCGGCATAAGTTTTCAAACATTTTGACGGTTTTCGAAGCACTAAGGGGCTCTTTGGTAGGGTGCTTATCCTACTTTACAGGTAGGAAATATTTGGGCTTCCTATTCGATACTTTGCAAAAAAAAAAAATTCTTAGCCTATCTTATCCGATCAAGTGTAGTATTATTATCCGACTTCCGGTCAAATTAATCGGATAGGAAGTCAGGTAGGAAATTAGATAAACATTTTTTTAGTTATTAATTTTTTGATCATTTTAATAATTCAATTAAATAAAATGTATAAATTTAACAACATAATAAACCAATAATACAATAATTACAATAAAACACAAGAAAACATAAATATCAATTCATCATAATTGTTGCATAAATAAAATAACAATTAATTTAAGTTTAAACCATATGGTTAGAAAATTATGATTTTTAATATATATTCTCACTTGTTCATTGGCAACTGATTTAGCTCCTGAAATATATAACATTTTTTATTTTTTTTATTAGTCTTCTCGACTGGAATAGTAAATGGGTTGTCTCTTCTCTAATGATTTTTTCTATAGGTTTTTGTGAGCGGTCTAAATTTCGACCTTTGTTTCTTTGAAAAAACAACAAGAGTCTTGTGGAGGATAATGTAACACTTATCCCACTAAATCAGTGAATATATATATAAATTAATACGAGTAGGATATAATAGGAATACGAAAATTAATGGTTATTCTGCATTCCTACTCGATTTAATCGAAAGACCATAAATTATTTCACATTCCTACCTTATTTTTTTGGCTAGTCGTTTAATAGGATCAAGTAGGGTAAGAAATTGCAGATAATTGAAAATTTGAACACCCTTACTGTTTGGTAAGGGGGTATGGGGAGATTTGGTAAGATGGATTTGGAGTAAATAGTCCAAAAGATTTCCAAACCTCATGTTTGTTTTGAAAATTCAATCTCAGGTTCCCAAACCTAGCATGTAGTTGACCCGAATATTAAACCCATGATCATGAGTTTCGTCAAACCTAGAAGGGGTGAGTTTGAGAAGATGAGTTAAATGGTTAAGGATGCAAAAGACAATTATATCTCATACCATGAGTATGAATTGGATTGATCAAAGATAAAATAGTCATTTACAAGACAAATAGTTGTTAATAATTATGATATATTCGTGGATACTACATGTGTATCTACTACATACCAAACATAAATATAAATCAGATTCAATGTTGAACACAACTTTTCAAAGATGATATAATATTAAGTTTAAATTTGATTATAGCAACTTGGTATTAATTTTTTATTAATCTCGATCTAGTTCACTATTATCATTTAATACTTAATATAACGTATTAATAAAGACTATGAGGTAGGTGGTGTTATTTTTAGGGAGAATTATACATAAATTTTTTGAAATTTGTTACTTAATCACTTAGACCTCCTGATATTTGAAATATTACACACAGACCCTTGAGATTTATACACGCGTAACACTTAGACCCTTGCTATCAATGTTCGTTAGAATATCTGTTAATAAATTACACTCAGACCCTTTGAAGTTTGTATGCGTGAATGTTATACTTTGACAAAAAAATATTCCAATCAAAGATAAAATATCAAATATTTTAAATTTTACAACAAAAATTCATGTTCTATTATGTCATTTATTGATAAAAAATTAAAATTTAATTTTTAATTTTTTTCTTTAGAAAATCATAATTAATATACAAATCATTTATGTTTTCTTTCTTGGAATATCATCACGGTTAACCACCACGGAAACCACCACCTCCTCCTCCCTCTCTCTCTCTCTCTCTCTCTCTCCACATGCATATATAGAGCATTGCCCTTGCCACCACTGTGGTGGGCTTCAGAAATTGCACAGAACTTCTGATAAAGAATTAGATCCATAAATCCAACATCATCGCCACCACGACGATGGATTTCAGAACCCACCTAGACCCCATTGCAACCCAATATCCAACCACCAAACTACATCTGTCTTTCAACACCATCGCAACCCAATACCCAGACACCAACCACCACCAAACCAGCTCTCTTTCTCTCTCTCTCAAACTACGTTGGTCATTCAACGCCATCGCAACCCAATACCCAAAAACCTAGCAAAACCTGCAACCACCCCTCCTAAAGATCAGATTTCACAGCTCACCACTAACCCTAATATGAAAACTCCAAGTCTTCGATCATTGCTCAAGCAAGGAATCCCAAATCTGTTGTGTTTAGGTGGTGATTCAATTTCAGATCTGCAATAAAATCTAGTGTGTGTAGAATTGGATCCGTGATAGGTTTCGAATTAGGAGAGACAATGGTATCGATTATGGGTGGTTCTCTTTAGCGTTGGTGTTGTTTGTTGGATTTGCTATAGAGAGAGAGACTTGGGTAATGGATTTTTTTTAATTTTTAATTAATTAAATGTAGGGTAAGATAGTTTTTTGTTAATACCGTTAACGATGTCTATCTATTGTGGTCTTAGTGTAGTTTTTGAAATGTGTAGGATTGTCTATATAATAAAGTCAAATGTCAGGGGGTGTGAGTGTAAATTATCCTAAAATATTTTAAATTTTACAAAAAAAATCAATGTGCTATTTATATCATTTATTGATATAAAATCAAAAATAAAAATGTATTTTTTTTCTTAAAAATCATAATTAATATAAAAATTATACAATAACTTCTATCTTTAATTGAAGTAGTTTGGTCGTTTAATAGATAATATAATTATATATTAATTAATTAATGGGTCTTTGGTCCAGTGGTATTCTTTGTCTTGTAAATATTTTATTTTCTTGAAATCATCAAGTTTCCCTCCCTCTTTCCCCTTCTCCCTCCCTTTTATATACTAATTACGATTTTTTTAAAGAAAAATTAGATTTTTATTTTTGAGTTTATATCAATAAATGATATAAGATAACATGAATTTTGGTTATAAAATTTAAAATATTTTATATTCTTTATTTGATTGAATTATTTTTTGTTTAAATATAACTTAAACTTGAAGGGTCTAAATATTACACACTTATAAACTTCAGAAGATCTAAGTATAATTTATTGACGGATATTCTGCCGAACATTGACCACAAGGGTCTAAGTGATACGCGCGTATAAATCTTAGAGAGTCTGTGTATAATATTTTAAATGTCAAAGAGTATAATTTTTCCTTATTTTTAATATGCTTAATATTAAAAACACAAAGACTTTATTGCATTTATAAACTTAAATCCACGCTCTCATACAAAAGCTACGCATTCTACGAACTCTTGCTCCCAATATTTATTTTGTCATTTTCAATTACATATCATCTACTATTATCTAATCCAAACATGAATTTAGTATTATAACTATCGATTTATATCTTATCTCAATCTTGATCTAAATGTGTTATACAAAATATATAATCAAATATTACTCTTATTAATTCCTTTTGTATTGATTGAATGAAAATCAATTATCCAATCATATTCTTTGTTTGTACTTAAACTAAATATGCCCTAAAAGTTTGCTTACACTGAAAGATGAGTAATATTGCCACCACAACTACCTCCACCATCCTTTGATTACCATCCAATATGATTTCCTTTTATTTGGTTTTGACAAGTCAGATTAGCCTCTCCATTCTTCACCTCCTCAAATTAGGTGAAGTTGGTAGGGGCACTAAGATGATATTGCTCAAGAATGTTGCTACACTGTCTATATTGATTAATTCTTTTTAATCAATTTCTTTCTTATCAACACATATAAATTGTTAGATTAATGTACGTGATCCTACTAACAATCAATAATTATTATTGTATCCACTACTTTAACAATCAATTTATAATTATAATCAATACTTGATCACAAAATATTGTGATCGATCATAAAAATTATAAATTTTAAAAGTAAGTTTTTTTTTTTGTTTTACAGTTGTGTTCAGACTCACGCCAACTATTTCCTCGAGTTCAACATCTAGTTATCGCGGTTTGAGTTGTATTAGAGTATGTACCTAAAAAGAATAAGAGTTGTTAGCCATTTGGGGATACGAGAAAGAATTGAATTAGAGAGCTCTGAAAATCCAAAAGTCATACTCAACCACTAATCCACCACTAAATTTTACTTTTAAAATTAAATTATTACTTTTAAACATCAAGTTATAACTCTTAAAAAAAAGTTACAACTAATTGACATAATTCATGATATCATGAATTATTTCAAACAATTATAATTTTATCATTAAAAAGTACAAGTTGACTTTTAATAATAATAATATTTTTGATAAAAAATGTTATGTTTATCAAAATAAAAATATCAAACCTTTTATATCAAATAATATAACATAATCTTCGTCTTTGAATATTAAAAAAATTTATTTATTTGATGGTAAAAATTATGTTATATCATTTAAGATTAAAATTTGATAAGCATAACGTTATCATTTTTTATATTAAAGTGTTATTTAGTGGACAAAATTAATTGAAAGGACTAGCATGATTGATGAAATATCATGAGAAGCAGTCAGGAAAAAAAAATCAGTGGGGCCGCCTCCTCCATTAAAATGGGCCCGGAAGGGATTACCCTTGGGGTCCACCTTCATGAATGGTGGTGAATCCGCAACATATTTCCCATTATTTGGGCCACACTTTTATTTTTTGGTCTGAATATAAATTTCCATTAAATAAAACCAGGGAAAAGCCTGTCTTTTTTACAGTGTATATTCACTTTATCCCTAGTCTAGCTGCTTTGAGAATGATCTGCATCTACTGCTTTGGAGGAGACGAAAACCAGTAGAGAGTGTGCTGTTGAGTCAAAAGATCCCCTTTGTGCATTTTATATCTAACATTATATTTTTTTATAGAACAAATTTTTGAATGTGAGTTTCATCAAACCCGTGGGAGTTGGGTTCCGGTCAAGTTATATTTAGATTAGTGATGCAAATGTCATTTGTATCCTTGAATTAAATAAACATGAGTATGAATTAGATTAATCAATGAACAATATAGTCATTTATAAAACAAATATATGATTATAATAGTGATATATTTGTGGTTCTTGCATGTGTATAAATTATATACTAAATATTGATATGAATTAAATTCGTCAATGATTCTTATCCTATAAAAATAAAAGTGGGGATTGGATTTAAAAAAGTTTGGAAAAAACAAATTCAATTCAATCCCTCCAAAAGCATTCCAAACAAGCCACAAAAAAGAGGCACATAGGATTGGCTGTACCAGCGGAAGGGAAGGGTAGACCTCACATGGGCTCTGGGAGGAAACCATACAGAACCCCCCCCCCCCCCCCAAAAAAAACTGAATCTGCCCACACGAATCCGCACACAACCACACGAATCACTGGAAAAAGGCCAATGAAGGTGACGACGGCCAGGGTGACGTGGATGAAGAGCATTATACCCAACTGCTTCAAATGATAACATATACCAAATATAAATTTGAATATTAATAATTTGGGTTAAATTATATTGAGATATACATAAATTATTTCGAACACCCTTAATTATTAAACCGAAAAAATAAACTCTTGAGACATTATATAAAGAGAAATGTTATGTTCCACTAATTTTTTTTATTAAATATTTGATTTGTTTTGGCTCGGATTCCAATTAACGAATCATAGTTTTGGAGTTCAATTAACGAAAAGAAAATTGAAGGATTTAATTGACACAAGAATCATAGTTTGAGGGTAATGACACATGTGTAGTTTATTCTAAATTTAACTTTTAAAAATATTTATGTAAAAATGATAAATTAAAAAAAAATTATGAAGCACACTGAGAATAGAAATAAAATTTAATTTATCACTTTCATATATATTAAAAAAAGAGAAAATTATACCCAGACTCCTTGAAATTTGTCACTTAATAACTCAAACTCCTAACATTTGAAATATTATATATAGATCCCTATAAAGTTTATATGCGCGTAACATTTAGACTCCTACTGTCAATGCTCGTTAGTAAATTACATTCAACCCACCTGAAATTTGAAGCTTATAATACTTAGACATTTTAAGTTTAAAATATTATATTTAGACCATAAAAACTCCAATCAAATATAGAATATTAAATATTTTAAATTTTACAATCAAAATTCATATTATATTGTATCATTTAATAAAATAAAATCAAAAATCAAAAATTTAATTTTTTCTTAAAAAATCGTAATTAACATACAAATTACACTATCAATTAAAATAAAAACTAAAAAATTAAATAAGAGGTCTAAGTCATTCAACTAAAATTCATGTTATATTATATCATTTATTAAAATAAAATAAAAAATAAAAAATTATTTTTTTCTTAAAAAATTATAATTAGTAAACAACTATGCTATCTATTAAAATAAAATTAAAAAATCAAATAAGATGTCAAATTATGATGGACACAATATTTTTTAACTTTAATTGGGGTAATTTAGTCGTTTAAACAACTAAATTAAATTCTAATATATAATATAATTGTATACTAATTATGATTTTTTTTAAAAAAATTAGAATTTTATTTTTGATTTTATTTTAAAAAATGTCATAATAGATATAAATTTTATTTGTAAAATTTAAAATATTTTATATTTTATATTTGATTGGAGTTTTTGTAATATAAATATAATATTTTAAACTTGAAAATCTAAGTATAATATGCTTACAACCTTCAGATGATCTGAGGATAATTTACTAACGAATATATTAACGGATATTAATGACAGAAGTCTAAGTGTTATGCTTATACAAACTTTAAAGAGTCTGTGTGTAATATTTCAAGTGTTAAAGGATTAGAGTGATTAAGTGATAAATCTCAAGGAATTTAGATGTAATTTTTTCTAAAAAAAGAACAAAAATGTAATTTATTAAATTAATTATGTAATTGATGAATATTCAAATAAAATCATAAATTAAGTTGAACTAACATTTTTTGTAAATTTTAATAAACAAAAAAAAAAAAAAGGAGGACAAAACATTTCCCAATAATTTCACCGCACTTTCACGTGACACCTGACCCTAGTTCATTAGCAACACTGACCTCCCTCCTGTCTCTCTCTACTACCTCTCTCGAAAACCAATGTCTCACAGTCTCAGACTTCCGGCGAATTCAAAACACAGCCAATGAAACTCAAACCACAACAATAACACTTCGCCGGAAAACCTCACTCACTTCCCCACTTTCATCTCTAAGAATGCCATCAACAATCAAACTCTTCTTCCTCCTCTTCTTCTCTCTCTCACCCACAACCACCACTTCCATCTCTGCCGCCACGTCGGCCCCACCTCCAGTGAACCTACTTCTTCCCTCCGACGCTGCCGCTCTTCTCTCATTCAAATTGAAAGCCGACTTGGACAACAAGCTTCTCTACAGACTCAACGAGCGATTCGACTACTGTTCATGGCAAGGCGTGAAATGCGTCCAAGGCCGTGTCGTCCGTTTCGTCCTCCAAAGCTTTGGCCTCCATGGCACACTTTCCGGCGACGGTTTGACTAGGCTCGACCAGCTCCGAGCACTGATTCTAAGGAACAACTTACTCACCGGTCCGATTCCCGACTTTTCCTCACTCGTCAACCTCAAAACCCTCTTTCTAGACCACAACTCCTTTTCTGGAACTTTCCCTCCCTCTCTTCTTTTTCTTCACCGTCTCCGAACCCTTGATCTCTCTCACAACGACCTCACTGGTGTGCTTCCTGTAAACCTAACCGTTTTGGACCGGCTCAATTGTCTCCGGCTCGACTCGAACCGGTTCAACGGCACAATTCCTGCTCTCAACCAGTCTTCACTGGAAGTCTTCAACGTGTCGAACAACAACCTGACCGGAGCAATACCAGTGACGCCCGCTCTGTCGCAATTCGGCATTTCTTCGTTTTCTTATAACCCTAACCTCTGCGGTGAGATTATCCACAAGCCGTGCCGTACTTCGCCTTTCTTCGAATCTCCGCCAAGTGCTGCGTCACCTCCAGGACAGCTTAATGAAAATGCGCAGTCACAAAGTGCAGTTGTTTCTTGTCCGACGTCAAGAATTCACAAGAGAATCGGTGTAATACTAGGGCTAGTTATCGGAGTTCTACTCCTAATTGCCGCTATTCTTAGCCTTTCTGCTTTGTTCAAGAAGCGAAGGGAACAAGTTCACTCAAAATCAACAACCCACGACGACGCCGAAGCTGTAGATAGCATTGCTACAGAAACAACTACAATGCAATTTGTGAGAACGGAGGTAGAACTTAAAGAGAAACAGTTGCAATTAGTACCCCAACGACAAGAGAAGAGTGCGAATTTGGTGTTTTGTGTAGGTGAGGCAGAATTATATACACTGGAGCAGCTAATGAGGGCTTCGGCAGAGTTGCTTGGAAGAGGTACGATTGGGACTACATATAAGGCGGTGATGGATAATCACTTGGTTGTGTCTGTGAAAAGGCTTGATGCTGGTAAAACTGCGATTACAAGCGGAGAAATGTTTGAAAGGCACATGGAAGCGGTTGGGGCGCTTCGGCATCCAAATTTGGTGCCGGTTAGGGCTTATTTTCAGGCCAAACAAGAGCGATTGATTATCTACGATTATCAGCCTAATGGTAGTCTCTTCAATCTCGTCCATGGTGAGCTCTTCGCTCTGTAGTTATCAATTTGCATTTTCTTTGCTGTTCAGTTTATCTCACTGATCCACCTCCGAGCCAAATCCCTTTTTCTTTTCCAAGGTTAGAGATGTCGAGGACTAATCTGGTTTGATTAAAAGTAAGTCATTCGTACCCGGATATTCCCAAACCCAAACTCTTTTGACTCGGAACAATAAGAGTAAGATAACATATCCATTTATGGGATTCAAATAATTTCTATTATACTTTCACAAAATGATAAAGAATTAAAAGACTTGTGGACCTACTATTTATAAGTAGACCCTTACAGGGAAATTGAAATTGATTGAAAATGTAATGAAGATGATTTGGATCCGATGTTTTGCACAGTGGATGGATTATGCTGATAGTGGCTGCAAGGTTGTGTTGTTGTGGCCTTGTGCATCATCTATTAGTGCTGTAGAGACTTTTTGCTTTTGATGGGTTCCACTTTCCCATTGCCGACAATGTGGGTGCGGACTGTAATGCATATTGAGTCAAATAAGTTGGCGCCATTACAATAGCATGGTTTGCTGTAGAAACAATGTTACCTAGATCATTGGTCGCTTTGGTACGTAGTACGGGTACATAATACGATATTTTCTTAGGTACGAGATACGATTGGGGTATATTTAGTCGGTACGATATTTTGCATCGCAATTCGTTTTGAAACTTTTATGTAGATCGTTTTTCGTTACTATACAACATTATATATTACATAACATTATATATTACAGAGTATTAATAGACACTAAGTTACTTACCATTCATTTTATAGTTGTGCTTGATTTTTTATTATTTAAAAAAATATATAATTATAAATCTATATATATGTAGTCAATTAATATGTATTTTATATTTGTGTTACATGTTCTAAAACGAGTTGCTTTAGGATTTGTATTACAATTTGGGGTCGTTCATTTTGGTGATCTAGATCGCAAATCCACCTCGTTTAGAATCGATGTACTCGTGTAACCATGTGTAGAAGTCTTTACTGGTACTACACCATGTCACTGCTACTTAGAGTGAGGTTGTTATGTTGGTTGTTAATAAAGGAGCATTGATTTGTATTGTATTTTAAGAAAGACCACTGCCACCTAATTATACATGTATATTCCTTTAAGCATTTTAGTTTGTTTATGTTTGTCATTCTCCAATCAAGGTGCCTGGCGAAATAAATCATTCATTTGCTTGGATCCAGATCTCTTCAAATACTTTATTTTTTATGTTTCTTTCTTGGAATATCATTTATCATGTGTTAGTGAAGGACCCACTTATGTACAATAACCCCCTTAAATTTACTATGAGTGATCAACCAAGGAGAAAAATAAAGGACATCTCACTACCATTTATTATTGGTGTTGAGTGTTGCTTTATCATTGCCCATGGAATGATGGGTCAATGAACTTGTTACCTCTGCAGTGCACTTTTGGCTTTGGGCTTTGAAGGCACTGTGTTGATTTAATAGCGGATGACACCTTTGCATGTAAATTCGGATTTTGTTGAAATAAACTCTTAGCAATTCCATGATCAATGCATATTTGTGCACTGTTTTTATTTGCAATTGTTTGCTTAGGCTCTATGTAGTTCGCGCTCTCATCCCTTATCTTGACATGAACATCAATGCATTACTGCTGGTTACGAATTGATGCTACTGTTGTAGTTGTTAAGCCTTCCCCCTTTTATCTCGTTTGAGTTGACGTTCATCAGGAAAAACAAATTCTGGTTTGCCATGGTGCTTTACGAAATTCTTAATAGTGATGGTAGTTACTTCCTGTATTTGTTTGATACATGGAAACAGATACAAAGCTTAAATTCGTTTTCTGATTGGACTTTCTTCAAAAGAATATGCTCCCTAGTCCAAAAATCAGGTTCAGAGAAATGGGGAAATATATCTGGGAAAAGTTGATTGCTTCACCGTTTTGTCTTTCTCTTCATTTTGCCATGTATTGCTGCTCATTACTGATACGAAATTGCAAACATGACAGGTTCAAGATCAACAAGGGCAAAACCTCTCCATTGGACATCATGCTTGAAGATAGCGGAAGATGTGGCCCTAGGCCTTGCCTACATCCACCAAGCATCAAGAGTTGTCCATGGCAACCTGAAATCCACCAATGTACTTCTTGGTCCCGACTTTGAGGCGTGTCTAACAGACTATTGCCTTGCCATCCTTGCAGACTCGTCCTTGACTGATGACCCTGATTCAGCAGGCCGCTATAAAGCCCCCGAGATACGCAAGTCCAACCACCGGGCAACCCCCAAGTCTGACGTCTATGCCTTTGGCATTCTCTTGTTAGAGCTTTTGACTGGTAAACCTCCATCACAGCATCCATTCCTCGAGCCAACTGATATGCCAGATTGGGTCAGAGCAATGAGACCCGATGATGGCGAGGAAGACAACTGCCTCAAATTGCTTGTTGAGGTAGCTGGTATTTGTAGTTTGACCTCACCGGAACAGAGGCCAGCAATGTGGCAAATCTTGAAGATGATACAGGAGATAAAAGAGAGTGCAATGATAGAGGACAGCGTAAGGGATTCATATAAATAAATGCTCATAGCTCTTTGTTCTGCATTTACCACTGTTAGCTGCAATCAGGAGCAATCAAGGAGTAAATGTCAATCATACGTCCGTGTGCCCGATGAACTGTAGAGGAAAAAATCTGTGGAGGCTATAGCTTGAACGGTTGGATTTAATTTAAGCCTTTTCCATGAAGATTCGAAAGTGGTGCTGTTCGTCGGTGGCACGGAAGCTAAGCATTCAATAAATTCCTCTCAAACTAGTCAGGGTAAGTGTGGGGCGTCATCTTCTAAAACTATCAGATCAAGGTTGGACACATCTACACTCCAATGCAACATTAAGCCAGGGGTCCATCAAATTTTTCGGCCTCATTCACAAAGTGTGCTTGTTAATGTTTGGAATTAGCTTACGTTTTGATGAACTTCAAACATCTTGTCCAAAAACTGGATTCTGCTCGGCATGTTAAATGAAATGAGCTCCTAACCTAACAACCTCTATTAAGTTGTATGATGTTTATAACATTGTACGTCTAGCTTATTACATACGAAACATTATATATATGTGTTTTTGTTCAAGAGCATAATGAACTAAACAAACAAATGTTTGAAATCGTAGTAGATTATGAGCTGCTCATGAAGGGTTCACTTTGCATCCCTTGGTTAAACTCCTATCGTCTTCATTATCCTCTTGATCCTAGGAGAGTGATAAAAAGAAATAATAGCACTTAAAAAGACGCATCCAGTACAGAAAGTTCTTGTCATTGTGGGATCTAGATAGAGTTAAATATAAGCAGTCTTATCTCTGCAAGCAGAGAGATTGTTTTCACGATTTGAACCCATGACCTCGTCCAACCTTGTTGTGAAACTAACTGGATATTACTTCCTTGGGGTGGGGCGGGACTTGGCAATAATGTTGGAATCTATTCAGTTGAAAAATGAATAATATAAAAAAGCATAAAAAAAAGAAAGAAAAAAGAAATTGCAGCGCCTCTCATTTTATTGAGAACATAAAACAAAATTAAAATTTAAAATCAAGAGGCTCGACGTATTGAAATTGAATCATTATTATTACAAGTGGACAAACGAAAGATAAGTTCTGCCAACCTGGATGAAATGACCATGCAATTGCGGAGCATGCTTTATAATCAAATCCAGGGAGAAGCATACCCTCACTTTCGGCTCACCTTTTTCCAATACGTCACTTCCGCTGTAAAAGTGAAGTGGACAAATTCGCAGGCTAGCATATCAGATGAATCACATCTTCTTTTACCTTGTGCAGCAAACTTGGGTCAGCCACCAAATGTGGCGTTTTCCTCATCAATTTTTGTAAGCTTGCCTGCTTGACCAGATACTTTTGATAGCATGATTTCCATTTATAGCAGCTTCACTTTCATGGCTCAAACATCAGCCCGAGCTTTCACAAGTCGCTCCAATTTACAATGCGCCTGCATCCTTGGATACTCCTTGAGTAAAATCTACTAGATATAAAAATGGCCTTACTAACTTACGAAGTGAAGTCTCCTACATTTGAAAGTTGATTTTGCAGCTTCATAAAGTTCATAATCAAGGACAACGATTACCTGAAATTATTTGTTCTCCGTCCAAGTTCAGTCCCCAGTCATGTAGCAGTCAAGATGTATATACAGCAAAAACAAGGCTCGTGACTATGATGAGCCTATCATATCATCTGCCATGGCCTGCATACAAGGTCTTGACTGCATGATTGTCTCACAGTGATCCATTCTGAAAGTTTCCATGGTTTTTGCCATTTCCATGTTGTCCGATAATAGCCAGTTTCTTGATTGACAATTGCCCAGTTGGTATCATCTGCACAAACCACCATCTCTATTTATTAATTAAGCAGAACGTTAATGATCACAAGATAGCATGAAGGAGAATTCATGGAACCCAAGAGAAGATGTTCCGAATGCGACTTTCCCTTTGTATAACAATATAAAAGACAGAATGTAGTCTTCCGATTTCAACATATCAAAAATCAATGAGTACAACATGATTACTGTGCAACCATTGATTAAAGCAACAACGGACTGTAGAGCTCTGTTACAGCAACTTCAGTCTCCAAAGCCCCAGATAGGAAAGCGAAGCCTCCCTAGAGCCCAGATCCTACGTTCGTTTTCGCCCTGCGCTAATGATGCGCTCCTAGCTCGCGGAGCTACATACCGGAAAAAGAAAAAGACTCTCTCTATTACCCCCTTATATATAGGAAGAGAATTGTTGGTTTGCTTTAACAAGCGGACTACGTGGGAAATACGAGCCACTACATGTTCTCCCCTTTCCCTTGAACGATAGAAGAACTACTTCTCTCCTCTTAGGCGAAGATGACTTGGCCATGGCAACTACAACAACTTGCTCCATGTGTTTTTGCTCCTTCACAATTTCTTTCCTAGGTATTTCTCTTTGTCCCAATAAATTTACTAGCTCATTCAATTGCTCTTTCATCTCCTTGATCTGCACTTCTTGTTCCCACAATCGGCACCTACAGACTCCAAAGGCACAGACACTGTTAACAGACTGCACGGAATCCTAGATATATAGAACACCAACAAAAACACCAAACTGTTTATTTGATGGCTGCAAACTCCTTTTCATCACCAATAGCTAAATATTCATACAAAATTTTTGACAAAAGTGAGTATCTAGAATTTTGGAGAGATTTTTCTACCCTCGTAGGCCAATACCTGGGTAAGGAAAATTAAGGGATTAGCAATAATCTTCTTCTGTCCAAAGAAATGATTGATTAAAAAATGAGTCACCATTGAGATCGCCAAATGTTTGGGAGCAATATGAAATCTTGTATACAATGTTTTTGTTATGTTATGCTTTATATTTAGGTAAAGGGTACTATGGTATTTTGTAGTTTATATATAAGCTAGGAATTAATTGTGTGATTTAACCCAACTCTACACAATAATCTAATCTCTCTCTTCTTATGCTTTCTTCTTCCACTTCTCTAAACCCTAAACTTAATAATCTAACTTAGTATTTGAGCTTTGATTCAGATTTGAAGCCCTAAAGTTGTTGAAAATTATCTCAAAAAATAACAGCGGGTGACAAAAAATTCTGATATCATCGACTGACATGTTGATGTGCATCGAATTTTGTCAAAATTTTTTGAAACTTGTATGATGGAATTGACTAGGTCTGCTAAGAATTATGGTGATTTTTCCAAATTTTTTTGAAGCCAGTGTTTTTGAAATTTTGAATATTTTTGGCCCTATTTGAGATCCAAATTGCAGTCTAGCTTTTTGGATGATTTATGCTGCTTATATTTGGGATCTCACTGTGTGGGGTGCAATTTGGGTAGATCTATATTACCCATGTGTGTTTGTTGCATTTGGATTAGTTTTGGGGGCAAATTTGAGTCTCGGCTGGACCTGTTTTTGCTTGATGCCGAGGTGCTTCAAAATAAGTGCTATCTCAATGTTGTTTGGCTACTGTTTTAAGGTATTTCTGGATTGTTGCCCAATTCTTACGTCACAATTTTGTTGTTTTTTCTTTTACCCTATTGCATGGACATGTCGAAAATCAGTGTCACTTCCGGTGCTGCTACCAATACCGAAGGCAATGGGGTGAGTCATCTAGGAGTTTTTGCGAATAATCCGTCGCTTCAAATTAGTTAAGAAAAGTTGGATGAAAGCAACTATTTAGCATGGTCACGAACTTGCTTGTTATTGATTCAAGCTATCTTTTTGGATGTGTATTTGACAGGGGAGACTAAGAAGCCTAGTAAGACTGGTTCTACTTTGAAGCAGTGAACTTCTGAGAATGCATTGGTTATGTCTTGGTTACTTAACTCCATGCAGCCCACCATTAGTCGGGGTTTTCTATTACTTGATACCGCTCAAAATCTGGACTGTAGTGTCTCATATGTGTTCTCAAAGGGGTAATAATGCAAAGTCATACAACATTCGAAAGGAAGTTCGGGAGACTAATCAGAAGGATAAACCCTTTATAATTTACCATGGAAAATTGACTATTTTATGGCAGGAGCTTGATTACTACTAAAGTTTTCAAGTAGATTGTGCAAATGATGGAGCCAAATTTCAACAGATGGTTGAGAACGAGAGGGTCTATGATTTTTTTGCTGACCTTAATATTGAGTATGATTAGATTGGAGTTTAGATTTTAGGTCGCAGCCCATTTCCCACCTTATGTGAGGCTTATGCTCATGTTCAATAAGAGAAGAACAGGAGGGTTGCTATCGTTCATACTATCACTCAGGAACAATCTGCTTTGACAGTTATTCTTCAGCGTGACCTCAAACTAGCCCTACCTAGATCATTGACAAGATTGACACCGTTGACAAATAAATATTTTAAAGTGTGACTATTATGGAAAGATAAGACACACAAGGAAGTTTTGCTAGAAGTTAGCTCGACGCCCCACTCGTGGGCGTACTGGTGGCCACAATGCTAATGTGCGATCACATGCACACATGACCGAGTCTTTAGAAGCCCCATCTCAATCTAGTGGCAACACCCCTACTAGTTTCTCCTAGGATGAGATGCAAACTCTTGGGCGTATAGTAGCTTGGCTTGATACTTCCTCTCCCACAACTTTTAACCAACCTTCTTCTTCCAACTTTGCTCAAACAGGTATCTCTGATAGTGCATTTACAATATATCCTCATATACCCTTCGGATCATTAATTCTGGGGCGACAGACCACATGACAAGTTCTCCAACCTTTTTTCTTCATATTTTTATCTATTCTGGTAGAGATAAAGTAAGAGTAGCATATAAATCTTTATCTTTTATTTCCAAAAAAGGTGTAATTAATTGCTCGTCCACTATGTCTTTCTTATTTGTTCTTCATGTCCCAAATTTTTCTACCAATTTGTTATTTGTTAACAGTATTACAAACTCTTTGAATTGTTTAGTGATATTTTTTCTTACTCAATATATCTTTTAGGGACTGGAATCAGGAAAAATGATTGGCAGTGATAGAGTACAAAGTGATCTATATTTTTTGGATGCTGCAACCTCTCCTCAATCTTCATCTTAAGCACTTCAGACATATGGTGTTCCATCTCTTCAGATCTTACCTCATTGGCATAATGTTTGAGACATCCTTCATTTGGTGTCTTAGAAAAAATATTTCCTAGTCAAGTAAAACAATGTAATAGACAGTTTTTTGCTTGAGATGTTTGTGAACTTGCCAAGTATAAACGTTCCTCTTGTCCTATTAAGAATAATAGAAGCACTGTTTCCTTTTCCGTTATTCATTCTAAAATGATTGTCACTCGCGTACTACATGGGTTTATTTACTTCGCACTAAGAGTGAAGTGTTTCTTGTTTTTTATCTTTTTATAAAATGGTGAGTACTCAGTTTCATGCTAAAATAAAAATTTTCCAGAGTGATAATGAGACTAAACACACTAATCGAGAGTTTCACTCTTATCTCAATGAGAATGACATTCTTTATCAAACCACTTGTTTAAGTACACCTAAACAAAATAGTGTTGCTGACTGCTGAACGAAAAAATCAACACCTACTTGAAGTTGCTTGATTATTATTTACTATGAATATTCCTTCTTCTTTTTGGGGGATGACGTTCTCAGTGTTGCTCATCTTATCAATTGTCTACCTTCGAGTGTTCTTCAGTTTTAGTCACCTATTAATGTACTATCTGGGATTTTTTCTATTCCTTCTCTTTCTTCACGTCCTCCTAAGATTTTTGGATATGTTTGTTTTGTACATGATTCCAGGCCATCCAGGGGCAAATTGGACCCTAAGGCTTTGCAATGAATTTTCATTGGTTATTTTGCTACTTAGAGAGGGTATAAATGCTATTATCTACAGTCTCAGAAGGTATATGTTAGCATGGATATCACTTTTTGGGAATTTGAGTCCTTTTTTTTTATTTCCCGGGAGAGAATACTACAATTGAGGAACATATTGCGTGTCAAGAGCCTTTTCTTCAATTACCTATCTAGGATATTAGTTTGGGGGAACAACAATCTATTAAGGGAAGAGGTGACACCAGTGATTTCCCTGGTGCTTGCCTTGACAAGGATAATCTAAAGACTTACTCTCGATGTCAAAAGGTCCAGACTACCAATGTGCCACCAAGTCAGTTACATTCCCTAGCTCCAGTTCATGCACCTTCAACGTATTTATCATGTAATGAACATCTCACTATTACTCTTGTCATTGATAATCCAACTGTTGATGATTCTAAGCTTCCTATTAGAGTCAGGAAGGGTGTTAGAACTTATACTCAACATTCCATCACATCTCTAACTTTGTCTCTTATAATTCTTTATCATCATCCTATCGTGCCTTTATTTCCTCATTGTCTTCTAGATGTATTCCTCACCGGTTGGAAATAAGCTCTCACCAATCTTAAGTGGAAAGAAACTATTGTAGAGGAAATAAGCTATTGTAGAGAAATAAAAGCCTTAAGAAAGAACAAGACATAGGAATTGGTCTCCCTTCCAACTTGGGGCAAATGTAGTTGAATGCAAATGGGTGTTCACAGTCAAGAAACAAGCTGATGGGATAGTAGAGAGGTACAAAGTTCAATTGGTTGCCAAGGGATTCACTTAGACTTACGATATTGATTATAGGAGACCTTTGCTCCTGTGGCAAAGATGAACTGCATACGTGTTCTTATCTCTTGTGCATCTAATCTGAGCTAGAGTTTGTAGTAGTTGGATGTAAAGATTGCCTTTCTTTATGGAGATTCAGAGGAGAAGATGGAGGTCCCACTAGGTTTTTCATCTTAGTTAACAGAAAGAAAGGTGTGTAAGTTGAAGAATTCTCTTTATGGGCTGAAATAGTCTCCCAAAGCTTGGTTTGATAGGTTTCTCAAAGTTATGCTAAAATTTGGTTATAAATAGAGCCAAGCTGACCATACTATGTTCATAAAAAAGATTGATAACAAAATAACCATTCTTATTGTTTATGTGGATGACATATGTTGGAGTTATAACCTAGTTTATTAGGGTTTTTCTTTTTACCTTCGTTTTACTTTTTTATCCTTATTGTATCTTTATTATTTGACTATATATACGAGAGTTTTACACTTAATTTGTATCCCTTTTTAACATATCTCAAGTTGGTGTTAGAGCCTAACCTCCATCTCTAACCTTAACCCTAACCTTAACCTCAGCCTTCATCACCTTCCCTACTGCCACCATTGACAGCCTCTACACCGACAGAAACCAGAAGCCAACCCACTGCCAGCGACAAAGCCAGAAATCAGAAAGCCAACCCACTGCCTCTTCCTCACCAAGTTCACCAAACCCAAGCACCTAACCACAGACAACAATACCCACCGACTGCCCACCATCAAACCTCATCAAAACAAACCAATATATCAGCCTACCAAACCAAAGCCACCCAGTAAGCAAGCACCGATTGCCTCCCTCAATCCATAAAGCACTGACTGCAAAAACCCAAGCCACCCATTAAGCAAGCACAAACTGCCAAACTTTCAGCGAACCAACCATATATCGACAAACCCACTCAACTCCAAGACCCAGCCAACAACTCACATCCAAAACCAACCGACTGCCCAAGACCAGCCCACTACCCGCAAATCGAAACCCACAAACCCAAACGCAGACACATAAAACCCAAACCACAAACCCACTGCCTAATTTTACTCAGATAATAACAGTTGTCCTGTCTTCTTGCGATTCCGTATGTCGCGTTCTTCGTCGTAGTACTGCCACCTCTTTGCGTCATGGCCTTTTTTCCTAGGGTTGTAGCTTCTAGGATCTTTTAAGAGGGGTTGAATCCTCTTTTCTATTGATCTGTTCTTGATGCAGTAGATCACTTATTTATATTTTTTTGGATTTCTGGGCACCGTGACTTGATTATTTAGGAGTTTTCTGAACCTTCTTTATTTGTTGCTATTGTTCGACTGAAGGTATATTATTCTCCCTTATTTTGTCTATCTATTTATCTTAGAGTTATTTTTCTGTCACATGTGCCCTAGTATTGTTGATGATATGACTACTACCGAGGGACTTGAGACCCCTACTGTTGACACTTCTACCGTTGAGACATTTATTAGTACTTCCACTTTTATGTTTGACCAGTATACAGTGCCTACTGGCACAGTTGCATTATCAGCACTGTCAGACATGATCTCTCAGAAAGTTACGACACAGTTGTTGAATGGTCGTAACTTCGCTGAGTGGTCTTGCTCATTCCAACTTTTCTTAAGCCGTATAAGAAAGCTTGGTTGGCTGACAGGGTTTCACCCAAAACTAGCTGATGACGACCCTGGATATTCTGCGTGATTTTATGAGAACTGCGCCATTCTTGGATGGTTATTTGGCTCGATAGAGCCATCTGTTTGGAGGAATCATCAGTTTCATAACTCTGTTTCGAAGCTATGAAGCGTATTATCAGAGATGCATTCTCAGTCCAAATGAGGAGTTCGTGTTTATGAGCTTTCTCAGGAGCTCTCATATGCTCGGTAGTGGGATATGACCGTTTAGGATTATTATGGCTATTTGACCCAACGA
Organism: Ilex asprella; assembly: GCA_023539305.1. Lineage (NCBI taxonomy): Eukaryota > Viridiplantae > Streptophyta > Magnoliopsida > Aquifoliales > Aquifoliaceae > Ilex > Ilex asprella. The sequence continues at coordinate 45,189,230 of CM042185.1, forward strand.
TAGCTTGATAATGAGATTCTACGTCTTCTTGCTGCTATTCCGAGGATAGAACCCGAGAGAGTAACATTCTTGTATACTCGAGAGCAGGAGGATATGATTCACAAGTTCCTTATAGGGCTTCATGATGAGTTTGAGGGGTCTCGTTCCCAGATCTTGTCCACGTTGAGACTTCCTTATTTTTGTGAGGTGTATGTGATAATTGAGCAGCATGAGTGCCGCGTCCGTATTGCATCACTTCCAGTTGTGACCTTGACGTCTCCGGCTAATTAGATGGCCCTTACAGTTGCTGTAGGATCTCGTTCAGGATCCTCAGTCAGGGGTGGACAGTGCTCGGACCAGCGCCGTAAGGGTGCCCCAAATTAGCGTAGATAGGGGGATTCTTGTCAGTGTGATTATTGTGGCCAACTAAAACATCTCAGGGCTGCTTGCTGGAAGCTCCATCCGAAGCTTAAGTCGCCTCCTCGCGACCGTACTGTTGCTATTGTTAAGGTACCACCACCTACTACTGCTATTGCTCCTCCTTGGCAGAGTGATATGGATACTTATCACTTCCCGATTGGATATACTTATGTCCGCTTTAACTTCTCAGAGTCCAACTACTGCTGTTACCACCACTACAGATATACGTCGTGTCTTTTATGCTTGTGCCAGTCCATCTCCCCTTTGGATGCTGGACTCGGGTGCGAATGGTCACATGATAGATGAGACTCATCACTTCATCACTTTTGACGAGCAGTTACATACACAAGTTCAACTAGCAGATGAGATATATGCCCTTATTGTTAGTAGAGGTACAGTCCACCTCCCAGATGGCTTTAGATTACGTTTGGTATTTCATGCGCCAAAGTTAGCTATGAATTTATTATCTGTACATCAGTTAGCCAAAAATTTTCACTGTGCGATTGTGTTCTTATTTGATTTGTGTTATTTGCAGGGCCTAAGTACCAAGAAGATTATTGTCAGGGGACATGAGAGAGATGGATTGTATTTTCTAGGTGATCCACCTCCAATTTCACCTGTTCCTTCACCTCCATCACCTGCACCTGCTTTGTCTTTATCTGTTCCTAGTTTACATGCTAGTAGTTTACCTAGTACTTATCGTTATGATTTTTCGTCAGAAACTGTTCAGTTGTGGCATGACCGTTTTGGACATACAAATTTTAAATGTTTATGTATGTTGTTTCCTGCTTTGAGCAATGCTTGTGTTGGTGGTAGACTTAACTGTGTTATATGTTCTCTATCGAAACATGTTAGAACCAGTTATATTCCTCGCATGCACCAGTCACCCAAACCATTTGACTTAATACACTGATATTTGGGGACTTCTTCTGTTACTGCTTTATCAGGTGCTCGATACTATGTGAAATTTATAGATGACCATACCTGTTGTACTTGAAATCTACCTTTTGCATAGGAAGTCTGATGTACTCCCTGTCATTACTCAGTTTCTCCAAATGATTAAGACAAAATTCGATCTCATTGTTCGTGCTCTTCGTTCAGATAATGCCAAAGAATATACGTCTGATGTCTTAATGTCTCACCTTTCTTCCTAGGGTATCCTTTAGCAGCTCACTTGTCCATATACTCTTGAGCAAAATAGAGTTGCTGAAAGGAAAAATAGAAGTTTGTTAGGGATGGTACGTTGTATGCTTTAGAGGTATGGAGGTACCAAAATCTTATTAACATTTTATTGTTTTGACTTCTACTTTTTTTGTGCAATCGTACACTGAGTCGTGTTCTTCAGCATAGGGCTCTCTTACAGGTCTTATTCCTTGAGCCGGCATTTTTTCCAGTCTCCCCTTATGTTTTTGGCTACACATGTTTTGTTCAGAATCGGTCTCCTACTCACCATAAGCTTGATGATAAACCAATTCGTTGTGTCTTTGTGGAGTATTGTCATTAGTCGAAGGAGTATCGGTATTATGATCCTGTCAGACGATGTATGTATCACAGTCTAGATGTTACCTTTCTTGAGCATAGTTTTTATTTTTCTTCTAGTCCTGTGTCTGTCCCTCTAGTTGATGATACTTCATTTGATTTTTGTTACCACAGGAGCCAGAGCCAGAGCCAGAGCCATTGGTCACTATCACTATAGAGTTATCAGTCTCTCCTTCTCTAGATCCACTAATCCTTGTCAGTACAAAGTTACCAGTCTCTCCTCCTTTACAGGTTTATGTTCGTCACCCTTGCTCTTATCCCCTATTGATGTCCCCTTTACCTCAAGCGATGCAGGTAATACTTCTCAGTTCGTTGAGCATATTGATGCACCTGTTGTTAGTACTTATGAGATTGCAGGTACTAAGCTAGTTACTTTACCTGATGAGACATTGTCAGTGAAGGATGATGATTTAGGACGTCGTTATTCGCGACGTGATTGTCGTCCAGTTGTTCGTTATGGTTGGAATGCTAGGATTTTATATCCGATCTCTACTTATATTTCTTATGGCACTTTGTCTCTTACATTTCGAGCTTATAGCATAGCCTTATCAGATACGCCGGTTCCTCGCTATATTTCACAGGCTATGCGAGAGACCCTTTGTGTTCTTGCCATGCAGACGGAGATGGACGCTTTTCAGCGTAATCATAAATAAAATCTTGTCTCTTTATGAAGTCTGTTGGCTGTCGCTGAGTTTACACCTTGAAGTTTCTTGCTGATGGTACTATTGATCGTCACAAGACTAGGCTTGTGGCGAAAGGCTTTACTTAGGTACCAGGTCGTGATTTTGGTGCTTCATTTGTCCTCGTGACTAAATTAACTATTGTTCGATTGATTATTTCTCTAGCTGCGGAGTACTCTTGGCATCTTCATCAGTTAGATGTGAAGAATGCCTTTCTTCATGGTGATCTGGATGAGATTATTTATATGGATGCACCACTGGGCTTTCGTGGTGAGGGGGAATATGTTGAAAAGGTATGTCGACTGCATAAGTCTTTTTATAGACTAAAACAGTCACCACGAGCCTAGTTCTCTCGCTTTAGTGATGTAGTCGTACGTTTGGGTTTCACCAGATGTCATTCTGATCATACCTACTTTATTCGACAAAATACTTTTGAACAATGTATTATCCTTTTGGTATATGTTGATGATATTATTATTACTGGGATGATGTTTCTGGGACTGCACAAGTCAACATAGACCTTGTGAAGGCCTTCAATGTGAAGGACCTTGGATTTCTGCGATACTTCCTTGGGATTGAGGTTGACTGTAGCAGTAGGGGTGTAGTTCTTTCTCAGAAAAAGTATGTTCTGAATCTTCTCTCAGACACTGGGATGCTGGGGTGCAAACTGACATTATCACCCATGATTCTAAACTTGAAGCTTACTGCTGAAGGTGAGGAGTCTGACTGTCTATCAGAGGTTGGTAGGTAAACTTATCTACCTAGCCAACACTAGATCAGATATTTCATTCGTTGTCAGCCGAGTTAGTCAGTTCATACACAGGCCGTGTCAGCCTCATCTTGATGCAGTTTATCATATTCTTCAGTACCTCAAGTCTTGTCCTAAACTTGGGTTGTTCTATGCATCAGAATCTCAGACTAGTTCTCTAGCCTGTTATTCAGATTCAGATTATGGAGGAGCATGTGACGGTCAATCTACTACGAGATTTTTTGCTTTTCGAGGGACTCATCTTATCTCTTGGAAGAGCAAGAAGCAGACAGTTGTCTCCAAAGATCTAAATCTCGTGTCTACACATCCGAAAAGTTTTAAAATTTCAACAGTCCGACACGAAACAGTGATTGAATCCCTAAATTCCAGTGTTTTGATCGAAACGACACTGTTTCGGACTTTTTCAAATGAAACAGTATAGTTTCGACGAAACAATGATCACAAAAATCTCATAAAGAAAAAAAACTAAAAATTCGTTTCACTCCAGACCAAAAGAAAAAAAAAGAAACTCTAAGAAAGCTAAAGATTCCACAAACAAAATGTCAGAAATCACATGCCAAGCAGTCCAAGTTTAGGTCTTCAAAGCAAAAAAAAAAATTGAGAAAAAAGAGAGAAAAGCAATCGAAGAACAGAGACTAGAGATCAGAGGAGAAAGATTCAGTAACTTACCTCCTTGAGCAGATTCAACCATTTTTTACTAGATCTAGGGTTTGAGAGTTGTCTTCATTGCTGCAAGCTACCACCGACCACGAGCAACCACCGGTATATTTTTCTTCTCTCTCTCTCAAGCATCGACATTGCCAGTCGTCCATCGCCTCTCGTCTCTCTGTTTGAGATTGATTCGTTGTGGGTCTGCTGTGTCTGTGCGTCTTCTGCTTTTATATATTTTGTTTTGTTTTGTTATAAGAATAATTATATTTAATACCATTTGTAATTATATTTAATACCCTATTGTAATTACATTTAATACCCTATTATAATTACATGTAATAGTTAATACCCACTGTAATTATATTTAATACCTACTACAATTATATTTAATACCCCACTATAATTATATTTAATACCACACTGCAATTACATTTAATATCCACTACAATAACATTTATTACCCCACTATAATTATATTTAATAGTTAATATCAATTACAATTATATTTGATACCCACTGCAATTACATGTAATAATTAATACCCATTGCAATTATATTTACTACCCCACTATAATTACATTTAATAGTTAATACTCACTGTAATTATATTTAATTCTCCATTACAATTATATTTAATACCCACTATAATTACATTTACTATCCCACTGCAATTATATTTAAGTAATTTGAAACTAATTTAAGTGATTTTCGCCTCATGTCAAATTTTTTTCCCTCCAATTTAAATTTATTCTTGTATAAATGGATGTTAACCCAATAAATATGTTAAATTAATTAATTATTTAGCTTATGTTTATAAATAAATAGATTGTATTTGTGTTTCCACGTGTTTTCATATTTTTTCTGCATTTTTATTGTGTTTCCGAAACGTTTTGGTTTTTGAGTTGACCGAAACGGTACTTCAAAACGAAATTTCAATTCTTGGTTGTCTCCCGCTCGTCAGTAGAGGCAGAGTATCAAGCACTAGCACTTGGCACGTGTGAGATTATCTGGCTACGATCGATTCTTGACGAGTTGGGATTTCCAGTGACTTCTCTATCCACATTATATTGTGATAATTGATCTGCTATTCAGGCTGCTTTTAACTTTGTACTATACGAGAGGACGAAACATATAGAGATCGATGTTCACTTTCTTCGGGAGAAGGTTCGCTGTGGTACTCTAATGTTTGTGGGGACTAGTGATTAGGTTACGGATGTTTTCACCAAACTTGTCACTCTATCCATTCTTCAGGACTCAGTTGCCAAGCTTGGCTTAGTTGATATTTTTGTGCCTAACTTGAGGGGGGAGTGTTGGAGTTATAACCTAGTTTATTAGGATTTTTCTTTTTACCTCCGTTGTACTTTTTTATCCTTATTGTACCTTTATTGTTTGACTATATATACGGAGGCTCTACACTTAGTTTGTATCACTTTTTTATATATCTCAAGTACATAGTGATAACAAGTAATGATGTGCATGAAGTCACCAAATTAAAAGCTCAGTGGACTAAAGAGTTTGAGATCAAAGACTTGAGTCATTTAAGATACTTTCTAGAGATTGAGCTTGTCAGGTCAAATAAAGACATTTTTTATCTCTCAAAGGAAGTATGTTGTTGATCTTCTTGAAGAAACATGTATGTTGGATTGTAGACCCACAAATTCTCCTATTGAAGCAAATCATCAATTGAGTGGCATATTGGTGATGTGGTGGATAAAAAAAGGTACCAAACGATTAGTGGAGAGATTGATATCTCTCTTACACAATTAGATGTTGCATATGCAGTGAGTGTTGTCAATTAGTTCATGCATGATATTTGAAGTTTTCAACTTGAAGCAGTTTATCGTATTTTGAAATATTTGTGTCAGCAATCCTAATAGTTAGGGATGTCAACTGCATGACTAAGTTGGCCAAAGCTGGTTGTTGCCAGAATTGCCTAGGTGTTTGGGCTTTGTAACCGCCATTGTATGCTATTTATATGCATGCTGGGATCTACAGTGAACCAAGAGAGTTTGAGTACATTTCGTAAGCAAACCCCTAGCCGAATTGTCGAGAAGTAAGAAGGTTTGTCCGTTTAGCTAGTAATCTTGTGTGCCTACTGTGAGTTTGACTCTTGCCCATATTATGTTCGACAATGTGCATCGCTGAGCGATTGTGTTAGTTGACTGAGACTGAGTATTGGATCTCAGTGTCATTAGGAAGCAAAAATTCAAGTTAACTTGTTCTCCAATCATAGTCACTTGAAACAAATACTGATGAAGATTGGACAGGTTTAGTGGATGACAGACGATTTACTTCAAGTTACTGCAGCTTAATAGGAGGGAACCTTGTTGCTTAGCAAAGCAAAAAACAAGGCGTGGTAACTATATTTAGTGCAAAAGCTGAATACGGGGCAATGGCCTATGAAATTTGTGAGCTTATGTGGCTCCAAATCTTACCGTGACAATAAGGTCGCTATCAATATTGGTCATAATCTAGTACAACATGATAAAACGAAACATGTTGAAATTGATTGGCACTTCATAAAAAAAAAAAAGAAGCTAAATTAGGGTTTGATTTGCATGCCTTTTGTGAAATCAAAAAACTAGCTTGCTGATATTCTCATTAAAGGGCTGAATGGCAAGGTTCTTCACCCTATTGTCTGCAAGTTAAGCATGAGAGATATTTATGCACCAACTTGAGGGGAAATGTTATGTTATGCTTTATATTTATGTTAAGGGTATTATTATGGTACTTTGTACTTTATATATAAGCTAGGGATTAATTGTGTGATTAACACAACCCTACACAATTATCTAATCTCTTTCTTTTTCCAAGTCTTTAAACCCTAAAATTTCATAATCTAACTGTTTTCAACATATATCTCTTAAACTGGATGACTAATTCTACAAGACAATCATTAGAGCTGCTATGCCTTCTGATACAAGATGTTGACCAACTAAGAAACAATATGCCAACTTGCTCAAACATCAAGTATTGATGAAATTGCAGATGTGAAGACGAATTTGTGGTTAAACCAAAAGCGGCAATGTGAGAGGTAGATGTAGATCAAATTTAACTTTAAATAAGATAAAAAATACATGAACTTGTAATTTAATAAAAAAATGAGCCTCTAATGGAGCTCAATTGTTGGACAGGATTCATGTTGCCAAGCCCAAATAACTGGGAAAAGGCTTTGTAGAGTTGAGCTGTGGATAATCCAATGACATAGGAAGATTCATCTGGGGAACTCCCAACGGCAAGGAGGAGCAATTGTCCTGTATGAAGGCCTTAAAGCATTTGCAGTGGGAATGTCAGATGGAAATGATAAATCATTTTATGCACTAATACCACTGCAAAAGCTCTATAATGCCCTGAATTCCATTTTCATCACAGGCTGTTGAAACACAGGAATGAACCACCTAAGCAGGGCTAGAAATTATGGAAGTCATACGTCATAACTTTTGACAAATATATGCTAGATTATATTAACAAAGTATTATTTTCATTTTTAAATTACCAGGGATCAGAAAAATGAGTTATGTTATTGATGGGAGACATGTTGGCAATTATACCCAAAATGTGAAAGCTGCAAAGCCATTGCAACTATGGCATTTGAAGAGGTGGTCAACATGTTTACGGGTGAAACAACTCTAGCTGATCTTGCATTTGGTGACATAGAGGACACTTTACCCATTGGGGAGCACAAAAATGTAGAATAAACATCATCAATCAATTGAAGCAGCAAATAATATGTTTACTATAAAACACTTGATCATATCAATTCTATTAGGTTATTACCTACCCAAGAAAAAGAACTAGATACTCAACTACTGTTTTTAACTTGGAAAAAAGATAATACCTAAAATTTTCACTCTTCCTTTGTGGGGGACTAAGACCATCTGAAGAAACTTGATCAACTTGTTTCACCAAAGGTAACTCCTGTGCAAATGCAGCTTGTTTGAAAAATAGCAAGTAATAAAAAGGTAAGTGCATCGAAAAGAGTTTAAAGTTATCGAGTACGATGGAACATAAAATATCTGAAGTAGTGATTACATACACTTGGCTTTGCTTCTCATATTCAAAACGAGCTGCATGCGCATTCACCATTGCTTCTAGCTCATGGTCAATCCACCATTGCAAAGATTTTTCATTTCTCTATGGAAGTAATTGAGGTTAATAATTCTCCAAAATTATAATGACATCAGATATTGTTACTTGTACGAAAATACTGATTGCAGATGTAAAATTAGGTTTGGTATTGGTTAGCTACTGTCCACCTTGAAAGCTGCCACAGCTATTTATAATTGACAATTTGTTCCTTAATGGTAGTCCTAAATTAATCTGCCAACCCAACTACAATACAAGAATGCGATTTCTGTGTTAAAGAGAAGGACTTGGCTTCATAGTTTTCTCCCCCTCTTTTTTTTTTTTTGGGGGGGGGGGGGGGGAAGGGGGCATTGTAATCCATTGATAGTTGATATTGGAAATTTGCAACTGATTTTGATGGCTCCAGGTTAACATATTACAGAAAAAGAGAAAGAAAGTTTGGATAATTTACCTGCCCGTTGAGTGTTTGTCCGTGGGAATGACCTAAGAAAAATAATATTATATTAGGAAACAGAATCATGCCATAAAAGAAAGTTTCCAATAAAAGTACTAGTACTGACCCAAGTTGTCAAGTGCTGCACACTTATGGACTCCTACCAGTTCTTTTAGCCTCTTAGTAGCTATTGCAGCTTCTTCTGTTTTTCTTTGAAGAACCTGCATTACAGAAAACACAACTACATACCCTTTTGTTTCTAGGAACTTATTTAAAAACGATAGCCGATAGGTGGACTTGGAAATTTTTTGGCCAGGGCTAATCTGTTTGTAGAACTTTTTAGTTGGGGAAGGCCAATCTGAAAAAATGTAATATGTTCATTTGGGTGGACCTAGAACTTTTTCAGCCAGGGATAAAACTGTTTACAGAATCTTTTGATGGGGCAAGGGCAGTCAAAAAACATGATAATCTAGGGACAGGAAAGGGATGGGGATAGCTTCTCTATGAAGGCAAATTGACTTTGATAACCATCTTCTTCCCCCCTAGTGCCAGACTCGGCTGGTTCTAAGTGAAAACAGCAAGGTCCAGTGATTGGGTTAAAAAAATTGTAGGTGGTAGAAAGAGGTTTGTTCCGTGACATCTTACCAATTAGGCTTGTGTCGCATGAACCGTCTAACTGGGAGGAATTTGTCAGGGTAACTCAGGTCCAGAACACCAAGAGACTTGTGTGGTTATTTTTTACAGTGAGGCTATGTGGGGTGAATGTTCTTTGAAAAGATGAGGCAAGGAGGCCTAACCATGAGAGATAAAGTGAAGTTTCCCTAATTATAATTAGCCTTCTTGTGAAAAATCTACAAGTCAAAGAGGTTTCTGAAAATTTTAAGAGCAAACAGGGGTCTTTCTAGCCCAACCAATGTTCACCCCAGAATATGAATAAGCAAGAAGATGCGACAATGTTCTTTGAAAAGATGATATTTTCAGTTGCAATATATATCAATGAGGCATGTGCACCCCATTTTGTGTCAAAGATGTAGGTAAACTTTTTCTCTAAGTTGACGTTGCTATTTTGAACATAAGCTAGACAGGACATCTTTATAGAAGTGGTTGTGGTCCTTGTCGGAAACATAGATCACAGAGTCCCATGAAAAAATATGTGCTTTACAAGCAATGTAAAATCTTTTACCTTTTTCTGCCGTTGATTCAGAGCTTGCAGTTTATGCCGTTCATGCTCATTTCTCCTGCCCTCCTTCCTTAGCTGCTTGGAAAATAAAAATACAAATATTCACAATACAATTAGCTCACATAAAAACTTAAAGCAGTAACACTTTTCAACAAACAGAAGTGGTAAAGAAATATGAAGTCATTAGGCCATCACAGGTTCACAACCAAGCAAGTAAATTAGTCTACATAACAATGGTTTCCAATGGCAAGGACCAAGGTCTCATCAGGTATTCATCATCAAGTAAGGGAGTGTTGGAGAGAGTAGAGAACTGTTCAAATGTCAAAAGTACCTGCAGCAGTTCCTTTTCACGAGATGCCTTCCATTGCCGAAAACATTCTGCCTCTTGTTTTATCTTCTGCTGTAGCTGAACCTACAAAGAAAAGAAAAAATAAGATGTATACATTACGAGATATATAACAAATTACCACTGCATTATATTGCAGATTTTATATTAGTACCAGAATGGGAACTAACCTTCTGCGCCTTAATACACTGTATCCCATCTTGCAATTGCTTTGCAGCTTCATCACTTCTTTGTTTTTGCTTTAGTAGATCAACCTGACTCTCTTGTTTCTTCTTAACATTTAACATCTAAAGTGATGATAAAATCAAACATTCAAACAAGAACAAGGGGTTGCGAGAGCACAATGACATTACAAGAACAAGGGATCGCCAGAGCACAATGACATTTGGCGAAACCAGAATTACCTGCTTCTCAAGTGTTTTCAGTTTCTGTGCATAAATGCTTTGCACTTTTGCTGATGGTCCATCAGAAACAGCAAGGTGTTCAATTTCAACCAGTAAATGGTCCCTTTCTTGCAGTCGTTACCAGAGAATGTCATCCACTACAAATGCAGTAAATAAGCCGAAATCCCATAATTCTAAAAGTACCTGTACAATCCTTTTTCCTTCTTCAAGTTCCCTAATTTTCTTCTCAGTGTCAGACCCTCCAAAAGCTTTCATCTCAGACTGCACAAAAATCAACAGCCCAACTTACAATGGTAACAGTGAAGACAAAAGAACAGAGGAGTACCATAGACTGTTCACAGTTCCAATCAAGAGTAAAATATTAAAGATTAATAAAGTACCAAATAATAATGCAAAGCCTTTTTTTTGGGGGGGGGGGGGGAACGGGGTGCAAAGCCTGTTGAGTAGCAGAAAATAGAAGCAAAAAAGAGCTATTATATTTTTAAAGTGTTGCTCAATTAAATCAGCTTCGGAGTGGGTGGAAAGAAACAAAAATAAAAATGCTTCAAAACCAAGATCATCCAACTCAACTTCTTAGCTCAAAAGTATTATGGATGATCTCTCAGCATGGAGTTGCTTTTCCCAATCAGGTACAAGATTCTCTTCTAAGGAGTTGTTATATTGTTGCACCGTGCCTAGTGCATCCAATGGCCATCATATATTCAAATGTACAGTGCCCCAGTTTTTCTCCAATAAATTCTAGAGAGAGAGAGAAGTATGAGGGAATTGAGGGCTCTATTCCCATAAAAAGATCATTGGCCAACGGTTTACATGTATAATAGGCATTAAATTCTGAGTGAAAGACATGCAAATGAGATATGAAAAAAATTCAATACACCCTACAGCAACAATTCAGTTAACATAGGATGTGTTAGAAAGACGAATGTGATTCATAAAGATCTTAACACGCCAGCATTTGGCCAGCCCATGGGATGCAGGACCCAACCCTCAAGAGCCGTACACCAGGGGACCCAACTCAAGACCTCCGGCTTTTTCGAAGTGAGCTCCTGGCCATCTCCGTCTATCCCTTTCCCTTGGGGATGCAATTTTTAGGTTAAAACTAATTGATGTCTTGTCTTTCGGCTAGCCATCAAAGAGTGCTCTCCATGGTTTTTACCTTCCAAGTGCAAGCTCGTTTAGCATTTCTAGTTCAATGATATAAGATTTTGTTTGTAATGACTAATGAGTGTGTGCCTAAGTTTTAGGGGGAGAGTGGTGGGCAGCAGGATTTTTAAAATCGAGATCCTACCCTGAATCGATTGGGAGGATCGTAGGATCGGATCAAGAATCGTAAGATTCTACAAATTGAAAAGGCGAGACTAAAAATATATGCAAGGCTAGTATATATGCATATCGAAGTGTTATAAAAACATGAACCTAAGGATACGATTAGAATTTGAGAAACTACAGTATGAGCATTGGCGATGGTTACAAATCAAAGAAAGACTATTAATCTTGTGGGATGTTGGAGAATGAAAATATTTTGATCTTAACTTTTATAGAGAGATAGAGACGGACATAGAGAAGAGACTGAAAAGTTTAGAGACTCCTGAGTAAATAACTTTTATAGTTCGATATCTAAATAAAAAATATACAAGAGAGTGAAAATGGAAGACTATTTGACAATTATCACTTGTGAGATTAAACTTAATGGTAGTTTTTAAATTTTCAATGGAAGAGACAAATGAATGAAGAAAGTTTTTTGTAGCAACAAGAATTTTCTACAGTTTTTTAATCCATCCAAATTCCCAAATAGATTGGCAATTATATGAGACAATCACATTTGGATTGAGTCTTTAGAATGACAAATATGAATCGTGATCCGGATCTTATGCGAAAAAATGTGATTGTGCCTAATAGACTGACAAATATCAGTTGGGTCAACTTAATAACTAAATGCGCCTAACAAACAAACCCAACAACTAGGATTGATGAAATCGGGCTTTGAATCGGGATTCTACAGTTCTATAAGATACGGATCACGATTCATTGAGATCCTATCAATTTGGGATTCTACAAGAATTCAGATCGATTTGTTTGTTTTGGGTCGTAGGATCGTAAAATCCTACGATCCGAATCGGGATTTTAATAACAGTGGTGGGTAGGTGGGCTGGGGCAAATATAAGGAAACACATTGTTGTTTTCTTCTTCTTTTTTTTTTGTTTTGGTTGAAACACAGGGTTAATTATTATGCTTAGTTACCAAGCATAATAGGTCAATTGCATGATGCCTTAGAACATTACATTAATAAAAAAATATCCTCCCGAAAATCAACTACTAGCAGCTCATCAGATTATAAACATTTTTGGAGGGAAAAAAATACTATTGAGGGTTCAGAATTAAGACCATATCTTCTAAATTTGATGGCAATAAAAATGGGGAACTTTATATACAAGACTTTCTTCACGATTTTTTATCATAAACTAAAACAATAAAGTCACATATATCAATGCTTGTATCATTTCTTCAACTATTAGAGATTGACATATGGGAGAACTAGAAACTAAAAAGAAGAATAACCGCCCAAGATACATACCTCCAATAGTTTACTTGTTTAGGACAACAATAAACTAGCAGTACTAACATTAATGTATTGATTTTCCACTCGGTTGATTAGAGAGTGGATGTTTAGAAGAAAACAGAATAAAGCAAGGCAATAAGTGAAACCTCTTTCCGCTCCAATCTCTTGTTTAACTCATACAACTCTTTGCCCTTAGTATTTTGCAAAAGTGTAAGTTCCCACTCTTTGGCATCATCAAGTTTCCTGTAATTGTCACCTGCAATTTTGGCAATTTCAAGCTAAGCAATAAAAGGAATGGACCATCAATGATATAGTTGTTGTGTGCAACAAAGATTTTTCTTTTTTTCAATAAACTTCTTACACTTGGCCTTTGTAGAAAAAGTACTGACATACACGCAAAATGATTAGAACCCAAGGACATCCATTCCATAAAAAAGGAAGCTTCACTTTGAAGCTTATTCCATGCTATTTACAACATTATTCTTCAGGAAAGATCCTTCTTTGTTCAGTGATGTAAGTGGCTTACTTGTTTCATCCACATTGGATAATCAGATGAATCCATACTCTGCAAGCTCTTCTTTAGTCCATCTCTTTTACCAATACAGATGTGGCCTTCCTGAGAAAGAATCATGTATCTACCCATCAAGCCATTGCAATTAGTGAAACAAAATGAATAGATACAAAAATGGTCCGGTATAAAGCGGAAGGTCAACATTCCAACCTATGCATGTTGTACATAACAGGGTTTTACATAAAAAGAACACAGAAGATCATGTTTGCAGTCATAAGCAAGGTTACCTGGATCGTGGGTCGGTTGGATACGTGGTACGGGTACAGGTACGGGGTACGTTACTTTTTGCGGTGCGCGGTGCGGTGGGAGTAGGCTTAGTTGGTACGCTATTTTGGGTCGCGGTGCGTTTTGAACTATTATTCGGATCGTTTTCATTATTACAAAAAATTATATAAATATATACATTATAAAATGAAAATCATCCAATATGTTCAATTTCTTGTTCATCATCAGAATCATCCAAATTCTGAATATTAATTCCGAATTGTTCTTCGATCTGAGAAGAATCTTGTTCTTCCCTCCTCCTTTTTCCAAAAGCCATTTTTTAAGTAATAAGAATTCAAGTATTCAACAGGAATAATTGAGGAGGAAAAGGGAGCAGTAGCCGTCGGTACAGACTACAGAGAATGCGGTTGGAATTAAAAATTGGGATTAATATATATATATATATATATATATATATATATTAGGGCTGCAGTTAACGTGTATGTATAATTTTTTTAACCTTATTTTGACTTTTTTATCCAATTTATATTCTCAATTCTTATAAATTAAGTGGGGGGTTTTTTGGTCATTTAACACCACCTAGGTATTAACTAAGAGTTGGCCCAAGTCCCACTCCCACTCCCAGACAACGTCGATCAACTGAGTCGGTGGCAATTAAGAGAGAGAGAGAGAAAGAGAGAGAGAACGAACCTTCGAAGTTGAAGAAATCGAAGCAGAGAAATCAAATCGAACCTTAGAAGTTGAAGAAATCGAAGCAGAGATCCATCGAGGAAGTTACCTACTCTTTACTTTAGCCTATTATAACTTAATTTGTGTGATTTACAATGATTTGGTTTGATATAGGGTTAGGGTTTATATTGGGGATCTGGGTTTTGTTAATTGATTGGACAAATATTTGGGGTCGGAGATAATAGTGATCCAGGTCGCGAACGACCCACGTTTGGGGTCGTGCGACCCAGATCGCGGTTCGTAGGGCATCAAACGAATTCTGGTAACCCTCATAAGAGCTTATAGTAGCATACTTTAGCATTTGTTTCGCACTGCTCTACAACAGCACATCTACTGTAGCTTCATGAAGTTCACGAAAAAGTTCGTCATTGGCAGCCTCAAGCCAAAAAATTCTTTCCTTCAGAACCTGGAAAACTCAGTAAATTGATACCAATCAAATTTAACTAATCTCCCCAAGAAAAGAGGTGCATGCAAGCGCATATGCAAATGTAAAATAGAAAGTAGAATACATACCATGTAGTTGCAGCAACAATAATTCAAAAAGAATGTCAAACTGTACAGGCCCTATCTATTTCATGGTTTTGACAGCCTTAATTCCTCTGTCATTGCATTTCCCAGTGAGAGCTGTCAGGCTAGCTGTTTTGCAAATGTTTCTAGGGGTGGGAATCCAACCGAGTCGTGGCATGACGTGTCACGTCATGATTGGATTATGTTGTTTCAAGTTCGTGCAAAAGCTAGTCAATCCTAACCAGCTCTGTTTAGTTTGATCGTGCCAGATGATCTGACACTAACCCAACCTGCTTATTAATCATGACGTGTTCTGGTCAATATGCATAAGCCATGAACTAGAAACCTGGGGTTATGATCCCTTTCTCTCAACAAATCCATCATCATAAGCCCCTTGTAAACTAGAAATCAACTGGACCCAGTGCTAGAAAAGATAGTCGATCTTAATATATGATACCAGATCAAGAAATGAGAAAAAAAAAGAAGGAAAAATTCAGGCATTTTCTTCCTATAATATCAGCTAAAAGAGTTTGTCATGTCAAATTCTAGTTATTCATTTTTAACATTAATTCGATCGATTTACTATTCGTGTTAAAAGATTGTGTCATTTTAGGACAAGTGTCAAATAGTAGTCAACCCTAACTCACTAATTTCTTGTGGTGTTCGTGTCGTGTCAAAAAATCTCACCTTTTCAAGCATAGACTTTAATACACACCTTGTCAAGCATAAACTTTAATACAGTCATATCCATATATAGGTATGTGTGTAATGTACGTGAGTACGTGTAACTAAAACACGATTTAATAGAAGTCACTTACCTGCACTTCATCAGATGAATTTTCCCTCTCGCGACTATTTAGCTCTGCCTGCAAATACTCTAGCTGCTGTTGCATCTCGTAGGATATTAAATCTCTATTAGCCTGTGAACAAAAAAACAGATCTCCAACAGGCATCAGATACGAGGAATTTGAAACTGGACTAAGTTTCCCCATCTAAATATAGCAGAGCAGAAGGGGAAAGATAACAAAATTAGCAATAATTGAGTTTGTCATGTCAAATTCTAGTTATTCTTTTTTAACACTAATTCAATGGATTTACTATTCGTGTTAAAAGATTGTGTCATTTTAGGACAAGGGTCAAATAGTAGTCAACCCTAACTCACTAATTTCTTGTGGTGTTTGTGTTGTGTCAAAAATTCTCACCTTTTCAAGCGTAAACTTTAATACACACGTTGTCAAGCATAAACTTTAATACAGTCATATTCATATATAGGTATGTGTGTAATGTACGTGAGTACGTGTAACTAAAACACAATGTAATAGAAGTCACTTACCTGCACTTCATCAGATGAATCTTCCCTCTCGCGACTATTTAGCTCTGCCTGCAAATACTCTAGCTGCTGTTGCATCTTTTGCATCTCGTTGGATATTAAATCTCCATTAACCTGTGAACAAAAAAACAGATCTCCAACAGGCATCAGACACGAGGAATTTGAAACTGGACTAAGTTTCCCCATCTAAATATGGCAGAGTGGAAGGGGAAAGATTACAAAATTAGCAATAATTGAAGTCATCAAAGAAACCTAGAACAGGATTTTTCAGATTAAAAAATTAACAATATTTGAAGTCATCAAGGAAACTTACAACAGGCTTATTCTGAATGTTGCAAGCATGATTCGCATATTTGAGAGTGTTAAAGAGTTTCATCAGCATTGATGTCAGCAGGACTGATGCAAGCTGGCAAAGAACAACACCGTCACAAGCTAAACAAAACCTAAAAATATTGTAATCATCAATCGTATTACCACACAAAAGTAACTGGTGCACACACACGGGTCAAAGGATGCACAAAGAAGGAATAGAAATACATGGAACTTGGAAAACAACCAGAATGAGTAGTACCAGAACTAAAATTGTAATAAAGAATATTTTTGGGCAATGAAACAAACGTACTGGATGCACATTCTGCCCACTCATTCCAAAACAACTAGGCTATAGGAACTACAATTCTAGGGGGAACAAAAGCGAGAAAAGGAGAAGAACAAATATATAGAGTGTCTATGTATAATAAATAGCACTAACAAATGATGAAACAAATTGAAAAACCAAATGTGCAGAAACAGTTCACTTCTCTAACATAAACAAATCTAACTTTAATGATTCCCATGTTTTGTTCTAGTGCAGCTTCCTAGTGTCAAAGACCCATTCATAGCAGTGATCATATAAACTCTTTGGGTAGCATCCAAAAAGACACCGAGATTAAGGCTTTCTAGAGCTGATTTTGGTAATCAATAAGTAGGAGAACAAATAACACACAAATCTTTGAGATGATGCACATTTGATTTTGAATCTTGAACCATGTTACAAGATAAGTCTCCAGATATTGTGCTTAAAACCCCACATATTGTGTACTTGGAAAGGAAAAGACCCCTGCATACAATCCTTCTCATGCCTCTATAAGTCAAGTATGAACACAATTATCTTACCTGAGTTTGGAACTAAAAAAAAATTCCATACCAACTTACATTTTATATTTTTCACGATATTTTCCTTTTGGGGGTGGGAGCCCTTATCATGGTCTTTCTTCTTTTTTTTTTATATATATATTTGTTGTTTTTTTGGGTGGGGAGTCAAAAAAACAACCTAGATTTGTATGTGTTGCACTTCCTATGATAATTTAACAACCAAATCACCTACACACGTCACATGATTTTCAATTATAGACGATATCTCTCAACTCTGTACTTGAAAGCATATTAGTAAGTAAAGAGACCCATTAAGTTCAAGTCAATATGAGTCTTGCTTGCCCAAAAACAATTGTCATTATCTGACTTCACAAAACATAGATTTATCTGATCATAAACAATTTAAACAAACCAATATTATGCAACCAAGTAACAAAAATATAACTGCTTACAATATGACAAGTTAAAACGACCTGCTTCATACTGATAGCACTACTGTAGCAAATTTAATTATTGGACAATTTATATTGCAATGAATTTAAGGGATTGGATTTGGAACCATAACCAACAGCTCAAAACCAACTGAAACAATAAGATAATAGTCATCCTAATCAAGTGTAAGTACATAAAGAATGATTTTTTCATTGGAAAATGAATAGAAATCCCGAGCCTCATCACAACTCCATTCATGTATGTCATGCCATTTTACTGACATAATTGCATGCCACAAATATAACTGCTCACCAGTACATCAATATGAGTATGTACAGATTTTGGTTCCACCATTCAGTGGTTTTACTTCGACCCGCAAAGTTAATCATTTCTC
The DNA here is from genome assembly GCA_023539305.1 of Ilex asprella. Taxonomy (NCBI): domain Eukaryota; kingdom Viridiplantae; phylum Streptophyta; class Magnoliopsida; order Aquifoliales; family Aquifoliaceae; genus Ilex; species Ilex asprella. Next base: position 45,207,599 of record CM042185.1, read on the forward strand.
ACAAAATTAAATTAGACAACACCACAACAACGGAAAAAGTTCTTGTGCCTTCTTCTAAGAAAGAAAAATTTACAACTAGTAATAACTGCAGTCAGATGTACTTAGAATTAAGCTGTTCAACATAAATAACCACCAAAAACTTCAACTGAAACAAACAGGACCCAATGAAAAGAAAATATTCATGGAATACTTCAGCAAGAGTTCTCTTAAATTAATGCATTGGATATTTGAACAGTCACTTGGAGGTAAATGTAATGTCAAGATTTTACCTATCATCACAGTTTTGCCGTTTCTGTCACGCCCCGAATTTCCACAAACCCGGGGAGTGAGGGAAAAAGAATAAGAAAAGTAAATGAAAGTTTATTAGGTTGGATAAATTGGTTTCTCATTCATTTCTCACGTTTTCCCAAAGTTTTTCAAATCATTTTTCTTCCATTTTTAACCTATTCTTTCAAGGTTTCTAAACCCCTCTTGACATATTTCCCACCTATTTGAATGGTGTTTTTCACACTTAACACACCTTTTAATTTTTCATAAAATTTCGACATAACCTCCTTTGTTTTTCAAGCCCTTTTCCCACCTAATATTCACAATATTTCAAGTTATCACAATCCACCCTCACTCGATGGCCACAACCCATGTAAATTAAACATACATCCCTTATTCTAAACATATACATATAATTGTCTCAATATACATATATGATGCTCATTAAATTAAAACATCCCAAATGTCATTTGAGTTTACACCCTTACACTTTAAAATGGCCCAAGATATATAATCCATTACTTTTCCAAATTAAAATACAAGTCATTTGGGCTTATGCCCATACATACAAAATATGTCCCAAGGCCAAATATTCAATCAAGCCCCTTTTCTCTCTTTCCTTTAAGACTTCCTCAAGTCTCAAGTACCGGGAGACTCATCTGAAATATGATATCCCACGAATGGGTCAGCTCAATTGCTGGTATGACAAAATACTAATACTAGGAACAAATTTAAGGCGTGACATGTGCAAGTGTACATTTTGAAAGCTACAACCCCGTAATTCTTCAATGTTATGCAATGTCAATATGCATGACACACCCATGTAATTCTATGCCACCCATGTCTCGCTTCACGGTCCGTCTCCGTCAGCTCGCGAGTACTGTCATTGGCTAGATTTTGGATTTTTCACCACAGGATCTACACCCTCATAATGCATAGCACTAAGTGCTCAACACACACCATGTTCCAAGGATTCATGTATGCCAAGATGTCTTGATTTTTCTCAATGTGAATTGTATGAAACATTTCATCAAACACCTTGTCTATATGAATATAAAACACCATTCAATGGATTGAATATATGATTAAAGCTTCACATTAATTACTTTCACAATTTCTCAAAACAACTACAAATACACAAACAACCAATTCATCATAACTCTCAAACCATAAGAGTTTCTCTACATGAATATAAGGTATAATATAATAATTCAATACATAAACAATATAAACCTTTACTATAACAACAAATTATCAAAAATTCAAAGAACACAAAAGTACTTAAACCACTAATTCTAAGTTTTTAAATAAACTACCAACTAAATAATTTTCTAACATCAAGTAAACACCTAAATCATTCAATCAACACATAAGAAAACAAGAAAACTTAAATCTATTCCCAACTTAGTAAAATATCATACCTAGAATGGTTTTTCTCAAACCAAGGAAGTTATGTTCGCTTTATAGACGAACCGATCACTGAGAATTTAGCTCTTGTTGAGAGGAACAACTTCTTAGAAGGAAGTCTTGCAAAAATCTTGGCCTAGGAATGAGTTTTGGTGGCTTTAAGCTTCAAGAACGTAGGATTTTTCTTCCATTTTCCTCCAAAAACGTGTACAGATCCTTTTTAGCTGAAAAATTGATGTTTTTACACAAAAAGGTCTATATTTATAGTGGAGGGCAAAGGTGCAAAATTACCCTTTTGCCCTTGATGAATCCGGGACCCCGTTATACTACAACTCGTCCTAAAATGCCTCAATTCGACATTCTATTTTAACCAAAGTTCTTAAAATTATTTTAAATAAAAATTTTCAAAAATTTATATTTTCACTAGTGGCCGGGTTTGACCGGTCCCACCTAGGCCAACCGAAATGTCCTTTTCGTCCAATTTTTGAAACTATTTTCCTTTAGCCTCAAATTCGCACAGTAGGTGTATTTTAATATTCTAAGCGTGTTTCTCTTCTATGACATACTTAAATTATGTTCCTAAACATGACTTATGCTTAAATGATGCATATATGGTGCCCTACCGGCAAATGGTGCAGGAATAGTACTCTACCGCCAAACAAAAAAAAAAAAAATTTATCTTCATTTTTCAGATCTCTACATTTTCCTCTAGGTGAATCCTACCAAAATGCATAGCATGTTCAATCATAAAAATCAGAAACGAAAGTAAAGAATAAACAAAAAACAATATTTCATGTTTAGTTAAGAAAAACTAACAATAGAATATCATTCTTCACCAACACACACAGTATATCACTATTAACCAAACACTTTCAGGTTTCTACTGCAGCGCTAGGACACCACTGACCATAATAACTTTCTTATCCGTTAGCACCCCATGTGGGTGGTGGAGAGAGGGAGTAAAGAGAGATCTCTACAGCTTTACACAAAATTAAGCTATACATATATAAGAAATACAAAATAACTTCCCTCAAAGAGACAAAGCTAAAAGTTACACTTTTGAAGCTTCCAACAGCCAAAAGACTTACTTTTGATAGTAAATGGCCCATAAATTTACGTAGATCAACGCAATGTCATCAAACCTGCAATAGTCGAGTAAGGACTCTATAGGGAACATGCACACCCTCTTTCTCTTTTTTTTGTCATCCCCTAGTGCACTGATGACATTCCCAAGAGCAAGAAGCCCCTTATTAATGTGGATACCTGTTCAGGCAGTGGGAAGATCGGGAGAGATGTTATTCATTTGACGCTCAAACCTATGATGGCACATTTTGTAATAAACAAATGTACAAACCTTCTTTCAAATGAATCCGATCAGAACCTGTTCTTTTAGCTCTCTCAGATCCAGCCAGATCTACCAAATGCAGTTTTGCACAAAGATACTCGTCACCAAGACCGTAACTTAAATTGGCTTGACCACAACAAACAGGTTGGAGTTTACGCAGCTGAGCTAATGTGATTGTGAAGATGGCATGTGACCGACTAATACAATCATACAAAAGGAATAAACCACATGCCATTAGTAAAGGGGACTTGCATGTGATTGGTAAGCATAGATAAGGTTTGCATGCATTTAAACATTTCTCCACAATTCACATATCTAAAACAGGGATCCTGGTAAAAATTGCAATTGCAACAACTATGAATACAAAAGAACAAAAGCTTCCCAGAAGTCCAAAAAAGAAAAAAAGATTCTCTAGGTTGAATAAATGCAACATGGCATTAGATTTATATGTTTCATGTTTTTTTTATGAAGGTAATACTCTGCTAGTGAAATTAAGGCAAAAAAAAAAGAGTGAGGCTTACGTATAGAAAGGGTTTAAGGAAAAAATATGAAATGAATCACAGAAAACGTATTTGTGATTAATATTTGATTGAGCCTTTGGCAGCAGGAAAAGTACAATTGGTTTCTTCAGCTCTAGATGATGACATGGGATGCTGTTCAATGAACTACAAGATGAAGGCACTCAAAAGGACCTCCGCAGATGACTCAGGGCCAAACTGTTAAGAAAACAGTGGAGACACTTGATTTAATATCTATGTAAGACATAGAATATTCATTATTATCAAGTCCACTTAGTCAATAGTGGAAATTTTTTGGATTGATTGAATCTGAAAAAGAGATTTACAAGCATGTGGCATATGCTAGAATCTCTGCTCAAAACGTACATCCACAAAAGTTGTCTGCCTGACGTGTGGCTTGAGGAGCGTTAACTTTTATGAATTATTTTATCCTGCCACTCGATAAGATGATTCCCGTATATTTTTGGCCTCCTAAAGATCTTCATCCCTTTGTTTATTATTTTCCTTAGTCGTTTTGCAAACATCTAAGAACAAAGTAACCAAGTTGAGCAGCTCATGAACATATAACAGTTGGGCGATGAAAATGGATAAAGAACGGTCTACCTGGACAGATTGTTCATATTTGTAGTTCCTGTTGCTCGGTTCAGTGATCCTTGCTCAAGGCAGGCAGCCATATCTTCCAGTGTAGCAACACTAACTTCAGTCAATCCTGCTAGTGTTATATGTCCATTTGATGTTTCACGAATTTGTATCGGTGACCTCCAAGGGAAAGAAACTTTGCTAGCATGTCCATTGACAGAGTCTGATTTGCTATTAGATGTTGAATCCAGCAAATCCTTCACTTCTTCTTTTAGAATCTATAAATATTAAACTCTCTAATTAAACCAGACCACGGCTACATGAGAGTGACGGAAGCCAGCATGGAATGTTGCAAGAAATATACAGCTTAAATTAATTTAAACTTTTTTGTAGAACTGTATGAGCAGCATTACTAGAATCTTAATACCTCCCCATCAGCATTTTTAGATGTGATTTAGAGACAAAAATCCAAATACGTAATGAACCTCAATGAATGACACATGCAACTGAAATTCAGTTTCATGATTCAACATCTTGATCTTATTGAATAGTGAATTCATAACTTGGGGAATGAGTCCTGTTTGACAACTATCTTTCACTCCGGTCCCCATCGTATATGTTTTCCCGGATCCTGTCTGCAGCACACATTGAGATGTCAACCGCTCATATGAGAGAAGAAAAAAACGTTGTATACTACTCAATTGAAGCCATTTACCTGACCATATGCAAGAACCGTACCATTGTATCCTTGGAACAAACCATCAACTAGTGGTGCAATGCATTCTTCAAACATGGCAGCTGAGGGAGACCAGTTTCCACCATACAAATGATCAAATGTAAAAGAATGTGTGCCTATTTGTACCTGCATCATCATAAGTGGCAAGCAAAATGAGTCATTACAAGAAGATCTGAATTGCAAACAACAACGAATTGATCTAAAAATGACAGAGTGGCAGAGTGAGGTATGTGAAACAATCTCTAAAGAACAGAGCTTAAGTGTTTTCCAGTAGTTGAGGTAATTTCATTAGTATCTCTGTCAGCCAATCTCAAAACTCCTAATTCGAATATAAAATAGCCATCAATATGTCGCTGTACGCAATAGATCTTGTAGTAAATATACATTTCTTTTCTCAAACAACGACTCTATGGTGAATAGAAACCAACAATTGAAATGTCAATTTGACCCACTATGCCCCAACGTTTGCCTTCTAGCTCCAGGTGAATTCCATTGGTTTCCTAGTGAAAACGTTAGATTCAAAATCAAGTAGATAGATTTCTCGGTCAATATAGCAGATAGTACAACATCACCATCCATTAATATCTGGATTCAAGCTGAAGCCTGAAGGTGAATTTGGATGAGGAAGGGGGCAATAAAAGATGGATTAAGCCGTTTGGGTTGGGGCAGCTAAAAACAATTTTAAAATAGAAAAAAAAAAGTCATATGAACAAACATGGAACATAATGGTAATAAAAGACTTGGCATTTGCAGTCAACCATCAACCCCAAACATTTTATAGGTTATGGTTGTGTTTCTTTTATAGCTAGCACAAAAACAAACAAATTGCTATAAGAATTCAGATATAGCAACTGGATGATAGACACAAGCAAGCAAATATAGAACCCTTCAGTTGCTTCTCTCCAATAGTTTTTAAACCCTGGTGAAAACTGTGACGCACCATTGATGTTAAATCTTCCAAGCCCAGAATCAAAGCGAATTTATATTCTCAAAATGCATAACGACGAAGTAGCTGAAATGCACACCATATATATCCATATATACTTACATATAGGCGTGCATGCACAAATATATATGCCGATCGAATCATACAAATTAAACTTGAAGAAATTTTGTACCAAAAAAAAAAAATTGGTTTAAAATTTCGAACAAATTCAATCGGAAATTGTCAGTTGTATACGGTACCTGAGGCTTTCCGGAACAACGGTTACACACTCTTTACAACTTCGAAGCCGCTCATCGTCGATGAGCGGTCGAATGTACAGTGCCACCTTGACACTACAATCCTCCGATTATGTTTCCATGGTTGGTAGACAAGAGAGAAATAAAATATTCAAGACGGCATTTATATATCAAATTCAATCAAGTTTCTGGCAGAACCAGTCTCGTTATCAGTGATGGGATTGAAAAGAATAAAGCGATGAAGCAAGAGGACAGGAGAGGGAGCGAGCTGATTGTAGAACAGAGGAGAGAGAAAGAGAGGAGTTGTGATTTTTGAGAGAGAAAATAGAAAGAAGATTGAGAGAAGAGGAACTGAAGGCAAGTGAAAGGACGTAAAACTGCTTTCACTTTCCTTGTCCTTCACTCTTAACGGTGGCATGGACCAGAAAAAAACGGGTATTTATTTAAACCCGTCACTTATGTCAGCAAATACCGGGGGTGAATAATTATTGATCAATAATAAAATATAAAATGAATAAGATAAATTATATTTAAATAATTTATTATTATTTTTTGTGTAATTACTAGAAGGTGAGAATGGGACAAGATTAAAATTTACCAATAGAACGAGAACAGGAATTAACATTTCTCCTATATCACTGTCATCCCTGCTACTACTTCCCTACCATCAGTCCCTCTAACCTAGTCCCAAGATATTTTTTCCTTGAGTTAACAAATTTTATCTTAATAAATAATTAATTTTAAAAAATTAATCTCAATTATTAATTAATCTTGACAAAAGGATGGATTAAAATAAATTACGAGATTAATACCCAAAAAAATTGACATAATGATATGTTAAGTAATGAGTTTCAAGTTTAAATTAGATCAATTTTTTGTATGTCAATAACATTACTCATAAATTACACACTACTTGAAAGTTGAGAGGGAAATTTAAAGGCATTTATGAGATTTTATCTTAAACTTTAGGTATTATTTCCAAATTCTTAAATTGACCTTTTTGTAAGAGCAACTCCAACGGGAGTGCTATATGAGATGACAAATTTTTAAAAGTTAAAATGCCACCCCAAAATCAAAAAAATTCACTCCAAATGGGGTGATATCTAGGGTGGCAAAATGATAATTATGGGCTTGAGGTGACAAATTTGGCAACCTTGCAGAGAGAAATTAGAGGTTGCAAAAAACAGTTGGAAAGGGAAAGGGAAAGGGTTAGCAAGGAAAGGTGAAGGGGAAAGGGAAGATCATTCTAGACTATAATTTATTTTAGAAAAAATGATACTTTGTACCCCAATTTTTTTTCATATTACATATTATACCATTAAATTTTTTGTATTGTCATATTACACCATTAATTTTTTTGTATTGTCATATTACACCATTAATTTTTTTATATTGCTATTATTTATGATAAACTATGTATTAAATATACAACTTGAAAATTGAAATTGAAATTGAACATACAACTTGAAATTGGAATTGGAATTGAAAATCTTAAAATATTAAAATAGCACTCCATTTTGGCACCTACCATTGGAGCAGATTATGTTTTCAGGTGTGCCAAAATACTATTCAAGGTTACAAAATGATATTTGACACCCTATTTTTGACAACTCCCCTTGGAGATGCTCTAACGCTGCGGTACAATGGTCGGATTCCATATTTTAAAATAACGTGTATTTGTTTTTTTAGTCCTTCTTAAAAATAAGGAAAATTTTTAATTACACATCCTCTAGTTTATCACATTTTTAAAGATATCCCCTCTATTTTTTGAATTTTCACTGACACCCCTATCAGATTAAAAATATTAACTAAAATGTAATTTTACTAAATTGCCCATGATATATTTGAAGACAAACTTCATTCACACCCCCTTCTAGATAAATATATCTTCAATTAAACGCCCACTGTTTTCTAATTTTTTTTAAGTATTAAAATTCGACTCAAGCTAATTAAAATTTATTTTTTTACATATTAAAATTTGAGCCGATTAAAATTTATAATTTTTACGTATTAAAATTTGGGCTAATTAAAATTCTATTTGAGCCAATTAAAAATTATTTTTAATCGACTCAAATCAAATTTTAATCAACTCGCATTGAATTTTAATTCGCCCAAATTTTAATACATAAATAAATACAAATTTTAATTGACTCAAAAACGAATTTTAATCAATGCTAATAACTCAGATAGAGTTCAAATCGTCTCAAATTTTAACACATAAAAATAAATTTTAATTAGCTAGAATTTTAATACATTAAAAAAATAAAATTTAATGAGCTTCTATCGAATTTTAATATGTAGAAAAAAATCGGCTCGAATTTTAAAAAAAATTTATGTAGAAAAATTACTTAAGGTTTATGTAGGGGCATTTTTGATATTTCAGATGAATTATTTTTGTTAGAAATTGTAGTTTAATAGTAGGGGGTGTCAGTGATGTTTTTGATAATAGAGGAAATATCCTTGAAGATATAGTAAGCTAAGAGAGGTGTGACTGAAATTTTCCCTAAAAATAATTATTTATTAACATTTCGAATTGATTGCATCCAGATGTACAATGTTTGGACTTGTGTACGGCACAGAAGAAATAATTTTGGCACTTTACCTCTAATTTTTATTATTTTAATAAATGTTTTTATATTTTTTGTAGGTTATTTTATAACCAAAAATTTATCATTTTTGTGGATAATGTATTATTTTATGGATATTTTTATTAGTGTTGTGGGTATTTTTACTATATTTGTGATAATTACTTTTACTATTTTTTTAAGTACAAAAAAATTATTATATTTGTGGGTGTTTTTACTATTTTATGGGTATTTTTTTACCATTTTTATAGTACCACAATAGTGGTAAAAAAACTCAAAAATATAATTAAAATAATTAAAAATATGATAAATTGAGGTATGATACCTATTTTTTTTTTTCAATAGCGTAGTGAACTCCATGATATTTATCAATAAATGAGAGGGATCACTTTTTGATTAGAAAAATTGATATCAACAGAAACGACAAAAAACAAGTCAGCCCAAAACTTTCCGAAGAAAATACAATTAAATAGTTTAATCTAATCATAGCAAAAAAAAAAAAGTTTAATCTAACAATTTTTGTTACTAGGAAGATCGATTTGACCGTTGCAACCATTCTTAAACCAAACAAAATTAAACTTGTTATCAAATACCCAACTGTTTGATAAAATGTAACTATTTGGTAATCAAGTGTTTGATATAATGTTGATATCTAATTATGTTAAACTAACTATTTAATGTAACGTTGATATCCGATTATATCAAATTTTTGTATATTTTAAAAAAAATTATCAATTAATTATGATCTCTTTGGTATATGTCTTTTGGAGTATTAGTACAATGATGTTTAAGAATACCGACTTCGGATTGAAAAGAGAGAGAGAATAATTGTGCCTTAAATATGTCGTAAAGAAAGAAAATAGGAGAGAGAATCAAGAGATAATAAGAAAAAGAGAGAGAGAAAGAAAATAGGAGAGAGATAATGAGAGATGGAGAGAGAGAAAATTGGGATGAGTGAGTGAAAGAGTAATAGAGAGAGAGTACAAGGTGCACCTTGCCCCTTTTTTTTTTTTTTTACTTTTATTGAATAGCATTTTGGTATTTTTTTCACAAAAATATACCTAGGGTCAAATAAGTTTTCTTAATATATTTTATCTGAAATAAGTCTAAATTTTTGTATCGACTTCTATTTTCCCTACTACTAATCCAAACTAAAATTTGACTACATGACAAATTAGTCCAATAAAAAAGTGAAGGTTTAAGTCCAAACAAATTTTTTTTTTTTAAATTGACTAGGGCCTATTAATTTAGCCTATAAAATTAAAGGCTCTAAAATTCAATTTTTTTGAAAAACAATAAGTTGAATTTCTATCTTATAAAACATCAATACAACAAATTTATTTTTTAGCGACGAATTTTGGCGGCGAACAATAAAAATTGTAGTAAAAAAGTGATTTTCGACGACAATTTCAAATGTTTCTCGCGGTAAACTTTTTTATGATGTTTTTTGCGATCATTTTTTGTAGTCGTTGCCAATAGTTTTTGCAAAAACGTTCCCTCCAAAAAAACATTAGCAAATGTTAATTTTATGGGCGATAAAAAAATTTGTAGTCAAAATAATTTTTCTATCGCAAAAATTTTGACAAATTTAAGAAAAAAAAATAATACTTTACTACAATACATGTTTGTCGCAGAAAAAAAAAAAAGTTAAAATTAATTTTGTTTGGCGACAAATGATATTTGGTCGCAAAATGTGTTTTTTATTGGTAAGAAGTTTAAGGTTTAGTTATTTGTTTTAAGAATTTATGCTTATGTATCCCAACATGTAAATTAAATTTGGAATTTGATTGTGGTTATGAAAAATGTAGCCAAGTTTTATGTTATGAAATTTTGTAATTGTTAATTGAATTGGATCAAAAGCAAGAAGAATTTTATTAAAGGTAAAGTTTGATTCTTGTAAGTCTTTTACTTGCTAGGAAATTGTATAATTACTGAGAGTTGTTAGGAAGCTGAAATATAAGAATAGAAGCTTTGATATTTATTTATTTTTTTATGCTGATTTTTATTTTTAAAAAAAGTTGATGGTCAATCCTGATTTTGACAGACAATATTATGTATTATTTGTGCACCAATTTTTTTTGTTGAAACTTAGACTCGTAGATATTTCTAATCATGTATGATACATAAAAAAGCTTATAATAAGAGAGATATTGAAGATAATAAAATAAAGAAAAATAAGACACAAAGAATTAACGTGGTTCGACAAATTACTTACATTCACAGACCTAACGTCCTATGGGCTACATTGATGTATTGTTGAAGGCATAGTTATCAGAACCGGACTGGACATCGAACCGGCAAGGGGACCGGGTCAATGGTTCACTGATTCAACCATTGGGTCAAGTGGTCGGACAAGTTATATAATAAAAAAATTATAAAATATAATAATTTAACTAAAAATATGTAAAATCTGTCTCCATTCCAATCCAATGCATACAATCATATATACAAAACCCCTAAAAAGTTGAGCAATATTAAGTTATTAACACTTGCACTAGTGTTTCTTTCGTTTGAGGATGGTCCAGAGAGGCAGCAAAAGCAAAAGCTCTCCCTTATTAGCAAAAGCAAAAGCAAAAGCACGCAAAATAGCAGAAGGAAGAAGACGTTAAGTTATCACCATTCACCGTTGTCTGTGACGCGTGAGAGAGAGAGGAGGGGAGGAAGAGAAGACTTAAAATAGCAAAAGGAAGAAGACAAATATGAGTGGCTGCGGCGTTACCTGAGTTGAACTTTAAGCTCATGAACTAGTTGGAGGAAGGAGAAGGGAGGACCGAAGCTGGCTGGACTCTAGAGTAGTGACAGATCGAGTGGAGAAGGAGAGTGAATCTCCTGTGCGTTCTGCACTTCGCCTGGAGAAGAACTGAGTGAGAATTGAATTGTTTTAGGGCAACATTGCCCAAAAAATAAAAGAAATTTTCATTTTTATACACAGCATCTCCAAGAGAGCTATCTAAAATAGCTACTCAAAATATATTTAAATATTATATTATCTACTTTAACTAATCATTTTTTCAAACTCACTCCAACAATGCTATCTATTTTAACTAACCACTTCAACTAACTTTCAATAATAAAATTTAAAATATTATTTAATACGCCATATCATCACCATATTGATGAGGTCACATGTCGTGTTATGTCACATCATCAAAATTTAAAAAATTAATGATTAATAATATAAACAAATTAACAATTAAACCAATCGAGGTGTCAATTTTTGACTCGAAGGTGAATCCGACTCTAACCGAACCCGACACGAACCTGAAAATAACATGATTCGTTGACACGAGTAATAAATGAGTCAAATTAAGGTTTGACTAATAACATGATTAATGGGTACTATAGATAGAAAAATAATTATTTAACGAGTATTGTAGATAACAAATAAGAATTTTATAATTTTTTATAATTTTTTAAATAGTGTTATATTAGTTGTTGTCAAATTAAATAATTTTTTATTAACACGAATATTGACACGAACCCGACGCGTATCGAATCAAGCAAAACCCATCAAGTAAACCAATACCCACATGATTGGGTAAAATATAAACAAAAGAAAGATTGAGTAAAATATACCCACCGATTTTTTTTTTTTAATCTGAATGTAAGTATAAAAAAAAGATAAATCTGAATGTATATATGAAATATACCTACAAATATAATAAAAATGAGATTATCTATTTTAGATAGCCATAAATAGGGCTAGCTACATTTATCTAGCAAAAAAAGGGTTATCTATTTTAGATAGCCTTTTAGCTAGTCTGTTGGAGCCATATTTTAAGAAAAAATTATCTAAAATAGCTAAAGGGGAGAGTTTAGCTAGCCTCTTGAAGATGCTCTTACAGTCGAACCATCCGGTTCACCAATATTATTAAAAAATCGGCCGGTTTAACGGCTTTTAAGCGGTTTAATTGTTTATGCAGTCTAACTAAAAAATCGGACCGGTGTAGGGTTCGGTTCACGGTTGAACTGGACGAACCGGCCGATCCGATCCGGTTCTAATAACACTGATTGAAGGTCATTAATTACATGTGACTCAATCCTATTTATAGGGTGAGAATTACGCAATATAAAGATATAAAACATCACAAGCTTATCATCATCTACACTTACCCTATAGATAGTGATAGATCTCTTGGATTCTATCATCATATCTCAATACTTCCCCTCAAGTAGATACACTGATGAGTTGAAGTGTTCAACTTGAATTGAAAATGGAGTGGTTATTCGAATTATAGCTTACACCGCTCCTTGATATTGTGGGAAGTAGTTCCGTCAAGTTTGAATAAGACTTGCAGGAGCTACAGTAGTGTAGAGACCAACGTTGTTGTCCAAAGTGCATCTTGATGAAATTGTCGATGATGTAGCTATAGTGATGAAAGTCTCTCTGATTAGCAAATCAAGATGAGAAATGCTCCTTAATTCCATCGAAAACACTTTCGTAGGAAATGAGTAAGGATAAACTACCCCTTAAGATAAGACGACAAAAAGAAAAAAAAAATTTTGTTCACCTTTTTTTTAGTTTTTTTTTTTTTCAAACTCTCTTCTTCCATTCACCTTTTTTTTTTCTCTTTCAAACTCTCTTCTTCCATTATTTTCTCACAAATTTTTTTTTGCCCAACTCCGCGAAGAGTTTGATACCCCATTTGTAGTTGGACTTGACGTTGAGTTATGAACCACTGTTTGATAGTTGATCAAGTACCTATTAGGATAGGATTCATCACAACAAAGTGGAGGCAAAGGACCCCAAAAGCCTTTTGCTGATCATATCCACAAATTTTTGTCTTCTTCATATAGAAATACAAAGCTTGTGAAGCTTTGGTCTTTTGGTTGATAGATTTGAGAGTGCCATTTATCTTGGCAGTAAGAGATGGCCTAAGCATGATTAGAAAAGGGAAAAAAATAATATTGTTGAACTGGAGATTCACCAATTGGTATGAACTGTCAACATTGACAAAACGGTGGCAAATTCAAATTATGGTCAGATCGACTTGCTCTGATACCATGAAGAAGTTTATAATAAAAGAGACATTGGAGATAATAAAATAAAGGAAAACAAGATACATAGAATTAACGTGGTTCGATAAATTGCCTACATTTAAAAACTTAACACGCTATGAGTTAGATCAATGTATTATTGAAAATTATTGATTACATGGGATTCAATCCTATTTATAGGGTGAGAATTACACAAGATAAATATATATAACATCATAAGCTTATAATCATCTACACTTATCCTATAGATAGTGATAGATCTATTGGATTCTATCATCATATTCTAATCCTATTTATATAGATAGTGATAGATCTCTTGAATCCTATCATCATACCTCAATAATATATAACCTAATTTTATTTGTGTGAAAATTGATATCTATTTAAAGTCAAATGAAAATATGCGGCTAATGGAGAACAACTACCTTAGTACCCTTTTAAAAAAATGAGAATAATTCTTACATGAAACTTCGATTTTAGCCCATAACCTATGATTAGAAAGTTTAGTAAGTCTATTTTATAATTAATTTGATTTTGTGTCAATTTGCTAAGGATAGAAGCTTATTTTTGGTAAAGCCACTTGATGGATTCGCATGTTCCTTGAACGAATTTTTAAGTGTTCGAGTAAATGCTTGAGTGAAGGGGAATGAGCAAAAAAAGGGACTAAAGTGATTCGATTTAAATTATTTTAAATGGGATATAAAATAAAAAAATAGCAAGTAAATAAAGTTAGTGAAAATGATTTACTTACTTTTTCGTAAATTCTCTTAGTCGTCGGTTGGGACTACAACATCGATCAATTTGCCATTCTAACCGTTAATCGATCATTTTGGGATTAATCATTTGTCTAGTTATTGTATTAGTATTTTTGAATTCTTTTCTTTATTCGGCACCTAAGCATGGTTTAATACTAATTTTTATCGTTAAAATGATCCTCAGGGGATGATCAAGAGAATGAGATAATTCATGAAATACTCATAAGTTTTTTAGGAAAAAATGAGTTATAGTGAATACGAAACGCCATTAAAAACATTTGCATGCATTCATTTACATCAATTGAGTTATTTTAGTGTCGATACTCATTTGCATTTATCCATGTACTAATTATTAGAGTCGAAAACTACTACATCAATTTCACCTAGGGATCGACCGTAAGACAAAATGGTGTACCAGTCAGTGTTAAAGGTGAGACTATGGTGTTTCATAAAAAATGGAAATAAAAGTATGAGATATATCAAGTTTATTTTCTTGTATGCGAGAAATTAGTTTTGTCGAATTGATTTGAGTTAAGTTGCTTAAATTATGGATTATAATTTGTTTTTATGAAAAGTTTATGATTAAAGTATTATCTATTGTGCAGAGTTTGTTGATAATTTGACACTACTTACATGGGTAAAAGGCACCAATGGTCCCTGAGGTTTGCCACTTATTGCACTTTCGTCCATAAAGTTCTAATTTCGTCAATTTCGTCTCATATGTTAACACATTGACTCACTTTGGTCCTTACCCCCAACGGCCGTCCAAATAATAGACGAAAAATGTCATGTGCCTCGCACATGGGCCTTTTGAGGGATATTTTTGGTATTTTACTACTATTTAGCCATCCAAACACAATTATCCATTATATGTATACATTAAACATGTTACCAAACACCCATTTTCTTCTTCTTTTCTTTTTTCTCCTCTCCCTCTCCCCCTCTCTCTCTCTCTCTCAGGCAGTATCCTTCTCTCCCCTAAAAAATTTAGACATCATTATCTTTCTCTCTCTATCCACTCCCAAACCCAACACATCTAAACCCTAGCATAAACACAACAAAAAGTCACAAATACACAGCTAAATCGTTACTGTGTCTCCACCCCTCAAACCCAACACATCTAAACCCTAACACAAACACAACAAAACACACACAGAGAGAGAGAGAGATGCACAAGAACGATGTATTCTTTGCCAGATAAGGTGTGGAGAAGATCGACAGCTGTGTGGTGCCAATAAAGGTTTTGAATTGATGAAGAATTCGGGTATTGCTCAATTGAATTTGGGTACTGCGGGGTATTGCTCAATTTAATTCTAATTGTGAATTTCTCTATAGATCTCGTTCTTGAATTGTGTCTTGTTTTCTAAACTTTCATTGGGGACATGAAAATTAATGGGTCTAGTATGGTGGTGGTGGTGGTGATGGTGGTAGTGGTGGTGTGGGGGGGCGAGATTTGTTGTGGTGGAGATGGGTTTTCTGGGTTGGCTTATGGGTGGGGGTGGAGGTGGAGGTGGAGGTGGAGTGAGATCTTTGTTACTCTCTTTTATGCTGGGTTGTGTGTGTGTTTGTGTGGTTTGTGTGCTTGTTTGTGTAGTTTGTGTGTGTGTGTTGAGTGTTTGTGTGTGTAAAAAAGGAGAGAGAGAGAGAGAGAGAGAGAGAATAACATAGAGACTAACTGGGTTGAGTGGTCGTTACCGGTGGGCTGGTTGTTGTTTGGGTGAGCCAAAGATGAGACAAGCTGGAGAAAGAGAGACAGTTGGTTGAGAGAGAGAAAAAAAAGCATGGAGAGAGAGAATTGGGGCTGCAGCTCAGGTGGGGGAAGGTGTGTGATTGCCTGAATCAAGGGATTACCGACAGTGTGGGGAAGAGGGAGTGTAGCGAGTAATGGTGTTTTTTGTCCTTTAGACTTATTTTAGGTTTTCATTTTTGCCCTATATTTTGAATGCACATTGACAAAAACACCAATTAACATTCTCATGTGCGAGACACATGATATTTTCCGTCTATTATTTGGACGGCCGTTAGGGGTAAGGACCAAAGTGAGTCAATGTGTTAACATGGAGGATGAAATTGACGAAATTAGAACTTTAAGGACGAAAGTTTAATAAGTGGCAAACTTCATGGACCATTGTAGCCTTTTACCCTACTTACATTTGTTGATTTTGATATAATACAATTGTTGTAAGATAGTTTACCATTGCTTAAATACTGTTGTTTGACTCGTTGCTAATGTGGATATTTATCATTCCGATATGAAGTTTATTTGAGTTTCAAGGTGAGTTGAGTTCACTTTCGTTGTGATTTGCGGGTTATGAATATCTTTTTGGTGGAACAATATTTGATTCAAATTTTTGTTATATTTCCTTTGAATATGATGTTCAGTTTACTCAAGAAAATTATTGGTTTCAAGGTATCAAAATTTAGAGTTAGGCTTAGGGTGTGTTTGTTAACCTAAATTCAACACTTAAAATGAATGTATTCGACACTTATTAATTAAGCTCGTTTGATAACTAAAATTTAAACTCTCTTAATATGTTAAGTGCTCCTTAAAAATAGGCTACAATATTAAGTAGGAGATCCCTTACTTAATTTTGAAAGTAAAAAGCGCTCAGCAAAACCATCTTTAATAATATTTATAATATGACAATTATACCCCGAAATATTTTACAATCTTTTTTTTTTTTTTGTTTACCTTCCCTTGTCTTTTGCAACAAAACTATACATAATACATAATTACACCCACAGACGCACGAACTGCACACACACACACACACACACATAGATATTAGTTATTGTTCTTTTTTTATTAGATATTATTGTTCACTTATTGTGTTATTCAGATTTTTTTTTTTTGATAAAATGTTTGTTAAATGTAGACTATAATATGATAATAGTTATTATGATTTATGTTATGATATACTTTATAAATATTTTCAAATTAAAGAGTGAAAGGGTAAATTAAAAATTAATTTATTTTCAGACATCAGCTCTGTGCAGTTATCAAACAGTTTAGTTCAATTCAGTATTTAAATTTCAGTGACTATCAAACAGTCCACAAATTTAGAATTCAGCTTTCAGCTTTCAGTTTTTAGACTTCATCTTTCAATTTTATCAAACACCGCCTTATTACTACACTAGCATGGTAGAGAAACAGAAAACTTAAGGAAATTGGTTATGTACATATTTTACAGGAGAGTTTGTTTTTCCCCGTTGTTGTAAAGGGATGAAATCCCAAATCTTTTTGGTATAAGTGATATCGTTGTATACTCTGTTATGTATTTTATCTGTTTTATGACATTATTAATTGGTTTTATTGGTTGTAATTATGTTGTTGCAGTATAGATGTAAGTATTATCACGTGTCAAGTAATACTTCCATTTTAGGGATATCAAGTTGGTCTCTCTAGAAGCAGTGTAACAATTACCCTGCTTGAGAGGTAAAGCATTCAATTAGTACTGCTTGAACATTTTATCCTATACAGGGGCATCCCAACGTTATCAGGGGCCCTAGGTGAAATGTTAAACAATGCCTTATTAATATATATACTTGATTAATATACATAATATTAAATAATAACATTTAATAAATGTTGTTTATTTTTTGAGATGCTAAAATATTAATCAAGCTTTTAAATTGATATTTTACTAATAAACAATTTTCAATAGATAATATAGTTAATCTTTTCACTTTTTTCTGATAACATAATTGATTGTAGATAAAATTTTATCAATTTATAATTCAAAAGAAATTTATTCAAGTAGAATAAACTCATAATGACATTATTTACAATATTCAATAAGTAATGGAGACATTTGAAACTTTCATCACATAAATAATTTAATCTTTTAAAACTAAATTAAGAGTAAAAACATTTTATCTATTTTTAATATTTTAAACCTATATTGGATTAAAGGAATAGTATGATTTCTATTTAAGAATATTTTTCATGTTGATAATTTTTTTTTTTTGATTGCTCTAGTTATTTCTTCTTTAACATTAACAATCACTTACACTGTATGCGTTTGTGTGTGTGTGTGTGTGTGTGTGAGAGAGAGAGAGAGAGAGAGAATTTACATGTACCTGAGATATTTTTTTCATCAGATGTTTGACATATTGAAAGAGACTCGATCTGATTGTCTGAGAGATTATTAAAAATAATAGAACAGTTATTTGACTCTCTTTCACAATGGGTCATTGTGTAATATAATGATAGAAATCTCTTTTATAATTTTATTAGGTTTGGAGCCCAAATGACATGGCAGCTGAGTTGGGCTCATTTATTTGGTGTCATGTCATTTGGGTCCCAAAAAAAACTTCAAATCATGTGCTGCCATATCATTTGGGCTCTAAATTTAATCCCAAAATTTGGTCAGTGTAGCATTATTCTTACAAAAAACCTTCAACTCAAGAAATTTGGAGTCTCAAAATATTGAGGGCCTTAGACAGCCACCTAAGTGGCCTATGCCTATAGGGCCAGCCCGGATCCTATAGATTTGTCAGGCATTTAATGAGCCGTGTTGAGTATTTAAGAGATGCACACCCACCTTTAAATGGTGCCTCTCATTGCAAGTTCATGTCAGCAAGTGACATACCTAGCCGAATTTTTTGTTATCTGGCGAGGGTTCGAATGTGAATGTGACAGAACACTAATCATTCCTTATTACCTGTTACTTTAGTGGACCAACATGTCTGATCGTTATTATTACTCGGACCTGAGGCCAAACATCTTTCGGGGTTCTACGAGCACTAGGAGAATTTGGAGGAGATCGGTCGGGTCTCCTTAGGGGATCAAATTCTCTCGACGGGGATTCTTCTTTGTCTACGTGTCACTTGGTGATAGGAGCACCAATTCATGTCTCATTAGATTACATGTCAACATGCACATAAATTCCTGTAATTATGGTTACTTTGATTAGGAAGATTCTGATCACCCCTTCCTTATTTCTCTCCAATTCCATCTTATTGCTAGAACACATGTTTTGTTTATAGATGAACTAATGATCACATTCTCCAAATCAATGTTTCATCCATACAATATGATTTCTCGTTTGATTTGGAACTTTCCAAGTAAGCTAATAATCCCGTGCTCTTAATCAATGGCTCCGCCACAAAATAAGATAAAATCCCCTTCTCCAAGAAGGGTCACCCTGTGTGTGTGGGTGTGTGTGAAGCACTGTGACCATTTTTTCACACATAATGGCTAGATATACTGCGGGAGTATTTATTTTATACTAGTTTTAGGTGTTACAAAATCAAGTTGGGCAAAGGTGTTCAGTGTTGGAGACAACCGAGGTTGGACCACGGGCGTAGATTATTCTGCTAATTGGGTTAATTCGAGGACGTATTTTGCAGGCGATGTCTGTTTTTTTCATATCTGACTCATTTTTCATATGTTCTTTTAGCAAAAATAACTATTAAAACAAAAAAATTCATCGACTTACCTATATTAACAGTGGTCAACTACAACGAAGGCCGTACCGTTGTGGAATACATCAACATGGTTTCATCACTTGCGATGGAACAAATGCAATATTCCTAGACCAGAGTGGGCACACTACCACTACTCTCACCAAGGGTTTCCATTTCGTTATATCTGATGGGCCTAGAGATTGCCAAGTTTAATAACTTGATATTATTGAAAGAGCCCTTGGATTACTTACCTTCTTTTTTTTTTTTTTTAAGTTTGAGGCTTGGGTATTTTTGAAGTATTCTTATGCTTTTGTGTTCCTTGTGTGCAACTTTTTTTTAGTAATGAGGAACTTCTTTGAGAGAGGGTGACAATAGACTCACATTCGTCAAAGTAAATTCTGAATACCTTCAATCACTAATTAATAACAATTATCAATTAAATTTAGGAATCACTTACAAGGATCGAGCTCAAAACATTTGAATTTATTATTCACTCCAAGTCCAACCTCATACCATGGACTATCCGTACCGGTTCTTTATGCCCAAATATACATGACCCAAAAACTTTGGACTAAATTTGGGTCTTTTTCTCGGAAGGTACCAATTAATAGGAGTGACAATCGAGTTGTGTTGTGTCGGGTTCGTGTCGGATCACTGCGAGTTCGTGCCGAACATTAATCAACTTTAACCCAACCCATTTATCTAATCGTGTCGTGTCGAGTTAACCTCTTTATTTTCATGTTCTGTTCGTGTTGACCCCACATAAAATTTGAATAAAAAAGTTAAAGCTAAGATTCTATGTTCACTTATTTGAATGCATGCTCATACTTTTTTTACAAACTAAAAATTAACTTAATAATAATAATAATAATGAGCAAAATATCTTTTTTTATACAATAATTATGTTAATGTTTGATAAACAATTACAAATAATTAATATTTTGTTTCTATAATACTAATTAATCATGCTGATCGTGTTAATTTCATTCTGTTCGTGGAAAAATAGAGAAAAAGTCAATTCTAAAATAAACGGATTGATTGTGTCAATTTCGAATTTGGCGGATTGAAGTCGAATATGACTTATTTATATATCGTGTTTACGTATCGAGTCATTTTCGAGTTTGTGTCGAGTTTGAGTTGTGTTGAGTCAAAAATTGCTACCCCTACCAAATTCAGTCGAGTTCTCTACTGAATAAAAAGAAGTTATCTACATTCAATACTTTTTAGTAATCTACAAAGAACTAGATTTTTTTTTTTTTTGAACATAGAACTAAATAGAAACCCTATTGGATGTCCTTGTAAAATAGGAGAAAATATTCAATGCAATGGTGATACCTTGTCTACATTGATGACATGATATTACCAATCAATAATAAAATCTCAAATAACAAAGTGAATGTCACTTGAATAGTTATTGACTTACATGAAAAAATAGTAGTTATTGACTTACATAAACATATAGTTATTGACTTGTGTTGTGTGGAGTCATTTTTCTTATTTGTTTATACATTATTAATTTGTGATACTATATAATCAATGTTGGCATGATACCACATTTGCAATGATTATTTTTTCGTAAATAGGGTTGCTATCATCTTTAATACATTTTTCTTTCATAATAGATCGCCTATTGTGAATTGAAGTGACATTTATTGTATGTAAATGAATTTTCACTCATTAATAATGGACAATCTACCCAAAAAGAAAATAAGATCCATGAGATTTATTGTATATTACCAAACGAGCATAGTAGATAACTAGTCATAATATATGGGATATTTTATCACAACAAAATGGTTGATTGAAAGCAAAATAAAACTATGAAAGTAACAGATTTTACCCAAAGATGGGAAAAACCCCAGAATAGCACAAGTAATCAAGCTAAGTGCAAATCTTTCTGGCTCTGATAGAAGACTTTGAAGCATCTGCAAGTCATTTCTCCAAGGGCAAATCACCATGGAAACTGAAGGAGATCAACTTAACATCATCTTTTTTCCATACTTGACCCCAGGCCATATGATCCCCATGGTGGAAGTGGCAAGACTATTTGCAGCTCGTGGCGTTACAGTTACCATAATCACCACCCCCTCCAATGCCCTCCTCTTCCAAAATTCCATTGACCATGACAGAATTAATTCTGGTCACAACATAAGCATCCATCTCCTCCAATTACCTCATGCCGAAGTCGGCCTCCCCGTCGAGATCGAAAACTTCAACAAAGTCACTTCACTGGACATCGCCGGTAAACTTTTTGTTGCCATTGCTAGGCTTCGAAAACCAATTGAGCAGATACTTTTTGACCTCAAACCAGACTGCTTGGTCTCCGATATGTTCCACCCCTGGACTGAAGAGGTGGCCAGACAACTTGGAATTCCCAGATTAGTATTCAATAGTTCAAGCTACTTTTCCCACTGCGCAGAGGATAGCGTCGAGCAGCATAACCCTCACCAGTGGGTGGAGTCAGATACGGAGACTTTCGTGCTACCAGGATTGCCGCATAAGATAGAGATGACCAAGCTTCAGATCATGGACTATACGAAAGTCCCGGGTGAATTTTCCCAGTTTACAAAGCTTGTTAAAGAATCTGAAATGAAAAGCTATGGCGCCATCTTTAACAGCTTTCATGGGCTTGAGGATGATTATGAGGAATACTACAAGACAGTCATAGGTGTAAGAGCATGGAGCATAGGGCCCGTTTCGTGTGCTGTGAAAAGAGATGAAGCAGATAAAGCACAGAGAGGTAACAAGCCCGCCATTGAAGAACACGAGTGCATAACATGGCTAAATTCCAAAGAACACAACTCGGTATTATACGTTAGCTTTGGAAGCTTGACGAAGCTCCCTGCTGGCCAACTTCTTGAGATAGCGGCTGGATTGGAAGCATCCGGCCAACAATTCGTGTGGGTGATTCGAAAGGGAGAAAATGATGAAGATGAAGATCAATGGCTGCCACTACCAGAGGGTTTTCAAGAGAGGATGAGCGAGAGCAAGAAAGGTTTCATTATAAGAGGGTGGGCTCCTCAATTGTTAATCTTGGACCACCCCGCCATTGGGGGATTGATTACACATTGTGGATGGAACTCAATTATTGAAGGGTTGAGTGCAGGTTTGCCGATGATCACCTGGCCGTTATTTGCGGAGCAATTTTACAATGAAAAACTAGTGACTAATGTGCTAAAGATTGGTGTTCCAGTGGGAGTGACCACATGGAATGGCACCTCGGAAGTTGTAAACGGAGAAGTGGAAAGAGAGAAGGTGGAGAAAGCAGTGGCTTTAGTGATGGGTGGCGGACGAGAAGTGGTAGAGATGAGGAAGCGAGCTGGGGAGCTCGGTGCCACATCAAAGAAGGCGGTGGAGGGTGGTGGTTCATCTATGGCCAACTTGATCACGTTGATCAATGAAATTAAAGCTATGAAACATGGAGCTGCTGAAATGTAATAGGAATTTATGATTTATGAACTGAACATGTTAAACTTGAGCAATGCTATGCGCACTAAAAATGTGCATCAAAATTTATACCAAATCACTTGCATCCATTAGATCAATGGGTCCTATTAGTGATCCATAGACTGCAGTTGATTTAGTGTAAGTTTTGATACACAAATTTAATATACATAAAATTATCTGTTAAACTTACTGGTATTTTTTGCAAAGAATGGTGCTCCATTGAAACTATTTTTTGTGTTTAGATAAAGCTTTATGACATTCAAAACCTCTCAAATCTCCTATTGCTTTCTGTCTGGTTCACCAAGCAACTAGTAATAAGAATCCAAAAACTGGAACCCTTGAGTAGGCCCCAATGATTAAATGGTGTGGGTGACCAAATCGAGCAAAATGAAGGAATTTCAAAATTGAGTGAGCGACTGACTCAAATATAATGAGTCTCATTCGAACTCTTCATTGGTGATCCACCAAGAGAGGTATAACGACAAAATCTCCAGTGTACAATTACATTAAAGATTATCAAAATTACAATTGTATGATGCTTTGAATTTTGATTACAAAAAGTGTTGTTGATTTTCTTTAGCGTGTTTGTTATGTGCACACTCTTTTGATTCTTGATTTGATTTGATAAAGACGAGGATTAGATCGGCGTGTCTTTCAATCTTCAATTTGGTGGCATTTTAATGGATTTGGCAACGACAAGATTCAGGTCGGCGTGTCTTTTATCTTCAATTTGGTGATGCTTTAGTGGATTTGGTCAAGACAAAGGCCGGATGAGCATGCCTCTTAATCTTTGATTTGGTGATATTTTGGTGAATTTAGTGAACACAAGGGCTAGATGAATGTAATACTAATCTTCGAATTGATATTGACATGAGTGGTTTTGGTGAAGACAAGGATTGGATGAGCGTGTCTTTTGACCTTTGATTTGTTGATTCTTTGGTGAATCTTCTCACCATTCTTTTGCGTTGATTAGCTCGAATCTCTTGAAGAATGACATTAGTGGTGTATTCTTTTCCTTAGAAACACATTTGTAGGGCTTGGATACGGGTACACTTGAGCAGAGCTTCACTATCCTTCTTTTCTCCCAGCTTCCTGCCTTTTTGGTTTCATAGCTGGCCTTCTGGCTTCTTCAGCTTCTGACTCTTGACTTCTTAGTCTCCTTTTCCCCCTTCCCCTAGACTCCTATTTATAGAGTTTGGGTGGCCATAGAGAGTATTTTAGTAAATACTCCTATGTGAGTTTCTTGGGCTGGACTTGTATTTAATTTTAGACTTTAATGATGTATGACATCGTATAAATAAACACATCCTAGCCCACACAAGCAAATTCAATCATTGCAAGGATACACAACTTTAGGAAGGGCGTATATCGAAGCATCGGCAAGGACGATCCAACCTAGGAATAGTATACTAACCCTCAGCCTCGATAACACAAGAGCGAATAGTGGTTTGGTCTTCGCAAGACACCAACCCCACTACGAGTGATAGGGAACCTTCAAACCCACACGGAGTAAGAAACGCATTTAACCCACTCTACGATATCCGGTCAACGGCCACCTATGGTCATCCAAACATTTACAAGAGATACAATACAAACCCATTTCCTCAAATTACAAGCAAATCCAAAAATCCCTAAATTTCACATGTATTATTCCAATAGAACAATTTAAGAAAATATGAAAGAGATCATCAACAATACCATTTTATTGTTCAATACAAAGCACTAGAGTTTTCAAATCAAGGACAAATAAATATTGAGAGAAAAATCCATCTGTCCTGAAAACTAGTGTTTTCAAGACAAGAAAAAGAGATTTCATGGCTATTCCACCATAACTTCCTTCAAAACATGATAATATTTGCAAGAGTATAAAAAAAATGATTTCATAGCATATATATAAGATTGAGATTCAATATATATATATGTGATAGCCTTAATGAACAAGAGTGAAAAAACCCCCTACTTTTTTTCCTTAGCTTTAAGTGAAAACTTGAAGATTTGATTGTTTCCAACTTGAATCAACACTTTAATCTCTTATTTTTTCCCTTATTTTTTCCTTTCTAAGCCTCTCTAGGGTTAGAAATATTGAAATGCAGCTAATGGGGGTGTCTTTAAGTATTTATAGGGTGATAAATGGTCTCCTGTGCTCAATTCTGAAACCCAGATTTGTAAGTCATGTTCGAACGTCATTTAGCGTTCGAACGTCAGTAGTGCAAATTACTGTTTTACGTTCGAACGACATTTGACGTTCAAATGTCACGTGCTCCCAATACTTTTTCTCTTCCATCTGAGCTATGTAGACACCAAAGTACTAGAACTCACTGCCGTTCGAATGTCGATTCACGTTTGAACGTCATCACAATTTTTACTGAAAATTCCAGTGAAAGTTTGACATATTTAGAGGTCGATTTAAAAAATTTATGTCAAATACACTTTTGTCGCCCTGGGAGTATACTATCTACTATCAAAATTTCAGATCAAATGGACATTAAAATAAAAAGTTATGATCCAAACACTAGGGTAATATCAAAACTCATTCATACTCAAATTCTCTCTAAAATGTGCTTTCACTCCATAATACTTCCAAACTTCTACAACATACTCTATTACCTCAACTAATATTTTTATTTCTACTCTTACAATCTACATAGTTCATGCATCCATCATTACCTATATTAGGATTCAAAACATAATTACGTTGCTATATAAAGATACGAATGTGGGGGCTTTTTAATCCACCCCCCGTAAAGAAAATTTTGTCCTCGAAACTTACCTTAAGTAGAGAACAAATGAGAGTACTTCTATCGCATATCTAGCTTTGGTTCCCAGGTAGCTTCCTTCACCCTATGATGTTGCCATAACTCTATCTTGAACTTCAATATCTTCCAAATCTAAGACATGCATTGTATCCGATTGACACTTTCTTAACATTGAAACATGGAACACGTCATGTACCCCTGACAACTGAGTTGGTAACCGAAGTTGGTACGTCACTTTGTCCACCGCTTTGATCACTTTAAATGGTCCAATATACCTTGGAGCTAATTTTCTATTTTTGTCAAATCTAAACACTCCCTTTTTGGGTGACACCTTGAGAAACACATAGTTCCCCTCTTGGAATTCCAAGGTCTTCTTCTTTTATCTGCATAGATTTTCTCTCTACTTTGTGTCATGCGTAGTCTTTCCCTAATTAGTTGAATTTTCTCCGTAGTTTTTCGAACAATTTATGGCCTAAACAAGCTACTCTCTCCAGCTTCTAGCGAACAATTCGGTGATCTACATAATCTCTCATACAATGCCTTATAAGGTGCCATGCCAATGCTAGATCGAAAACTATTTTTATATGCAAATTCCACCAACGACAAATGATCACTCCAACTTCCCTTAAAGTCCAACACACAAGCTCGTAGCATGTCTTCCAGAATTTGTATCATTTTCTCAGATTGGCCATCCATTTGAGGATGAAAGGCGGTGCTAAAGTGTAACTTTGTCCCCATAGATCGTTGTAGAATTTGCCAAAATTGCACCATGAAATGAGAATCACGATCCGACATAATAGAGAGTGGAACTTCATGTAATCTAACAATCTCGCGAATATAAAGCTTGCTCAAGGTCTCTAAAGTGTCAATGGTCATCATCCTCAAGAATGAACGGACTTGGTAAGTCTATCTACAATGACTCATATGACATTATGCCCTCGTGAAGTCCGTGGAAAGCCAGACACGTAATTCATGGTGATGTGATCCCACTTTCACTCTGGAATAAGCAAAGACGGTAGTAATCCTTCGAGTTTTTGATGCTAAATCTTCACCTGTTGACACACAGCGCACTTTGTAACGTACTTAGCCACGTCTTGTTTCATCCATTTCCACCAATATTGATGTTTCATGTCCCTATACATCTTGGTACTACCCGGATGTATGGAGAATTTTGAACAATGATACTCACCCAACACTTCTTTCCTTATTTGGTCATTGTTTGGTACACATAGTTTTTTTCGAAACTGTAACTCATCATTATGTATTAACCAATTCTCAACAATTTCATTTCTCTCCAGTCTACCCTGGATAACTCCCAACTCGGTATCTAATCGTTGCAACTCCACAATCCTTTGTCGGATAATTGGTTGAGCTACAAGATTAAATAAGTATAGTCGATCCCCTTGTCTATCTACCAATAGATCAAATTCCTCCAAAGCATCAATCATCTTCCACCTATGAACAACAGGAACATTAATTTCACCCCCAGACTTTCTGTTTAGTGCATTTGCTACTACATTCACCTTCCCCGGATGGTAATTGAGTGTGAAATCGTAGTCTTCGAGATATTCAATCCACTTTCTTTGCTGAAGATTCAACTGTTTCTATGTGAATATATACTGAGGCTCTTATGATCAGAAAATAATTGAAACTTTTCTCCATATAAGTAACACCTCCACAACTTAAGAGGAAAAATCATAGCGGCAAGCTCCAATTCGTGAGTAGGATAGTTCTGCTCATGAACCTTTAGTTGTCTCGAGCCATAAGTAACTACCTTACCTCCTTGGATTAGCACGCACCCCAAGCCTCATAACGAGGCATCGGTATAAACATTGTATCCTTCCCAACTGCTTAGAATAATGAGGACAAGAGCTATTGTCAACCTTTAATTCAAGGTGCGAATAGCTAGTTCACATGCTTGAGTCCAGAAGAATCTTTTTCCCTTCTTTGTAAGGCGAGTTATTGACATCGCTAGTTTTGAGAACCCTTCCACAAACCTCCGATAGTAGCCTGCTAATATTAGGAAACTACATACTTTGGTCACATTCTTCAGTGGTTCCCACTTTATCACTGCTTCAATCTTTGCGAGATCAACCACTACAACCTGTTCTAACACAACATGACCAAGGAATTTCACTTGCTTCATCCAGAACTCGTATTTACTCATCTTAGCATACAACTTATGCTCTCTCAATATCTGTAGCACAATCAAGAAATGGCGTTCATGTTCCCCTTGTGTCCGTGAATAAATCAAGATGTCATCAATAAACACGATAATAAACTGATCTAGATACGACTGGAATACCCTGTGCATCAAATTCATAAAAGCTGCAGAAGTATTAGTCAGTCTGAATAACATTATCATATATTCGAAATGACCATACTGGGTACGAAAAGTTGTCTTAGGAATATCCTCCTCCTTGATCTGCAGTTGATGGTACCTTGTGCGAAGATCAATCTTGGAGTAATACTTAGAACCTCTCAGCTGATCGAATAAAACATCAATTCGTGGCAATGATTATTTATTCTTCATTGTCACCCAATTCAACCTTCGATAATCTGCGCATAACCGAAGTGTTTCGTCATGCTTCTTCGGAAAAAATACCGGGGCTCCCCAAGGTGAAGTGCTTAAACAAATAAATCCAATAGCCAACAGATGGTCCAACTGCTTCCTTAGCTCATTCAATTCCAAAGGTGCCATCCTATTGGGGGCAATGAATATGAGTTCGGTTCTCGGATATAGACTGATTGCAAACTTGATCTCTCTCTGAGGGGGTAACCAGGGTAGTTTATCTGGAAAATACGACACTATCAATACCACGTCCGGCTGGGATCTATCTCGATCATCTCCCATCAAGCTATCTAAGAAACTCAAATGAATCTCCGCCTTAGCTTTCAAGAATCTACTACTCGTAGTAGAAAATGGATGGGAAGAATTTCGATCATTCATGAAACTGAAAACTATCTCTTCCATTAATTGAAATGAAATCCGTTTACGAAAATAATTCATTATCACACGGAAGGTGGGCAACAAGTTTAGCCCAAATATTATGTCATACCCCTTCATGTCTAATGCAACCAAATCTACAATTAATTCTTGCTCTCAAATTCGACGCACATAACTTCTACACACCCTTCTAGTATCCAACCGTTCTCCTGTAAGCATGTCAATACTGAAGGCTTGTTCTAATTTCTCAAAGTCCAATTCCAAATTAAGAGCATATGTAGTGCGCAAGAATGAATGAGTAGCACCGGGATCAAATAAAATTCAGGTCCAAGAATTATAGAATAGAACAATACCTTCCACAACGGCATTGGAAACATCTTCCTCTGGTTGGGTCAAAGCAAAAGCTCTTCCTTGATTAGAACAGTCGGGGGCTATAGCTCCTAACGGTCTCTGATGTAGTGGCTTCAGTATTGGTGGTTTATGTGCATTAACCTGCCCAGCATTCGGGTTATTCTTTTGGGGTGGGAAGATCAGAAAATGATTCTGAATATGTCCCAACCCTCCACATGCAAAGCAGGCTCGTGGGTCTACTCCTACCCTTTCTGGTACGTCTCCAACTCCTCGAGCTATCCGAAGTCTCTGTCCAACCACCTGGTATGGGCGACGGTAAGGTGCAGCTCTCTACACTCAATTGCTGATAGCACCGGTTCTGATCGGACCTCACCTCGTAAAGTTCTGTCACCTCTGGTTGTCCTCCATGTCTTTCTTCACCAATGAAGCTCTATCAACTAGATCCCCAGAGTCTCGGATCTTGTGAGCAACAAGCTTCTCCCGGATGGCAGGTCTTAAGCCCTGCTTAAAGCGTTTGGCCCTCCTGGCCTTTGTAGATATGAACTCCGTGGCATAGTAGGATAACTCGTCAAACTTCTTCTCATACTCAACTATCGTCATGCTACCCTGTCGTTGAGCGAGAAAATCTGCACTTATTTTGTCCCTGACTGATTCAGGAAAATATTTGTCATGGAAGATCTGATCAAACTCCTCCCAAGTAATCGCATTAGTGTTCCTCCTTCTCTTCACCGAGTCCCATCAATGATCTACCTCCCCCTCTAGTAGATATGTAGCTAGGCTGACCAGAAAATCCTCGACTACTCCCATGCCATCACACATTTTCTTCACTCGAAAGTAGGTGGGTGTTGCCGCAAAAATTTCTCGAAGAACTACCATCCTTCGATTTTTGTCCCCGTTGCCCAGTACATTAGATAATGGATGAACCCACCCCACCGTTGTGGTTGTTGTTCCCATTCTGGTGTTGCACCAGATTGGTTAGCTCTCTTAAGCATTGATAAATGTCATTCATGGCATCAGGAACTGGTGGTGTTGGATTTACTTGACCACCACGTCCACATCCACTTTCACTTCCACGTCTACATCCACGTTCACCCTCCATCTTGCACATCAATTCATTACTTAGTTTCCTCGATGTACAAGACACCTTAACTATCGCTTTAAACTAAAGTATAAGGCATGTATAGAATTTAAATCAACAATTTCATTCTACCTAATCCTACATCTCTAGTGGTAATCCATAACCTACAGCTCCCATGTAAGACCTAATTCTTAGGCTCTGATACCAAACCTTATAACGCCCCAAAATCCCCCTTGGATGACATTACTATCTAAAATCATTCACATCATGAGAGCAACTAATAAAATTTATAATCAAAGAAAATTTTATTCATCCACAATATCTGCAACATCATCCAAAAGAATAGGCCAAACCATGACAATTACACCCAAAAAAATGTGCCCAACTAATATCTTGTAGCATAATAATAAAAATATTAACATAAACATTATCTCAAAATTGATCTCCTAGTCTAGAACATAAAAATAAAAATTCTAAACATTCTCCTCTGGATCCACAGGCTCATCCACTTGAGCTTCCCAAAGTACATGCTCGTCCACTCCGAGCTCTTCCTCTAAATCAAAATCTAAAAAAAATATTGTTTGAAGGGAGTGAACACTAAGTTCTGTAGGAAAATTTTCTCAAACTCGAACAAGGTTTATAAAACATATAAAATAGGTTGGTCTCATTTCACAAATATCATATATAACTTTTGAGATAAAACAATAACATTTCAACAGATCTCTAGTTTACGCAGCAACAATAAATTAAATGAAGAAGTAAAACCAATTCTGAACAATAAGTCATTTTCAACCATAAATAATTTCCAACAAGTTCTTATAATAGACCATTTCCACAACAATAAACAATAACCCACAATTTATACAATTATCCACAATGTATATTAAGCCACAAATTGCATATTTGTATCTCAGGTATGATATATGACATCGCATAAATAAACACATCGAAAATATCCTGGCCCACACACACACATCCAATCCTCGCAAGGATACACAACTTTAGGAAGAGCGTATACCGATGCATCGGTAGGGACAATCCAATCCAAGAATAATATATTAACCTTCAGTCTCGATAACACGTGATCGAATAGTGGTTTGATCATCGCAAGACATTAACCCTACTACGAGTGATAGAGAACCTTCAAACCCACACGGAGTAAGAAACGTATCTAACCCACTCTATGATATTCGGTCAACGGCCACCCATGGTCATCCAAACATCCATAAGAGATACAATACAAACTCATTTCCTCAAATCACAAGCAAATACAAAAATTCCCAAATTTCACATGTATTATTCTAATAGAACAATTTAAGAAAATATGCAAGAGATCATCAACAATACCATTTTATTGTTCAATACAAAGCACTAGAGCTTTGAAATCAAGAACAAAATAATATTGAGAGAAAAATAGTTTTCAAGACAAGAAAAAAAGGTTTCATGGCTATTCCACCATAGATTCCTTCAAAACATGATAATATTTACAAGAGTATAAGGAAATAATGATTTCGTAGCATATATATAGGATTGAAATTCAAAACATACATATATATATGCCCTAGCTTCAATGGACAAGAGTGAAAAAAAATCTCTACCTTTCTTCCTTAGCTTTGAGTGAAAACTTGACGATTTGATTTTCTCCAACTTGAATCAATACTTTAATCTCTTGTTTTTCCCCTTCTTTCTTCTTCTCTAAGCCTCTCTAGGGTTAGAAATGTTGAAATGGATCTAATGGAGGTGTCTTTAAGTAGTTATAGGGTGAGAAATGGTCTCCTATGCGTGACTCTGAAACCCAGATTCATAAGTCACGTTCGAACGTCATTTGGCATTCGAACGTTGCATGCTCCAGTATTTTTGCTCTTCCATCATAGCTATGTAGACACCAAAGTACCGGGACTCACTGTTGTTCGAACGTCGATTCACGTTCGAACGTCATCCCAGTTTCTGCTGAAACTTTTAGTGATGTTTTGACCTATTTAGAGGACGATTTGAAAAATTTTCGTGAAATACACTTTTGTAACCTTTGGAGTCTACTGTCTAATATCAAAATTTTGAGATCAAATGGACGTTAAAATAAAAAGTTATGATCCAAACACTAGGGTTGTATCAAAACTCCTTCCTACTCAAATTCTCTATAAAGTGTGCTTTCACTCTGGAATACTTTCAAACTTCTACAACATACCCTATTACCTCAACTAACATTTTTATTTCTATTTTTACAATCTATATAGTTCATGCATCCATCATTACCTAAATTAGCATTTCAAAACATAATTACGTTGCTATATAAAAATACGAATGTGGGGTTTTACAAATTTAATTTATAAGTTGGGCCTTATGGTTGTGCTGTTGAGATTTGTTTGGGCCTTATTTGTTTAGGGTTTATTTGGTTTGGAATTTATTTATTTTGGGTTTTATTTGTTTGAGCCTATGGCATTTTTTGGCCCAATCCAAATATGTTTAATTATTTAGGGATTGAGTTTTTTTTTATTTGGACTTATGAATTTAGATTCAACCTAATTTGATTTGAGAACTAGTTTGATTAGTTTGGACTTCAATTATAGACATTATTATTTTTTACGGAAAACTATGAGCAGGTATATTTTAAACTATTTAATTGTGAGAAAATAATTTTACTAAAATCTTTTGTAGATAAATACTTTTGATTTAAACTGTATTGTAGTTTGGTACTTACTACCAGATTTTTAAGTATTTTCTTCATTAAAATACCATTTTTCTTATTTGAAGGTTGTTAGTTTGACAGTCTCATTTTTTTTTATAGGATTTGATTTATTATATTAATGGTTTCATATTTTAAGAGATTGAATATATTTGAAATTTAAAATTATAACACATGGAATATACCTTAATGGCTTGACTCGGATTTTGAAATTTATTTTTTTATATTAATTTTTAACGTGAGACGACTCTGGTTGTTCTCAAATTTAACAACAATGTCATTTTACAATATTATAATGTGATATAATATTGTCATTCATTAAAAATAATATATATGGATGTTACGTTTGTGATGTTATATTATGTGATGCATACAATTTAGATTGTGTATGAATCAGTAAATGTACTTTATAACTTTTTTGTTAGTGATTAAAGCATTAGTGATGATATTATATTGTCATGTATCACTGTAATGCCATATTATCGACAATTTGAAGTATTTTTAGGTTGTGTAACACTGTTTTGACCATGACTTCTGTCTAACCGTTTGCCTACGGGTGCGCTGGGCTAGAATGAAGCTGCTTTATTTGGAGGTCGGAATAGAAGGAGTTTGGGAGCTTGTTGTCGAATGGCTTGCTGTTGTCACTGACTATGGCATGGGGTATCTTGAAGCCCAGACCAGGTTCTACAAGATAATTTTTTTTATCTTCGCGTCTATTATCTTTGCTAAGAGGTTCGACCTCCGCTCATTTAGTGAAGTAGTCGACCGCTACCACTACGAATTTGCACACTCAGAGGTCGGGAGCCCAAGATGGCAATGCCCCATTTGGAGGAGGGCCAGGAACTTGTGATGACTGTGAGCTTTTTTGGCAGCTTTTTGGGCACAGTGGCGAAGCGCTGACACTTGTCACACTTCCTAGTGCACTCCTAGGCATCCCTCACCAGTCTAGGCTAGAAGTAGCCCTGCTTGAGTGTCTTGTGGGCGAGGGAGCATCCTTCAGAGTGATTCCCAAAAACTCCCTCATGGATCTCTCGTAGGGCATAGTTAGCTTCTTCTGGTGAAAGTGACCGTAAGTACAGGCAAGGAGTAGCATTTCTTATACAAGACATCTTGTAAGATAGTAAATTTTGAGGCTCTCATCCTAAGTTTCTTGGCCTCCAACGGGTCTTCTGGCAACACGCCATCATAGAGGTATGCACTTATTGGGGTCATCCACTTTGATTTGGTAGATGCACATTTGACGTTTGTGGCTTTCATGTCTAACTTGTTTGGTTCAAACTGGTGACTAATGAATACTGGCCCTAGTAGGGTTTTCGAGGATGAGGCGAGCCTGGCTAGTGCATCCGCAGCCATGTTGTCTTCCCTCAGGATGTGGCAGATTTGGAAGTATTGTAACTTTGCGGTCAAGGCTTTTGCCATGACAAGGTATTCCTACATTTTTTTTCCTTTTGCTTCGAACTCACCCTTCATTTGGTTGACTATCAACTGAGAATCACTATAGAGGATGAGGTGTTGGGCTTCCATTTCGATTGCCAACCTTAGGCCAGACATGAGTGCTTCATATTCTGCCTCATTATTAGAGGCGGTGAAGTGAAGCTTTACAAAAAACTTGATGGGAGTGCCGTCGGGGCTGATTAGGATTATGCTTGCTCCACCTCCTTTGTTGGTCGAGGAGCCATCTATATACAGCTCCCAGAGTGGTAGAGAGGAGGGCTTGGAGGTCATTGTGGTAATATGGGTGCTAGGCTGGTATGCCCGGGCGCTTGGCCTAGGCACCTGGCCTGGGCTGTCTAGGCGTCTAGGTGTCTTGTCTAGAAGCTTGGGTGTCTTCACCAGATGTCAGATTATTTTACGTGTCCGGGCTCGACGTCTGAGTGTTTGGATATGTTAAAGTTTGTTGAAGTATGGAAGGCTCGTTGCTCTCCTCCTCTGCCAGTGTGAGCTGCACAATACAATATGCCAAGGCTTGTGCTTTGACGGCCTCCCATGGTTGGTACTAGACGTCGAACTCGCCCAGCTCCACTTCCCACTTAAGGAGTCTCCCAGACACGTCTGGATTTCTCAAAACTCTCTACAGGGGCTGGTCCATGACAACAACAACGGTGTGACTCTAGAAATAATGTCGTAGACTCCTTGTTGTTGAGATCAGGGTGTGCATTAGATTTTTTAGCCTTGAATATATGATTTCTGCTCCTCGGTAGGCTCTGCTCACATAATAAATAGGCTTTTGCACTCCATCATTGTCTCTGACGAGGACAGAGCTTATTGCCGATGGGGAAATAGAAAGGTACAAGTATAAAATTTCACCCTGTGTAATAGGTAAGAGGAGGGGAGGCGTTGTTGTCCAAAATTTGATATTGACAATTTACGTGCAAGTATACACGATCAACAAGTAATAAAGTGATAAAGTAGAATATCGTTCCTACGAAGAATTATTACTAATAAATTTCAAGTACTAACTTTGTATCAATTCAATTTTATTTAAACAATTGGAATTGAACTGTGAAGTGACTAATTTAAAACTAAGCTAGATTTAATAATCAAGGTTTAAATTTATTGGATAAAAAAAGTTAAGATTACAATTTCTCCTAATGCTTCGTATAAAATTTCACTCTCTTTTTAGTTAATTGATCAAAATAAGCTGTTAACTGAGAACTCCAAGTTATTTATCAAACCTCTTCCGATAGTAAGATAAACATACCTCTCTCAATTAAATTACTATATTCCTATGCAAAATAAGTTGGAATAAATTCATTAAGTTCAAACTCTCATAAAAGTTACACACGACATATAGGTATATTCTTATCCTATACACAAACCTAGCCATTCAATCCTAAGAAGAATTAACCAGACGTATGTCATCATATTTAGATCTATCCCTAGAATTCATCTCTCAATTTCATCTAGGGAATCAAATTAATTGATGGCCAAATAATTATATATTAAGAATAAAATATGACAAACAACTCATATATGATTAACAAGAACTAGAAACGAGAGTAAAATAATTTAACTGAATATTAAGTTCCGTTGCAATCTTAATAAAAATTTAGTTCATAATGTAATTGAAAAACATCCTTCCCAAATTAAACAACATTGCAGAAAATCAAGAAGAAAAAGTAAATGAAAATGAATAAAAATTTAGTTGCAATCTTCAATCTCTCTCTTGCCTTCAATCTCGATTTTCCTCGTGTCACTTCCTTCGATTCTTACCTTCAATTTTCTATCAATCTTTGATGTTTTTCTTATGTTTTCAGCCCCCAAAAGTCAGAAAATCCCTTTCCAACTCAAACCCTAGCATATATGTAGCATTAGGGTCCAATTTCGGGTCAAAATAAGTCATGATTTGCATCCAAAAAGAACACAAGCGCAGCTGCTCTTAAAAGGCGCTACATGGGCAGAATTTGGGCACAGGGGCGCTTGAAAGTCGTTGTAACAGTGCTGGCCCCTTTTTCAGCCTTCAACTTCCTTGTTGCTCAGCCTTCAAATTCAACACTTAGCCTCCAAATTGACTTTTTTTTTTCCTTCCAAATGATCTTGTTTGCTTTCAAATGATGATTCCTACCAAAAAACTTCAAAACAAACAAAACAAAAAAAAATGAACATACAATAATCAAAAACTTGCAATTTCATTAAGCCGAAAGTACACAATTCGTAGGTATAAAATCAACTTATCAAATACCACCAAACTTAAATCTTTGCTTGTCCTCAAGCAAAATACTAAGAACAAAAACTATAAAAACTAACCCTAACAACCACTCAAACAATGGATCAATATGAATCTAAATAATGGCCCCAAAAGTTACTACAAACAAAAATAATTCACGGGAAACTTCTAAACAGTGTAAAGTCTATCAATTCAACATACTCCTTAATTTTACCTCCGCTCATGACCCTCTAAATAAATGTACATATCCGAATTGCCAAGCTAATCATCACCCAAATACATTTACGTAATCAAATGCTTCATAGGTGACATTCAATATCAACTCTAAGGACTTACACTTCACATCAACCTCCGCTTATTAAAGCAACCATATAACTAGAAGGTCTAATGATTTTTTTTTCTCTCATTTTTTTCTCTTTTTCATTCGTTTGGTGAGTGCATTTTATGCTCCATCTCACCTCTTATTGAGCGAGTACGTTTTACGCTCCATCTCGCATTTTCTTGAACGAGTACGTTTTACGCTCCATCTCTACTCACCACATGCCCCTTTCTATACTAACCCATCGTAACTAATATTTTCCTCAAAATTATATGCATACCTCAATTCGCTTTGAATGATGCTTAAATAAGTTTTCTAAAGTTTCAATGATATCTCCCACAAGCATTTAACCAAATAAATTCTCTAAATAATAACTAACCAAACAGATGGGTATGTGC
This sequence comes from Ilex asprella, assembly GCA_023539305.1. NCBI lineage: Eukaryota > Viridiplantae > Streptophyta > Magnoliopsida > Aquifoliales > Aquifoliaceae > Ilex > Ilex asprella. The sequence goes on from CM042185.1 coordinate 45,245,026, forward strand.
TCATGCATGAAAAGATCATAAACAGTGTAAAACCAACTAGTATGTTAAACTACATACTCAACATGTTCATCAATTTTTCTTAAACTGACAATTAATTCCATTCATCTTTGGCCATAATCAAATTCAATCCACCCATTGCTCAAGTTGTAATAAAACATGCAATCTAAATGCATACCTAATAATGTAGATGCAAACAAGAAAATACCCCCAAACTTAAACTAAACATTATCCTCAATGTATAAAGTAGAACAAATTAAGACAGAGGACTTTCCTGAGACTTTGCTAGTTAGCTTCATCATCGGTGTCCTCGTCGTCCACTGAGTCGGGAGTGTATTTGGGAAACATAGGTGGACTAGGAAACTTTATTGGAGATGTGCCCGAGTTGAATCCGTAATTGTTAAACATTTGGACTATTTTGGAATTGAATTCCATTGAGTACTCCATGAATGAGTCCATTCGATGTGCAAGTCGATCATTTCGTCTAGATTCCCATCGAGAATCCCTACGTAGCTCTTTTGTTTCTCTGCATAACTCCTGGGTGTCTTGATGCAATCCACGCATCTTAGCAATTAAACTCTCCATAGGTGATTGAGATGATGTACTAGTAGGCTGATGATGCTCCAATGAATCGCTTGGATTCAAAAGCATATTCACCTTAACAAACCCGACACCCCTATGATCAGAGAAACCACCCTTCCATACCTTAAAGCGGATAATGATTTGATGTTCAATTGGCACTTGCGGTTGTTGAACCAATTCATCGGCACTCTATGTGACTTTTGCCTTTTTACATAGTCCGCAAATTAATGATGGGTGAGGCAACTGGCTAGTTGAACCTCCCTTAATAGCCTTTGTTACGGAGTTTTGAATAACTTGGCCTACATTAATGCTTTTTCCAGTAACTATGCAATAGAGTAAAACTTCCCTGTCATGGATTAATTCAGTAAAGTGTGTGGTAGGCATTAGCTTAGCACATAGAAAGTAGTACCATGCCTTCCCAAACTGGCTCAGCTCACTACGTGAAAAATGATCCTTCTCTTTCTCCTTTAATGTCCACTTAGCACCCGGCTTACATAGACACTTAATCACCTTGCCAAGTCAAGTTTTTCGGTTCTGTGTCTCGTGTACTCATCGTCATTTGACATATTTTCTATGTTGTAATAAGCATTGATGCTCGCCTTGTCAAACGACACTTCTTTACCTCGGACTTGAACCACATGGTCGTCGGCCCTCTTGGCATTTGCATAAAAGTCTTTGACAAAGTGGATTACGGCGGCCTCTGGCTGTTCTGTGAATTTTAACCAACCATGCTCTATAATCATGTCATGTATACACCCATCATGCGTCTTATCTGGGAAAAGGCCGCGCTCGGGAATCATTACTTTTTTTACCAACCATGTATGAAATCTCTCTAAAGCCGTTTCGCTAACAAATTTCTTTTGTTCGTATGGCTTGGAGGTTTTAGAGCTTTCCCCTCTTTGGCATTTGGAAGACATGATGACTACTTAATTAAGAAGTTTCCCAATATCAAAAACCAAGTAAAAAACTTGCTCACTAATTTTTTTGTTTTCATATTGGCAATTTAACAAACACCTTGTGTGCAATGCTTAACTCTTCCTTACTACACCATCCCAAGTATGTAATCTCCCCCAAATAAGTCACAAGGCAATCTCCTACAAGAATTTAGACAATTTTAAACTTTACCCATGGAGAATAAATGAGCTTGGTACCTTACGTTGCAGAAATTGATGTTGTTCATGGAGAATGAAGAAATTTTTGGGGCTAGTTGATAGATACGATTGTGATGTAAAAAAAAGTTTGCAATATTCAAAATGATTGAATGGAATTTATTGGGGAAAAGATTAGGGGTGTATATAATTTGGAAAGATATTTTTAGAGGTTTGAAATTTTTGGAAGTGGTAGGAGTTGATTTGAATGGCTTGTTGTTCATGTATGTAGAGCAGTTTTGGGTGTTGAGAAGGCTGAAATTTTGAGTTTTGAACAGCTGGGACATTTATAAGGCTGAATTTATGAGTTTGAATTGGCAGAGATCTAATTTTGGGCCAACTGGGGCGCACCTGGGCGCTAGAACAGTGCTGGTTGGCTAGTGTTTGGGCGCATGGCTCCTTCTTTGGCTTGTTCAAATTGCCTTACTTGCTTACTTTCTCTAATCATCGTTAACTACAAGCAATTGACACACTAATTAAAATGCACTAATAATCTAAAAACACGATTACTCCTAAACAAAAATAATAAATAAAATAAAATAAAATCTAAATTGCTATAAATATAAAATAAAAGGTAAAAGCTAGACTTTTGGGTTGCCTCCCAAATAGCGCTTGTTTTATAGTCATCAGCCTGACTACTCCCTATATCATTCCGGGTCGGCAAGGGTAATGGAGGTCTGTTGCCGATCAACGTCGCCACCCTAATAATGCTTCAGTCTTTGCTCGTTTACCTTGAGGGTTCTCTTTGAATTGGCTTCCTTGACTTCAACTGCTCCATGCAGAAACATTTTAGTAACAATAAATGACCCTGAACACCTTGATTTGAGTTTACACGGGAAGAGTTTTAATCGCGAATTGAAAAGAAGTACAACTTGTCCCGGTTCAAGCTTTAGCTCAATGATCTTCTTATCATGCCACCTTTTAGCTTTTCTATATAAAGCTTGGCGTTCTCGTATGCTTGGAGACAGAACTCATCAATCTCATTCAACTACAAGAGACGCTTCTCACCCGCTGCCTGCAAATCAAAGTTGAGTTTCTCAATAGCCTAATATGCATTATGCTCCAATTCTACTGGTAGATGACAAGCTTTTTCATACACGAGCCTATATGGAGACATTCCAATTGGCGTTTTGTACTCTATTCGATAGGCCCACAAGGCATCATCTAGCTTCGCCGACCAATTTTTTCAGTTAGGATTAACAATTTTCTCTAGAATCCACTTCACTTTTTTATTCGAAAATTCAGCTTGTCCACTGGTCTGGGGGTGATAAGTTATGGCAATCTTATTGGTGACTCCATATTTAGCGATAAGGGCTGCAAAATATTTATTACAAAAATGCATACCTTCATCTCTAATGATTGCTCTCGATGTACCAAACCTCGTGAAAATATTTTTTCAGAGGAAATTTAACACCACCTTTGTATCATTGGTAGACAATGCAGTTGCTTTAACCCACTTCGAGACGTAATCCACTGTAACTAATATGTAAAGGTTATTGTAAGATGGTGAAAACGGGCCCATGAAGTCTATATCCCAGACGTCAAAGATTTCAACCTCCAAAATATTGTTTAAGGGCATCTCATGTCGCTTATAAATATTTCTAGTTCGTTGACATCTATTGCACTTGAATGCAAAAACATGGGCATCCTTAAAGAGAGCTGGCCAATAAAACCTGATTGAAGTACTTTTGATGTTTTTTCTCCCCCATAATGTCCTTTGTAACATGATGAGTGACAATGCTGCAAGATTCCTTCAAATTCTTCCCTGGGTACACATCTTCTTAGCATCTGATCTGCACATTGTTTAAATAGAATGGTTCATCCCAGATGTAATGCTTCACTTCGTGCAAGAACTTCTTCCTTTGTTGGTTGCTCATTTCAGGTGGAAGCACATAAGTCACTATGTAGTTCACATAATCTGCATACCATGGTGCTCCCTCTGTAATATAAAATAGTTGCTCATTTAGAAAGGATTCATTGATCATTACACCATCACCTCTTTGCTGAACGGGTTTCTCAAGTCTGGAGAGAAGATCTGTCACTTGGTTTTCTATCCCCTTTCTATCCCGAATCTCTAAATTGAACTCCTGAAGTAAAAGAACCCAGCGAATCAAACGTGGCTTGGTGTCCTTTTTCGAGATCAAATACTTGATCATAGAATGATCTATGAACACTATCACCTTTGTACCAATGAGATAAGATCGAAATTTATTGAAAGAAAAAACAATTGCTAATAATTCTTTCTCAGTGGTTGTGTAGTTGAGTTGTTCATCCGATAATGTCTTGCTAGCATAATAGATAACATAAAACATTTTTTCTGTCCATTGACCTAAAACTGCGCCAACTGCAAAGTCGTTAGCGTCACACATTAGCTCTAATGACAAATCCCAATTTGGTGAAACTATCACGGAGGGCAGTTATGAGCTTCTTTTTCAACATCTCGAAGGCCTCTATGTACGCCTTATCAAAATTGAAGGGTACATTTTTCTCTAAAAGGTTGTACAGAGGTTTTGTGATCTTGGAAAAATACTTAATGAATCGTCTATAGAATCCTGCATGTCCCAAGAAACTCTGAATTCCCTTGATTGATGTTGGTGGTCATAGATTTTCAATAGTCTCTATTTTTGCCCTATCCACCTCTATCCCAGTAGCAGAAACATTGTGCCCCAAAATAATGTCTTCTTTAACCATGAAGTGACACTTTTTTCAGTTTAACACCAAGTTTGTTTCCACAGATCTTTTCAACACCAAAGTTAGGTTCTCTAAACATAGGTCAAAGCTATCTCCAAATACCAAAAAATTATCTATAAATACCTCAAGATTTTGCTCAACCATGTCAAAAAATATTGCCATCATGCATCATTGAAACGTTGCAAGTGCGTTGCATAGTCTAAAAGGCATCCTCCAGAAGGCAAAGGTTCCATAAGGGAAGGTAAACGTAGTTTTCTCCTTATCCTCTAGTGCTATTGCGATCTGATTATAGCCGAAATAATCATCCAAGAGATAGTAGAATTCATGCTCAGTCAATCTGTCAAGCATCTGATTAATGCACGGTAGGGATAAGTGATCTTTTCGAGTGACCTTATTAAGTTTGCGATAATCCATACATACTCGCCACCCAGTCACTGTCCGTGTTGGGATTAACTCGTTGTTCTCATTGGACAATACCGTCATTCCTCCTTTCTTTGGAACACATTGGACTGGGCTAACCCATGAACTGTCTGAGATGAGGTATACGATTCCGGAGTCCAATCACTTGATAATTTCCTTCTTTACCACCTCCTTCATAATAGGATTCAACCGGCGTTGTTGCTCAATCATGGGCTTAGCATCATCTTCAAGCAGAATTTTGTGCATACAAATTGAGAGACTAATACCCTTAATATCTGCAATAGACTATCCTAAAGCCGTCTTGTACTCACAAAGGACTCACATCAGCTTACTTTCCTGAAATTCATCAAGTGAAGTGAAAATAGTAACAGGTAAAGTAAAAGAATCACCCAAATACGCATACTGAAGATGATTTGGAAGAGGTTTAAGCTCCAATACAGGTGGTTCTTCCAAAGATGACTTTGCACGACTAGAGCTTCATGCGTGATCCAAAGTCTCAAATTGCTGCTTGAACTTGACAACCCGTGGAGAAGCGTTCAACCAATGTTCATACTCTAGAGGAATAGGGTAGTTCGAAGTAGTAGGACTAACCAGTGATGTCTCAAGGGGGTCTGAAATACAGCTTCCAACGAATATCTCATTTATTGCATCTTCCACCAAGTTAACCCGAGAATATTTTTCTAGTTCTTTAGGAAATTTCGTAGCTGAAAATACAATAAATGTCACCTCTTGATCTTGGACTCACATAGTTAACTCACCTTTCTGTACATTGATAAGTGTTCTCCCCGTTGCTAAGAATGGTCGCCTAAGAATAATAGGTATTTTCCCTATCTTCCTCACAATCTAAGACTATGAAATCAGCTGAAAAAAATGAACTTATTCACTTTAACTAGAACATCCTCAACTATGCCCCTTGGATAAATGAGTGATCTATCCGCAAGATGTAATGTAACATTAGTAGGTTGTGCTTCATTCAAACCGAATTGCTAATAAATTGAGAGCGGCATTAAGTTAATGCTAGCTCCCAAGTCACACAATGTTTTCCCGAAAAATTGGTTACCTATTGTGCATGGAATTGTAAAGCTACCCAGATCTTTGAACTTTTGTGGTAGCTTCTTTTGAAGAATAGCACTGCACTCCTCAGTAAGTGTCAGTGTTTCAAAATTACCAAGTTTTCTTTTCCTTGAAAGAATTTCCTTCATAAATTTGACATAGCTAGACATTTGTTCCAATGCATTTGCGAAAGGAATATTAATTTGGAGCTTCTTGAATGCTTCCAAAATTTTGGAGAACTGCAAATCCAACTTCTGTTTTTGTAAACGTTCTAGAAATGGCACGGGAGGCACAATAGGACTTTGCTTGCCTCCATTAGAACATACAGCTGGATCCTCTTCTATCTTATCATGTTCCACATTCTTGCTATCTTTATCTTCATCCCTATTATCATCTCCAAGTGATTATTTAGGAGTTTCACCTACAACTTCAGATAACTCTTTTCCACCTCGTAATATAATAGCCTTGTAATGCTCCTTACCTTCTCTCTGATGTTGATCTTCGTATCACTATATACCTGAAAAGTAGCTCCTCCAAATTTGACTTCTTTTCCTACTGTAGTGGAGATTGAATCTGAAATCCCGATGGGTATGATTGTCTTGGAGCAGAGGGTTGGGCTTGATTATTATTCCATGAAAAGCCCGGATGATTCCTCTAACCAAGATTATAGTTATTGGAATTATTGCTATATGGCTGCCTGTTGTGGTTTCCAATATATTGTACCAATTCTGGATTAATTGCACATTGATCACTTAGATGGTTCTTGACACACAATGCACAAACAATTGTCACACTATGAATAGGCTGCACCCCTAAACCATCAATATTCTTTGTCAACGTAGCAAATTGTGCAGCCAATGTAGTAACCGTATCCACTTCATAAATCCCTACTACCTTTGGTTGATTAGTCCTTGTAGAAGGCCACTGATAATTGTTGGCATCCATTGTTTCTAATAACTTATAAGCTGCATCAATTTTTTTTCTCATCAATGCCCCTCCTGCAGCTGTATCGATACTGGTTCGGGTAGCACTAAACAACCCGTTGTAGAACGTTTGAACTTGCAACCATTCAAGAATACCATGACGGGGCATTTTCGCAGTAAGTCTTTGAATCACTCCCACGCTTCATATAGAGTCTCAGAATCATGCTGTGCGAATGAAGTTATGTCGTTCTTCATCCTTGTAGTTTTAACTGATGGAAAGAATTTAGCCAAAAAAAATTGAGCTAAATCTGTCCATGTATTAATAGAACCTGACAGCAATGCTTATAACCAACTCTTTGCCTTATCACGAAGTGAGAAAGGGAAAAGTTGGAGTCTAATTGCATCTTTAGAAACTCCATTGTATCTGAATGTGTCGCATATCTCAAAAAAACTCAGCAAATGATTGTTTGGGTCATCGTTAGGCAAACCCCCAAACTGGACTGAATTCTGAATCATTTGAATGGTACCCAACTTGATCTCGAAATTGTTTGCTTGAATTATCGGTCTTTGAATGCTTGATTGTATTTTCGTAACAAGTGACATAGCATAATCCCTTAGCGATTTTTGCTCATCTTCAGCCATAGTTCCCTGATTATTTACTTCTTGACACTACTTTTACAACTTTCAGAGTCTTCTTTCGATTTTGTCTTCGTACGGTAGTAGCTCCTAACCTGTAGATCGTGTTTGCGTACAAAATTCAAGAATACCAGCGAAAATGATTTAAAATAAAAAATTAAAACACTTAAAACAAAAAATTAAATAAGTTTAAACTAAGATCAAATTAATTGAAATTAATATTGAAATAATTATTAGAATAAGTCCCCGACAATGACGCCAAAAACTTGTTGTCCAAAATTTGATATTGACAATTTATGTGCAAGTATACACGATCAACAAGTAATAAAGTGATATGTAGAGTATCGTTTCCACAGAGAATTATTACTAATAAATTTCAAGTACTAAGTTTGTATAAATTTAATTTTATTTAAACAATTGGAATTGAACTGTGAAATGACAAATTTAAAACTAAGCTAGATTTAATAATCAAGGGTTGAATTTAATGGATAAAAAAAGTTAAGATTACAACTTCTCCTAATGATTCGTATAAAATTTCACTCTCTTTCTAGTTAATTGATCAAAATAAGTTGTTAACTGAGAGCTCCAAGTTATTTATCAAACATCTTCCGATAGTAAGATAAACATATCTCTCCCAATTAAATTACTATATTCCTATGCAAAATAAGTTTGAATAGATTCATTATGTTCGAACTCTCATAAAAGTTACACATGACATATATGTATATTCTTATCCTATACACAAACCCGGTTATTCAATCCTAAGAAGAATTAACCAAACACATGTCATCATATTTAGATCTATCTCTAGAATTTATCTCCCAATTTTATCTAGGGAATCAAATTAATTGATGACCAAACAATTATATATTAAGCACAAAATATGACAAACAACTCACATATGATCAACAAGAACTAGAAACGAGAGTATAACAATTTAACTGAACATTAGGTTCCGTTGCAATCTTAATAAGAATTTAATTCATAATGTAATTGAAAAAAATCCCTCTCAATTTAAACAACATCTCAAAAAATCAAGAAGAAAAAGTAAAAGAAAAGGAATGAAGACTTAGTTGCAATCTTCAATTTCTCTCTAGCCTTCAATCCCGATTTTTCTTGTGTCACTTCCTTTGATTATTGCCTTCAATTTTCTATCAATCCTTAGTGTTTTTCTTATGTTTTCAGCCCCCCAAAGTCAGAATATTCCTTTCCAACTCAAACCCTAGCATATATGTAGCAATAGGGTCCAATTTCGGGTCAAAATAAGTCATGATTCGTGTCCAAAAAGAACACAAGCACAACTGTACTGAAAGGCGCTGGAACAGCGCTACATGGGCAGAATTTGGGCGCAGGGGTGCTTGACAGGCGCTGGAACAATGCTGGCCCTTTTTAAGCCTTCAGTTCCCTTGTTGCTCAGTTTTCAAAAATCCAACACTTAGCTTCCAAATTGACTTTTTTTTTTCCTTCCAAATGATCTTCTTTGCTGTAAAATGATGATTCCTATCAAAAAACATCAAAACACAAAAAATAAAATAAAAATGAACATAAAATAATTGAAAACTTACAATTTCATCAAGTCGAAAGTACCCAATTCGTAGGTATAAAATCGACTCATCAGACGTAGCCAAGTAGGCTTTGAGATTTTGGAAGGCTTCCTCTGCTTTAGTTCCCAATTCAAAGACTTTTTTAGAGAATCTTGAATAAAGGTAAGAATTTGTCTGTAGACTTTGAAACAAATCTGTTAAGCGTTGCAATTCTCCCATTGAGACACTGGAGCTTCTTAGTCGAGGAAGGTGATTTCATGTCGAGGATGAATTTAATCTTGTCGGGGTTAGACCATGAATCCTAAGAACTTTTCTGACCCTACGCTAAATGCATACTTCTCAGGCTTTATCTTCATGCGGTATGACTTGAGAACATTGAAAGTTTCTTGGAGGTGTTCAATGTAGCATGCTGCAGTGAGACTCTTCATCAACATGTCATCCACGTATACCTCCATTATTTTTCCGATCTGAGACTGAAACATCTTGTTCACTAGCCTCTAAGAGGGTTTTCATACATTTTTTAGCCCAAAGGGCATGACCTAGTAATAGTAGGTCCCATTCGGAGTGATAAATAATGTCGTTTGTTGGTCTGGAGGGTGTATGTTGATCTGGTTATATCTAGAGTATGCGTACAAGAAGGTGAGCAACTCGTGTTCTGCGGTGGCGTCGATAAGGAGGTCAATATGTGATAGCATGTAGCTATCTTTTGGGCATGCCTTGTTGAGCCTAGTAAAGTTGACACAAATGCGTCAATTTTCATTGATTTTGATCACCATCACCACATTTGAAAACCACTAAGGATATGCTACTTCTTTGACCGCCTCATTTTCTATCAACTTTTCCACCTCTTTGTCCATCGCTTAAGCCCTTACAGTGGAGGTAGCCCTTAGCTTTTAGCGAACAGGTTTGAAATAAGGGTCAACGTCGAGGCGGTGGGTGATGATCTCAGGGTCGATGCCCTTAAGGTATGTGCGTGACCATGCAAAGACGTCCATGTTGTGCCTCAGAAAATCTATTAGCTGGTGGACTAAATCTTCAGAAAGGGAAGAGCTAATGTATACTTTTCTGTCTGGATACTCCTCATTTAGGACCACTGGTTTGAGCTACTCTACTAGTTCTCCTCTTTCCCACGTGGCATCATTTCTTGGGTTGAGGTCCTCTACTTGCAGTCCTTCTTGTGGCTTTCTGGTCTTCATAGAGGAGACATAATATTATCTTGTAGCTACCTGGTCACCTCAGACCTCTCTGATTTCACTCAGGGTTGGAAAACGAAGGATGACATGGAAGGTGGAGGGAACTGCTTTTAGGGTGTTGAGAACAGGTCGCCTTAGGGATGATGTTGTAAGCCGACAGAAAGTCTATGACTAGGAAGTTGACCATGGCTGTGAAGCTCCAGGGTGCCACGCCGGCAGTGACTAGTAAGGTGATGGACCCAAAAGGATACACCTTCTCCCTTGAGAACCCAATGAGGGATGACCTGATAGGCTGCAATATTTCTCTGTCCATGTTGAGCTTGTCATAGATTTCTGTGAACAAAATATCCGTAGAGCTGCCGCTGTCCACAAGAATCCTTCGTACCTAGAATTTGGCAATAGTCATTGTGAGCACCAGAGGGTCATCATGGGGTTGCCAAATTCCTTCTAAGTCCTTGTCTAAGAAGGATATGACCTATGTTTCCATGCCTAGGCACCTTGGATGAACGCAATTCGTTGAGGTGCCTAGTTTTTCTAGCATGAGCTTTCATGGCGGAGGGGGATTCTCCTACTCCTGCAAGCCCGCCGGAGATGGTGTGAATTTCTCCGATGAGTTATTGGTTTTCCCGATTATGAGGTGGTGGCAACGCCTGACCCTTATTAGCAACAAACTGGTATAGGTGACCATTTTGTATGAGTTCTTCAATTTGCCTCTTGAGGTCGTAGCAATCATCGGTGTCGTGACTGTGGTCGCTATGAAAGCGACAATATTTATTTGAGTTCCTACGGTTTACGGGAGAATTCATTCTTCCTGGCCACTTTATTGCGGGCTCTTATGGGATTTGGAATAGGATGTGCCCTACAACGACGTTTAGGGGGTAAAGGTGTGTCGATCTCTTTGAGGAACAAAGACCAAGCTGGTCTTTGGCAGATACCATTTTTATTATGTTGCGCTTGTTGTCACTCACCTTCTTGTCGTCCCTATCACTTTTCTTTCTCTTCTTCCCTGTTCTAGAGGACTCACCTTGCTTGACCCTTGTGATGTCCTCAGAATTCATGTATTTCATAGCTTGTGCCAGCAGCTCTGGTATGCTCTTCGTTGAGAAGAGGAACATTGATGGTCGAAGACCTCCCATGAAGGCGGACATGGTAATCTTATCATCGGGATCCTCGATATGATGGATCTCCTAGTTAAAATGAGTGAGGTAGCTCTTTAGGCCCTCATCTTTGTCTTGCTTCATGCTGAGCAAGTGGGTGGCAGACTTCTGATGACAACGTCCTCCAATGAAGTGTGACATGATGGACCTGCTTAGCTTAGCAAAGGAGGCAATGGAGGCTAGGGAGAGTTTGGCGAACCATTGTCAGGTTGATCCCTTCAAGGTAGTTAAGAATGCCCTACACATAATTTTGTCGGGGACATTATGCAGCAGCATTAAAGTTTTGTCAGTTTCCAAGTGATCAAGAGGGTCTTTGGAGCCGTCAAAGGTTTCGATGGATGGCATTTTAAATTTTTGGGGAAGAGGGTAATTTGCCACCTCTAGCACAAAAAACGTGTCAGTTCGCCTAATAGGGTAGTCCATGGTCTCGGGTCTTTGCGCCTTCATGGCGTTGAAGACGTCACCTAGTTGATTTTATACCTCTTTTATTTTTTCATCATAGTGATTGAGAACTTCTTTGGAATTGTCGTGGAAATGGCTCCCATGCTCCACGCTTTGATTTCTACCCTCATTCCCTTGGAAAAGAGGGGCTTCACCATGAAAAATATGAGCTGAAGGAGGAGGTGGAGGTCCTTAATGGTGAGCTATTTTGTGTGGGGCTCCCAAGGTTGTGCCTAAGTGGGGAGCTACTTGACGCCTGGGGTGCGTAGCTCCTTTGGATTAGGGTCTAACAGGCTATGCTCCTCCTTGTTGTCCAGCGAGCAACAACTACAAGATCTGCTGGTTCTGAGCGACAAGCTGGTGCATTGTCTCTAGCATTTGCTTTGCATTTGGAACGACATTGGTTGGTGGAGGAGCAACCTTCTCCTCTCACAGTGGATTGTCTTCAGGCTGATTCATGGATCTAGTGGTGATCGTCATTGATTCAACAAAGAAAGTGTTTAGGTGAGAATTTTTGTAGTTCCCACAGACGGCGCCAAACTGATGATGCATAAATTGAGTTTGTACACCACCTGTCAAGTGAACAATAATAAAAGCAGTAGTAAAGAAGAAAGATATATAGGCACAAGTTAGACAAGGATTTATAGTGGTTCGATCAACATGACCTACGTCCACTTTGGATGACTAGGGTCGTCGGGGTATTTTATTACTTCGAGGAGTATTGGGAGAGTAGGGAGTTACAAGTTCAGAGAGATAGGGTAGGTGTGCTCGACTAAATATGATGCCCTCCAAGTGTTAGCGGGGCTTACAATTTATAGTCGCCTCATCACAGATTGGGGCGACTTAATAGTAACAAAATAGCTAATCTGGTAGAGTTATCAACTTCTTCTCAACGGATGAGCTAGTTACGGTACTCTCCATAAGATTCGATCAAAATATAAAATGAGGGTTGACTCTTTCCAAGGCGGTGACGATGAGGCTCTTAGATGATCCTGCATGTTCCCTTGCTGATGTAGCTCCTTGAACATTGATGAGTTTGGCTGGGCGTGGACCATTTTAGGCTAAACTTGTTGGATCTCTCTTAATTTGGTCTCTTAATTTAAACTAAGTTTATAACATGAGTTGGACCCTTGACTTGACCCATCAATCAGACTCTTTGAGGTTTGTACGTTTGTAACACTTAAACATCTATCGTTAATGCCCGTTAGTATATTTATTAGTAAATTACATCTAGCACCCTTGAAGTTTGTAGGTATGTAATACTTAAAAAAAAAACTTCAATTAAAGGTAGACTATCAAATATTTTAAATTTTTTAACTAAAATTCATGTTCTATTATAACATTTATTGAAATAAAATCAAAAATAAAAATATTTTTTTTAAAAAAATCATAATTAGTATACAATTATAAACGACCAAATTAAACTACTAAATTAACATAATTAAAGCTAGAAGATATTGTTCATTATAGTTTGACCCTTATTTAATTTTTTAAGTTTATTCCATCTATAATGAATGACTTAAACCCCTTTATTTGATTTTTTTAGTTTTATTCTAATATATAATATAATTTTATAGTAATTATATTTCTTTTTAAAAATTAAATTTTTATTTTTGATTTTATTTCAATAAATGATACAATAGAACATGAATTTCGGTTATAAAATTAAAATATTTGGTATTCTATATTTGATTGGAATATTTTCGGTTTCAGTATAACATTTTAAACTTGAGAGATCTAAGTATTATACGCCTATAAATTTTAGGGGGTCTGTGAGAAATTTACTAATGGATATACTAACCAATATTAACGACATGAATATAAGTGTTACGTGTGTACAAACTTCAAAGAGTCTCTATGTAATATTTTAAATATAAAGAGGTTTGAGTGATTAAGTGACAAATTTTAAGAGCTTTGAATATAATTCTCCCAATTTATTATTATTATTATTTGGGATGAATATTTTTTTTTAAAAGATATAATTTATTAAATATCATGAACGGCTTTATGTGATATAAAAACATAAACTCATAAGAGCCTAAAAAGTTTTCATGCGCCCCTGCTTAGAATTTTGCTTGTATTTGAGGGAAAAAAACGTGGCACCCACCTTCACTCTTTTGAAAAGTAGTTTTTTTTTTCTATTATCAGGGTCTATAACATTTTTACTTAAAAATAAAAATATCATAGCGTCTTATAAATTATACACACACCCAAATATAAACCGATGTGAGTTTACCTCACTCCATCAGCACTTAGGCCTGAAGGCCATCCTATTTTTTGGCAGGTCCCAGTGGATGCAGTTGGCCCACATGGACTTGGCTTCTGGGACGCACACATGTCAGTAAACAATTTTGTTTTTTGACCTGAAGTACTATAATATTTCTACTTAAAAGTAGAAATGTTATAGCATCTTATAAATCACACACACACACACCCAAAAGTAAACCGACATGAGTTTACCCTTTGAAGAGTAGTTGGCTGCGTCATTTTGCAGACCTAACAGCCAGCTTGTTTTGTGGGTTTGGAAGAATTGAAGTTAAGGACATAGTTTTAAAAATTGCCCCGCTTCTCAATGGGTTAATGGGTTAGTAGTTCAACCGTAAGATTATTAGTTCAACTAATCATATAATAAAAAAATTAAAAAAATAATAATTATTATAAAAATATTAAAATAGCCATAAAAATTAAAAGAGTCCTGATTTTATATTAATTTTGATTATTTGATGTGAGATCTATGCACACGGTATACTAAAAGGCAGTTTTTTTTTTTTTTTGAAAGTTTTATAACCTATGCAAGAACTCAACTCACACAAAAAAAGGCAGTTAAAAAAGCAAAGAAGAAGCAATTTCATTGTTCCCACGTCGGAGCCCCTGGTGAAGAGCTCTGACCAATTAGACTGTAGAGCAGTACAATCACTTTATCAAAATGAGATTGGGCTTGATTGTCTATTTGTTCATGTAGTTGCTGGGCTCGTCCAATGAGGTGAGCCATTAATAAAGTTTAAATATATGTGTAAGTCCAAAAGTAAAATAGAATGGTCCGGAATTATGAGAACCGGTCCGATTCCAACTAATTGTGTCCGATTTTGACTGGTTTAATGGTTTTTTGACTGGTTAATTACATAACCAATTCAATTTAAAGTCCGGTCCGGTTGAGGTGGGTATTGGAGGGTTTTTCGGGTTAGCCCGCTGAGCCGGGTTTTAAAACAATGGTTAAGGATTTTGAAAAAATAGTTTAAACAATCCCTATATTTTATATTTGGGTTAAAAATTTAATTTTGGGTTTTTAAACCTAAGAGAGTGGGTTTGGGAAGATGTGTTAAAGGGTTAAGTATGCAAAAGACAATTGTATCCCTTAATATGAGTATGAATTGGATTAATGAATGAATAAAATAATTATTTACAGGACAAATAATTGTTAATAATTATGATATATGTGGGTTCTACATATGTATGTGTTGCATATCAATATTGGTATAAACTAAATTCAATGTTGAATCACATCTTTAAAAAGAAGAATTTGAATTTAAAAAAATTTGAGAAAATCAATTCAAACTCTCTCAAAAAATCCATCCATATAAGCCCTTAAAATACATTCACCCTTTTCAAACCATGGGGAACGTATGGCTTTAGGCCATGAATGAAAGAAAGATGATGTTGAGTTGGTGGCTAGTAGACCCCATGGGTGATTGTTATTTGGAAATAGAGTTTTGGATGACCGTCCTTAATTCCAATAGGATTCTAAAAAATATTCACTCGCTAAATTCTTTTGAATTAAGTCTCTGTTAAAAACTCAAAGTAATAGATATAATTAATGTCCTTTAAAAATTACATCAATAATGATAATGTCATTGTGGACATTGAAAAATTAATGTCTATAATTGAACTCAAATCAATTGGATTGGACCTAAATTTCACAAGTCCAAATCATACAAGTCTAAATTTAATTAAATAGCCTTGAGTTAGACCTAAATTTCATAGTAAGTCCAAATCATACAAATCTAAATTTAATTAAATAGTCTTGAGTTAGACCTAACTTTCACAGCCCAAATAATATAAGCCAAAATATAATTAACTAGATTTGTTAAATTAAATTAAAATGAACTTAAATTCCGTAGGCCAAAATTAAATAAACTTTTAAAAGATAAGAAGAGTTGAACTTAAATTCCATAAATTAACTAAAGCCCACAAATTTATAAGTAGCCCACTACCTAAAGCTCACATAAGGGTATTTAGGTAAAAATATTTTTATATAAATAAGTAATCCTATCACTATAAATAGAGGCTTGAGGTAGGCCAAAAAAAGGGTGAAGCAAAAAAGGAGGCCAAGAAGGAAGAGCAAGAGAAGCCAAGTAGGAGGGAAGATCAAGAAAGCTCTGTCTGAGTCCATCTCAGGAAAAGAAGGGAAGATTAGCAGCGACACTTTGTCGGAATCTACCCCCAACTGAGGTCTTGCAAATCCATCTTTAAAGAGAAGAAACACTGCCAAAGTCCCGCTTTAAGAGATCCAAATCATATTCAATCCATTCAACATAAAGAACGATGAAAAGATTCAAAAAAGTCAAGTCAAAGATTGAAGAACGCGATTCACGTCAATTTGACCCCTGTCTTTAGTAGATCCACAAAATTAAATATTGAAGAATAAGAACCACATCAATCTGACTCGCCTTCAGCAAATCTATCAAAATATCACCAAATTGAAGATTAAGAAACACGCTGGTCAAGCTCTAGTTTTCACCAAATCTACCAAAGTCAACACCAGATAAAAGATCGAGAAACACTCTGGTCCGACCCTCGTCATCGTCAAATCCACTGAGAATCAAATGAAAGTGCACGTGAGAAGCACGCCAAAGAGAGTCAACACCACTCTATTAAATTATGTCAAATCATAAATAATTATAATTTTGACATTACTTTGGTGTTAATATTACATTAAAAAATTTTGTCGTTACAAATTTTGGCATGTCCGGTGGGACCCTATCCTAACCTCCAGACATCATCCTTTAATGTGTATAGTATATAGGTGGAGGGGAGTGTCACTCTCCATTGGAATGATGTCAAAAAAGGGCAACGGAAAAATGAAATGGAATGATAGAAACGTTGAATGTGAATGAACAAAAATGTTTTCCAAGCGCAAGAAGACTTTTGTTTGTCATGTTTTACTTGGAGAGTACTCCAAGGTTGTCTCCTCAGGGAAGGAGGTGAATCGAGTTGAAGGTGATTTTTGATAAAAAAGGAAAAATGTAAAAACCTTTTGCTGTTGAAGTTGGGTTTGTGATTTGTATTTTGATAAAAATGAAATGAGAAAAAAGTGTTAGCTAATCGAAAAGGTTCACTCTAATGGAAATGCCAAGTCAACTTGAAACATTCCTCCAATGATGCATAGATGAACGATTGATTCGTGTGAAGCTCAAGACTAAAATGGAGGCGAGGATTCAAAAATATACCGTGACAATGCCTACAGTGTATCAAGAACTCACAACCATGTCCTCACCTCAACTTAGTTAAACCAAACCATCGTACACCCATAGGAGGAGGAAAATGAGTTGAAATGACATACCTAAGAGGAGGTCGCCCTTGAATTAGCCAACGTAAAAACTTACCTACTCATACTTAAGGGAAAGACAATAATGTAATGGAAAGACATTGTAGAGCAATAAAGAGTTTAACTAAGTTAATGTAAGAGAACATAAACTAAAAGAGAGTGCATTGAATACCCATTTTAAAACTAAAAAATAAAGAACTTGAGTTCATTAATGGTGAGAGCTTGAATGAAAGACTAAACATCAAAACAACTTTGAATAAATGACATTAAAGACTTCAAACAAAGCTTAGAAGGTTCTGACAATGGATTACAAGGCAATGTAATGAAGAAAATGCATAAATATTAACTTTTCTCTCTAGCATTATTCATCTTCTTTCTTGAACTCTCTCTCTATATTTTTATTTCTATTCCCTAATGCTCTATAATAGTTTCACCCACTCCAAAAATGGCCATGGAGTGATGTTATAGCCCTATGATGTGATCTCCATGCTTAGGGGCTGAAAAGGGATGGGCTAGATAGGTTGGTGCAGGCCTTGTCTCCACACCCAATACCTTCTCTCTTCTCTTTCCTCATTAATGATCAAACATCCAAAAGTGAAAGAAGAGGTATAAGAGGGATGTGCATGGTGTTGGGAGTAGTAGGGCCAGGTAGGAAGGTATGTGGTGGGACCCCCAAGATTGCAGAGCTTGAGATTCAGATTTTGGTGCAATTCAGCAAAACCTACCGGTAGATCGCGGAAAACCAACCGATAGGTTTTACTTCAGTAGGCACAATCTACTGGTATTTCTTCAGTAGGTGAAGGACGGTAGCCAAAATCTACTAGTATTTCTTCAGTAAGTGCAGGACAGTAGCCAAAACTTATCGGTAGTGTCTACTGGTAGGTTTTTCCTAGTTTTGCTGATTTCTTGGTTCCTTCACCTCTTGTGCTATCGACAATCCTCCTCCTCATCTTTATTCATCTTAAGTATCATGAGAGGGTTCAACAAGCATCATTTAAGCCCTTTTATCTGTAATCATATCTATTGATTTTCTAAAGACTTAAGATTTTCTAGTGTTTTGGTACCAAACAGATTTGGAGTTTCTTGACTGTTTTCTTTTGAAGTTTCTTGCAATTCGAGTCGATTCTTGAGTGTGGCAATCTTCATATCTTTATATTCAAGAGCTCTGGTCAATCTTTCGGTCGTAGTAATGAGTGCTGAAGATGTTCTTCAAATGAATTGGCTTCCATCACCATCATAGACATATGCGTATCGGAGGTCGAGGAATAATCACCCCACTTTTGCTTAGGAGAAGTCTTAGAGTATGATTCAGTCCTCGAGCCTATGTTGGAGTGTGTGTCGGGCAGAGAATTGTCCTTTTCTTCCTCCAGATAGATAGAAGAATATGCAGGTTGTCTCTTTTTTTTTTGGAAGAGTCTTCCTTTTGCTTTGCTTAGAGCGATGCTCCATCGGTGGCAAGAGTTGAGATTTGTCTGCCTTTGTTCTGACACAAGTTGTTCGAATTGACTACTCGACCAGGTCTACTAACTTGTTGGTGGGAGGAATCATGATATCTTTGGTTGTCATTGTTGTCAGACTTGTTGACTTTTTTGACTTGAGAGATGAGAGAAAGAGAGTGATTAGTACAAAATATTGCATATTTTATGTACCATTACATCCCTTTTACACGTACCTTTGAAGTTAAAATGAGTGGAAAAGGATATCTCCGATACTTTAGTATTTTCAATTATTGTTTTAAAATCAAATTTATTGTTTTCTAATATCAAAATATCTACAATAATTTTTTCAAAACCATTTTTTTTTGTGTTATAAGTTTTTCTTAATTCCCTGTGATTTGACCTCGAACTTCCAAGTATTATATTATTTCGAGACAACTTGCACTTGGGTGATCAATTCTAAAGTTGTAGCATACCTCAATAATCTAACTTATGTGACTTTTCACAACTGGACAAAACTGACACAATTAGGGGTAATTTTGAAATTTAAAAAATAAGTGGACTTAAGTACTTACATATAAGTTTAAACATAAACTTACCCCCAAAATAAGTTTCCTTCCAAGACTCAAGTTATTACAAGTCTATCTAGGAGTTCACCCTCAATTTTCAACTGATAAAACTATAAAAAGCCCACATTGATTTAGCCCATCATCTCTGATAATCCCTCCGGCCCCGTTGGACCTAGGTCACCCTATGCTGTCCCATCTGCATTTAACTTGGCCCATCCAGCTGTGGGGGGCTTCTAACCCAACAGTTGCTCAGATCGGTGTGGCCTAGTGTTTTCAGGTTGGAAGAAGTGACATTCAACTACTCTAGAATTAGCTTGTTGGGTAATGGAATGTGGGGTGATCTGGTTATTATGGAAAACCACTTGGTTGCGGTAGTACCAGAGGTTAGAGCAAGTTTGTAAGAACAATGTGGCCCATGGGATATTATGTTCGTGGACATGAGGTGTGAGGTTCCATTGGTTTTCATCCATATGTTAAGGGCATGGGAAAAGGTGTGTTTAGGGTCATTCGAGATCCCTAATTCGGTCCAAACCCATTTGGCTAAGTTACACTTCATTAGATCATGACGAGTGCCTTCAATTCCTTGTTGGCAAAGCGGACATGACTGGTCTTAGGTAATTTCCGTTCATACAACACTTGCTTTGTTGCTAGTCTATTTTGATATGCTAACCATAGAAAGTATTGTATTCGCGGTCCTACGTGTGGAGTCCATATCCATTTCCAAGACACTCCCCTATTAGTCTCAAGTCACTACAAGAAAAAAGTATTTTTTGCATCGACAATTTGTTGATGCAAAAAGTCCATTTGCCGACTAAAAAAGTATTTGGATTGGGAAGTAAACTTTTTGCATTGACAAAGGAGCGAAATAAATAGGGGGTGGTGCAAAAAGTTGTCGATGCAAAAAAATATTGTCATTGGCAATTATCGACGCAAAAATGTAGATGCTAATAATGGGAATGACGTCACTTTTTTTACATCAGCACATCACGTTGATGCAAAAACAAAGTGAGTATTTGTGTCAACATTCCACCGACGCAAAAAGTAGGTGTTTGCATTAGCATAGTACTGACACAAATACTATTTTCTTCCAAAAAATAATTCCAAATATTTTTTGCTTATGATTTTTCCTTAATTATTTATATATAATTATACCCTCTAAATTTATACACATCGCCTGTACATTCATACACATTTTTTTTAATTGATTTTTTATTCAAATGATTCTCATCCAAAATTTTTAAAAAATAAACATACAATTTTTATAATTTTCATTAATAACCCCAATTCAAATATCATGAATATAACATCCTCAAAATTTGTCAAAGTATAAATACATTACTCAAAGATTGTCAAAGTATAAATATTACCATTCTCCCTGTTGTTCAGCATGTCCAAAATAGTATAAGCAACTTTTTGAAAATGCTCCTTCGCTTCCTCTCAAGAGCAGAGTCTTTGTACTTCTCTACATATTCCACTATTTCAGTAGAGTGTTGATCAGCTTCACTGCAAACTATCATAAAAAATGGATAACTATCAAATAAAAAAGAGTTATTTAAGGAAAAATGATTGATACAATCCACGTTTCAAAACTTACATAAATGATAAAATAAACCAATCTCCCTGTGTGCGTGTGTGTGTGCGCGTGTGTAAGGGTGTGACATAATTCACAAATTGGAGGAGCACACAAAATGAACTAAAAGACTCTCTAAAACCCTAGTTGAATGAAATTATTATACTGAGAAGGAAATACATAAAGGAGCAAGCAAAAGCAAGTGAGAGAAAGTTCAACACAAGAATAGAACGGTACAGCCACATCCAAGCTTGACCAGTTCAGGGTTGGCCTAAGGCCTGCCCAGCTCCAACTACGAAAAGGTATAGTACGAGTTAAAAATCAAACATTATTTTCTCCAACTCTTGGCTCTCTTTCTCGCTTATATTCTTTGCTGATATATGGCCCGAGCCAATCTTTAAAATTTATTGCTACATATTATCATCTCTTTTGGTATTATTTGATTAAAAACTAAATCAAAATAAATGCCAGCATCCATAAGCATATATACTGAAGTCAATCTTATAACAAATCTTAAAAGGACAAAAAGGGAAAACCAATCATTAGTATGACTAATCAAACAACTTGACAAATTAATGAGCAAAAAGCGTCCATATGTACAAAAGGTTAAAAGGTCAAACAATAAAAACGACGTGGTTTTGTTGGAATTATTACAATAAGAAAATTGCTCTGATATTATTTTGTTGGGGTCAAGAGGACTAAAAATAAAATGAAAAGAAGTAGAGAAGGATATGAACACTCAAAAAAAAAATAATTTTCATACAAGTTGATTATAATCACACACTCAACTTGGACTCTTCAATTTCTACTCAATTCTACTTACTTGAACTCTAGGTCATGTACCCTATTTATATAGGTCATACATATAATCTCTAATATTACATTAAGGTACCATTACACCCACTAACTCTAGTAACCTATACAATATTAAGATACCATTATTTGAGAATTAACACCACAATAATATTCTTGTCTTTCACTACTTGTGTATTCTTTGCCCACTAACACACACTTAATTAACACACTATAATATTGTAATAAAACTCTAAAACAAGTTTATTTTTCAGCACCCCCTCTTAAACTTGATTTTGCACCTTCAAGTTCTTATCTTGCAAATCTACTCATGGTTGAAGGGCTTCATGGAATTATTGAAAACTTTTTGAACTTGAGTACCACCTCCTTCAACAACAAGGATCATCAAAGTCATCTCCTTTCAGTGTAGGGCTTATGTTCAATTTGCACATGGTTATATATTATCTTCTTCTCAACTCTGCATTTGAATTCATTCTTCTTGAACTTATTACATTTCTTGAATTTTCTTTGGGGTGACTGTCTTGGACCGAAAAATTCCTCCATATTTACCCAACTTGTGCCACAGAGAACATTCTCTACACCAAGTTATAAATAACAATTAGTGAAATTTTTAAGAAATAGATTACTTTGAACATGGTTCTCAATAAGATGACCTTCACTTTCATGCTTGATTGCAAAAGTATTTTTCATGGTCACTACTATGTAAGATCCCACTTTAACATCCTTAATCACATAAGGATCCTTGATTTCTTCTCCATGCTTTACAAATTTTTTTTCTTCCATTTTTTGAGTTACTTCTTCAACATCATCGTTTTCTTCATCCTCTCTAGTCTCTTGAACTTCAACTGTAACTTTTTCAACTTCTCTCACTTCATCAAGATGATGTTCTTCTTGATTCTCCATTAGTGTATCTTCAAAATCACTTTTTTCTTTTACATACTCATCTTCTTTAAAGCATTGTGCACAATACTCCTTGGGTAAAAACTCACTTTCATGTTTGGATACTACAGACACTATCATCTTTCAAACATGATTTAGAGAACTTGAATCTCCTACAAGTTTTTAAATCTCGGGATGAATCACCTTCTTAAGAATTTCAAGTGTCTTTTCCTCTTTCTCCTCTCGGATTCTTCTAGGCAAGCCATTCCTTGGCTTTTCTTCAATCACATCCCATAAATTACAGGCTTTGAAATAAGAAGGTAGAATAATCGTCATTCTCTTATAATTAGAGAACATAATCTTTTTACACCAAAAATACATATTTGGTGAATCTTCCATGATCATCAATCGCGAAGATCTATCAAGACTTCAAATATTGTACTAGCTTTGAAGGTGAGCTATCTAGATTTTCATACTCAAAAGATGGCTTTGAATGAGAGTTGTCTTCCAGGATCGATCCTGGCTCTGAATGAGAGTTATCTTCCAGGATCGGTACTGACTCTGATACCAATTTGTTGGAATTACTACAACAAGAAAATTGCTCCGGTATCACTTTGTTGAGGTCAAGAGGACTAGAAATAAAATGAAAAGAAGTAGAGGAGGAAATGAACACTCAAAGAAAAAATAATTTTCATACAAGTTGATTACAATCACACACACTCAACTTGGACTCTTCAATTTCTACTCAACTCTACTTATTTGAACTCTAGGTCATGTATCCTATTTATATAGGTCATACATATACTCCCTAATATTACATTAAGGTACCATTACACCCACTAACTCTAGTAACATCTACAATATTAAGACACCATTATTTGAGAATTAACACCACAATAATACTCTTGTCTTCCACTACTTGCATATTCTTTGCCCACTAACACACACCTAATTAACACACCATAATATTGTAATAAAACTCTAAAACAAGTTTATTTTTCAACAGGTTTTAGGTAAGTATTATTTACTTCATGACATGATTAATCATTCGAGGTAAACATTAGCATTAATGATTAGTCGAACAGATACACATAACCTTTAATGATTCTATTACATATTAATATCTGGAGCACAAAGGTAGCATCTATATTTAGCTTTCAACTATATGTATGCTATCAAGTGTGTTAATCAAATAGAAACACATAATATTTAACAGTTCCCATATTTATTGATATCTAAAGCACACGGTTAACATTCAAGGTTCAAGTTTGAACTAACTGTATATATATCTTTGATAACATTTCTTCTTATGAGCCATATACATGTACAAACTAGATCAAACACTCCGAATTTGACTGGTAATAATGCCATTACACGATAATCTGCATACTGATCCTTGCAAAAGGTTTTGCACAACTGGGATGGATTCATAACTCGAAAAATCCTTGAAAACCTTAGTGTAAGTATCTCTAGAGATAGATTGCCTAATGGACTGCACGACATTAAGGTAACTACCTTTAAGAAGGGTTTCAAGTCCATCAACACCCTGTCAATAGTGCCAAAACAATGCTTCACAGTGGTATTAGAGCTAGTTCGACACTAACTAGTTTAGCATGAAACTTTTCATTAGATAAACTAAGTCATCGTGAAAAAGATCGAAATGGAAAGTGAAATCAACATGTCTACCAGCGCACAACAACAACCTTTTCACGTATTTGATAGTGAAAATTATGATTATTGATATGTAAAGATGAAAATTATGTTTCTCTCTTATGATTTTTGGGATTTGATTGAAATTGGATACGAAGATCCAACTGAAAAGAAAAACTAAAGAGAGACAACGTCTCAAAGGAACCAATTAAAGGAAAACAAGAAAAAGGATGCAAAGGCTCTTCATTTGATTCAACAAGGAGTAACGTATATCATTTTTTCATGAATTATCAATGCGACAAAGTCAAAAGTATCATGAAACACTTTACAAGATGAATATCGTGGCACTACGAAGGTAAGAGCCATGAAAGTACAATCTTTGAGAAGACATTTTGAGAAGAGTAGAATGAAAGATAAGAAATATTTAAATGATTTATTCTTTAGACTTACGGAGTTGGTAAATCAAAGGAAAACTTATGGAGACCAAATTTTGGACTCAAGAATTGTTGATAAAATTTTGATTAGTTTGCCAAAAAAATATGATTCTATTGTTTCTGTCATTGAAGAAACAAAAAATATCTCTTATTTGGGTGTTCAAGATTTATTGGGTTCTATTAAAACATTTGAGCAAAGGTTGAGTAGACACACCAAAAAATCTGTTGAGAGTGTTTTTCATTCCAAGTTTAATGTTGACTCCAAAAGTCATGAATCGTCGTGTTTCAATCAATCTAAAAGTGAATCCATTAGAAGAGGAAGATTTGGAAGAGGAAGTGGAAGAGGATGAGGAATAAATTTAAGAGGAAAAGGAAGAGGAAGACAAAATTTTGAAAGAAGATCAAGTGAAGAATCCACTCCTTAAAAATGTGGAATTTACAAAAGATCAAGTCATGTTGATAAAGATTGTTGGTTTCATGGAAATCCTTAATGTTTCAATCGCAAAAAGTTTGGTCATTTGCAAAATAAAATTGTCGGTTCAAGAATAATTAATAAGCAAATTTTTACAAACAGCAAGAAAGTAGTAGAAGCATGTTCTATGCTTGTCAAGCAACGTCCGACCAAATGAACGATGTGTGGTATCTTAATAGTGGTTGTAGTAACCATGTGACCAACGATGATAATATTTTTATGAATATGGATGTCAATTCTAAATCTCAAGTAAGGATGAAAATTTGTGTCATGGTTCAAGGAAAAAACAAGGGAACTATTGCCATTGAAACAAAGAAAGGAACATGATATATCTAAGATGTCTTATTAGTACCGGACTTAGAATAAAATTTGTTGAGTGTTGGTCAACTTGTAGAACATGGGTACTCCCTGGTGTTTGAAAACAACTCTTGCATAATCTATTATTGTAGAGGGAAAAAACAAGTTATAGCAAATATTGAGATGGAGGAAAACAAAAAAAAATCTCTCATTTTTCGGTATTCAAACATTGTTTCCTTAAAGATGGAAGTTGTGGTGGCATAGAAGATTTGGGAACTTGAACTTTCAAAGCTTGAAGATCCTACAACAAAATAACATGGTTTATGGATTGCCAAGAAGTTAAAGAAGTTTGTGAAGATTGTGCACTTGAAAAGTATCATCAAAATCCTTTTCCAAAAGAAAAAGTTTAGAGAGTCAAATCACCGTTAGACCTTATTCACACTGATGTGGAGGATCATTAAGAACACTTTCTCATGATTTTTCAAGAATGACTTGGGTTTATTTTTTGAGACAAAAATCAGAAGTTTTTCAAGTATTCAAGAAGTTTCAAAAGTTTGTTGAAAGGAAAAGTGAATATTACATTAAGTTTTTCAGAAGTGATAGAGGTGGTGAGTACAACATTAATAAATTTAATAAGTTTTTTGAAGACGTTGGTATGGAGAGACAATTGACAATTCGATATACTCCACAACAAAAAGGAGTGGCCAAAAGAAAGAATACAATCATTGTTGAAATGAAAAATTCAATGGTTAATGAGAAGAGATTATCAAAATCATTTTAGGCCAAAGTGGTATACACGACAGTTTACTTGATGATTAGATGTCCAACAAAGACTTGGAAAACCAAACTCCAATTGAAGCATAGAGTGGAAGGAAGCCGTTGGTGAACCACTTAAAGGTTTTTGGGTATATTAGTTTTGCAGGTGTTCCTAAAGAAGTGAGGTACAAGTTCAATGAAAGTAGTGAAAAATGTATTTATTTTGGGTTATAGTTCTAAATCAAAGAGTTATATACTCTTTAGTTTGAAGAGAAACAAAGTGATTATTTTTAGAGATGTTCTCCTTAATGAGAAGAATTCTTGGAATTGGAAAGAAAAGAATGTTCAAAATCAAGTGATTCTAGGAAATGAAGATTATGGAAACTTTGAGCATTAAAATGAAAATGAAGAAGTTGAAGTCTTACCACAAATGTCTCCAACACCAAGCTCTTCTTCATCTGCTTCAACTTTCATAAGTTCAAGCACTTTATCTCAAAGTTCAACTCCAAGGAAAATGAGAAATCTTAGTGATGTGTATGCTAGATGCAATTTTTGTGTGGTTGAACCTAAAAGTTTTGAAAAAACAATCAAAGAAGATGTTTGAAAGAAAATAATGGAAGATGAAATTCATGTGATTCAGAAAAATAACACTTGAGAGTTGATGGAAAAGTCAAAGAATAAAATAGTCATTGGGGGTAAAGTGGATTTATAAAATAAAGCTTAATTTGAATGACTCCATTCAAAAAAAAATAAAGCAAGACTGGAAGCAAAAAGGTATTCACAACAATCCGGTGTCAATTTCCAAGAGAATTTTGCTCCGGTGGCTCGACTTGATACAATAAGGGTTCTTATTACGCTTGCTTGACAAAGGGATTGGTTTCTTCATCAATTAGATGTAAAGTCAGTGTTTTTGAATAGTGTGTTGAAAGAAGAAGTTTATGTTGAGCAACCTCAAGACTTTGTGGTCAACGGTGAAGAAGAAGGAGTATACAAGCTAAAAATGACTTTGTACAGGCTGAAACAAGCACCTCGAGTATGGTATAGTGAGTTTGATTCCTATTTCAATGCAAAAACATTTCAAATAAGCAAAAGTTAGCCAACCTTGTACATCAAAACACAAGTTACAGGTATTCTCATTGTGTCACTTTATATTAATGACTTGGTTTTTACCAGGAATGATCAAAAAATGATTGAAGATTTTAAAAATGAGATGATGAAAAGATATGAAATGAGTGATTTTGGACTTCTACATTATTTCTTAGGCATTGATATTTATCAACAAGAAGATGGAATTTTTATTTGCCAAAGGAAATATGTAAAAACTCTTCTTGAAAAATTTAGAATGAAAAATTACAAATCGGTGGCTACAACTTTGGTTGTGAATCAAAATTTGTTAAAAAATGATGGAACTAAAGAAGTAGAATTATCTTTTTAGATAAGCTTGGTTGGAAGTCTTTTGTACTTGATAGCTAGAAGGCCGGACATCATGTATACTACAAGTTTATTATTTTAGTTTGTAAACAAACCAAGTCAAATTCATTTTGGGGCAACAAATAAAGTTTTGAGATATATTCAAGGAACTCTTGATTTTGAGATTATATTTGGAAGAAAAATTAATGCCAAGTTGCTTGAATTTTGTGATAGTGATTGGACCAAATTTTGTGATAGTAATTGGACCGAAAAGATCAACGATATGAAGAGCACTTCGGTCTATGCTTTCTTACTTGGTTTAGGTGTATTTTTATTGGTGTCAATGAAGCAACAAAGTGTGGACAATCATCGGCTGAAGCAGAATATATTTCAGCATCATTGGCTACTTCTCAAGCAATTTGGTTGAGAAGAATCATGGAAGATATTGATGAAAAATAAGGTGAAGCAACTCTAATCTTGTGTGATAATAAATCAGTTATTGCCATGACAAAACATCCCGTTTACCATGGCCAAACTAATCACATTCTAATCAAGCAACAC
Organism: Ilex asprella; assembly: GCA_023539305.1. Classification (NCBI taxonomy): domain Eukaryota; kingdom Viridiplantae; phylum Streptophyta; class Magnoliopsida; order Aquifoliales; family Aquifoliaceae; genus Ilex; species Ilex asprella. Next base: position 45,273,203 of record CM042185.1, read on the forward strand.
TTTATTTGAGAAGTAGTGGAAGATGAAGAGATTCAAGTCAAATATTGTAAGAATGAAGATCAAGTAGCAGATATTTTTACCAAAGTACTTTGTAAAGATAAGTTCGAGTTTGTAAGAGACATGTTGGGAATACAACAACAAAGCATTAAGAGCAGCGTTAAAAATAGCATACTAGATAATATTTTCTTGTAAGTTTATCTAGTTGACTTGAGAATGTATATGATTGAGTCTTAAGACTTGTTATGTGGTTAATATAGAAAATTATTCCTAAAGACTTAGGGTCTGTTTGTTTGACCTTTCTTTTTTTGTTTTTTTTTGTTTTTCAGTTTTTATCAAAAAAAAAAAATAAACAAAACCATGTTTGGTATTTGTTTATGTTTTTTTATTTTATTTAAGTTGTCTTGAAAACAACTAGGAAAATGGGAATAAAAAATTAATGTTCCAGGAAACAACTCAAAATAGAAACATGCGATGGTTGGCTTTAATGAGGTCTCCACTTTGATCCCCATTAACAACAAAGACCATGATTTTTTATAAAAGTATAAATATTGGAACTTTTGGTCCTTTTTCATTTGGTCTCATTTCGTTCTCTCTCAACCCAGACGTATCTCTCTCTTCTCCTCTACCTTTGTTGTGCGATAGCGTGAACCCTGGCAGGAGTTTTGACGAAGAAGAAGGTTCCTCTTGTCTCATCGACTGCTGCCAACGAATATTCAGATCTCCTCCATCGATCTCTCCATTATTGTGAACGTTAGTGTAAACAGTCTATTAGAATAGATATATGCATGTAGCTGTATATATATGCTTATACAAGGGACCAATTTGCCAATCTAATTGTGGTAATGTGTTTGTGTGTGTGATTGCATGTGTTTGTGTGTTTTGTGTGCAGATCCATCACAGACCCTCCCATTGATTTTTTTTTCATTTTCTCCTAAAAAAACCATTATTTATGACATTATTTTCTGTAAAGTGTCTGCTTGTTTTGTATGTGAGTGTGTGTGGTCTGTGTGTGTTTAGTCCCTGTTTGTGTGATGGGTCTGTGTTTGTGTGTGTGGGTGTGTGTTTTGTGTGTAGATCCACCACAAACCCCCCACCCATTTTTTTTTTCATTCCCCCCCTAAAACATTCTTTATGTCATTATTTTCGTGAAGAGTCTGTGTGTTTTGTGTAAGTGTGTGCGATCTGTGTATTTTGGTCTATGTGTGTTGAGTCCCTGTATATCTATGTGCTCTGTGTGTGTGCGTTATGTGTCTGTGTGCTGGTCTGTGTGTGTGTGTTGAGTTTGTTGTGTTTTGTTATGTGTCTTCATTCTTTATGATGTTTGGAAGGATTTGTGCAAGGTAGGTTTTAGTATTGATTACTATCCATTTTTATTTTTTAACCACAATGTGAAATGGTTTTAGGATAATAAGTATTGATTAAATTTCATTATTTTGCATTTAATTTAGGTTAATAAGTATGCTAGACAATTAAGGAAAAAAAGGTGTCCATATTACGAGAAGTTGTGTAGGATTTATGAAATGACAATCGCAACCAGTGATAATTCTCATTCATCCACCCAACCTCCCTTGAACAACGAGGAAGATAAATATCCTACCTTTGTTCCGACACTTGAGGTTGATGATGGTGAGGAGAATGTAGAGAAAGGGACAAATAACCATTCTCAAAGTAGGCCTACCCCTCTAACAAGCAGTTGTATAGGAAAAAGGATAACTATAGCCTAACTTACATCTAACCTTAATGTGTTGGTTGAAGGTTTAAAGAAGAAGGTAGAGTATATTGATTATAAGATGTCTAGTACTTCTATGACGACGACTTCATGTGGTGATAGTGAGGCTAATATGCATAAGGATGATCTGTTAAAACAATGTCTGATTTCTTTGGATTCTCTCGAGAACATTGATGCACCTTCTTACACAAAAGTCATTAAGATTTTTGGAGATGGTATGAGTTCTAGGAAGACATTCTAAGCTATGCCAGATCGCGGTATTTGTACTAATTATTAGAATTTTATTTAAGTGATATGACTTATTAATGTGTGTATGTTGAACAATATGATGTGTGACTGTGATTAATGAATTATGTAATTCAATTATCTTGGTTTAGGTGTTCTTTGATGAATTAGTGAATGTGTTAGGTTAAGGAATTTTTGAATTTGTATTTTGTTGCATGAGATATTATAAAGTTAATATTTATGATATAACTTGAAGTAATTACCAAACATGGTTTTTGTTTTTATTATCATAATTTGATAAACACAAATGACTTATAAATTTATTTTCTGTTTTCAGTGTTTACTACTAAACACTATTTTTGAATTTTTGGAAAATGCAAAAACAAAAACTTTACCAAACGACTCCTTAATTACATTATCTTTGTTTTTCTCTATGATAAATATACAAAGGCTAAAAATAAAGCCAACAAAGCAGATGGCTGAATAAAGCTAATACATTTACTACAACAAATGGTTAGCCTAAGAAAAATAGAAGCATGTCCACAGCACAAGTACATGGATATAAAAGAAAAAAAGTTTTTTGGATAAGATCTATTGAATTTCATGCAACATCCCAACAAGAACAACCACTCTCTACTTAGACATGTGTGGCACTCTGGTATTCGTGTTCAAAGAAAGCTGAATCAGCAAACATGAGTGACTCTATTCATTAGTAGAAAGACAGCATTAAAAATTTCTAAAGAGTTCAAAAAATCGTACAAGCCAATAACATAACCAAAGACGAAGGCCAAAATTAACGACAAGCCATCCAACCAGAGCAATAATTCGGAGGTTCCCACACCAAGGATATTTTGGCGAAATTACAATGGAATATTTTATGAAATTCTTATGACTAGTTCGACTTTATAACTTGTCTAGTTATGGTCTTATCTAGTCCTTCTTCTTTTTGAAATAATTAGTTATAAATCAGTTTACAAAATACGGTATCTAGTATTAATTTTTAAACTTCATACGTTGTGTTTGGTACATGGTATTAAACCTTAGGAATGGAATGATCATTCCTTAATAATATATATTCCTTTGTTTAATTTGTGGAAATAAAATTTCATTCCCATTCCTAAGGAATAACTAATCCCATAAATAATGGAATTACCCATTCCCAAATAAACCGAGGTATTAGTCATTCCTTTACCATCGGTAATCAGCCTAATTAAGTTGACCAAAACCCGATCGTGGCCTTCTCCTCTCTGTCTCTCTCTCATTCAGCCCCATCTTTTTTGTCTACTCTCATCTTCTTTCTTCTTCTCTTCCCTTCTTCAGTGGGGAGCATGATAGTCCATCCCTCCCCAGCCATTGTCAGCTTCTTCCTCGTCTCTTTGTGATGCAAGGGACAAGATTGATGAGCAGACCAGATTTGGCATTGCCACTAATCTCAGGTAACTCCTCACTTGGCCCATAGGATTTATCATTTTATAATTTGGTTGATGGTTGATGGTAACTCTTCATTGCACCGATACTTCATTTTTTTCTAGGGTTTTGGAGATATGAATTTGATTTACAAGCATATACTTTGTTTACGTCTTCTCTATATTGTTTGCTTTTTCACATAGATTGTTGAATATATCTATAAACTTATGGGAAGTGTTTTCATATATTGTTGTAGTAGTGCCTATTTGTAATTGAGTTGTGGTGATTTGGGTCTTGCTTTGAAGGTGTATGAAAAAATTTCTGACATAAGCATGGTTTGCTAATTTGGGTATGGGATCAGTCTCAATATTTTTGACAGAAGCCTTTGAGCAGAGTATTAATAACTGACTGTGTTGACCCCAACCTAGAGCCAATGTTGTCAAGTTGAATGGTAACATTTCTAGGTAAGTTGCTACAACACTGCAAAGTTGATTGGTAAGAAACATTAGAATTTCAACAAAATGGGTCATCGCAATATATCTGAGTATCATTCAAGGTTATGCTCCAATTGGATATGAGTAGTTTAGTTACTGACTATGATAACGGAAAGGATTCAAATACTTCGGAAAGAAATGCTAAATTTTTTATTTTTCACATATGACATATAGAAACCAATTGTTTTCAACTGATGTTCCTAATCATATTGTAAAACTTGATGTCTATCCAAAAAGATGCCTATTGGGCCAATCCTAATCGCGTTGAAAGGCATTCTTTGTTGAAAATAAAATGTCTGCACATTGGTAGGAATAGTTAGACAAAACATCATCATTGCATGTACACAACTACTTTCAAAACCCCTCAGTTCAAGCTCGCGCCACTCTTGAACCATCGCACAACAACAACACATCAGATGAGTTAAGAAGTCATCACATGAAACTCCCTTCAAAAAAAAAATACAGCAGTAGAATATAATCACCCTTTCTATAAAGCAACAGGCATGCATTCTTTTTTTTTTCTCACTCTGCTTTTCCTTTTCTTTTTTCGTCTTTTGTCAACCTTCTCGCATAATTTTCCTATGTTCTTATTACAATGTTTCCAATTGAATAATAAAAATGAGAGCTTGAGATCATATGTCTTGTGTCACTAGTCATAAAAAATTCATATTCTGCCGTGAAAGTACAGGATTGTAATATCCTGGTGGTAGGAAATATGTTGGGTAATCATGATTTTTATTTGTTAAACACTTAAAAGCATTATGCAAAACTATGGTTTGGCTTATTTTTAAGTAGATAAAGTAAAAGAACAATCTCAAACTATTTCATGTGTTCATCACAAGAAAAGTTCCCAATCTAGAGAAAAGAATGGAAAGGTTTGAAGTGTGTTGCCAATCTATGTTTATATATATATACATACATATATATCTATATATATATATACATATATATATATTCTGCTGAGTCGAGAACGT
>CM042185.1:45323031-45345998 GCA_023539305.1 Ilex asprella
TTGGGATTAGGGTTTTGAAACGAAGGATATTCAAGAATTCAAAAGACCATCCCGAGAGAACATGTACATTACACAACCAAACTTCTTTCCATAGCCTTTCATTCTCTATTATTTAGAAGCACAATTTACCACACTTGATCATATATATATATATATATTTTTAAACTCACGCTTGCTATTTTTTTCTTTGCTTTTTCACAGCTAGACATATTGTCTTTCTCTCTTTTTTTTTCAATTTTTTTTTATATATATATAGCAAGACATCTAATGCAAATATTCACAAGTATGCAAAACTCTTTTTTTCATCTTTCCTCAACCAACATTTTTCAAATTACATAAACAATTAGCTCAATCTCGGGATAACCAAGGGTAAAGAATATTAATTTTTTCATTGGCTTGGTTATATATGTTGGGTATAAGAAATAAAATTTTGCTTCAAAGGCTCAATCATGGCTTTTAGGGATAAAAATATTCAAAGAATAAGGCTTAGGCTCAAATAATGTCAAAGACGGCCTAAAATCATATCTCTAGAGTTCTTGATAACACACTTTTCATGCAAATAATTTAAAGTCTAGCAATCATTCATAATATTGATGTTGACCAAAACAAAAATAGTGAGACTATTGAAGGAGATTAGCTGAATAAAAATATTCTTTATTGAGTAAATGTAAATAACCCTCCAAAGAAGATTGGATCAAAACTCACTAGGGTTTTTATACATCTCCACTATATGTTTCAAGTTCTCAAGATAAAATACCTAACAAATTTTCAACTTGGTAAAGTCTAAAGTGTACAAATTATAAGTTTTTATAAGAACATGATATGAGATACAAAAATATAGAATAAAGTTCTATGTGATGCTTAAACAGTTGAAAATTTAAAGTTACGCAAATTATTTATATATTGTGGTGTCAAATTATGCATAAAAAATATTATTTAGATATTTAATAAAAAATAATTAATTTTTTTTTATTTTTTAGCAAAGTAAATAAACTAGAGAAAAAAAACATAAACTAGGAGTTTTCACAACACAAAACATAACCATATCCCCCAACCTAAATCCAACATTGTCCTCAATGTAAAAATAAGTACCATAATGCTCAATCAAAATAATGAATACAGATCAAGGAAATAGGAATACCTGGTGCCACAACAACGCTAAAACCTAAAAATAAAATACTCAACAAAAAAAATTATAAATTGAAACAAATAAGAAGGAAACTAAAATTAAACAAAAAATAAAATAAAATAAAATATAACTACTATATAAAAATAAAAACACACACTCAATCCGGCTTAAAGTCAGATTTGAATATACGTGCATTGAATTTTACTAGCTTAAAAATGTGACATCGAAGTAACTTCTTTAATCGAATTATCCACTCATATATCCAATATATTTTTTGAACATGCAAGAAAAGAGAAATATATACATTTTTATGCAAATCTAACAATGAAATAAAAAATGAATCTTTATCAATTATGGAACTCAACTCAATTTTTATACCCTCACCAAAATTAGATATGTGAATCTCATTACTACTTGTTAATAATGAAAGGTCTTTGGGCTTATTAGCCTCTTGTGGAATAATAATATCACTTAATTCTTCACTATCAAGAGTATTAATGGATTCATCCTTCATTTGTAATTCAAGAAAAGAATCACTCTCATTACATTGATCATTCTCAACTTCTTGTTCTTGGGTCAATGTATTAAGCATATCGTTTATCTCTTCAATATCTTGGTTTATTTGGGCATTGAAAACTAGCTGGCTTTCAGTGAAAGCTAGCTGGCTTTGCATAAATTCACATAAAATGTCTTCCAAATTCTTTTCTTGTGGGTCATGGTAAGGTGGATATTGGGGAGGCTTTTGTGGTGATGTGGGATATATAGGTAACTGATAATGTTCATTTCCCTAACCAAAATTAGGATCAAAAGTTTCAAAATAATGGTTGGGGTAATGTTGAGAAGAGTTAGGTAATACAATTGACCAATTCCTCAAAATTTGTCTATAAGTTGGAATTAAAGGGCAAACTTCAATGGGATGTCCAAACACTTCACAAAGCTCACACAATTCCTTCATAGAGGAAGCACTTAACACCACATAAAAAAAATCTAAAAACATAAAAATAAAATTTATAAAAACCAAACTTAAGGAAAAATAAAACAAATAAAATAAAATAAGTGACAAGATTACCGGATCTGCGACGAATCTCAAATCTAGCAAACCTCAATAGATATGATGACGGCTCCTTGTCTTTCAATTCCCCGGCAGCGGCGCCAAAAACTTGCTTCAACTTTAAAAGTGTAAACCCAAGCGCAGGTTGAGCAGAGTAATATATTCTCGGAAAGTCCGAGGTCGATCCCACGAGGAATTGCAACAAAGAAACAGTCACACAACAACTAACAACAATTTCAAAAGTAAAAGGATTGGTTTAAAAAGTAGCAGATTGAGAACGATTGATTTATGGTAATTAAAACAGTAATGGAAATACTAGAGCATTAGGTACTCCCTCTCAACTTCGTACAGTAATAATTAAAGACTCAAAAGCTTGACTTGAAAAAGGAATTAAATGTCAGTTAATCCAATAAACAAATCAAGTGATAAATCCAAGGGTTATAATCAAAAGACTACCATGAACCTGAATAATCATTCAATCATATTATTTTAGGAAATCATGTCAATTCTACCAGCATGGAATAACCAGTGATTTACACGCAGGGAAACTCAAGCAATCGATGTACGTGGCATAACAACTCAGGAGTTTTTACAGCATAAACACTTTGCTAAAATATTAGGAATTAAATTAACACAATAACATAAATCATTAAGTACAAAAGTCAATAAAAATACCGTACTCTGTTGAGAGATTTTCTCCTAGCCCTAGCTTAGCCTTCTAGCCGGACATGATAGAAAGAATGCAAAAATAAAAAGATGGAAAAAAGGAATTTTTAATCCTAAGATGAGAACCCCTATTTATAATCAAATAAATTCTAGGTATAGGTAGGAGATTTAGGTTTGGCTTGGAATAAATTCCTTTGCCAAATAGAAGTCTTGTAAAGTCAAATCCCGTGCATTAAATCTTTGGCCTCGCGGGTATAAAATCTGTCTAGACTTCAAGCTGGAATTTCGCATATTTAGAGGCTGAATCACGAAATTTTTGTGAAATACACTTTTGTAGCCCTTGGAGTCTTTTTTCCAACCCCGCAAAATTCACATCAATCGGATATTAAAGTCAAAAGTTATGACCAAAATACTGAAAACGTGTCAAATCCTTATCTTCTAGAATACTTTCCAAATTCAACTTTAAATGAGTTTTCTTCAAACTTGGACTCTTATAAGGATTGAATTGCTGATTTATCTTCAAGTCTTCCTATCTCAATCTTGACTCTTCAATCCTTATCAGTAATGATTCTTCCTCTAGTGGTTGCTTCACTTGCATTATCTGTTATTACTTTAAATCAATCAATTTACCTGCAAAATAAACCAAACAGCTAAAAAAAAGTATTAAACTAGAAAATCAAGGAATTTAACTCATTTAATCATAAATAATATGTAATTAACCAATCATTAAATATAATAAAATAAAAATTTTGATGGTTAATCACTTATCACAAACCTAATCTTACTCTTAATCTCATATATGTGGGTCAACTTTGTGACCTCAGACTCGCTGTTTTGTTCTCTTTCACTGGTTTTATTATGTAGGATCCATCGGCAGGGAAAATCCTTGGGATAGGCTGCAAGCATGGACGTCTGTTTGAGCTTATCCATCTTCGTTTTCCCAAACAACTATATCCTTCAGTCCTTTCTACTTTGCTGCTTATGAAGCGACCAACTCTCTTTTCAGTCTTTGGTATTCTTGTTTGGGCTATGTTTCTTTAAGTCATCTACAATATTTAATTTCTACTAGTTAGTTAGGGCATGTTCACAGATTGATTACTTGTCTTGTAAACTTGCAAAATTACCAGCTTTACCTTTCAATAAAAGTAATTCTTTTTCTTCTGCCCCTTTTGATTTAGTTTATTATGATATTTGGGGACTTTCTCCAACTGTTACTATGCGAGGGGCAAAGTATTTTGTCATTTTTATTGATGACTATTCTCGTTTCAGTTGGATTTATCTTTGCAAACTCGATTTTAGTTGCCACAAATTTATAATTTTACCAAAATGGTCCAAACTCAATTTTCCCGACCCATTAAAGTATTTAGATTTGATAATGCCATGGAATATAGAGACACCACCTTCCTTAACTTTTTTAGTCAACATGAGACCATTCCTCATCGTTCTTGTCCTGACATATATCAACAAAATGGACCTGCTGAGTGCAAATGTCAACATATTCTTGATACTATTTGTGCTCTTCTTGTCTCTTCTTCTTTTCTTGAGCATTTTTTGGGGTGAAGCTGTTCTTACTGTCATCTATACCATCAATCATATTCCCTCTCCTATTTTTGGGAATCAATCTCCATATGAGCGATTGTATAACACTTTTCGGATTACCACTCTCTTTGAGTTTTTAGTTGTGCATGTTTTGTCTTACTCCGACCTCATTAACGCACCAAGTTGGAACCTCAAGCATGTCTTTCGTGTTTCTAGGGGGATGAGATTGAAAATAATGGTTATCGTTGTTGGGATCCATATTCCAAGCGTCTTTGTGTTTCTCGACATTTCATCTTCTGGGAAAATAAGATGTTCTCCTCCTTATCTCAGTTTCAGCTTTCATCTGTCTTTATTTCTCCTTCTTTACTAATCTATCCTTAGATCTATATCTTGATGACCCACATCTAGGCTCATCGGAGCTCCCATATAAGGACAATCCAAAGGCTTCTGTCCTGCCTGCTGATCCTACTCCTACCGCACGACACATTGATAGTGATTTTGACTCAGCTCCTGACCCTCTACACTACTTCCTGTTGTTACTCAGTCTCTTACTTATTTGCAACATCATTTCACTCGGATAAGGAACATTAAAGGACATTTACATGATTATCACTGTTTTTCCATTATTCTATCTCAACATAAGCCTTATTCTTATTGTGAGGCTAGCTCTGATCCTCATTGGCAGCAATCAATAACAAAGGAATTATAGGCACTAGCTAACATACATACTTGGGATTTGGTTGATCTTCCTCCTAACCAAAAGGCTATTGGTTGTAAATAGATTTATAAGATCGAGACTCATTATGATGGTTCTTTTGAAGGTTACAAGGCTCGTGTAGTGGCCAAGGGCTTTACACATGAGTATGATATTGATTATGAGTAGACTTTTGCTCTCGTTGCTCGTCTCACTTCAGTTCGAAGCCTACTAGTTGTTGTTGTGGCTTGCCAGTGGAAACTATATCAGATGGATGTCAAAAATGTCTTTCTCAATGGTGACCTTATTGAGGAAGATTACATGCAGCCTCCTCTTGGCTATCCTCATTCACAACATCAGGTTTGTCGACTCCTTCGTGCACTATATGGGCTCAAGCAAGCCCCTAGAACCTAGTTTTGTAAAGTTTAGTGCTGCCATTGAAAATTTTAGTTTCTTTTCTAGCACTTATGATTCAATTTTCTTTATTTGTAAGTCTGAGCTTGTCACTATTCTATTACTTCTATAAGTTGATGATATGATTATCACTAGGGATGATGTTTCTGGTATTTCTAATCTTAAAAATTTTCTTCACACATACTTTGAAATGAAGGATCTTGGTTCTCTCAGCTACTTTTTAGCCCTTGAGATCTCGTCTGACTCTAGTGGGTGTTATGTCTCTCAGGCCAATTATGTCTCTAATTTTCTTACTCGTGTTGGACTCACTGATTACAAGATTGTACCTACCCCATTCGAGAAAAATGTTTGACTTATTCCCTTAGATGGCACACCTTTCCCTAGTGCCACTCTTTATCACCAGTTGGCAGGTACTTTTGTGTATTTTACTGTTACTCACCGGGATATAGCCTACGTTGTTCATCTTGTCAGCCAATTTTTGACTGCCCCTCGTTTTACTCATTATGTTGTTCTTCGTATTATACGATATATTAAGGGTACTATGTTCATGGTCTTCATTACTTCACTCACTCATCTCTTGAGCTACGCCCCTATTATGATGCTGACTAAGCAGAAGATCCTACTAATCATCATTCTATCACTGATTATTGTTTCTTTCTAGGCGATTCTCTCATCTCTTGGCATAACAAAAAATAATCTGTTATCTCTCGATCCAGTATAGAGCATCGTGCTCTTGCTGACACTACCCAATAGCTTCTTTGGCTTTGTTGGCTCTTAGAAGATTTGGGTGTCTCTCATTCTGGAGTTACTATTCTTTATTATGACAATCAGAGTGTGATACAAATTGTTCACAATGATGTTTTCTATGATCGCACCAATCATATAGTGATTGACTGTCATTTTTTACGACAAACATGTGGCTCGAGCCACAATTCATCTTCTCTTTGTTTCTTCATTTGACCAGACTGCTGACATCTTCACCAAGGCACATCCGCATGATCGATTTCATGATTTTGTTTACAAACTCAAGTTGATTTCTACTTTACCTCCTTGAGTTTGAGGGAGATGTTAATGTATATATGTTTAATGTTTATCCTACATCGGTTAGTCTAGAATACTTTACTATCTCCTTGTACTATAAATACACCTCCTTATGTATATGAAAAAGCACACCAAAGCAATACACAATCAAATTCATTTTCTATTCTCTTCTTTCACACCTCGAACAGAGGATGCTAGCTGCATTCATATGAAGTTATTCTCAACCTCAGCAAGATTATAGCTAAGTTAGATTTAGTTATAAATGAAGTGTGTAACCATGTGCATAACAGATTGTGAAATGTGTAACCATGTAAGTCAACTTGTTGAATGTAGTTAGAGAAACTTGACCATGTGATTGAAAGTGGGTAGAAATATAGATTTGAAATAAATAATATGTTGAGCTGCTTGTTCTCTATCTTTGTCTTTCTCTCTGTCTCTCCGTAAGTGTATGGTTTCTATCACCTAACAGACAGCTCATTATATGTTATCTGCATCTACATTCTTGGTGTCACAGAGCGCACCCTTGTGCTTCATCATAAGTTTTTATTACCTTTTCCATGCATCCATACTTGGTTATTTTTGTTCTCAAATGTGAAAATCCCACATTTGATAAGAAATAAAATGAAACTATCTTAATACACTGTGAATATGTTTATTAGATATATGATAGGATTCATAGATATCCAACAATATTCAAATTACTTTGGATAAGAATGAGTGACATATTTATCTTTATTTTATCAGTTTCTCACTGATTAGCACAAAGTATTGCATATTTATAGGTGCTAATCATCCATGAATTAATTGTCTTTATGATGCTAATGAGGAAAATTATACATGTCGAGTTATTAATGATATTTATTTTTTTTGCAAATAAAAGGTGTTAAACAAAACCTTCTTTAGCATTTCAACAAGGATGGACAAATAAGGAGGTGAAAGAATGAGAATTGGATAGCTCAATGGTGATGGAGGCAACAGAAATGCCTAAAGCAGCAAAGATTGTACCAGTACGCTATACCGGTACGCAAAGGCTGCTAGAGTTCGAGGTACCGGTACGGTCTATCGATTTCTCTTTTCAGCATCTCTGCAACAGAAGCCCTGTCACTTCGCAGACCCCACCATCAACTCTCTCCTACTCTCTTGACACGCACACAACACTATTCACCTTGTTCACACCATGGATTAGATGTGTTGCAGCTTGGCTCATCAATGAAGAGAGAGAGAGAGAGAGAGGAAGGAGCTGGGTGTGCAGACAAGCTCTGCACACCCCTGTTCAGGCCATGCCTTCTGCAACCCCTGGATGGAAGAGACACCCTAGGGCCACCCCAGACTTGGGAGACACGTTTTTAGAGCCAGGGAGAAGGAGTAGATATTATTATGGGATGGTATTGAATATAGAAAGAGAAGCTCCAAGTGTAGAAGAAGATGAATAGTAGTTTTCTAGAGAGAGAAAATTACGTTTTTTATGTATTTTCCATTGCATTGGCTTGTAATCTCTTGTAAGAATTTCTAGAACTTCATTTTAATGTCATTAATGCTAGTTTCTTAATGTTGGTTCTTAGTTTAATTCTCTCATTAATGCTCCACCATTATTGTTTGAAGTTCTTCATTTTCTATAGATCTAAAAATAGTTTTTCATCTCTTTCATTCCTAGATTAAAAGTTATTGCATTTAGCTATTTGAGATCTTCATTTCATTACATTGCACTTTCTTTCCATTGTTATTTTCATTTCAAGTATGAGTAGCTAAATCCTTTAATTGGCAAGACCAAGGGGAACCTCCACTTAGGTATATGATTTCAACACATTTTTATTTCTTTCTTCAAAGACCAATGGTTCGGTTTGACTGAGTTGAAGGTGGATGAATCGGTGAGTCTTTCATAAACCGTAGGCTTAGTCACTGTTCATGCTTAGACACTCACCGGCCTCATCCTCGGCTTCCCACGAATCAATCGTTCATTTATGCTCGATCTGAGGAATGGATTGAGTTGAGATTGTAAACCGAGTGGAGTGAGCTCTTGGAATTGCCAACATTTTTTTTTCTTCTCATTACATTTTCATTAGCACACACTTCACCAAACAACTCTCCAAATAACAAAGATTTTTCACTTTCATTTTCACCAAATCACTTCCATCTTGATTTACTTCCTTCCTCGTGGATACGACCTTGGAATACTCTTCCAAGTAAAACACAACCCGCAAAAGTCTCCTTGCGATTGGGGAGCATTTTTGTGCATATACACTCCACATTTACATCATTCCATTTCCCTTCCTCCTTGCCCTTTCTTTTGACACTATCCCAAGGGGAAGAAATCCTTTCCTTTGCACATACATCGCATAGTTTGAGGGAAAGTATTTAGGAGTTAACAGAGGTGAAGTTTTCACACCAATTATTTTTGGCGCCGTTGCCGGGAAAGACAAGTTTCAAATCAAGAAAATGATTTCTGGACAACGAAGGTAAGTCCTGTGACCCTCATCACGGGCTGAGGTATGTTGTCTCGTGTATATATTCTTATTGTGTATAATTTTATTTGTATTTATTTTGTTGCATGTGGGGAAGGGACGACCATCACCGATTAGTTAGACAACCCTTAGGCCCCAACATGAACGTTGATCAAGATCCACTCGAGGATGCGGGTGACAATTTAAAAAATGCGGGTGTAAACCCAAACATGCATGAGGGTGAAAATTTTGATAATGCTGGTGTCAACCCAAATGACCAAAGGGTTGGAGAATTGCCCGAACCTAGGATGCCTAACCCAAGAATGCACTATCCCCCACCCGATCAATTTGATAATGTGAATGCCAACCCAAACATGCATAGGGGTGGGGGATTGCAACCACCAAGGATGCCCAACCCACGTGTTCATTTTCCCCCACCTATGAATGAGGGGAACATCCAACTTGACCCTCCAGTTAGGACAATGCGGGAGTTCCTTCAACCAACCCGTAGCACCACACCATCATGCATCCTTCTTCCTGTCTAAGCTCATCTCTTTGTAGTCAAACCTTGGATGTTGCAACTAATCCCCAAATTTTGGGGGATCGAGAATGAAAACCCGTATAATCATATAAGGTCCTATGAGGAGATGGTTGCAACCTTTATCCAAAATTATAACATGGAGGAAATAGCGAGGATGAAATTATTCTTTTTCTCCTTGGATGGTAAGACAAGAATTTGGCTTGATGCCTTGGCATCCCGGACTCTGTTATCTGGGGACTAAATAGTTTCATCTTTTTTGAAAAAAAAAATTCCGGTTCATAGAACCACTTTTTAAAAAAAGGAAATCCAAAATTTTTCTGAAAATCCCAATGAGCAATTCTACCAGTGCTGGGATCGTTACAAGGATTTAATCCAATCCATTCCACATCATGGGTTTAAATCATGGCAATTGGTGAGTTTTTTCTACGAAAGAATTATACCAAACCATAGGCAATTCATTGACATGATGTGCAATGGTGAATTTTTGAACAAAGATCTTGATGAGGCTCTTAACTACTTTGCTACCTTGGCAAAAAATGCACAATCTTGGGATGTTAGGGACCCAAATGATGTACCTAGAATATTTTTGGGTAGTAGTCAATCACAAAGGGGGGTTATATGACTTGAAAGACCGAGAGGATCTACTTTCACAAATTTTTAAATTGTCTAAAAAAGTAAATAGCTTTGAGGTGGATAGGAGACGAGAGGTGTCTCATGTGTCAAGAGCCGATGAGTCTTGTTCTATTTGTGGTGGTGTCGACCATTCCACATCGGAGTGCCCGAGCATCCCGACACTTAAAGAAGCATATCTTGAACAAGTCAATGCCTTCAACCAACCTAGGCAATCATTTTCTCTGAATTTTAACACTTATAATGCGGGGTGGTGTCATCACCCTAATTTTAGTTGGAGGAATGAGAACCCCATCCCTTATGGTTCAAACACATACACATCACTCGCACCTCCTAGGCAAACTCAATTTCAAACCCAAGGGCAAGGGCAAGCATCTAGCTCCCAATACCACCGATCCAATCCACAATGGTACCAATCCAATCCATCTCCCCAAGGTCCTCCCCAACAAGCACCATCTAATCCTCCCATCTACCAACCTCCTCGTAAGAGGAACTTGGAGGATGTGCTTTACAATTTTATCCAAAACCAAACCACCTTCAACAACAACATCTTGGCTCAACTCACAAAGATCACAAATCATATTGGGTTGTCTCAACAAGAGAAAGGGAAATTCTCCGCTCAACCCTAAAAAAATCTCAAGGGTCAACATGTGGTTGAGTTGGCTGAACCCACCCAAGAGAGTTGTGAGAAGCTTAAGGTGGTTACTACCCTTTGGAGTGGCAAGAAAATTGATAAAACTATTGTGCCAAAGGTCTCACCCAAGGCCACATCGCCATTAGAAAAAGAGACCAAGAGTAAAGCCAATGGGGGTGGGGTAAGTGAGAAAAAAGAGAGTGAGGTAGTTAAGAGAGAAAAAGTGATTGATGAAAGTGTGACTGTTTCTCTTATCCCTGCCCCTTTTCCTAATCGTTTGAAGCCACCGGTCAAGGTGGCTAATTATACTGATATTCTTGAGATATTTACGGAGGTGAAGATAAACATCCCACTCCTCGATGCTATAAAGTAAATTTTATCATGTGCAAAGATCTTGAAAGACTTGTGCACGGTAAAAAAGAGGCTCAATGTTCACAAGAAAGCTTTCATCACCGAGCAAGTAAGCTCAATTTTGAGGACAAACACTCCTCCCAAGTTTAAGGACCCCGACTGCCCCACCATTGCCATAACCATTGGAGATTGTCGGGTTGAACAAGCATTGCTCGATTTGGGAGTGAGTGTCAACCTCTTCCCCTACTCCGTGTATTAACAACTCAAGCTTGAGGAATTGAAACCTACTCCAATCACGCTTCAAATAGCGGACTGTAGTGTTCGAATACCAAGAGGAGTGGTTGAGCATGTTTTAGTATAAGTGGATAAATTTTACATTTTCGTTGATTTTATTGTGCTTGACACTCACCCTGTTGCTAATCTTAGCTCTCAAATCCCTGTAATACTTGGTAGACCTTTTCTTGTCACATCTAATGCTGTGATTAACTGCAGGAACGGTCTTATGAAGCTAGCATTTGGGAATATGACAATGGAGCTCAATGTGTTCAACTTGTGCAAGCAACCGGGGGATGATGAGGAAACACATGAGATTTATCGGATTGATATTTTGGTGGAGGAGCACATGGAGTTAATGAGCACTTTCAATCTGAGAGAAGAGGAAGTTGTTGATATGGAGGAAGTGGATGAGCAAAAAGAATTAGAAGGTTTAAAAGGGATAGAAAAGTGAATCCCTACATTTAAAAAATTCTCACACCAAGACAAAAAGATATTCCCATCCGATGTACAAAAATCTAACTTGGAATTGAGGCCATTACCTTCCCATTTGAAGTATGCATATCTTGGAGAAGATGAATTATTTTCGGTAGTGATTAGTTCAACGTTGGATGCAAGGCAAGAAGAAAAGCTCTTGAAGGTGTTGAGGAGACATAAAGGGGCATTTGGTTGGACAATTGCAGACATAAAGGGGATAAATCCTACCATTTGCACACACCGAATCTATCTTGAAGAGGACACAAAACCATCCCGTCAGCTACAAAGGAGGTTGAATCCGATCATAAAAGATGTGGTGAGGGATGAGGTGTTGAAACTACTTGACGTGGGCATTATTTTTTTAATTACCGATAGTAAGTGGGTTAGTCCCACGCAAGTAGTACCCAAGAAGTTGGGAGTCACTATAGTGGAGAATGAAGAGAACGAGCTTATCCCAACAAGGGTGATCACTGTGTGGAGAGTTTGTATTGATTAGCGGAACAAGGAAAGACCACTTCCCAATCCCATTCCTTGATCAAGTGCTAGAACGAGTAGCGGGACATCTTTTCTATTACTTTTTGGATGGATACTCCGGCTACAATCAGATAGAGATTGCCCTGGAAGACCAAGAGAAAACCACCTTCACTTGTCCTTACAGTACCTTTGCGTATCGCCGAATGCCTTTCGGGCTATGTAATGTCCCCGAAAATTTTTAACATTGCATGATGGGGATCTTTAGTGAAATGGTGAAGAAGATTGTTGAGGTATTCATGGATTACTTCTCAGTCTTTGGGGATTCTTTCAATGGGTGTTTGGAGAATTTAGACAAGGTTTTGAAGAGATGTGAAAAGAAGAGTCTGATTTTGAATTGGAAGAAATGTCACTTCATGGTGATACAAGGAATTGTTCTCGGGCACATCATTTCGGCGAAAGGAATAGAAGTTGACAAATCAAAGGTGGAGACCATCTCCAACCTTCTTACGCCGAAAGTCGTCAAAGATATCAGGTCGTTTCTGGGCCATGCGAGTTTTTACCGTCGTTTTATTAAAAATTTTAGTGCATTGGCCTGACCTTTAACCAATTTGTTGTCTAAAGATGTCTCATTTGAATGGTCGTATAGTTGCGAGGCATCCTTTTCAAAACTCAAAAGTATGCTTGTCACACCTCTAATTATGCGACCACCTAAGTGGGATTTACCTTTTGAGCTGATGTGTGACGCAAGTGATTACGCGGTCAGCGCAGTGCTGGGTCAAAGGGAGGAGAATAGATTATATGTAATTTACTATGCTAGCAAAACTCTTAATGAAGCTCAAATGAATTATACCACCACTGAAAAAGAGCTGCTAGTTGTAGTATTTGATAAATTCCAGTCTTACATCATTGGTTCACCGATAGTTGTTTTTACTGATCATTCTGCTTTGAAGTATCTATTATCTAAGCAAGATGCCAAACCAAGACTTATCCGGTGGATCCTCCTACTTCAAAAATTCAATCTGATAATCAAGGACAAGAAAGGAATGGAGAACGTTGTGGTGGACCATTTATCTCGGTTGGTGGTGCAAGAGGCCGATGAGCACATTCCCATCCCTGATTCTTTTCTCAATGAGTATTTATTGTCAATTCATTCTATTTGTCCTTGGTATGCTGACATTTGTAATTATCTTGCGACAGGACAAATATCGTCACAGTGGAACCCTGAAGATAAAAGAAGATTTATGGCAGACGTGAAGTATTTTTACTTTGACAATTTGTACTTGTTCAAGTATTGCCCAAACCAGATCATGAGGAGATGCGTGCCTGAAAATGGACAGCAGAACGTCCTTGAATTCTGTCATTCCCAAGCCTGTGGTAGACGCTTCTCGGCAAAGAAAACCTCGGCCAAAATTCTTCAGTCAGGTTTCTACTGACCCTCTCTTATTAAGGACTGTATTTCATATTGCAAGGCATGCGACAGATCCCAACGACTGGGTAGTGTGACCTGTCGAAATATGATACCCCTTTCTTCCGTGCTTGTCATCGAGATATTTGACTGTTGGGGCATCGATTTCATGGGTTTATTCCCCATGTCATTTGGCTACATGTATATTCTTTTGGCAGTGGACTATGTGTCCAAGTGGGTAGAGGCTATCCCAACTAAGACTAATGACCACCGGATCGTAGTCAAGTTCCTTAAGGAGAACAATTTCTCGAGATTTGGGATGCCTCGTACAATGATTAGTGATGGCGGTTCCCACTTTTATAACAGGCTATTTGCATCATTAATGTTTAAATATGGCGTTACACACAAAGTGTCTACTGCTTATCACCCACAAACTAATGGCCAAGCTAAATTAGCCAACAGAGAGATTAAAAATATTTTGAAAAAAATGGTTAATCCAAACAAGAAGGATTGGTCAGAAAGGTTGACCGATGCCTTATGGGCATACCGTACTGCCTATAAGACTGTGTTAGGCATGTCTCCCTATCGGCTAGTTTATAGAAAAATTTTCCATCTGCCAGTTGAAATGGAGCATAAGGCCTACTGGACCATAAAGACTTTGAATTATAACATGAGAATGGCTGGGGAGCGGAGAAAATTGGAAATGAATGAATTGGATGAGATCCGAAGAGATGCGCATGAGAGCTCTAAGATTTCCAAAGAACGGGCTAAAGTTTTTCATGACAATTTCATCATGAGAAAGTCGTTTGAGCCAGGGCAAAAAGTGTTCTTATATAACTCTCGTCTCTCCATCTTCCAAGGGATGTTAAGATCCTGCTGGGATGGCCCCTATCTTGTTAAAGTGGCCTACCCCAACGGAGCGGTAGAAATCACAAACTCCAAAGATGGCCAAACATTCAAGGCCAATGGCCAAAGACTTAAGCCATTCTTTGAGGGTTTTGAAGAGCAAATGGTGGAGGAGGATTTAATCGACCCGGTGTATCCAGAGTTGCTTGAAGAGTAGAAATTGGTTACCTTTTCTAATGTACAATTTGTGTTATTTACATAGGTCAATTTTATTTTCATGTTACTCTCTCTCTATGGTTGTATAACATGATTTTTTTTTGGATCCAGATCTTGGTGCTTTTGTCAAAAGCTCAAATGCGAGGTGTTTTCTTACCCTTCTCATCTTTTACTGTCTTTCATTGCATATCATATCTTTTTGTTGCATTGAGGACAATGCATGGTTCTAGTTGGGGGGTGAGGTGCACCATTTGTATGATACATCAAAATTGTTGGAAAATTTTTTATTATTGTTTGCAATAGTGAAAAATAGGTGAAATTTTTTAAATTTTCTGTTGAAAAATATCTAAAAGTTGATCCGTATTCCCTCATGAAGAAGTTGTGGGTTGGATGACAGGTTAATCGTTGTTTTGAACTTTGTGCACATGAGCATTCTATGGAAATTAATCCTATGCTTGAGTATCATTTATGTATTGATTTTCTAACTCATCTGTATGTGACTCTTGAATGTGTAATTTTTGCAATTTACGGATTGAATTCATGTTTTTAAGCTCGACATAAGTAGTGGAGATGAGTAAGGACCCATGAGAGCTTTAGTGCCAAACTTTTTTTGAGGAAAATTAAAATTACTCAGAGAAAATTTTTTCAATATCAAACTTGTTCAATAGTCTCATTATGCTTATTTTGGTTAGTTGCATTGGGTTAGTAGACTGATTTGTCTTGAGCATATAATGCATTCCCATGCGGACTTGGAAGTGATCTTAGGCCATCATTGAATATTTTGAGCCTTAGCCTTATTCTTGTACAAATTTTGTCCCTAGTGCCTTGATTGAGCCTATTTTAAAATTATTTTCTATGCCACACATGCAACCAAGCCAAAGAAAATAAAAAATACCTACCTTACATTGGTTGTTCCTAAAGCGGATATGAGAGATTACAAAAGAAGGAACTGTGGTGTGGAAATGCAAACAAAAGGGATGAATGAGGATTGAAACTCAATGAGTTGAACAGAAAAGAATGAAAAATACAAGAAAAGGAGAAAAATAGGTGAAATAAGAAAAGAGAAGAAAGAGAAAAAGGAAATGTCAAAAAAAGAAAGAAAGAAAGGAAGGAAGCTAAGAGAGTGGTGATGATATGAGAATCAAAACCCCATGAAAAGGGAAGTGTTTTTCCAATATTATAAGTCTCTCACTCGGAACAACTCTCTTTGTTGCCCTTGTCCTTCATTTCTTTTACCCATATATCACCCCAAGGCCCCATTATACCCTTTAAAAGTCCTAAGTGATCTAGAGAAGCATGGGAGGTGCATATTTTTTAAAGAAAATGATGAGTTATGTCTTACTATCTGATGCACTAGCATTCTACTCATGAGACTATGCCAAGGCCGCTTCATTTTCACATATTAACTTCATTTTTGGATTACATGTGAGCATTTTGTTTTGAACACAAGATTCTATATCACATATACACATGGAGTGCATACCAGGATAACTTGAGTGCTTTTATTGCTTAAGAGTGTCCCTTGGTTAGTTTTGCATTGAAACTAAGATTGTCTAGTCTTTCGAATGTGAATTCTGTTTTGTAAATACCCAAATTACTTGTTTAATTCACATGCACACAAGTTGAAAATTAATTTGTAGGTGCATATTTCATACTAGTATCTAAGACTATGATTTTGCTCATGTTCGCTCAGTTCAGTCATCTGAGAAATGTATTAGACAATCCATTTTTGCGGAATGGGGGAATATTGATCAAGTTGATGATATTGGACATGATTTGGGAATGTTTTGTTTATAATCTTTATGATGTGCATTGTGGACGATTATTTTGATAATTGAGTAAAAAATCATGCCCTATAGGTTGATTGCATCAATGGTTTAAATCACTGTGTAATTTCAACATTAATTTAAGCATGATGGTTCGAATTGTGGTTTTCAGATGGAGTGCATTGTTGGAACGGAGTAATGGTCATTAGGAGTGTGTGAAAGTGTCTAGGGAGGTCCTTAGTTGAAATGGTGTGGTGAGAAAAACTCAACAGAAATTTTGCAGCCAAAACAGTAGAGACTGTACCGGTACAGCATATCGGTACGGTACCGTACCGGTACGTTGTACTGGTACGCAAAGGCTACTGGAGTTCGAGGTACCGGTATGCTGTACCGGTATAGTTTGCTGAAGCAAGAAAATTTTTTTTATGGTTTTTTTATTTTAAATCGTTGGATACATTTCCTTTCCCACCTAAACACTCAACCCCTACTTTCCCTCTCCCTCACTCGAAAACCCCCCAAGATTTTTCCCTCTTCCTCCTTCCTTAAACCCTATATCATCTCCTTTGTTTTGCCAACTTCTAGGGCTCCTCTCGCCAAACCCTTCTTGCCGAATTCCCCAAATTCCTCAAATCCCTCTTTTCTTTTTCAAGCAAATTCACATGGCCCGTCAATTAGGCGTTGTACTTGAGCCACTTGACTCATTTGAGGGTCGTTTGTGGTTTCTCTTTGCGTTCCTCTCAGTGTGGGCACTGTTGCATTCCATGGCCCGCACCAAGAGGGCGGGGTCTAAGTCTCCTCCACCAGCTGAGTCGAGTGGACGAAAGAGGAGCGGTGAGGGACCAAGCTTGGATCCTGAGGAGCAAAGGAAGCGGGCGAGGATTATTGCCGGTCTCCAGTTTATTGGGGACAAGGGTGTCACTTGTGAGTGCTATTTGGATTTCATTTCACTCATCCCATGACATGAGGTGGTGAAAATTGTTGAACAACATGGGATGTGGTTCTGGTTTGAACCGGTGGAGGGGTATAACTTAGCCCTGTGCAGAGAATTCTACTAGTCACTCAAAGTGGTGACAGTGCAGCACGGGGTGGATTTGAGAGCAAACGTGCGGGGCAAGGTCACCCCGGATGTCATTGCTACCCTTCTTGGAGACTATCAGAGGCCACCACCCTTCCCACCTGTCTACCCTCATAATGTGGACAAGCCAAAGACCAAGGCCGAGTTTGTGGCTTGATGTATGAGGATCCATCATCTTTTAAGGGAACGGTGCATAGTAGGGGTTTGAAGCATGTGTATGGGTTGTTAAACAAGCTTCTCCACTATAACCTTCTCTCACAGGCTGCAGAAAAGAAGCCAAACATGGAGAAGTTAGCTCTTCTGGATGCAGTGGTGTCGAGGAAAACAATTGATTTTTCGTTGATAATTTGAGAGGTGATGAAAGACTTTGCTACAACCGTGAAACCAATGACCAACTTGCCATATGGGAGTCTGGTGACCCGGATGTGCAAACACTTTAAGGTCAAGGGTTTTTCTTTTGATAAGATTACCCCTCCCGAGACTGGAGCTATAGGTAAAACTAGCAGCAAGAAGAGGAAGGCCATGAGTCGAGCAGAGCGAGCTCAAATGGAGGCTGACTTGGATGACATGTTGTGGACTGCTCCCACTAGGCCATTCACATCGGTGCCAAGGCGCTCAACAGACCAGCGCCTTGACGCATTTGAAGGATCAATGTAGTGAATGATGGCCATGATAAAAGAGCTTTACATGCACACTTTTCCAGGGAGGCCCATCCCTGGTGGATCTCCTACTCCTGTGGGTGGCACTTCTGCTGCTGGTCCTTCCACATCGAGGCCGGATGATGATGAAGAAGAGAATGAAGATGACGATGAAGAAGAGAATGAAGATGATGATGAAGAAGAGGATGATGAAGATGATGAGGAGGAGGGTGATGAAGATTAGGATGGTATTTAGTTTTCTTTTTGTGTCTTGTTGGATTGAAGGGGATGTTAGAAAAAGAGTGTAGGCTATTTTGTCTGTTTTGAATGTCCTGCTTTGTGTACTCCAACTCAATGACGTATTTATGAAAATCATAGTTTGATAAATTGTGTTGTGTTAATGTTGCGAATTGTGTTATGATTTTTACTTTTAAAACTATTTGGTTGAATGGATGTTGAATGGAATGTGTATGCACAATGATGTTTTGTGTTGTGCTATAAATAATGTGTTTGCTAGGGACTAGCAAAACTTAAGTTGGGGGGTGTGATTAGCACAAAGTATTGCATATTTATAGGTGCTAATCGTCCATGAATTAACTGTCTTTATGATGCTAATGAGGAAAATTATACATGTCGAGTTATTAATGATGATATTTGTTTTTTTACAGATAAAAGGTGTTAAACAAAACCTTCTTTAGCATTTCAACAAGGATGGACAAATAAGGGGTGAAAGAATGAGAATTGGGTCGCTCAATGATGATGGAGGCAGCAGAAATAGCAAAAGCAGCAGAGACTGTACTGGTACCGCGTACCGGTACCGTTCCGTACCGGTACGCTGTACCGATACGCAAAGGCTACTGGAGTTCGAGGTACTGGTACGGTCTGTCGATTTCTCTTTTCAACATCTCTGCAACAGAAGCCCTGTCACTTCGCGGGCCCCACCATCAACTCTCTCATACTCCCCTAACACGCCCACAACACTATTCACCTTGTTCACACCATGGATTAGATGTATTGCAGCTTGACTCATCAATGAAGAGAGAGAGAGAGGGAGGAATGAGCTGGGTGTGCAGACAAGCTCTGCACACCCCTGTTCAAGCCATGCCTTGTGCAACCCCTGGATGGAAGAGACACCCTAGGGCCACCCCAGACCTGGGAGGCACGTTTTTGGAGCCAGGGAGAAGGAGTAGAGATTATTATGGGATGGTATTGAATATATAGAGAGAAGCTCCAACTGTAGAAGAAGATGAATAGTAGTTTTCTAGAGAGAGAAAGTTACATTTTTCATGTATTTTCCATTGCATTGGCTTGTAATCTCTTGTAAGGATTTCTAGAACTTCATTTTAATGTCATTAATGCTAGTTTATTAATGTTGGTTCTTAGTTTAATGCTCCACCATTATTGTTTGAAGTTCTTCATTTTCTATAGATCTAAAAATAGTTTTTCATCTATTTCATTCCTAGATTAGAAGTTATTGCATTTAGCTATTTGAGATCTTCATTTCATTACAATGCACTTTCTTTCCATTGTTATTTTCATTTCAAGTATGAGTAGCTAGATCCTTTAGTTGACAAGACCAAGGGGAACCTCCACTTAGGTATATGATTTCAACTCATTTTTATTCCTCTCTTCAAAGACCAATGGTTCGGTTTGACTGGGTTAAAGGTGGATGATTCGGTGAGTCTTTGATAAACCGTAGGCCTAGTCACTGTTTATGCTTAGACACTCACCGGCCTTATCCTCGGCTTCCCACGAATCAATCGTTCATTTATGCTCGATCTGAGGAATGGTTTGAATTGAGATTGTATACCGAGTAGAGTGAGCTCTTAGAATTGCCAACATTTATTTTTCTTCTCATTACATTTTCATTAGCACACACTTCACCAAACAACTCTCAAAAGAACAAAGATTTTTTACTTTCATTTTCACCAAATCACTTCCATCTTGATTTACTTCCTTCCTCGTGGATACAACCTTGGAATACTCTTCCAAGTAAAACACGACCTGTAAAAGTCTCCTTGCGATTGGGGAGCATTTTTGTGCATATACACTCCACATTTACATCATTCCATTTCCCTTCCTCCTTGCCCTTTCTTTTGACACTATCCCAAGGGGAAGAAATCCTTCCTTAGCATATACATCACATAGTTTGAGGGATAGTATTTAGGGGTTAACGGAGGTGAGGTTTTCACACCCATCACTCACCGTATAAATAAGGTTGGATACCAGATAATTAGTTACTAGGTCGTCACATAATACTAAATTGATGAAACTTTTTAGTTTGTGGACATACTCATGGTATGTTAAACCACAAACTTTTTCCTATTTTAAGTTCCTACCTCTCAAATATGTTAAAGGAATTTCAAAATAAAAACCTTTTTTGGGTGGGTCTTTTCAAAAACTCGTGTTCTTTGGGAAGATAAAGGATGCCCTTTGGCACCAATTCCACATCGAAAGAATATGAAAAGTTTAATGGGCATATAAAATGTTAGCAAAGTAAGTACATTTACTTTTGCATAAAGGTTCCACTATGCATCGTAGGTCAACCCATGGTGCAAAGCACCATCCGTGCTTGTGCCTGCGGGTATGAATTAGGTGACATGGGGCTTGGGGAAATGGAGCATAATGTGGCACTTTGATGACACACTTTGCACTTAAAATGTGAGTTGTTGATACTAGAAATTGATCTACGAGCTCCTTATATGAAATCGCTTTTCAAATGATCAATGAGGTACCTGCAAGGGCAAGTCAAAGACTGGGGGAACTCCAGTGTTAACTCTCCGATGCTTTAAGTTAGATTAGGGATTTAGGATGAAGAGTACTGTGCTAGAGTGATTATAGTCTACCATTGTTGATCTCCATTCTTCCCTTTTTATAGATTAGTTTAATTATGTCGCTGAGGATTTCTTATCCTCTCATTCAAATGGAGGCAGTTACATTAGGAGTGGTGGAAATGACCTCTTGGTTGAGTGGAGGCTTTAGATAAGTTGAACTAGTCAAATTTATGAGGGGACTGGACTTGGTCAAGTTGAACTTTTTTGAGCTATGGAGCTCCTTAGTCCGGGCACGTGTTCAAACTCCTATTATCAATTACCTCCATTTTATCTTAGCATGGCTTGCACGTGATCCTCATTTAATGTATTTATCCGTTAGTTCCTTGGGAAACGGAGTTGTGGTTCGTGCAGATGTAGCCGCCAAAAAGCTATTGTGTGACTGGTATTTAAACACCTCCCGTTTCTCGTGCTCATCATGCTTCAAGAATCTCCAAGAACTTGGGTACGCGTCTTCTTGATCTTCTTTTCTTCTTTCTGTTTTACTTGAACTCTCCAAAGTTGGAGTACAAAATATGGAGTCACGTCTTTAAATTTCACTTTTATCGCTTTCGTTTCCTCTAGTGGAAGGGTTGTGACCTTGATCACCTAGGGTTTTTTTTTGTAGATAGGTCCTCTCGAGTTTGGCTTGAATTACTTGAATTCTTCTCTTCATAATCATAGCGCCAGTTGTTTTCCTCCTCTTTATTGCCATGAGCGATTTAGAGCGAACTTTATCTAAGGGTACCCATTTCCTTGTATTTGAGGCCGAAAATGCCAAGGGTGATTCTGATTTTATTTTGGAGATCACATACTTTTCAATCAAAGTTGTAGGGGCTAAACAAGTGAGGTGCTCTCTTAATGAGAAGGATTTGAATGAAATTAGAAGATATTGATGATGCACAAAATCCTCTTCGTACAAGATAAACAATCAAAAGAATGATTAAAGAGCAGTAAATAGACAATCAATGACAATAAATGGTAAAACGGTAAATTTAGAGTCGACACCAAGATTTATAGTGGTTCGGTCCAGGTGACCTACACCCACTTTCTTGAATAGCAGCTGTGGCCGGCGATCTATATTAATGTATCAAGGTACTCCGGAGAGTCTATAGTGCTTAGAGAGAGGAAGATCAATGTGTGTAGGGAGGTGTAGTGTGTGTATGAGATTCGGAGGCGTAGAGGTCTCAAGGAGGTGATCAACATCGTGCCCTTCCATGTTGAGAGGGGCTTACATTATATAGGTGTGATGAGGCGGTGAGGCGGTGAACACACTTTTGGTAGGAGTAGACGTCTTTGGTAAGCACACTTAAGATAGGAGTAAAGATCTCCGTATCCCGATATTTTCTTTCTCGTGTCCCTATTCCGTCGGAGGTAGATCTTGAACTGGACTTGACCTTGGACTTGGACTTGAGTGGTCTTGGTCCTGAATGGTCTTGGACTAGAGTGAAGAGAGAAGGAGGAGTAAGGAGAGACCAAGGGAGCCTGGGGTGGCGCCCAAGCCTTGGGCGGCGCCTGACTTGGGTGACCCCTGGGCGGCGCCCCCTTTGCTTCCTCTCTTCGGCGTGAGCCTCTGGTGCTGTGGACTTCTTGGGTTGACCCAGCTCGATTGGGCTTTCTTTGGACTTTCTTTGTTTATTTAAGTTGGCCAGACCCGGTTAAATTCGGGCTCATCATTTGCCCCCTATGCCCCGAGTCTCTGACTTTTTTGCGAAAAGGAGGGGGTCGTGGGCATGTGCTTTGTCTTCATCGGAGTGAGTTTACATTTTCTTATTTCTCCCGGTATCTTTTTATTCCCGAAGACTCACTAAATTTTTTTGATATTAGATAATATATATATATATATATATATATAT
>CM042185.1:45346398-45364661 GCA_023539305.1 Ilex asprella
TTTTTTCTTCTTTTCTTTTGGCTTGCTGGACTTCCTTGACATTTCTTTTGGCCCATTCCCCTCTCTTTTTTTTATCTTCTTTTGGCTTGGGCGCCGCCCACTTCTTTGACTCTTTTTTTTTGCTTGGCCGTTTGGGCGCCGCCTCCCATGACCCATCTCTTTTATTTTTATTTTTTTGCTTGGTCGTTTGGGCGCCGCCTCCCATGACCCATCTCTTTTTTTTTTGGGGGGGCTTGGGCGCCGCCTCCTTGTTCGTTGGGTATTCGACTGGGCGACGTCCTTAGGCGAAAAGGTGGTGGCGACCTTGGGCAAGAGTAGGCAGTGCCCACTTGGGCATGGGGTGGGCGATGTTGGAGGCTATTGTGGGCGTCACCTGGAGGCTGGTAAGGTGTTTTAGTGACTCCATGAGGCTGGCAGTGCGCCTTAGGCGACGTCTTGAGTCTTGCTACGGGTGGTGCCTCTTTGGCGCTTGGTCATTGACTGACCTTGTCTTTAATTACAGGTGCCCTCTTGATAGAGCGATGGTGGAGATCTTTGTGCTTTTGGATGGTGTCTTTCCCTCTTCTCCCGAGGTCGATGTTTGGTGCCCCCAGTTCTTCTCGATCAAAGTTTGATGGTCAGGTTACTTCCCGGGAGATGAGTCCCGATAGTGCCCCCACTCCTTCTGTGACTCATGTGTGCATTAGAGCTAGATGTGAGAGTTGAGACTCCAGTGCAAACGACTTGAGTTTTAAAAGTGTACCTGGCAGAAACAGTGTCATCTAACATTAAAATATCTTAACATGATTACCTGCAGGTTGTTTGCATGGGAGCAAAGGCAGAGTTGTGGACGTCTCGAGCCCCAGCTGAGGCCGAACAATGTATGATATCGGTAGATGATTGTCATAATAAAGGTGACTGCTTGCACGAGAGCAGAGTCATAGAGGCCGAGCTAGTATAGTCTCGGGAGATAGCTATTGTAGCAAAGGCTTACTAGATGACTACCTGCGTAAGAGCAGAGTCATAGGCCGAGCTACGTATAGTCTCGGGGTGATGGCTGCCGTAGCAAAGACTTACTAGATGACTACGTGCGCGAGAGCAGAGGCATAGACCGAACTACGTATAGTCTCGGTAGATGACTGTCGTAGCAGAGGTGACTACTTGCGCTAGAGCAAAGTCATAGAGGTAGAGCTACGTATAGTCTTGGGAAATAGCTGCCGTAGCAAAGGCTTACAAGGTGACTTGCGCAAGAGCATAGTCAGAGAGTGACTTGCATGAGAGTATAGTCAGAGGCCGAGCTACGTATAGTCTCGGGAGTTGACTGCTGTAGCAAAGGCTTACAAGGTGACTTGCGCGAGAGCATAGTCAGAGAGTGACTTGCATGAGAGCATAGTTAGAGGCTGAGCTACGTATAGTCTCAGGAGTTAGCTACCGTAGCAGAGACTTACAAAGTGATTGCGCGAGAGCATAATCAGACGGTGACTTGCACGAGAGCATAGTTAGAGGTCGAGCTACGTATAGTCTCGGGAGTTGGCTGCCGTAGCAGAGGCTCATTCCATTAAGATAGAGATGAGGAGGGCGGGAACCTGAGGTGCTGGGTGCTTGGTGAGAGAGGGCGAGACCCATCGTTTAAGCGGTATTATAGGAGACGCTCAAGGCGGAGAGGGCTAGACCTCTAATCTGGGCGCCTGATGCTAGGAGTGGCTGGTGCTATGCGCCTTTTGTCTACACCTTGTTGTTAAGTCATGTTCAGACTTTTGTAAGCTATTTATTTTTAGGAAAACAAAATAATTCTGGACACAATAATCTTCGCAGAATTTTATTTCGTAAAATAACAAATAACAAAATAATTCAACTGAAATAGTAAAGGATAGATAAAAGATTCTGGTGCTCGGTGTCCCATAGGTGGGCTAGTACTTTCCTGGTGAAGTTGGAGTCACCTCTTCCTAGCCCTTAGGCGATCGTCTAGATCTCTTCGAGGGGTTGCTGGTGTTATCTGTCATCCTAGTCCCGACCAGGTGGTGGGGCTTGTCCTCTGCCAGCAACGTACTGCCTCAAGTGGCCATGTTGTATGAGCTCCTCGATCTGTCTTTTAAGATTAAAGTAGTCGTCAGTATTATGGCTGTGGTCGCGGTGGAAACGACAGTACTTATTCAGGCTCCTCCGATTCGGAGGGGTCTTCATCTTCTCTGGCCAGTGTATTATAGGGTCATCCTGTATTTGGAATAAGATATGCTCCACGGCATTGAGCGGTGTGAAGGCTTGCTGCTCTCTCAGAGGTGGGAGACCAAGGCGGTCCTTGACAGAGATTCTCTCTGCCCTATTTCTTTTGTTCTCTATCTCCCACTTGTCTTCATGGGTGTCTTTCCTTTTCTCACCCCCATAGGAGGACTCACCTCGTCTGGCCTTGGTGACATCTTCGGCGTTTATGTACTTTTGTGCCCTTGACAGTAGCTCGGGCATGTTGGAGGGAGACTTCTTGAGTACTGAGAACATGAAACTCGAGGTACGAAGGCCGACAATGAAGGCAGCCAGGGCTACCTTGTCATCTATCTCCTCAATCTGGAGGACCTTCTTATTGAAGCGGGTGAGGTAGTCTCTGAGGCATTCATCCCTATCCTGCTTGATGGTGAGCAGATGGGTCACTGGTCTCTGATGTCGGCGTCCCCCAATGAAGTGGGAGATGAAAGACCTACTCAGCTCTGTGAAAGAGCGGATGGAGGAGGGCCTGAGTTTGGAGAACCACTGGCGAGCGGACCCCTTCAAAGTGGTAGGGAAGGCCCTACACATAATCTCCTCAGGCACCTTATGGAGTTGCATGAGGGACTTGTACATGTCGAGGTAGTCGATGGGGTCTTTGGTGCTGTTAAAGATCTCGATGGTAGGCATCTTAAACTTCGAGGGCAGGGGATAATTGACAATATCAGCAGTAAAGGGAGTATCGGTACGTCTTACCAGGTAGTCCACAGTCTTGGGCGCTTTGAGGGCATCACCGAGTTGGTTTTGCACCTCTCTGATCTTCTCATCCCATTGGTTAGGGACGTCCTCCGTTGGGTGGTGGTATTGGCTCTCATGGTCTCCATATTGACTCTCTCTTTCGTCCTTCTGCGCAGGCACATGCGAAGGGCGAGCACGTGAGCTTCCTAGGCATTGAGGAGGGACTGCTGGACGAGGGGCTCCCTGGCGTGACCTTGGAACATTCTAGCGAGAGGCCCCATGGTGACGAGGTGCTTGGCGCCCATAAGGGATAGGCAGTGACTCCTCTCCTGTTGGAGGGAGTGGGGGTCGTCCCTCAGGGGCGACAGGTTGAGGGGTGACCCCTCATTGGGTGAGCATTAGTTGAATGAGTTGTTGGTTTTGCTTTACCAGCGACTACATAGTCTGTAAGAGCTGTTGTCCAATGACAGGGGTCGCCGTACCAGGAGGTTCCGAAGGTGCGAGGAGAGGTTGGGTCTCCACCCAGTGAGCAAGGTTATTGTCTCCCGGCTGCTGAGACATTGATCTGGTTGTGATTGCCATGGATTGCGAAGGGGATTGAAAGGTAGTAGAAACTATGTCGTTCCCACAGACGGCGCCAAACTGATGATGCACAAAATCGTCTTCGTACAAGATCAACAATCAAGAGAATGATTAAAGAGTAGTGAATATACAATCAATGACAATCAATGGTAAAACGGTAAATTTAGAGTCGACACCAAGATTTATAGTGGTTCGGTCCGGGTGACCTACGTCCACTTTCTTGAATGGCAGCGGTGGCCGACGATCTTTATTAATGTATCAAGGTACTCCGGAGAGTTTACAGTGCTTAGCGAGAGGGAGATCAATGTGTGTAGGGAAGTGTAGTGTGTGTATGAGATTCGGAGGCGTAGAGGTCTCAAGGAGGTGATCAGCATCATGCCCTTCCATGTTAAGAGGGGCTTACATTATATAGGTGTGATGAGGCGGTGAACACACTTTTGGTAGGAGTAGACCTCTTTAGTAAGCACACTTAAGATAGGAGTAGAGATCTCCGTATCCCGATGTTTTCTCCCTCGTGTCCCTATTCCGTTGAAGGTAGATCTTGAACTGGACTTGACACTGGACTTGGACTTGAGTGGTCTTAGTCTTTAGTGGTCTTGAACTTGAGTGGTCTTGGACTGGAGTGAAGAGAGAAGGAGGAGTAAGGAGAGACCAAGGGAGCCTGGGGTGGCGCCCAGGCCTTGGGCGGCGCCTGACTTGGGTGACCCCTGGGCGGCGCCCCCTTTGCTTCTTCTATTCGGCGTGAGCCTCTGGTGTTGTGGACTTCTTGGGTTGACCCAGCTCGATTGGACTTTCCTTGGACTTTCTTGGTTTATTTAAGTTGGGTCAGACCCGGTTAAATTCGGGCTCATCAGATATTACCAAATTCCTGATTCTATTTGCCTTCGACTTCCCTCCCTAGATGAAATAGCTGATTCATTTGGTTCTAATGAAGTTTGCTTTTGTGAGTGAATCTTTGAGGCTGGACTTTGCTTCCCCATGCTTCAGTATATTAGGGAAGCATCTTTGCTCTTTGGGCAAGAGCCAATGGCATCATTGCTCACCCTACAATCAACGAGCTCTTCCACCAATGTAAACTCACACCAGTGCATGACAGAGTCAGGGGTGGTTTTATTTTTCCAAGAAAGAGAAGATCGATCTCTTGATGAACTATTCTTCTAATGTCAAGGAGTGGATATATAAATTATTTTTTGTTTCTAGGTCTGGTTAGGGGTTTGGGTCTTCAAAGGCCCTCTCCAGCAGGCCCCTCTAGGTCCCTCGTCTATGGGGATCTCCTACTCATTCTCTCCGTAAGTAGCAGCTTTATGTTTATTTTCCCATTCGGTTGTTTTTGCTGATACATTTTGTTTGGTGTAGGTAAATCAGGTCCTCTGCCTCTTGAGCTAAAGCAATGAGTTAAGAAAGCCTTGGTTTACCATACCAAGAATTTAACCAATCTCGTCATTGATCAAGCTCTTTTTGTGTGTCAATTAGGTCCTGCCCCCAAAGCCATTATTCTCTTTACATCTAGTCCTTCTCCTCCTAGCAGTAAAATTCTTTCTCTTGTGGAGCTTTCTTGATTTCTATTTTTTCATGGGTTTTTCATGTTTTGCATCTACAGGGATGGCTCCCAAGGTAGAAAAGAAACTCCTCATGGAACTCATGGTAGCCAGAGTTTTGGAGGTTCTTCGCTGCTTAAGAACCCAAGACTTGCACCTACAAAGACCAAAGGGCAAACTACGAGTTCTACCGTGCCCCCTACCAGTCCTCTGAGCTCGAATGTGCCTCTATAACCCCTCTGAGTGCCAAAACTACTAAAGTTAAGGGATTGGACCTTGCTGGTGCTTACAATGAGGAGTCTCTTGTACCCTTGGTGCCTCTTCTGGAGGCTGAGTCTTCGCCAATACCTCCAAAAGAAAAAACAAAGGCCAAGGTGTTTGAAACCCTTGAGGAAGAGGTGGATCAGGCTCCCCCAAGCTCCCCCAGGCATTCCATGTGGGACAACGGGGATGAGGCAATAACAAGGCTTTCCAAATTTCATGACCATAGTGAAGTGAAGGCCATTTTCGAGATAGGGTTTGAATGGGTGGCCACCATTTTGTCCAAAACCATTGGAAGGGTAAGATTCCATGAAATCTCTTTTTTCACTCAAAGTACTCTCTAAACATTCCTTTGTCCTCTTCTTATTCCTTCTTCTCTTGTGCAACTCACCAATTCTCTCTACCAGCATCTCTTACACCGATCTTGGTGAGAGGAAAGTTTGTGAGCCGAGGTTTGTTTGGCTTGGCGCCAAGAGAGAGACGTTGCAGAATGATCTGGTTATTTCACAAGAGAAACTTCTCCAAGAATTGAAGGATCATCAAAAGGCAAAAGTTTCTCTGACCAAGGCGTTGGAAACCAGGAATGAGCTGCAGCATCTGAAGAATAAGATGCAAGGAAAATTAGCTACCTCAGAGGCTACAATCTTGGATCCCTCTGCTAGAGTGGATAAGGTTGAAGAGAAGAAGGAAACCCTCTCCCTTAAGGTTTCCGAGCTTTGAGCGACGTAGGAGAAAAAGGATTCGGAGTTCGCTAATGCTCTGAAGTCTGCCAAAGATTCTATGGTGAAGAAGTACAAGGACTCTCTTGACTTCAAGAATGAGACCCTTAATAAACGACAAAAAACAATTCAGCACTCGATGCAAATTTTTATTTTAAGAGGTTAATGACGGGTTCATGTTTGATGTTGTTTCATCAAATTATTTATCGTTAACTTGACTTTTCAAGCTTAATATTTAAATTTCACATTTCAATTTGACCAATTCTAAATAAAATTCATTCTTACGAATTCTGAAAATTGTATGTTGTAAAAAAAAAAAAAGGAAACCGAGAATTAAGGACGGTTTTGTACAAGAAAGGGAAAAGTGGGTGGTTCACCAATAATGGATAGGTTAGCCAAAAAATATAGGGCTTGATGATAAGCAATTGGCGGTTGGGGCAGTTTCCACTATACCAGCTGCAACCACACTACACCAATTGCCTACAAGTAAGGGACAGTGGAATTGGTTGGGTTCTTAAAAGATTGCCAGCTGCCCCCCTCACATGCAAAAGCTCCTTTATAAATATACTTGATCTTGAGATCACGAGGAGAGTTTTTTTTAGACGGTTATTAGAGGAAAAAAAAATGGTGGGCAAAGGAGAAAGAGACTTTTCTGCAGAGAGAGGAAAAGGAAGAAAGGCAAAGAAAAAATTTGGAAGCTTTGCAACAGGTAAAAAAAATCTATTTACTCATTTCCTTGTCGATTTAATCTTTTCAATCTTTGATAGTAGCAACTCGGTTCAAAACCACAGCAACCTGAAGCAATTGCGACTATACCGAATCTGTTTGAAGTTGCAGATTATAGGATTTTTTAACTCCTTCGATGCATTGCGGTGCAATTACCACCAAGTGTTTCATATGCTTTTAAAAATCATCAGGAGCTTTACCATCTTCTCAAACTAATAAGAGTCTTCAACTCTTTAACCAAGTAGATGGTTAGAAGAAAGAAAAAGAAAGCAAAAAAGGTGAATGGCAGTAGAGTTCTCTTCAAATGAAAGACCAAAGGAGCTTATAATTACTCCAAATTTTACTGTAATACCCAAAAAAAGCAGCCACATATTGGAGTCTTTGACTCCTTGGAAACCAGGGTGTCGTGGTTCAATAAGAATCTTCAACTCTTTCAAAACCATTGGGCCACCGCGAAAATACTTATTTTTTGTTTGTTTCAGCACTGCTCATTGGGTATCTTCCAATTACTCCATTGCGGTGTATAAACAAAAGTGTTGCAGAATCAGTAAGAGTCTTGCACTCTTTTAATTCCGATGCCTTTTGCCGAAGGCGACCATTTTCTTTCAATGGAGTTTCCAACTCCCCTTCTCAAGAGTTTTAGACTCTTTCAATGGAGTTTCTAACTCATTGAAAAAAAAAAGGGCAGCACCTGATTTTGTAACTCCGAAAAAAAGTTCGGAGTGTCAAACTCCTAAAAAAATCATTGGTGTGAACATGTACACACATACCCAAAAAAAAATAAAAATGCAGTACATATTACCCAAATCTTTCCATTGTTGGAAGTCATCTGCCCAAAATTCCTCAAATGGTAGAATCAACAAAAACTTGTGCTCTTTTAATTTTTACGTGCCATAGACAAGTCAATGGTCTGTTGACGAAACCAACTGCCAAGAGTAACTTTTAATTAGTTTCTTCACTATTAAAGGAGTCTCAGGCTCCTTAATTCATTTTTTGTTTCACCAACTCCTACTAATTTGCGCAAAAAACACAAAAGTCTTGAGCGGCTCCTTCTCATTGCAAGTAGAAAAATAGAAAGTCTAGAAAATCAATATAAGTTTAGGTTGATCGCCTCAGACGAAAATTAAGAGTCTTGGATCACATATGTTGTAGTCCTCTATCCTAAAAAAAAGTCATTTTTGACTGAGTAGCATGTCCAGTCCTATATGTTGGCCATAAGTCGCAGTGAAAGTGGTGGTCAAAAATACAAAAAGTGGGTTGAAGAAAAAAAAAATTGGTTTTGATTTAAAACAATCGGAATTTCAAGTGATGGTCAGCGGAGATACAAGACTTGAGATTTTTTTTATGGTCATACAAATGAGTTTTTAACTCCCCCCAAATCAAAGGAGTTTTTAACTCCTCCGATACTATGCAACCACCCTAAATTTTGTGTTCTTTCGAAAGCACATGAAAATCAAAACAAGGGGTCTTTGACCTATTTCAGCAAATGCTACAATAATTTAGCCATTTAAATCCTTCATTATTTTTGGAGTTTCAAACTCCTAAAAATTAAATAGTGCAAAAATTAAATTAAAGAATTTCAAATTCTTTACTAGGTTTCAGAGTTTTAAACTCCAATTTATCAAAAGATTATTGGACTCTTATTAAATTCTTGAGTTTCTAACTCCAATAAAATCACGAATTTTATGTGGAATTTAATTCCATCTTAAGTTACAACCTATGTGAATCTTAAAAATCACATAAGTCAAATTTGTTTTAAATATGACTTAAGTCCATCCCAAAGAATAATGGATCATTTACCCATTTCAAATCAAATCAAGTTAAATTCCAAATTAAATGAGTCATTCACTTATTTAAAATCCTACTCAAATAAATTCCAAAATCTCATGAACTACATTAGACTTGATTCCACTTGTTGGATACGTAAGCAATCCAGCATCTACACTAGGTGCAGTGACACTCAATTAAATTCCTAAAATTTTGAACTATATCTGGCTTGATTCCATTTTTGGATACGTAGGCAGTCCAACATCTACACTAGGCATAGTCACATTCCTAAACAAATTTCAAAACCTCATGAACTACAGTTGATTTCATTCCCTTTCGGACACGTAGGTAATCTAGTTAAATTAGGCGCAATCACAAATCTCAAATTTTTTCTTGTAAACCACATGGGTCTTACACCCATATCAAATCAAAGGGTCATTTACCAATTGCAAACATGATGGATATTTATTCATTCAAAATCAATGAGTCATTTACATGTCCAGCCGCCATTACAAATAAAATACCCTTGTGGGGTAAATTGTAATGTGTGGTAATTTTTCGTTGAAATCAAAAGGTGTTCTCTTGAAACAAGGGATTATAATTAACGGATATATGTTATATGGAATAGATTCAACCTACATTAATAAAACTCGTATAATTCCTTGTTATATGAGTGAAGTCGTGTTCGAAAAAATATTCAATTTTGTGTCCAACAACCCTTGTGTACTTCGACAGTGGGTTTGAGGAGTTCAGAATTCATGCCACGGCAGAGTACTCAAACCTAGACTTCTCCAAGTTTCAATCCGATGATGACCTTGCTTCAATAATTGGTGAAGAGAAAGGGGAAAAGGTTGGGGAGGAGGCGAGCAGTAAATCCAACGTAGAGACTAGCGATCAGGTGGAGGTTGATCCTATTGTAGACCCTTTTTGAGCTACGAAGCTCCTTAGTCCGGGCATGTTCTTAAACTCCTATTATTAGTAATCTTACCTCAAAATGTGGTAAGTGCACCCCAAAGGTGGTAAGTGCAGCCTAAAAAGGAGTAAGTGTACCCAAAACGTAATACT
Organism: Ilex asprella; assembly: GCA_023539305.1. NCBI lineage: Eukaryota > Viridiplantae > Streptophyta > Magnoliopsida > Aquifoliales > Aquifoliaceae > Ilex > Ilex asprella. The sequence goes on from CM042185.1 coordinate 45,355,973, forward strand.
TGTATCCCGAAAGATGTTAATTACAACCCTAAAAGTGGTAACTGTGCCCCAAATGGTTGTGCTCCAAAAAATGGTAAGAGAACCCAAAAGGCGGTAAGAACATCCAAAAAGATGATAACCTTATCAAAAAAAGTGATAACTTCTTCCCACAACTCATAAGCTCACCCCAAATAGTGGTAAAAGTTCAAATCCGGATATCTGAATCTATAACAAATATTTGCAAGTACATCTATTGGTGTAAGTACTTTAATCTCTGTAATTACATTACTTTCACCCCCTCCCCCCTTAAAAAAAAAAAAGAAGAAGATTAAATCGTTGTGTTTTGTTTGAGTTCTATTATAACTCTAGAAATGGTCTCATGAGATATAGGTTGGAGATCAATCCATGGGGGATCAATTGATCACAAAAAATTGGAAATGATCCCTATAATTTTTTCTACTCCATTATGCCACGCTCGCTGTGTTGGGTCCTTTCTCCTATATAATTTTTTTTTTATCAATGATTGTCACCCATTCAATGATGGATCAGTGACCTTCGTTCATACAGCGACACGGTACCAAAAATGCATTTTTGATACCGTAGGATGGCCTATATTTTTTTTCCTGAGCAGAAGATGACCCATAAAAGCAAGGTATTTGTCATTGGTCAATCTGTTGAATTTGGTATGAACGCTTAAGACTACGTTATTGCTACTGTGCCAAAATTGATCCACAAATTTTAATTTTGGTGCCAAAATTGACCCATGAAGGTTTTTTTTGTGACAAGTAAATGAATTTTAAAGCGACTAAATTTTTTGTCACTGATAATCTATTTTAGCGACGATACTTTAGTTGGTCGTAAAAAACTTTCAGTAGCGAGCCTACCGCGACCAAATCGCAGAAAATTTTTAGCGGTGAATTATTCACTTTTAGCGACGACTTTTTTTTGTCGCTAAAAAACATTTTTCTTGTAGTGAGATGATTTATAGTTATTAATTGAACAAGTGATAAAGAAATTGCAAAATAATACAAATTCACATGTGACACATTTTTATTAGATGAAACATGGAAATAAGGTACCAAAAATAATATTTCGGATTTGTAATGGTACCCTTTCTGGCTTAATTTACAATATGGGTTGATGTTTTGGTGAGGCATGCTGTCACAACATATTGCCAACATAAGTGGAGTCTCAAAAAGTTTTTGTAACGAAAACAACCTGTCTTAAATAGTATTTGTCACATTAAATAAACTTTATGATAGCCCTACCTCTACAAATAGCTTTTTTTCCTCCAAAATATACTTTTTTTTTGGTCAAATTTCGCTAGATAATTCACTCATTTATCATTTTCTCATATTATAGTGATTATTCCCTCAAGTATCACATATGAGAATAATATGTTTAAATCAAAACAAAAATAATGCTCACATGTCTTATTAAAATAACCGCCATCTGAAAAAAAATTTAGCATAGTTTCATAAAAGGAAATCAACACACAATAAGCAAACAATTACCCTTATCTTCCTTATTTACACAAGTTATGCATCCACCAATACACTCTTGAAATTAGATAGGTATTTATCTACGGTTGTAATTGAGCATTGGGATTAGGGTTTTGAAATGAAAAGTATTCGGAAATTTAAAAGACTATCCTGAGAAAATATTTATATTACATAATCAAAATTTTTTTCATAACCTTTCACTCTCCATTTAGAAGCACGATTTACAACAAATGCTCGCACTTTTTCCTTTTCAAACACACGCTTGCTCTTTTTTTTTTCCCCTCTTTTTATTCAATATGTTTTCTTCTTCTTCTTCTTTTTAATTTTTTTAATTTTTAATTTTTTTCAGCAAGACATCTAATACAAATATTCACAAGTATGCAATTTTTTTCTTTTATTTTCTCAACGAACATCTCTCAAATTACATAAACAATCTCGAAATAACCAAGGGTAAAAAATATTTTTTTTCTTTTTCATTCCCTTGGTTATTATATGTTTGATATAAGAAATGAATTTTCGCTTCAAAGATTCAATCACGACTTCTAATGATAAAAACATTCAAAAAATAAGGATAAGACTCAAATTATGTCAAAAATGGTCTAAAATCATATGTCAAGAGTTGTTGATAACACACTTCTCATCCAAATAATTTAAAGTTAAGAAATCATTCACAATATTGGTATTGACCAAAATAAAAATAACGAGATTATTGAAGGACATTAGCTGTATAAAATATTTTATTGAGTAAATTTAAATAACCCTCCAAGGAAGATTTTATTAAAACTCACCAGGGTTTTCATGATCTCCACTATATGTTCTCAAGGTAAAAGACATAACAAATTTCAAACTTGGTAAAGTCTAAAGTGCACAAATTATGAGTTTTTGTAAGAACATGATATAAGATACAAACATCTAAAATTAAGTTCTATGTGATACTTAAACAGTTACAAATTTAAAGTTAAGCAAATTATTCATATTTTGTGGTGTCAAATTATGCATAAACATGTTACTTAGATATTCAATAGCCAACAAAATTTTTATTTTTATATAGTCTAAAATTTAAATAAACTAGAAATTGTCACAATACAAAACAAAATCACACCCCAAACTAAATTCAACATTGTCCTCAATGTAAAATAAATACTTTAATGCTCAATAAAAATAATGAACAAAAATCAAAGGGGTAGGAATATCTAGTGTTGCGACAACTCTAAAGCCTAAAAATAAAAGGCTCAACAAAAATAAGCAAAATGTTAAATAAAAAAACAAAAAAATTATTATACAAGAATTGGGTTGAATTTTCACCGAGTATTCATTGCGGGAATCCACCAACCCAATGTATTCCACTTCCACTATTCCCTCTTCCAAGAATGATTTTAAACATTGGCCATTGACTTTAAAAATAGTCCCATTCTTTGGATTTCAATTTCTATCGTCCCATAAGAGAAAACTTCTTTAACAATAAAGGGGACAATCCATCCAGATTTAAGCTTGTTTGTAAACAAATGTAATCTAGAATTATACAAAAGAATTTTTTGTGAAGGTTCAAAAGTTATTCACAAAATATTTTTGTCATGAAAATATTTCATCCATTCTTTGCTACTTTTAGAATTCTCATAAGCTTCATTCCGGATCTCAACAAGCTCATTCAATTGTAATTTTCGTAAGGAGCTAGCTTTGCCAAGACTAAAATTGAACATTTTAATGGCCAAATAAGCCTTGTGTTGCAATTTCATAGGTAAGTGGCAAGTCTTCCCATATATCAATCTATATGGAGACATGTTAATTGGGGTTTTAAAAGTAGTTTTGTAAGCCCATAATGCATGAGTTAGTTGCAATGACCAATTTTTTCGGTCTGCGTTAACTTTTTTTTTTTTCCAAAATATATTTGACCTTCTTATTACCATTTGTTTGTGGGTGATAAGAAATTGCAACTATATGTGTAACACCATATTTTTTCATAAAGGCTTCAAAAAGTCTATTACAAAAGTGCAATATTCCATCACTTATAATGGCTCGAGGTATACTAAATCTGGGAAAAAAAATTTCCTTTAAAAATTTTAAAACAGCGTTATGATCATTATTCCGACATGGTATAGCCTCTACCCACTTAGAAACATAGTCAAAAACCAATAAAATATATAAATACCCAAAAGAAGGAGAGAAATGACCCACAAAATTAATGCTCCAACAGTAAAAAAAATAAATAATCAAAATTGGATTAAGGGGAATCATATTCCTATGGGTAATCCCTCCTAGCCTTAACATTACTCACAAGCCTTACAAAAATTGTGTGCATCCTTAAATAGTGTTGGCCAATAAAATTCATACTGCAAAACTTTTGTAACTGTTTTTCTAGTAGAAAAATGGTCTCCACATGCCTGTGAATGACAAAAGGAAATAATACTACTTACCTCATCATCTTGTACACGTCTTTTGATAATTTGGTCGAGACAATACTAGAACAAATAAGAATTATCCCAAAAGAGACTCTTTACCCTTACCAAATATTTTTTTTTATCTGGTGCACTCCAAGTTCTTGGCATATTACCTGTAATAAGAAAATTCACAATATCAGCAAACCACGGTGATGAAGAAATAACTAACAACTGTTCATCAAGAAATGTATCCTTGATCGGCATTGTCTCCATAGACACATCGCCCACAAGTCTAGAAAAGTGGTCAGCCACTACATTCTCTATTCAATTCTATAATATGCAACTTGTGAAAATGGGGAGAAATGCAACTAATCAAGCAATTGACAAGTTCTTGTGTGATTGTAGGTAAAAAGTTGGATATGGCTTGGGTAAAGCCCCCATCATAGTGCTTAAAGTCAATAGAGATGACGGGGTGGCTTAACGGGAGGCTTGGAAGATGAAGAAATAAAAAAAAAGTCAAATCAAGAGAAAAATTTCAGGAAGATTTGGTCATAAACCTTCCAAAAGGTTTTACACACTGGAGTTGGATCTACCTCAAGACCTTCCAGAAGGTCTTGCACACTGGAAGAAGACCTTCCGGAAGGTTTGCTTCGATCTTCCAGAAGGTTTTGCACACTGGACAATTTTTTCCTCTATATCTGCCAAAACCTTCCAGAAGATTTTGCTTCGACCTTCCAAAAGGTTTTTGCCTAGAAATGCCAGACAACTGCAACTCAAGCTCTACCATTTAGAGGTTCCAACTATGATTTTTCCACTTTTTTCCGGACATCTTCTACATATATACATGTCTGCATACACCCTAAAGACATGTGATGAGTGCGCGAAAGTGCATTCTAAATACCCTATTATTGAATTAAAATGCTAAAATGTGAATAAAAATAATTAGATATAATTTATATTATTGAATTTAATATCTATTCCCATTGAGATATATTTGAGCATGATTTTATAATATTTTAAATCTTAAATATTGCATTATTGGTTGGTGAGAGATAATTTACAATTGGGTTTTACACTTAACATTGTTGGGACTTTATTATTCGGGTTTTATATTTGTTTTTATTTTGATGGCAGCCCATGGAGTAAAAAGGCTGAAACTGAGGAAGCTGTCATGGTGGACCCAACACTCATGATTGTAATTGGGCTTGATCTTTCTCAAATTACACAATATTTGGACTTTAGAGGCTGAAGTAAAAAGAATGGAATAAAGAAGGGCTAAAACAAAAAGGCTTGAATAAAAAAAGGAGAAAAATGTAATTTTTTTTAAAAAAAGTTTGACCTATAAGCCTAATCTTTTTCTTTTGGCCTGGGGGCATCGGCGGCTAGTCTTTTGTTTTTTTTCTTTTGTGGTGTGGACGGCTGGGACAAAAGAGGAGAAGGAAGGGACAGCTGGTTCTGGGCAGACGCCGATCGGATCAGAAAAAAAATGTCGATGTCTGCCGTTCTGATTTATTTCTTTGAGAGATTTTTATTGTTCATGATATCCATGAGTAACTAAATTCTCAAGGTAGAGCGAGGGATGAACTTGTACAATAGATGATATTTTATTTATTTTTACTTTATGCATTTGAATTTTAATTAGTAAAACTCTTTTGTTTTATCATTCGCAATTTATTGTTAAGATTTTCTTCTCCAAATAGTCATAAAATTTATTCTATTTATGGATTCAGTCATGCTTTTTCTATTGAATGGATTAGTTCTTTGATTATGTTTGGATTAATTATTTATCTATATTGATTTAATTCTTTGCTGCAATATTGCTTCTTGAGTATATTGTCGTCGTTGAATTTTCTCAATAGTGAGAATAATTTATGTATTTAAAAGTGGTGAATGATTTTTCAAAGAGTTACATGTGGTTTAATCTTGGTTAATAAATCTATATCTTTCGGTTGGAAATTTTGGGAATTGAATTTCCAATTGAGTTATTCAATGAATTAAGAATAATTAAAATACCAGGTTTGTGCAAGGGATTCCCGATGCTCTATTGTTTGTCAAATTTGAGTACTTTTTTCATTAGTTACTTTGATTCACTTTAATTTGCATTTTAAATTAGTCTTTGTTATCTAGTGATCAATTAATATTTTTCTTTAGTTTATTTGTTCCTTCTACTATTCTTTTAGTTTGTCTCTCTGTGGAATCGACACCCCAAAGCTGTGTTATAACTACCGCGTTATTCTTTGGGCGTAACCAATAGGATTGGAAGATGAAGGATGGGAAAGGAGGAGAGAGAAGTAAGATGGCATGGTGGGTGCAGGCTATGCTTGTCATAGCATGTCCAAGGCATCACCTCGGCCCCCTATTGATGGGAGACCTGAACACACATGCAATAGGAGCCTCATGGATGAAAATGCTAGGAGTGACACCTTTGTAGAGAATTTTTAAACATTGTAGAGCGAGAAGCTCAAGAAAAAAGACATAGTTTTAGAGAGAGAAGTTGTATTTTTGCATTTCTTTTACCCATTTCACTTGTTGTAAGTTAAAATACTCTTGTAATCTTCATTTAATGCACTTGAATCTCATTTATTTCAAGTGTATTTCAAGTTTTGTTACACATTCTAGATTCTACCATGTTTTTGTTTAAGTTTTTCATCTCAAGCTTTTCAAATGGGTATTAAATGCACTTCTTTATAGTTTAACTTTTCTGGCATGAATACAAGTTTCAATCTTCATTTCTTGACAATGTCTCTTTACATTGTGTATGTCTTTGCATTTAATATGAGTAGCTAAGTTTTACGTTGGCTAATCCAAGGGAGAGTTCCACTTGAGTAGGTTAAATCAACTCTTTTTCATTCCTCCTCGTAGTTTAAAGTGGTTGGTTTGACTAGGTTGAGTGCGGATGCAGTTGTGAGCCCTTGATACATGATGAGTCGGTTTTATACCTACGAATTGTGTACTTTCAGCTTGATGAAATTGTAAGTTTTTTATTATTTTATGTTCATTATTTTTTTTTTGTGTTTTGATGTTACTTGATAGGAATCATCATTTGGAAGGAAACAAGGTTAATTTGGAGGCTTAAAGGTGAAGAAACTAAGAAAAATGAAATTTGGAAGGGTTAGCCCATCGGTTTCCCAAAGTTTTGACACAGTACCGATGTATTTCCATTTTTTTACCATGATCCACTTTGAATCTGAAAAAGTGCAAAACATGAAAGTTGTAGATATGAATGTCTTCTGTATTGTTTTCAAAATTTCAGTTGAATCTGATGGTTGGATCAAAAGTTATGATAATTCTACGAAAATTGATCTAGAGTAAAAACAGTACCGGCCAACTCCTTTCAGCACAAAGTCAGCGCCCCTGCGCCCACATACTGCCCATGTAGTGCCGTTTCCGTGCCTTTTCGGCGCCCCCGCACTTGTGTTAGCTCTGGACGCGAATTAGGGTGAATTTCGACTTATTTTTTACCCTAAAATTAGACTATAATGTCTCCTATATGCTAGGGTTTGAGGGAGATATAAATATACTGACTTTTGAGGGCTGAAAAACATTTGGAAAAACCAAGGAATTGGAAGAAAATTGAAGACAAGAATCGAAGGAATTGACACGAAGAAGATTGGTCTTAAAGGCTAGAGAAGGATAGAAAATTGCACCTAAGTTTTCATTCTTTTCTTTTACCTTTACTTCTTAATTTTTTGAGATGTTGTTTAATTTGATAATGATGTTTTTCAATTACATTATGAACTAAATTTTTATTAAGATTGCAACAGAACCTAATGTTTAGTTAAATTAATTTACTCTTGTTTCTAGTTCTATTAATCATACATGAGTTGTTTGTCATATTTTGTGCTTAATATATGATTGTGTGGCCACCAATTAATTTGATAACCTAGATGAAATTGGGAGATGAATTCTAGGTTTAGATCCGAATATAATGACATATGTCTAATTAATTCTTCTTAAGATTGAATAGCTGGGTTTGTGTATAGATTAAGAATATACCTATATACCGTGTGTAACTTTTATGAGAGTTTGAACTTAATAAATCTATTCCAACTTATTTTACATAGGAATATAGTAATTTAATTGGGAGAGATATGTTTATCTTACTATTAGAAGATGTTTGATAAATAATTTTGAAGTCTCAGTTAACAACTTATTTTGATCAATTAACTAGAAAGAGAGCGGAAAGATTTATACGAAGCATTAGGGGAAGTTGTAATCTTAAATTCTTCTATCCGTTAAATTCAATAGTGGATCATTAAATTTAGGTTTAGTTTTAAATTAGTGAATTCATAATTTAATTCCTAGTGTTTAAATAGAATCGATTTGATATAAAGTTATTACTTGAAAGTTATTAGCAACAATTCTCCATGAGAACGATACTCTACTTATCATTTTATTACTTATTGATCGTGTATACTTGCACTTAAATTGTCAATACCAAATTCGGACAACAATACATCATAGACTCGTCACGGGATATGCTTGAGTCTCATCTCCATTTTGGTCTCTCAATTCCTATGAATCAATCAAACACCTAGGCACCATTGGAAGAATGTTTTGACATTCCCATTAGAATGACCTATTCGGATTAGCTAACCTTGTTTTCATTACATTTTAAATCAAAACTTCACTTACCAAAACACAAACTCAAAAGATTTTTTACTTTTCCATTTTTACAAAATCACTTTCACACAATTCAACATTCCTTCCCCGAGGATACGACTTTGGAATACCCATTCCAAGTAAAACATGACACTCAAAAGTCTCTCTTTGCTTGGAGAGCACTTTTGCACAAACTCGTTTTCCCCATTTCTATCACTGAATTCGAGG
>CM042185.1:45371455-45384795 GCA_023539305.1 Ilex asprella
AAAAGAACTTGGGCTAGAAAGTGCACTGTTACTCCGGTTGCTGTGGGAAGAACGATGGAAGCCTGAATCTTCTGTTAAAAAGTGAGGAACTCCGGCGATTACTCCGGTGGTTTTCTCTGAGTATTCGAAGAAGACGAAAGTGAAGAAAGGGGGGAGAGCCACGGTTTATATAGTGGCTGCCCCCCCATCATTGGGCACCAGAAACGAAGAGAGGCGCATTTAATGAGCACGTTCCCCAAAAGACAGAAAGCGTCTGGAACAATACATGAGGGTGGTTGAGACAATTGGTTAAAACCCTTTTGTCTTCTAACGACACGTCTCCCCTGCGTGAGAAGAACAAAAGGCTGGGGGGCAGTTGATGGGACTATTTACTGAGACCTCAGGGATTATGACACGTATCCTCGGCATTCTTTATTGTGATATCGGGGATCACGACACGTGTCCCTCGGCATCAACGCCTCGAAGGCAGGGCATCTCTGGTCCTAGGAGCCAGACGCGTGTCCCTCGGTATCCGTTTACCCCATCGGGCCCAAGGAGGACAAACTGCCTTCTGACCCTTTAAGACAACTGCCGTCTGGAGGATTTGACAATCTAGTCATTATGAGTAGGTTTTGTTCAGACAAGTCAGGTGAGTCAGACGAATGAGACATAAGACCTATAAGAGGTCAACACGTGGCATCAAATGTCAGAGAAGGCGATGATTAAGATTGCAGAAATCGCTGGAACAACACTGACACAAGCAAACATTTAATAAATCCCTCTTCTGATGGGACCCCGTGATGGGCTTTGGGGCCCGATGAGTAATAGCCTTAAATGCTCTCTCGCCAGGACATTTAATGCCCCAGTACCGAGGGAGGAACATTGATTGTTCTTCCTCAGCGCATTTATGATGACTAGCGCCGAGCGGGTACTATTGAGCCCTCGGTAAGCCGAACAATCAATAATGGGGAATTCCCAATGTTGAATCATGGGCACGCTGCTCCATTCCTGACAACACCTACTAATCAAATCACTAGCAATGATGAGTATTGAGGGGTATAAATACACCACAAAAATATGTAGCAAATGGACGCAAAACCTCCCCATTACAGTCATACAGTGTTTTCTTCTTCCTCTCTAACAGATACTGACTAGATCGTCGGAGGGGATACGCCGAAAAACACTCTGGCGCCCTTCTAATCCTCTTTTCTGTGGTGCAGGAATCCTTAATATCCTTCCAGGACTGGTCAGGTGACCCCAAAAACAATTCATCACCACTCCTTAGGCCCCTTTTGGCCTTCTCAACCTATTCCAGGTGGTGACAACAACCGCACCCTCTACCGATTCGTGTTCACCAAGGGAGAGATCTGTTCACCTATATATTGTGCATGAATTCGCCCGCACAATCTGGCGCCGTCTGTGGGAAATTTGACGCATTTTCCTAGCGAACAACAACCATGGTGAACACATGTCAGATGGGGAAAGGACCTCAACAAAGGAACCGCGAGTCACCTCCTCCGTCTCATTCGAAAGTAGAAGGTCACGGAGACAACCATGACCGGAGGTTTTCCGTTCAGCCAAACGAGCAAACTTTACAAACCAGTATGGGCATTAGATTCGGAGGAACATCCCCGTTAGCTCGTCAGCTAGCTGAAGTAATAGAAGAAAAATTTGGAGATAGATTGCGGTAGTTGGAAAAGGATAACGTTCATGTCCTTAGCCGCCTCAACGAAGTCGCGGTCTCCAGTGGGAGATCTAGGAGCTCATTCCGTTCCCAAGAACCCTCCGTAAGGAGGATGGAGACACAGGATCTACGCGATCACCTGAACAATAAGGCTGAAAGTTCTAGGACGAGAAAGACAAGGACAGGGAGGGTGTCCCCTTCCGGAAGGGATTGACACCTCCCTCAGCAAGTTCTTTCAAAGGAGTCCACACCGTGTTTAAGGAACTGATTTACAGGCTCCATCACAAAATCAGAGATGAGCCATTCTTCAAGTGGCCACCCAAAATGCCGGGTGACCCATCCACTCGCAATCAACAGGATAGATGTTCCTATCATAGAGATTTCGGACATCGTACCGAAGACTGCAGAGCCTACAAGTATTTCTTGGAAAATCTGGTCTGGAACGGACACCTGAAGGAGTATATCAAGATGGGATCCGAAGAGGGACTTACCATTAACGACACTGCGGTCACTCAAAGCAAGGTAATTGATGTCATCCATGTCTGTCCCTGGAACGCCCAACGTCGAGGATGCTAGACTCGGATCTAAAAAGGGTGGCATTCACCAGAAAACTTGAAGGGGGAGATACGGTCCCTCCAAGCAAGAGGGCCCGAACTGGAGAGGTGGAGATCACCTTCTCCGATATGGATCTAGCAGGTGTGTGACACCTCATAACGATGCCTTGGTCTTAACTTTGAATGTCGGCGGTTTCGACGTCAAGAGAATACTAGTAGACTCCGGGAGCTCTTCAGAGGTGATGTATTCCGAGACACTGAAGCGTATGGGTCTTGGAGTAAAGGATCTCAGCAATGTCAGGACATCTCTCGTTGAGTTTAATGGCTCGTTCGCTTTATCCATGGGGAAAATCACGCTTCCAGTCACCACAGGATCCGTCACCATCGTCACAGAGTTCGTAGTAATCGATTCCGACTTGCCCTACAATATTATTATGCGACGGGCTTGGTTGCATGCACTCGGGGCGGTGCACTCCACATACCACCAGAAGCTGAAGTTCCCTACTCCGGAAGGGGTCAAGGAAATCCGGGGGGACTAGGCGTCCGCCAAAAATTGTTTCTACTCTGCGGTAAAGGCAGGAATCTCCGTCCAGGAAAGGGGCGAGCCCCGGAGCAGATCCTGGACAAATAGCAATCACAGTCCAGGCGTCTAGGAGTGGACGACCCCCGGATGGATCCGGTTGATCGATCAGTAGAGGATCTCTTGAAAATATTTTTGAAAGAGGGAGACGAAGAAAAATATTTCTTAATAGGCACAACTATGCCTCCAGCCGAGCAGGCAGAACTGACTGACTTCCTAAGGCGGAACGTAGTTGTATTCGCCTGGAATGCTGTGGAAATGAAGAGGGTGGACCCTGATGTGATAACCCATAAACTCCACGTCGACCCCACTCACAAGCCAGTCAAACAGAAGCCACGACACATGGCACCTCATCACGCACAGGCAGTAAATAAGGAGGTCGATAAGCTCTTAGTTGCCAACACTATCCGAGATGTTCAGTTTCCCGAATGGCTCTCTAATACGGTGTGTGCCAAGAAGAAGGAAGGAAAGTTGCGTGTGTGCGTGGACTTTATCGATCTCAACAAGGCATGTCCTAAGGATGACTACCCCCTCCCAAAGGTGGACCAGTTAGTGGACGCCATAGCGGGGTACCAACGCATGGCCTTCCTGGATGCCAGAGCTGGCTATCACCAGACTCCCCTTCATTTGTCAGATCAGGAGAAGACTGCCTTCATTACTCCTAGGGGAGTGTATTGCTACAAAGTTATGCCATTCGGACTCAAGAATGCCGAAGCCACCTACCAAAGACTTATGAATCGGATGTTTAAACGTCAGCTCGGCAACACCATGGAGGTATACATTGACGACATGTTGGTCAAAAGCAGGGAGAGTCGTGACCACCTGACGGACTTGACTGACACCTTTTCCACCATTCGGGAGTTTGGGTTGAAATTAAACGCGACAAAGTGCGTCTTCGGGATCGGCTCCGGAAAGTTCCTCGAATACCTTGTAAGCCAATGGGGCGTGGAGGCCAACCCGGATCAGATCCAAGCCGTTCTGGACATCCGAAGTCCCCGGACGGTCCGAGAAGTTCAAAGGCTTACAGGAATACTGGCTGCACTCAATCGATTCATCTCCCGTTCCTCGGATAAGTGCAAACCCTTCTTCGGGGCCATCAAGAAGGCCGGGAGGGACTCATGGACCCGGGAGTGCGAAGTCGCCCTTGCAGGGATCAAAGAGTACCTAAGGGTCCTTCCCACATTATCTGTCCCAGACCAAGGAGAAATGTTGTTTCTTTACCTAGCAGTCTCGGAGTTTGCCGTCAGCGGGGTGCTAATCCGCAACCATGAGCGTCTACAAAAACCCGTGTATTACGTGAGTAAGGCTCTGCTAGATGCGGAGACAAGATATCTGCCTTTGGAGAAATTGGCACTTGCGTTGGTAATGACTGCAAGGAAGCTAAGACATTACTTCCAAGCACATCCAATCACCGTTTTGACAGATCAACCTTTGAAGGCCATCTTAAGGAAGGCGGATCTCTCAGGGAGGATCACCAAGTGGGCAGTGGAAATGGGAGAACACGATATCCATTTCGAACCTCGGGCTGCTATTAAAGGGCAAGTGCTAGCTGACTTCATGACAGAATTCTGCGGGGATCCTCCTCTCGCGGATAACTCGCCCCCCATCGGGTGGACCCCGACGAAATACAATGGGGAGCAAATTTGGACCCTCTGCGTGGACGGATCCTCCAATAGCAGGGGTGCTGGAATCGGAATGCTGTTAGTCTCTTCAGGAGGAGTGTTCACCGAACAGGCCATTCGCCTGGGTTTCAAGACCTCTAACAATGAAGCAGAGTATGAAGCTCTCATTTCGGGACGCCGATTGACCGATGCAACGGGAGCCACGGCGCTAAACATATGCTGTGATTCTATGTTGGTGGTCAACCAAGTCAACGGTGAGTTCGAAGTAAGGGATCCGTGAATGAAAGCTTACCATCATGAAGTAACCACCTTGCTCCGTAAGTTCGAAGAAGTTAAAATCGAACAAGTCTCTCGAGACAAAAATTCGCACGCCGACGCCCTTGCCTGCCTGGCCTCGGCCTTGGACTCCACCACTCCTAGGAGGATCACGGTGGAATACCTTTCTACGTCTAGCATTGACAAATCCTCCGGAATGATGACCATCCAAGAAGGGGGAAAGTCTCCCAGCTGGACCGACCCGTTCCTAAAGTACCTATCGACCGAGGATCTACCCGAATGCCCGAAGGAAGCTAGGAACATGAATTAAAGGCTACAAGGTTCTGGGTTAGCCCGGATCAGAAGTTATACCGAAGGTCTTTTTCGGGACCGTATCTGCTGTGCGTCCAAGAGGATAAGGTGGAGCCCCTCCTCTACGAAGTTCATGAAGGAATATGTGGGGGGCACTCGGGCGGACGATCCATGGCCCACCGAATCATGATCCAAGGATACTAGTGGCCCCGGATGCAGAGGGATGCACAAGCATACGTCCGAAAATATGACCAATGCCAAAGGTTCGCACCAGTAATCAGACGCCCGGCCGGAGACTTGCATCCACTAACTAGCCCTTGGTCGTTCGCTCAGTGGGGACTTGACCTAGTGGGACCCCTTCCTAGAGCCCCTGGAGATAGGAAGTTTCTGATTGTGGCCACAGATTACTTCACTAAGTGGGTTGAGGCGGAGCCTCTGACCCACATCAGGGACATAGACACCAAAAAGTTCGTATGGAAGAATATTGTGACTCGGTTTGGGATCCCCCATGCTCTCGTATCTGACAACAGGACTCAGTTCAATAGTGGACCCTTCAAAGCCTTTTGCGAGCATCTCGGGATTCGTAATTTCTACTCTATTCCTGCGTACCCCCAGGCAAACGGACAGGCCGAATCCTCCAACAAGACTATTGTCAATGGGATCAAGAAGAGGCTGGAAAAAGCTAAGGGGAAATGGGTGGATGAGCTCCTGAATATTCTCTGGGCATACAAAACCACTCCTCGAACTCTGACAGGCGAGACTCCCTACGCCCTTGCTTATGGCATAGAGGCAGTCATCCCTCTGGAAATGGGACTCCCCACCATAAGAACTCAAGCCTTCGATACCGGAGGCAACGACCAACAGCTCGGGTTAGACCTAGACTTAGCCGAGGAAAGGAGGGATGTGGTAGCCTTGAGACTGGTAAAGTATCAGGAAGGTATATCGAAACTCTACAATAAGAGGGTCGAAATTAGAGAATTCCATATCGACGACCTAGTACTAAGAAGGGTAGTTGCCAACGCCCGGGATCTGGCAGATGGGAAGATGGGCCCTAACTGGGAGGGGCCATATAAAGTTGTCTCGGCAGGAGGATCCGGATCATATAGGTTGGAAGATATGGAGGAAAACGTTGTAATCCGTCCTTGGAATGTAATGAATTTGAAAAAATACTACTTTTGAGGAAAAAGTCTTTTTTAGCAATAGTTACTGGCTTCCTGGAAAGGGCAAGGCCCTGGAGGCAGAGCCCGAGGGTCTCCTGCCTCCGAAAGATCAGCAGGAACTAGCTTCCTGGAAAGGGCAAGGCCCTGGAGGCAGAGCCCGAGGGACTCCTGCCTCCGAAAAGATCAGCAGGAACCAGCTTCCTGGAAAGGGCAAGGCCCTGGAGGCAGAGCCCGAGGAACTCCTGCCTCCAAAAGAATCAACGGAAACTAGCGCCCTGGATGGTAAGGCCTTCAAGGTTTAGCCCGAGGGGTTACTAAAATGTGGCAAAGACGGGGACGCACTATTCTTGACCCAAGTCAACCTATCCGAGGATAAGGACTCGGCATACTAAACCCTGGGAACCGTAGCCGTACCCTCGGCCCCCAAAAAACCGTAGGCCCCAAGGAATGTTACTTCGGAAGAAAAAAAGTTCAAATCCTAATCTAGCCAGGAATCAAACATTCATCATGCAATGGCAGTACATCAAGCAAAGAAAGGTTCGAGATTTCATATATCAAAATGCGGGGCTTTGCATCTCCGGAGGCTACAAAAGAAGGAGAAGAACAGCTTTAAGAAATCCTAGGAAACAAAAACAAAAAAAAAGAGAGAGAGAGCCGATCATCCTGCCCCCGGCACCTCCACAACATCACTGGCCGGAGAGTTGGCGTTGAAAAGGTCAATGGTAATAATTGCTGGCGGAGTTACGATAGGCACTACAGTGGAAGTGTCCGGAGGAGTTTCTGTCTGGGGAGCGGGAGGGATAGCCGACGGGGCGTCGTCAGTTGCATTGAGAATAGTCATTTCAGATGACTCCCCCAAAGGTTGTGTGGGGAGCTGAGTCATGCCATCAGCGGATACCTCCGACGCGGCCTGCTGCATCGCCGTCGAGGGCTCGTAGGGATGCATTTGAAAGAGAAGAGAGTCTGAGAGGACGCCGGCGACCCGAAGTGCCTTATCCCAACCCTTCTTGAAAAATTCCTGGCCGTTCTCCTCAAAGGCAGGGAGCACACTGTCGGTGAACTCTTCTTTCAGCTCCTTCGCCGATTTTCTGTTACTCTCCATTTCGGCCCTCACCCTGTCAAGTTCTTGGGTAAGGGCCAAGCAAGCCTCCTCGGACCCAGTAGCTCTCTCCTCAGTCGCAGACAGGCGCTGGGTCTGCTCGGTCAGCCTTCTCTCGGAATCAGCAAGAGCAGCACTCAGCTTTTCAGTGCTGACCCTCGCCGATTCAGTGTCCTTCAGAAGTTGTTCTATTTGGGTGGCCTGACGCGCAAGAGTGGCGTCCCGAGTAGCCACAGCCTCCCTGGAGGCAGCAAGATCCTCCTCGGCCTTCCTCCTCCCCTCTGATGCCTCGTTGAGCTGCATCCTGTTCCCATGATAGCGAGCGGCGATCACGGAAACTTGTTGAGTAATCTGCAAAGAAGGAAGAGCATCTTAGAAAACCTCACGAAAATAAGAAGTCTGAACAAAAGTCAAGAAGACTCACCCCCAAGCAGCTCTGGATGATGTCGCAGAACAGGGAATTTGTGTTTCTCGCCCGATGGACCGCCATGTCGGCCCCAAAGTGCAGTGTTTCACTCACTGCATAGGCAACATGGGGGTCTTGGACGATGGAGTCACTGACTAGAACCACCCTGCCGTTGTGATCAATGGCCCGAGGGTTCCAGACAGCCTCGGCATCTGCAGGCGGAGGAGGAGGAATACGTTGTTGCTGCTGTTGGGAGGATTGCTCAGGGGTTGGTGCGCCCCAGCCCCCGACCACTAAGCTGTTGAGTGGTAGGGGCCCTGCTGCGACCGGGGCTGTCTTGCCTCTGTTTAGTCCTCCTCTCCTCTTCCACCGAGGAGTCCCTCCCCCTAATTAGGCCCCGGCCGGTGGTCCTCGGAGGCGGTGAAGGAATGTTCGAGCTCGGAGGAGGCGGAGGCACGGAACTGGTGGACCCCCTGCCCCTCCCGGCGGCGAAGGTCTGTCTCTGCCTCAAGAAACGAAGGTCGATCCCAGACATTGCGACTTCGAGGGCGTCTTCCTCGTCTAAGTTCTGGAGAATAGTGAAATCTAGCCACGCCGAGGTACTGGCCTCAGGTAAATCTGGAGGAGCGGCCTGCCTAGCCCCGACCTCTTCCACTTCAGGGTCCTCAGCAAGCTGTTCTTCAATCGGCCCTTCAACCTCAGCGTCGGGGGCTCTGTCAGGATCCTCTTCCAAGTTTGGGTCAAGCTCCTGTCCCTCGGCTTGGTCAAAAAGTTCAGACCACCTTGATGGATCAAAAGGGATGGGAACCTGAGTGTACTTCTTGTAACTGGGCGCGTAACCTAGAAGTCTGTGTGCTGTCCGGCCAAACCCGTCGCCAAGGTAGCTCCAGACGGTGACAAGGACGGGAAAGTTCACTAAATGCCGAGGCGGGGGAGCACTCTCCTGGGAAGAGACGTCTGAGGAAAGAAGAAGAATGTTAGCATTTGCATTGATAAAACGAAAAAAGAAAAGTAAAGGAACACACAAAGAGGCCCGACGTACTCATCGTTCTCCACTGCAGTGGACATCTAAGACCCTCATACTTGGGCCCAACACCCTTCTCCCAGGCTCCGCTGAAGATTAGCAGGTCGTCCTTATACTCCTTATCCGAGTCTGGGAGGTGGGTCATTAGGTACATGGAGGGGTCCCTTGCTTTGAGGTAGAAGTTTTGCTGAGGCATCACCCTCAGCAGAGTATAGCAGAAGAGGAGGTCATCTAAGCTGAGGTTCACCTCTAAACGCCTATTGATTTCCAACACCCCCATGATGATCCTAAAAACGTTCAAGCAACACTGCCCGGGAAACAGATGGAACAGAGAGAGAAATTGGAGGAGTAGAGGAGGCAGGGGGAACTTGATTCCCCCCTTTATGATGGCTTTAGTAAAAAAAGGCATTTCGTCCTCGGTACCGACTGATCTAGAATGATGCTCGGAGTCAAAGTCTTCTATGCCGACGCTAGGAGGGATGCCGTGCCGGGACCTAAACCTTGCAATTTGTTCGACCCCCCTCACCTTGTATTTCCCAGGCCTCAAGGTACTGGCCTCTTGGCCATCGGCGTCGAAACGTCGTCGGGGCATTTTCTACGACAGATTAAGGGTCCTTTTGAATTTGGGGAAGCTGGGGGTTCTCTCACTCGACAAAGCAAATGAAGGGGCAATACTGAGTGATAAGGATGCCACTAGTCACCGGAAAGAGAGAGAAACAACGGAAGGAACACAGAAACGGCAATGTGCTGGAAAAACCAGAAAAAGAAGAAGAGGAGGCTAACTCATAGTAAAAAGGAGTTGGAACGCTGGAAGCCTAGGAGGACCGATTCTTCGTCAAAAGAACTTGGGCTAGAAAGTGCACTGTTACTCCGGTTGCTGTGGGCAGAACGATGGAATCCTGAATCTTCTGTTAAAAAGTGAGGAACTTCGGCGATTGCTCCGGTGGTTTTCTCTGAGTATTCGAAGAAGACGAAAGTAAAGAAAGGGGGGAGAGCCACGGTTTATATAGTGGCTGCCCCCCATCATTGGGCACCAGACACGAGGAGAGGCGCATTTAATGAGCACGTTCCCCAAAAGACAGAAAGCGTCTGGAACAATAAATGAGAGGTGGTTGAGACAATTGGTTAAAACCCTTTTGTCTTCTGACGACACGTCTCCCCTGCGTGAAAAGAACAAAAGGCTGGGGGGCAGTTGATGGGACTATTTACTGAGACCTCGGGGATTATGACACGTATCCTCGACATTCTTTATTGTGATATCGGGGATCACGACACGTGTCCCTCGGCATCAACGCCTCGGAGGCAGGGCATCTCTAGTCCTAGGAGCCAGACGCGTGTCTCTCGATATCCGTTTACCCCATCGGCCCCGAGGAGGACAAACTGCCTTCTGACCCTTTAAGACAACTGCCGTCTGAAGGATTTGACAATCTAGTCATTATGAGTAGGTTTTGTTCAGACGAGTCAGGTGAGTCAGACGAATGAGACATAAGACCTATAAGAGGTCAACACGTGGCATCAAATGTTAGAGAAGGCGATGATGAAGATTGCAGAAACCGCTGGAACAACACTGGCACAAGCAAACATTTAATAAATCCCTATTCTGATGGGACCCCGTGATGGGCTTTGGGGCCCCAGGAGTAATAGCCTTAAATGCTCTCTCGCCAGGACATTTAATGCCCCAGTACCGAGGGAGGAACATTGATTGTTCTTCCGCAGCGCATTTATGATGACTAGCGCCGAGCGGGTACTATAGAGCCCTCGGTAATCCGAACAATCAATAATGGGGAATTCCCAATGTTGAATCATGGGCACACTGCTCCATTCCTGACAACACCTACTAATCAAATCACTAGCAATGATGAGTATTGAGGGGTATAAATACACCACAAAAACATGTAGCAAATGGACGCAAAACCTCCCCATTACAGCCATACAGTGTTTTCTTCTTCCTCTCTAACAGATACTGACTAGATCGTCGGAGGGGATACGCCGAAAAACACTCCGGCGCCCTTCTAATCCTCTTTTCTGTGGTGCAGGAATCCTTAATATCCTTTCAGGACCGGTCAGGCGACCCCAAAAACAATTCATCACCACTCCTTAGGTCCTTTTTGGCCTTCTCAACCTATTCCAGGTGGTGACAACAACCGCACCCACAATCGATTCATGTTCACCAAGGGAGAGATCTGTTCACCTATATATTGTGCATGAATTCGCCCGCACAAGCTGCATTTGTGCATTAACACACCGACGCTCATACCAACGTTGAGCGTGAGAATGCCCTAAGTTAGACACGAATCATGTGACTTAGCTTTCGACATTCGTCTAGACTTGACCGTGTCTCGTAGGATGTTCGAGGAGATCCACGTATTAAAGTCTCACGGGATTTTTTTTTTTTATGCTGTACAAGAATTTTTTAATGAAAAACTAAAACTTTTGTTTTTTCGTTTCATTTTCCTTCATTTTTGAAATTCTAGGATTTCGTGAACTTCACTCGTAAATATTAAAATTGGACCGGACATTAGCTTGACAAAGGGACCGAGTCAATAGATTACTGGTTTAATTGTTTGGTCAATTGGTCAGATCATATAATTAAAAATAAAAATAATTATTATTAATGATAAGTATTCTAAAAGTTATAATTATTATAAAATTATGTTTAATATAATAGTAGATTAAGTAAAAATACAAAGAATTTCACTGTTGATTAAACTTTTTAGACAATTTACACGATGTTATTAATGACTTGTATTCCAAGTCAATTGAATTTTATTTGTAGTTTTTTCATTGGCAGCCCATTATTTGGTGCAATAAGTGTTTGACAACTCAAATACATATGAATTAGTGACATACCTTACCTTCATTGGAGAGATCTTTGCCTGGGTGGAGAAAGTTGAAATTAATTGGAATTAGTTTGTCTAGTCCATGACGTGATGGACATTTGTGATTTAGTTTGAATCCTTAAAGGACTTGTTCTGTCCAGAAATTGTAAAAAGGGCAGCAACTGATTTTTGGACATAGTTGACGACAATGATGAATTCTCTAGATTGAAATTTTGGTTTTGTTCTATTTTGTTAGTTTAATAATTATTATAATATTGGAATAGAGCGTGTGGATATTCTCTTATCATTGTATAGAGAATTTTGTAATCTCCAACCTTTTAATAGTGAAATTTTATTTTTGTGTTTCGTTCGTGGATGCAGACTTGTGAGTTCTTATTTTTTTATTTCGTTGTGTTACTATTTTACTTATGATTTTGGTTCATAACAAATTTGTATCAGAGCTATTGGTTTCAGGATGACTACAACAAAATTCAAGATAAAAAAATTTGACAATCAGAACAATTTTAGTCTGCAAGAAATTAAGATGAAGTCATTATTTCGTCATCAAGGTTTGACAAAGGCCAATGATTGATTTTTATCAAAGGAGATAGCTCAGACTAAAGTTGTTGATATTGAAGATAAGTCACACAGTGCAATTTAATTGTCTTTTACAGATGAAGTTTTTCGCGAGGTCATCGATAAAAATAAAGTCAAAGGGCTATGGAAAAAAATTGAGAGTTTGTTTTTGAAGAAGTCTCTCGCTAATCGCTTGTATTTGAAGCAATAATTATATACACTCAAGATGAAAGCAGGTACACCCATTAATAAACATCTTGATGAATTTCATAAAATTATTATGGACTTAAAAAATATTAATATTAAAATTGTGGATAAAGATCAAGCCCTGATTGTGTTATGCTCATTCCCTGATGTGTTTAATAATTTTTTTAATTCAATGTTGTATGAGAGAGACTCGATATCCTTAATTGATGTCAAATCCTCTTTGAATTTTAAAAAGTTGCTTACTAAATTAAATGATAAGGGCAGTGATGCTCACACCAAAGGTCTATTTGTAAAGGGTCGTTGTGATAATTCCTCTAATAATAATAGAGATCGATCCATTAAGAGAAATTTAGATAAAAGAAAAGGAAAATTTGGATATCAATCATAGTCTAGGTGATTAGCCATCAAAAGTGTTATTTTATTATATTTAGTGATTGGTTAATTGCACATTATTTGTGATTAAATGTGTTAAATTCTTTAATTTTCTAGTTTGATACTTTTTTTAGTTGTTTGGTTTATTTTGCAGGTAAATTGGTTGATTTAAAGTAATAATGCATAAGACATGATTTATTCTTTTAATTTAATTCTTGTCTTCTAGTAAAATTTTTGTTTTATATAATTTTTTGATTTGTTGTGTCACGTACATCGAATGCTTGAGATTTCATGTGAGTCAAATAACTAGTTATTCTATGCTTGAATTAATTAATTAGAATTTCTCATAAGATAGTTGATTTATTATATTTAATAAAATAAGGTTTACCCGTTGAAAAACTTGATTTATCGTAAACTCCGGGCACGATGAATGCTTGTGATCTACAAGTAAATTTTTATATTTATTCAAATAGTTCATTAATTATAATTTTTGATGTTTTCATACTATCATTCCTAAATACTCCGATTGGGATCACTCATTAGTTGATTCTCAATTGAGTTTAAAAATTGGATCTTTAATAATTACTGTGTGAATTTGAAAGAGGTATCCTCGATGCTTTAGTATTTCAATTATTGTTTTAAAAACTAAATTTATTGTTTTCTAATTTCAAAATATCTACAACAATTTTTT
>CM042185.1:45396332-45449846 GCA_023539305.1 Ilex asprella
TTGTCTGCTTACAAGCCACAAAAGGGGTGGTATTTATAGGCAAAGCCTTTACAAACCCCAAGGAATAACATTTACAAACCCCAAAAATACCATTCACAAGCCCAAGGGATGACATTCACAATATTCCAAATGTTGTCATTCACAATCTTCCAAAAGTTGTCATTCACAAGCTTCCAAAAGTTGTCATTCCACAAGCTTCCAAAAGTTGTCATTCACAAGCTTCCAAAAGATTACATTTGGATTACTTTAATCTCTTTTTGTTTAGGGAATTAATAATTGTCATCTTAGAATTCACAATTGGCTCCCCGGTAGTTTGTAGCTTTGACGCATAAAATCCTGAAAATAACAACAATTAATGCATTATCCCTAATTCACACACTAACCGTAATAGGTCAATTTTGATTAGTTTAACTTTGTTTAACTAACACAATTGACCTATTAACTTAATTAAATCATGCATTAATCAAGATTAATCAATAATACAACTAATAAGAAAGAAAAAATTATGCTAAACATGATGCCTAAAATTAGAAGCAGCCGAATTGAGCTAAGAGCATGATCTAAGCAGAAGGATGAGCTGAAAATGAGCTGAAAGCATTGGCAGTTGAGAAAACAGAACTGGATGCTTTAGCTAAGAGTATAGGCATATAGGCAGCTAAGAGAATATTAAAATTAAATACTAGCTGATCTGATAAGGGTAGATGAGAAGGCCTGGTAAGCAGTTGATAAAGCATCTGATAAGTAGCTGACAAGGCATATGAAAAGACAGAATTGATAAGGCGGCAAGAGAAATGAATCTAAACAGAGGATTAAGCAATCCACTAAACAGAGAGTCTGCCTTTGAGTCATTCTTGAGATACCTCCACCTTTAAGCGTCCATATCTTCAAGAAGATGAATCTTCAAAAACTCAGAAGCATAAAACCAGGCATCCCCGCAACCATGAAAGATGTGAAGAAGAAGAATATCTAGCAAAGAGTCCGAAGAAGACAGATTATTGGAAGCAGAGACGAGTCCCAATTTGAATGTGAAGCAAGAGCAAATCAGAGAGCCAAATCTTGGATTGTGTCCTCACAAAAAATTCAATCCATATAAGGTTAGTCACCATGGAAACCAATGGAAGGCCTTGAGAAATTTGAATAGCCATTAAAGCCCAGAACAATGAAGACCCTCTGAATGACAAACGACCAAAATGCAGAAAATGCAGAGAGGCTATTCTAAACTTAGCCAAAAGCCTTGATGCAGGCTATTCTATACTTATCTTGATATGAATTTCTACTATACTAGTTGATGCACACGTGTATTGCACGTAAATAATTTTGAACTATAATTTTAATTTTTTTATGTTGGGATATGTTTTTCTATACTAATATAGTTAACAACGTTTTTGAAGGGACTATTATTTTAATTTTTTTTGGAGTTTTAGACGTTGAATTATGTGGTTCTAATTGCTTTGTTGAATACCAATTTAGCTTTTAATATTCATTTATGAATTCTTTGACTCATAATATTGTTTAAAAGAATGACCTTACGTGAGATGCTTCACAACAACTACCTTATAAAGTGATAACTGAGAATGAAACACTAAGCTTCTTTCCTAGCGCTATGGATGAAATTTGTAGCTTAGTGGTAAGCCTCTTATGATATTTGGAACACATAATTATTTATTTTGATATACCAAGGGCACCAAAAATTATATATCAAGACTCACCTTAATGATTACAATCATGGGTTCTTAAAGCATCTCTAACCACGCTCAACAAAATAGCTACCTAAAATATATTTAAATATTGTATTCACTACTTTAGCTATTCACTTTTTAAAATTCTCTCCAACCACACTCTCTATTTTAGTTAACTATTTTAACTAACTTTTAATAATATAATTCAAATATGTTACGTGGCGTAACACGTAAGCGTCATAATGATGACGTGTTGTGTCACACCATCAAATTTTAAATTTTGTAACGGTCATACATTATTCAAATGGTACCCAACAAGTGCATACATTTTTATTTTTTTTTTTTGAAAAAAGAGGGGAAATTTATTGAATAAAGCTAAAAAATTACAAGCAAATCAGAAACTGTTATACCTACGGTAACTATTAAACAAAAATTGAAAAACAGAAAAACTGTTGCAAAAACAGAAATTCTGTTTTACTAGCACTGCATCCTTTCAGCACAACAACATCCTCACAACAGAATTTACAAAATTCTAATTACAAGAAGGTTGGCTTTAATCCTTCAAAAGGACTCAAACCAAATAACTTCTATCATAGTCCAGCTCCCTAAACCTCAAATGCATAAAACAATCCAAGTCAATTAGACTAGAACTACACATGCCCAATGAAAAGCCATTACAAAGGCAATACATCTTTAACAGTAACTTTTCTCCTCCTAGCAATTGATAGCAAAACTTGGTTCCATTTTAGTAGACAAAACAGATCACTACTGAAAACATAACAGTAGCATGCATTCCTAGTAGTGCATTCCAGCATCCAACACCTCCAGTAGAATCTAAACTGAAAAATCAGAAAACCCATAGTGGATGATTGTGAACCAACATTCACTTAAGCCAGCAATTTACAACAGAAAGAAGCTGCATAACAGGTGGTGATCTTATTTCAATATCCATGGAAAACAATAGATACCAGTGGAGAAAATGAAGCAATAGAAACATACGATATGGCCCTATGTTGGTCTAATGGCCAAAGAGTGATTTTGTTGTTGAACTCAACTATTCAAAGTCTACAAACATGATGTTCTTTTGACTTGAATGGAGCCAAAGCATAAATTCTTTAAAAGCTCAAAAACAGGCACTAACTATTCATTGTATTGTTAACATGAAAGACACTAGTGTTCTACAGTGACCACTCTAGTGTTAACTTGAAAGATCCACACGCTTCTTTGCCACTGGTGCATTTGTTGAAGTGATATACACTCACAATTTCACAAAATAGCATATCTAGATTCAGACCCTATCAATTGTTTATGTAATAAGATTTTCACAACAACTAATACTATCACAAGGTAGTTTCGGAACTTCTCAAAACAACACTAAATGCTTAATTAGTTTTCAATACAACACTTATCAAACTTAGTGCTTTGATTTTCATCAAACACATTGTGGGCATGTCAAAATTGGTCTTTTAGCTAAACAAATGCAACTCAATGCAACATCTAATTCAAGAAAACCAAAGTTAATACTAACAGAGATATAGAAAAGGAAGAAAAATAAGAGAATTGGGCATTGGATGACACAAACACATTAAGTGGGAAGTTTCAATCATTAAAATCAGAGGAACTAACTTTTGCAAGCTCAAATGATGAAAATATGAGAGATTCAATCAGAAATTTCATTCGGAATAACCAGTCGTGAGTTCCAGTTAGAGAAATCAACGGTACACCAGTTGAAACGGCAAGAGGAGAAAGAGGGGAGAGAAGTGGAGTGAGTCTGAGAGTGCAGGGAGACTCTGAGAGACTAGTGAGAGCTTTGATGAAGACGAGAACCCAAAAATTGGCACAAAACTCTATGAAGAACGACCCAAAATTTGGGGAGAGAGCTTTGATGAGAGAGGGAGAGTTGCTGGCCAGAACTGACAAGTGAGAATGGGGAAAAACAGAGTAATGAGTGAAATGGAGAGCCAGTTGGAGCCAATTTCTTTGGATTGGCTCAGCAAAATAGCTAAAAAATGCCTTTTGTTGAGCTGGTTGGAGTTGCTCTTATGCTGACCAAATAAAGCACTGAGCTTAACTTGTGCCAAATGCACATGAAATTATAGAAGAAAATTAATTAACCTTATACAAATACATATTTATTTATAAGTTGTATAGTACGACTCATTCAAAATGCAACTGAGTAACATTAACAACTTATAACTGTTCATTATCTTTTAAGAATAACAGTTAAGCAGACTCTTATTTCAAGATAAGTTGGAAAAAACCACCTTAGTCATTAAACAACATTTCTGATGATAGAAAACAATATGAGTGACCATCACCGAGAGCTTTATTTTTGTAATTTTCTTATTCAATTAGCCAAAGAAAAATATTGTACTAACTTGAAGAGAACCCTCATATATACTTTATGAAAATCCCATAGAATAAATGACCCATAGAATATCTATTACAAACAAATTAAGATTTTGTCACCCTAATACAAGAACAAACTTTTTTTGTGATTTTTTTTAGACAAATTAAAAAACGTGGCAAAAAGTATACAATTCATGATGATTTTACAATTTTGTATCAAATTTCTATTTTGGAATTTTTGTCGGAAGTTTTTTGCAAGTGCGTCGCAAAATGACGATTCCCTCCCAATTTTTTTTGGCGCAAGTAATTGCGGGGAAATGACAATTTTTTATGACAAACATTTTTTGTCGCAGATAGTATTAAATCCTCACAAAATTAAATAATCAAAAATAAAAATAAAAATAAAGTTAAAATATTAATTTGTGACTTTTTTTGTGTCATGAATTTTTTTTTACAAATTTTTATTGCGATGTTTAATTTTTCGTAGCAGAATATAAATTTTATTTTTGTAAATGAAAATTAAATTAAAAATAAAATAAAAATTTTAATTTGTGACATTTTTTATTTACTTCGCAATAAATTTTCTAGGAATTTTTATGGCGACGTTAAATTTTTCATCACAGAATTAGAATTTTATTTTTGTAAATTAGAATTAAAGTAAAAATAAATAAAATATCAATTTGCAACATTTTTTGATTTGGGTCGCAATAATTTGTTCCAAATTTTTTATCACAACATTTTTATTTTCATAATAAAATATAAATTTTTTTAAAAAACCCAAAACTACGTCATTTTGGGTCTTTTAAAAAAACTTTTCCTAGACAAAACAACTTTTGTGTGTCTTGCACCGTAAAACTAAAACCCTATTTTCTCCGATTCCCCAGCCCTTCTCATCGTCAGCCCCTTGTCTCTGTTCCTCTCTCTCTCTCTCTTTGTCCCTCTCTCTCCCAATCCGAACCAAAGACAACTACCAACACCAACACCATATTCAGGCCTTGATGTTCCATAACATGAATTTTTTCTTCTTGTTTTTTGGGCAAAAAGAAAAAAGTTGTGTGGTACCAATATACCATACACACTTCCACTTTCTATGTTGTTCCAGTAGTAGCCCAATCATTTGACACTTTCACATAGGTGTCCTATAAGAGCCCCCTTTTCTTTGTGACTTTTCTAGGGCATTTTCCCAACTTCTAGCTCTTTATATAACCTACTATACTACACTTGGAAGCCTGGAAAAAGAAGCATCTGGTAAAATATGAGCTATTAAAATCCTTTAATGAAATAAGATGAGTTCTTGGCAGTGGTATGGACACTTGAACTAGCTTATTATCATTTACTTGATCTCATGAATTGAATATGCTGCTTGTACATAATTTGGCAAACTGAATATTCAAGTTTGTTATACCATGTGGAAATCTGACTTTATATGGTGGTGTAGGCATTGGTCCTTTTGGCTTTATTGATCATGAATATGCATGTTCATTATCTTGCCACAAGTTGACGTTATTTCTAAATGCCTTAATTTTTGTTAGCTTGCAGCTGCCAGAGCATGGACCAAATGGGAAATAATGACTGCTCATCTTCTCTCAAGTGAGGAGACCATAAAGAGAGGGGATGATGACGGTTTTTCTCTGGTTAGTTACTCTAATATTTGATGATATGGTAGCATACTATAGTGAGGTTAGAATTTGAGACTATTATTTCCATAAAGTTAGCTAGACTTTTGCCCACGTGTAATAGACTATTATTTCCAAAAAGTTAGCTAGACTGTTATTTCCATAAATACTTGGTTGCGTTAAGTTATGAAATCCTAATTGCCAAAGTGTAATAGAGTTGATCAAGATTACAAGAACTTAAAAATGATGAAGGGCATTACTTTTGGGTATCTTTGAATTTAGCAGATCTATGATTACTTATTTTTGAATTTGAATTAGATTTTTGAGAAGGTAATAATAGGATCAATTGGAGATTTATACATTCCTCTAATTTCAATGGTATCACTGTGATCCTTAACACAATGTGATGAGCCCGAATATGGCTGGATCAGCCCCAATAAATCAGGCAAGCCCAAATCAACTAAAAGGTAGATCAAGTCGACTTCTTCAATCTAGCCCAGTCCAAGACCCAAAGAGCCCAAGTAGATTAGAACACGTGGGAGAGAGGATATCAGGATAGCACTGACGAAGATCAATCCTATATTAATTGTACTTACATTTTGTAACTATCCTCCTGGAAGAAGTAGTGACATTTCCCTCATGTCACCGTCTCACCAAACATATATATTGTAAGCTCACTCCACATGGAGAGAGACATCTTAAGATCTATCAACACATCTTTCTACATATAGCTTCTCTCTCCTATCTAACACACCTCTCCCGGAGCTTTCTTTCTATTACTCTGCTCATCAATAAAAATCACCGACCATCATTGCCCTTTTTGAGAGTGGAGTAGGTCACCTAGATCGAACCACTATATATTTGTGTGTTAACTCATTATTTACTGTTTTACCATTGATTGATTGATTTATTGTTCATTAATTATACCATTCCACACACTCGACTGTTGACCTTGCATGAGACAGTTTTGTGCATCATCACAGTGCATAAAAGAGAAAAGGAATTTGTGGAGTGTAGCAAAGCTAGGATAATTAAGTAACAGGTCATTGACTTTTTCAAGATACATATTGCATCTTGACTACTACATATGCTTGGGGTTGGTAAATCTAATGTGAAAACACAAAAACATTTTAATAAATTAAAGTTTATCAGCACCTTTAGCAGTCTTAACTTGTTTTTTTCACTCGAATGAGATGCATGTATAACATTATGGGTCATAGTGAATATTTTTTTGTTGACTTCACTTAGTAAAGTGTTTATTGTTATCATTGTTGCAGTTGCATTTGCTTGACAATGAACATTTCAAGAGGGGCCCTGAAGGAAACAATATTCATAAGACTAATCTACTCAATATAAAGACTTCCCTTAGACATGAATTAACTTGTCATGTAGTTAAATATTTTGAAAATTTTGTGGATATAATTGTTGAATAAATTGGAGTCTTTGATGAATGGTATAAGTTGTGTTTTGTGGGAAGTTTTGTTTCTTATGTCATTATTGTAGTATTGGCATTTATATTGTGGTTAGTTTAGTATTTGTTGTTAGTTGTGTTGGTTGAAAACATGACATAAATATTATTTGTGTTAATTATTGATTGAAAAATAGGTGACATGTTTTATTAGTATTTCTTATTTAGTTGAACACAGGTGCAAAATTTTTTTGGGAAACTATTGTTCAAAAGGGTTATTTTTTAAAAGGTAACTTTTTGGCGACGAAAATTAATGCATCGCAAAAGGTTGAAAATAAATTATATTTCGCGACGATTTGAATTTTTTGTCTCGAAACATAAGAATTCGCGACATTTTTTTGGTTGCATCGCCAATGGATACGGTAAGTACAAAAAAATAATTTTTACGACAATTTTTGTTTTCATTGCAAAAAATACTTATTTTCGACGTTATAGCAGCATAGCAAAAACTTATTTTTGTTGCAAAATATCAATTAAATTATTTAATTTTAATTTTTTAGCGATGTTAGAATTTAATTTTAACGACGTGTTTGTTGTTTTTCATGACTTTTATATTATGTTGCGAAAAGTATCTTTTCG
This sequence comes from Ilex asprella, assembly GCA_023539305.1. NCBI lineage: Eukaryota > Viridiplantae > Streptophyta > Magnoliopsida > Aquifoliales > Aquifoliaceae > Ilex > Ilex asprella. The sequence goes on from CM042185.1 coordinate 45,404,024, forward strand.
CAATGAAATATGATTTCGCCGCAAAGTGTTTTCTATGACAAAGCTTTTACGACGACTCCGTGATGAAATAAAATTGTCACAAAAAATAATTTGAGACGTTTTTATTTTTATTTTTATTTTTATTTTTTTGCGATGAAAAAAATTGTCACAAAAAAATGAATTTTCTTGTAGTGGGCCTATTCAAATGGTAAACTAAATATTATCAAAATTAAGATTCGATACCTTATCCCTTATAGCAATTACATATCTAGCTAGTTGAACCATCCTCCACATGAGCCATTTGAGAATTTCTTTGCAACCAACAAATATTATCATGAAGACCTATGTAAAGCTTTCTGCTCTTGGGATATAAGGCTAAGGTGCAAAATGAGTTTCAATACTACATTAGAGGTTAACCTAAAACAAAGGAAATTGAATACACCAAATTTATGTAATGCACATGATAGGAAGGATATCAATTACAAAAAATTAATTTGAAGACACCAATTCCAAAGTCCTCTTTAGCAAATGAACACACTAGTTCACAAATTAAGAAGAACCACATTTATGATTTACCTCCGCCATCGAACTTGAGTGCATCTGACATAACAATAAGAAAATTTTCAAAGAGGCTAATGATAGCCTTGCGAGCAATTCTCACACCACATAAAGGAGAGCATGCAAACACCACCAGATGAATGAACTACAAGACAAACCATGATAGCATTGGTGGAGTATAAGTGAACATTGAATGATCCAAACTTCAATTAATTACTAACATTGATTGCATATGAAATAATACCAATGAATAGACTGTGTTGTGTTGTAAATAAAGCCAAAAACAGAGAAGATGAAATGATTGAAATTCTAATGGCCGATTGACATATTGATTATCAAGAATTTGTATGATATAAAAATTGTGTATCAAATTTAGATAGAATGTGAGGGACTATGAGTTAAGAGCAATTGAATGTGTATTCTTAGAATAAGAAGAGTCTTAAAGTTACAAAATAGAATGATATATGATATAATAAGAATTCAAAAGTTTTTCGTTATAGTTGACATTTTATCGTACTATAAAAAATTATTACAAGTTTAAAAAACTTACAAAATAAACTTTATAAATTTTTAGGGGAAAAATTAGGAAGAAAAAAGGCTTTTTTGATTACTATATTTTTATTACTAGTATGAAATATATTAATAGTACAAATATTAAGATTGGTTAAGGAAAAATAGAAAATTAAAAATAAAAATGAATATAATTAAATTTTAACTTTATGCACATAATTAATTTAAGAAGATGAACGGATTTGAGAGTATTATGTAATTAAATAGAAAAAATGAAAAGAGGTGAAATGATATGATGGACTATATAAGATTGTTCAAGGTCAAAATGGTCAAAATGAAAATTTTCACTTTTGTTGACAATTTATAGTAGTATATATTTACTTGATATATTTGCTTGTTTATATGATATTAAAATTTTCTTGTGAAATATAAGTCCAAATAACTCTTTATCAATATTATAACTCAAATTATTTCCAACATAATAAGTTGCTGATTGTCTCTACTCTGGTAAGAACCAAGCGACTTCATTAGCGTGGAGCTAGGTATGGTAGGCATAAAATAACGGTAGCGGTGTGACTTTCTTCGTGATTTCTTTGATGGTATCATATCTAAGAGGTAGTACTCAGACTTGGGCATTCGAGAGGGAACTTCCTTCTAGAAGCAAGTGTAGCGAAGTGGGGACTTAAGTAAGGCAGATCCTGATTCTTGGAACCATGTGTGAGTTTGCCATTTTGGAGGAGAAAACAGATCTTTGCCTTTATTCCATGCCTGCCCATTATTTTGAAACAAAAGATTTTACTAGAAGAGAAGGTGACAATTTCGTGGGTATAGTGATTTCTTTTATTGTGTGGAGTTCCTGTTCTGGGCAAAGCCATGGAGGCCAACAATAAATCAAAGTGGTATTCAACATCAAAAAAATCATCATCTTATAGGGATCCATTTTCTTTGCAATTTTCAGGAAAAATATAGTTGAACAGGCCCTAAACCATTGGGTAGATTCTATGGTCTTTAATATAGCAAGTTATGAAAGTGAAAAACCGAGGATACGGCAAAGACATGAGGTCACCATTTGCATTGGTTTTGTATTTTCGCTACGAGCTACTATTAGTGGAATTGATGTAGGATCAAGATGGTAAAAAAAATGGGATGGTCGAAAGTCGAAAACTAAAGTATAAAATTCATATTCAATTTTTTGGTCGAAAACCTACATTCAAGTGATGACTCAAATATCGAAGCCGAATTCGATGGAGACTTCTTTCCAAATTGGAGAGAATGATGTAGTATGGGTGACCAAATTTTGGTATTTAATTTGAACGTTGTCAATGTCATTCAATTAGGAAATTGAAGGAAATTTTATTGTATTTCCTAATTTAATTAGGAAAATATATTATTTTTATTTTTTGATTTAATTATGATTTATTTTATTTGATTTCCTAATTTGTTTATGATTCTAGTTTCCTAATTGCTTTAAGGATTTTATAACTATTTAAAGTCTTGTAAGCCTTAAGGTAAAATAACTTTTGATTATTGAATATAATTGAGAGTTGACTCTTCTTTCTTCCCAATTCTTTTGATACTCTTAAGAATCAACAGAATTTCTAAAATCTTTTGAACTGATATTCTTTGCAAATTAATTGGCCTAGAGTAGAAATCTAAACTAGTATTTATGCGCAAATAAACGGTTTATTTTCAGTATCTCTTTTCGTTACTTATACCATTCTTTCTACCTACTTCCTTGCATTTGCGGCTGTTTTTGCTAAATTTATCAACATATATTTTAGAACACCCTTTTAAAAAGTATTTGACCATACCCACTCTATATTTTTTTCATATCAATTAGAATAAATGCTTAAATGACTATGAAACTTTTAACATGATTCATACATGTTATTAACACATTCGGATAAGTTTTGGATATATTTGGATCATTTTGAAATTTTTAACAAAAAATATCAGATTTATAAAAACTAGGATAATCCGGTACCAAATAGAATTGGTTTTTTGAGTATTCAAAAAGTGGAGTAACCACTTCAAATTAAAAAAATATATTTGATTAAAAAAAGGCCAAATATAACTTTGACTCGTTGGACTTGTTTGGTTACCGTATTAGAAATGAATGGATTACATAGAGTAATACAGTCTAATACAATACGGAAGGACAAAATATAAAATTAAATAAGATATTAGAATAATACGTAATTTTATCTAATATTTGGCAATATATAATATAAACGTTAGATAGTACTTATTTAATCCAATCGGTTGTTTGAGTAAGAAATTATTTCACCGTATTAATGTTGAATTAACAAAAATACCCTTAATCAAAGTTTATTACATTGATGACAACTTGAATTTTATCAGGGGGTTATAATAGTAAATGTTTAGAATAATACGTTTGAGCTGGATTATAATACTACATTTTTTGATGGTATTAAAATATCTCCATAATACAAGTCTATCGTATAAAAAATATATGATAAGTATACGATTAACATACATTTTTTTAAATTGATGATGTCTCAGAAATAACAATCCCAAGTCCAGTAGTCAGCTGGGGGTTGATAAGTGTGGGTTTATCAAGATTAAGAGAGTGAACGGATAATCCAATAGGTGGAAGAGACACGAAAGTTAGGTGGTTCACCCCAGCCGATGGACTGTGGCTGCATCCACTGTAATGGAGCATCTGGCTCCTCGAGGTTATATATTGATTCTTATTTGAATACAATCGAATTGCGGGCGTTGGATCATTACAAGAGATTATCCCTTACTAGCAATATTACAGGGAATGCCTAGGGAGAGACGAAGGATAAAGATTAAGAAGATGATCCCCCCTGGGTAAGGTAACACTATTCTTATTTATATAAGCCATTCTCTCTAGGGTTCCCATCTGTTCTTCTTGTTTGCTTGCTGATTCTGTGGAGACCTCCCGTCCTTGCTCTGTAAGAAAACTCTGTTAGCCGGCGTTACTGTACCCACTATGCCTAGGTTGATACGCACCACCACTCCCAGCAGGCGGGTGCGATTGTCATAGGTTTCAAAGATGGTTCCCCTGTCCTTTGGGAGATGCGGCATGGTGGGATGTGTCTTGGGTTAGAGTTTGACTTCTCCTTCTCTGGCTATCTTTTGGCTTTGGCTGGGCCACCAGTCTTATTGGGCTTTGCCTCATCTGCTTATGATATGAGCTGGACTAGGGGTACGTCTCTTGGACCAATAAGCGAAGCAGAGTGTTCTGGGATCATTGGGGTCCATGGTCATGGCGGCCCATATTCGAAATTCAGTCTAAATCAGAAATTAATACGGTATCAAATTTGATTACCAAACAAAGTATGAGACCCGATTAAATAAAAAATAGTACAATCAAATATTTAATCCCCTTATAATACGTCTATCAAACGAGTCCATTATATTTTCTCATCAAACCAAAATGAGAGAGGGAGAGAGAGAGAGATAAGGAGGTAACGGCATGCCCTCGAATGATTGCACAACCTTCTGACAACTATGACCCCGTTTGGTAACTTTTCCGTTTTTAGTTTTTCAAAAACGAAAAGAGAAAACCAAAAAGGTCTTTTTTTGGTTTTGAAAATTGCCCCTCATTTATCAAACGATGACAAAAACGAAAAACATAAACGATTACCAAACGAGTTTTTTTTTCTTGTTTTCTGTACATATTAAAATAAATGTTACCAAATGGGGTCTATGTTACCCTTCATTAATACAGCTTGCCTTTGTTTATGTTAGCATAGTTGACTACAATATTATGATCGCAGGTAATTCTTGACATTTTTTGATTCATTTGTTGTTATAGTAATGATGTATAGTTTAGTATTGAATTTTCAAACCTAAAAATGTAAAATAAAATTGTCATGTTTAAAAAATGGATAAGAAAAAAATATGTGGTATATACGTTAGTGTATTTTTTTTTTGCTTTTTTGCAAAGGGTTGTAGTTAGTTTCTTTTTTATTATCTTTTTTATAGACACTATCTATTGAAGTTTTTGGCCATTTATATTTGATAAATTTTAAGCATGAAATATGATGTAAATAAACATTAATATCTTCTCAATTTTATCGATTAAGAAAAAAATTTAAGCTCACTAAAGTACCCACCCCAAAAATGATATTCTGGCTCTGCTCCTGGTCGTGGTCAGGAAGGTTATAGTAGTCAAAGCCAAGGAAATGTATAAATATTCTAATATCAAAACCAAACGTTTGGTATTTCATACAAATATTAAACAAACTATTCACTCTTAATCACGATTAATCAGTATTGATCCCCAAAGGAAAACATAATTTACAGGTTTGGGTTCCCCAAATACTTGCTGTTGAACAGTGGGACTGCCTTCGCCAACAAAGACATTACTATGACACTTCAACAATATGGACTGATCCATACACCTTCACGTCATACTACCCTCAAGGGGAAGGTCAAGCTAAGGCCACTAATAAGACTCTGATATGGATTTTGAGTAAAACAATCGAGAATGGGAAAAATTGGGTTGAATAGTTGTCAGTGGCACTATGGATCCATAGGACCTCGAAGAGAAAATCCATTGACACTACTCCTTATTCATTGGTTTAAAGCCAGGATGCAATACTCCCTACAGAAATAACGGTACCCTTTACAATACAAGTGGCAAGATTCAAAGTGATGCCCTTGGAGGTGAGACACATAGTGCTAAAGTACTCGATGAACACCAAGACAAGGCAAGGGAACACTTAGAGAAGTATCATCGCCGAATGTATAAGGCCTATAACTTGATAGTAAGGCTATGAACCTTTCAATAAAGTGACTTGGTGCTAAAAATGGTCCCAAGTGTTATGAGTGGTCTTTCAATTCCTAAGCTCGTTGCTAAGTGGGAGAGGCCTTTAAGGTCCGCAGTGCTGAGGACAGTGGATACTACGAAATCAGGCACATCGGATCAAAGAAAACAATGGGGAAGTCCAATTCCAAGTGGTTGAAACTATAATACTCTTAAGGGATACAAATGTAAACATCCATAGGAAACATGTAAATGAATTTTGTAAATAGAAACAAACTATAATATAAGCAAAAAGGCATCCATGTCAAAATCCCTAAAAACCTTCATAGCTTGCTCGAAGTCCATATTACCGCTTGTAGGTCCCCAAAGTGTTTCAAATCGCTTTAAACCTTTGTTGCACAATCTCATAGAAAAATGCTATACAATCCAAATGAAATCAAAAAAAATACAACACAAATGCATATCATCTCTTGGATAGTGTTAGTAGTATGCTCTAAGACCAATCACATAGATGATATTTTGGAATTGTACTAGCAACATTCATTACTTAATTAAATAAAATGGCAAGTTTATTTATCATATTTCTGCTTTATTTCATTATAATGCACGTGATATAGCTCATAGAGTATAAGTTAAGAAGATAGTTTTTCAAGTAGTCGAGAAGAGAAGACATATACTTATTAGTACTTAACTCTTAAATGTTCCTAGTTATAGGATTATTATGTGGGCACTATGTAATCCGGATAAACTAGCATACATTATATTTACTCATATTTGATATGAGGTGACTCATCCAAGTCACTAGTATAGGAATACTGAAGCAAGTATGTGAGTGTTTGTTAGAGAACAAATACACCTAACGTGACCATTGTGGAATTTTTCATATAGAGTTTTACATATCTGTCAATTTTAAATCCTGAAGTTACAGTTATACAACTGATCATTAGACTTGAGACAAAATGGTTGTCTTGCGCATGGACTTCTATACTTTAATTATACAACATATTCATATACTAATCATTTAACTTGAATATATATTATTGGACATAGTTAGACATACATGGAGACTTATGAGTGTATAACATGAAATCTATCACCCTTAGTAAATAAAGGAAAAATGTCCTATGTGATCTTCTAGGATATGATTTAAGGAGTCCTTGGTCAAGGTGGAATGACAATTAGAAAAAAGGGTTTCTAATTGATTATTAAGAGTCATAGTCCTAAGATCGAATACATAAGATTGAGTTAGAAGTTTAACAGTAATTTTAATCCCTAGTAATTCAGTTGGGGCATTGTAGATAGAAGGATTGAATTGCATGGTAACTATAAATTGAATGAGTTCTCTACTTACTTCGTGATATCCGGAGGTTGATTATGATATATTGTTAGGCGTCACTCGTGATTAGTAGAAGCCCAAAGAATGAAATTAATATAAATATATTAATTATTTTTCATAAAGGGATAATTAAAAGAGTTATAATTCAAGAAAAATTAGACTTAATTGCGTTGAAAACCTAATTAAGATTTAATTAGAGACTTTATTACAATTAATGGTGAATAAATGGGTTATATATAATTATGAGATAATTGCAACTTAACCCAAACTAGGAATAAAGTCTTTAAATCTCTATAAATACATTTATGCAGGAGGTGGATAGATGATATAACAACTCTCTTACTACCATAAGAAGAACCACCCCCATTCTCTCTCTACTAGTTAATTTATCAATGGTTGAGGTAGATCCTTCAAATTTGTAAATTCGTGTAGATACCAATGAAGGCCAAACATTTTCAAGTTCGGGGTAAGAATCAAATTTAGATTTAAATATTTAAATTTTTTTAGAATGCTTGAAGATCGTTAAAAACACACTTTAAGAGGTAACCCTTAATCTTCTCTATAAATCTAAGGTTTCTCGGTTTGTATTAAATATGAATAGATATTGGTATGAGGGATTAAATTAATTTTATTTTGAATTCTGCTACATTTATAATATGATTATTTTTCAGATGGAACGTGTGTGTCTCAACACAACACCTCTCAACTAGGGCTTTAATGAGATGTCAGTTTAACTGTTTCGACGCAACCTTTTGCGTCCCATGAAACCCCTCAGTAAGCAAGTGACGGAGGGCTCACTCATCCATGACATGTGTGCAGTCACTGCAATTGTAATGAAAAGGTAGAGGATCAACACTGTGTCAGATATACTCTGACCGATGTTCTACCTGCAATGACAAAACTGAGTGGTTGTGTGTACTAGGATATAGTAACTGTCCGCCATCAGTGTCTATGGTTAGGACAAAAAATCTGCAAAAGCTAAGTAAATACTATCATCAATTATATAACTACACATCTGTAATCATATAGTGACAAAATTAAGATTTCTAAAATATAAGATATCACATTGATATCATAACAACAAACAAGTCATTCTCAGTGTTACCTATAAAATATTATGAAATAAACACATAATAAGGTCTACTACACACTTTACCACAACATAGGACAACTTAACAATAAAAAAAATTACATATGCCTAGGAAAGGGATGTTGGAACTCGAGTGTTTCTGGATGACCACTTTCATTGATTGTGATCCACTTCATTGCATAACTCACCATGTATCTGATTACGACTCTCTAGCTGGGAAGTTCATCTCATTCTGTATGCGCAAGGTCTTTAGACAACCAAATCAAGTCTCATCGTTGGTTGCCATTAGAGACTAACTTGGGATTTGGAGGATTATCCTAATAACCTTCATGCTCTAGAGGATACATTTTGGACGCCCAAATTTCTCTATGTAAGACTGACAATGCAATTGAAAATTAGAGTATATAGCCAATACATGAGAGTAAAGAATTTAATAAATTGTCCATTTTTCATATGTGTACGAACAGTCTTCAAGACAAACAACTTACTTCTGACCACCTCCAGTTACAACTTCAACAAGACCGCGCTCACTATGAAATGACATTACTGCGTGGACATGGCTTATTTGCTACGCATTTTGTACTCACTCCACAATATACTTAGGAAACTCCAACTCATTTTCTTTTCATTTTGCCACCTTATCTCAAGATTCGAAATCATACTTAGTGAACTAATAAAATATCGATAGTACACAAGAAGTTATGGGTAAAAATCTTGCACCTTAGAGAACATTATTAAAAACCTCAAAATTATTGGTTGTCATTATGTCATATCATCGTCCATTATCATGGACTAATGTCCAGTTTTCCACTGGTATTATGTTAAAGTATTTACGTGCTTCTTCTTTGGCATTGCTTATCTGGGTCATCAACTCATCAAACCTGCGAATCTGTCGTGCTTTGCCAGCCATCCACATAAGATTGTACAAGTGGGCATCCTTGAAGTGTGTATTAAAATTATTGTGCACATGCCTAATTCAAAAACGATAATAAGAATGTGGTGGATGCCACCCATAATTTTTCAAGTACACAACAAAAGTGATTACTGCATATCTATTAGAAATTAAACATAACCCTTGTCGATGTCTAAGAACTATCTGTCGATGTTAATATTGGAAAAAAGACCAACTTGTTGATTCTCCTCTTCCACGATAACAAATGCAATGAGAAATAATTATTTATTAGAATCCAAACCCGTCATCGCTAACAACTTTCCCTTATACTTGTCATGCAGAAATGTCTCATCAATACTGACAACAGGTCTATCATGTTTAAACCCTTTAATGTTGGCTTTGAATGCCCAGAATACTCGACAAAAAATATTATATTCATCATATTCATAGTTGTATCGCTACTTCACAATTGAGCCAGAATTATACTTGATGACACCTAGAAATTTAGGCAACATGTTAGACAATGAGTCACAATCATCCAAAATCATAGCAATAACCTTGTTCTTCGCAATCCAAGTTTTTTTCTTTAAATTTTTCTGAATTGTTGACCTTTTTGTTTGTGGAGTATCACAAACAAGTTCCAGTATACTATAACATATGAAGTCAAAATCTATCTGTCTACGGTCACAAATAATTCAAGGGTAGAAACAGCTACAATGTCCATCATATTTCATGATCTAAAATATTTTGAGCTTTTTCCTAAAATAAGCACGTAGTCTCTACTTGCTGTTAGGCTACAAGTACATGATGTACTGTGTAGCCCACACCGTTGTGTTCGTCTTCACCATGACATAATCCTTATTCAACTCGATGGAATGTTATTTAATTGTCCTAATGACTGAAGTTTTATTTTTGAAAACCATACCTTTCACCAACTCCATCTTTACCAGATCCCACAAATTCAATTCAACAGATGATACTAAGCTATCTGCTTTAGAATACTCACCAAATTCAATGTTTGTGAAGAAATGAGACTAAGGCTTATGTATTCGAACCTCCCACTAGCCTCAATTTGTTCACCATCCCCATCATTGTCATCCAACTCATCATTCATTAATTCTTCATACTCTTCTTCTTCTTCTTCTTCTTTATCTAAGACTTTTGTACGATCATTCACACCCATTTTTTCATATTCTCGGATTGGGCTTTGTTGCACTAGTGATTGATAGACATAATCTTGTTCACCAATTCAATCCCCTCCTCACCCATTTGAAACTCTGACTCATTGGGTTAGAGTACCCACCATATGTAGTAGACCCAAACATTGGTGGGTATAGAAGTACTGCACAGATTCATTCATTCACTGCATCCCCACGGGAGTGGAACATTCACTCGTCAAGCCGAAAGTTGGAAATGTCGAGTTGCCTATCTCTCACTTGAGCAACTTAGTGTAAGACATGGTAGTGGTGGTTAGGCACTTCTTGGTCTAACTACTGCCTATAACAACATTGATGTCTTTTGTTTCCTTGTACAAAACAACACTAGCCTTGTTGGAGTTGTCGACTACCATATTAACCAAAGAACTAACAAGTTCGTCATTTCAAATTTCTAGTCCGACATATGTATTCATGTTTGGTCCTGATCTTAGTGTAAATGGATATCTACATGTCTACCTCAACTTGTAATGCGACCTATCCAATCCATTACAGTATAAATTTTACTCAACAACTCTGGCAGTTTTGGAAGGAGAATCGTAAAATAAACACTCTAATTCATATTTCATTCGTTCACCCCAATACAACAAAATAGTAACTTGTTTTCTGCCATTTCCAATAATATACATACTAAAATAAGTATTGAATTCACAAGAACCTGGGGATGAATAGAAAATATTAGTAATTGAGGAAAAATAAATTCATAGTTAAGCAAAGTCCCATGGAATTTAACTCATGTGACATACAAGAATTGATAAAATAAGAAAACTTAGTGCTGGAAATGTAGATCTAGCAAACTAAGAAACATGGAGATCAAACCAATGGTAGGAAGTTTGATAAAATAATTCCCAAAAGAGGGTAGATTTTAACATGTTATCAGGAATTTAATTTGAACTCAAACATGTTATTAGGAAGGCCAACAATGCAACAGATCTTTTTTGCTAACAAGGGAGAAATTGATCAACGTTTATAACTCTATTGCAATTATCAAGACTTTCCAACTCTATCGCAATAATCAAGATATTTATTTTGAGGAAAATGGTGTTGCTCGATGACTAAGAGACATAACTAAAATGCTTATACTGTGAGTGAGAGAGAGAGAGAGAGAGAGAGAGAGAGAGAAAGATGGTGTTGCAAAGTGGGGTCGCTTGGATATTTATGGAACTTTAAACTTATACCAAATCTCAAACAATTTATGAAAATTTTAAGTTACACAATTTAAATTTAAAGTTAATCTTAATTATTATCATTATTATATTCTTTTAAATTAAAAATTCAAATTCCTACAAAAATATTCGATAGATTTAATTGAGATTACAAAACAATAAATAAAATAAGAATACTTAGTTGAGTCTCACTGGTCTTCAGCAATGTAACCCCACCAAAACTCCAACAACTTTACAACTAATCTATGAATTTTTTTTTACAACTAATAACATTTTCAAGCAATAAAATTTACATCTAATTTACAACTAATTTATGAATAAAATTTACAACTAATACAATTTTCAAGGAAAAAAGTTTACAAGTAATTTATGAATAACATGATGCTACAAAGAATGAGATAGACAAAGAGAGATAGAGTTAGTGAGATAGAGAGAAATACAAAGAGTGGGAAAGATAGAGTAAGAGAGACCTACTTGGCTGTGATAAGTGTTGGTTGAAGTAGTTGAGGTAATGGAGGAGACAGTGGAGGAAGAGTGGCGGTTGTGGCAGTTCTACCGGACTTCACTGAGTTGGCGTGTTAACGATTGGGGGTTTCAGATTGAAGGGTGGTGGAAGTGATTGGGTTTTGATTGAAGAGTGGGTTGGGCTTGGTGGAGATTTCGTAGGGGTGGTTGGATTTCGAGTTAGGGCTTAGAAAGGTAAAGGGAAAAAATGAGGGATAAGGAAAGAAAAAGTAGAAGAATCTAATTTAACATTAAAAACATTGGTCCAAATGACGTTTCTTATTAGGACACATTGGTTCAATTGACACTTTACATTGTAAGCAAAGGTTTAGATTATCTTAAAATTGTTATTTCAACTGACGTTTTAGCTGTAAAGACATCATTTCAACTAACGTTTTTAAAAGTACATAGGTTCGAGAAATACTTTCAAACTCAGTCGATTGTGGGTGTAAGTTCCCAAAACTGCCTGATTTTGGGTAAAAGCTGCAAGTCATTAAAGGAATTGTGGGGGGAGAAGAGAGAGAATAAAGAGAGAAAATAAAGAAGATAATCTTTCTAAACAAGAATGAAATCAAGGTAAGTCATTAAAGGGTACGTTGGTAATTAAAAAAATAGGATTAAATTAGATTGGATTAGAGAACAAAAAAGAGCACTTGATATGTCCTTAATGCCTTAAAAGTACTATGCTTTGATTTATCGACTAAAAAAACTACATGATTAGACTTTTGACTTGAGGAGTTGACAACGGTGTCGGAAAAAAAATTGGCACCGAACGAATACCGAACAAATATATACAGAATATATACACGACAGAATACCGAACGAGAAGAAGAAAAGACGATGTATGGTTGAATTATTTGATGTCAAAGTGAACAAATCTTCTTTTGCCAATAAACCTGAAACATTAATTCTATTTCCTCTTCTACGAATTCATTAAATGTCTTGCCTTGCTATTTTCTCAATTGGTGTTTCTGGGTCTCCAACTCTTATTCCTATGATATATTTTTGTGCTCATGAGTTGTTCGTAAAAGGTCTCAAATGGAGGCATTTTGATGAACAACGAAAATTCATTTGAAAAGCCCATTGCCAATTGTTGCATTAAATAAATATGAAATCTAAAATATGAGCACTTTAATTGGTTAAAATTGAACACAAGAATTTTATTCCAATAATAGTTATAATTACTCAAGATATCAAAAAGAGCATACTGCCAAAGGGAAAAAAATGTCAAAACCAGAGACTCCTAAATAGTGAAGCCCCATGGTATGATGAAACCAGTAGGGGAAAAGATAAAAAAATAATTCCAAGAACAATGTCCAACCAACTGTTATGCTAATGGGCTAGAGCTGGAAAAGAAGAAAAAAAAAAAAGGGCACTTCATGTTTCCCTTGAAATTGCTTAAAGTCACAAGTAATAACATTTTTAGCTTCCTTTGAACAATACATTATGACCTTCATCTGCACGCTACATCTAGAAACTTTAATTCATGGTAAACAACACAAATGAGATGTAATTAAAAAATATCCCTCCTGCAATATAAAAAAAATTCTAGTTTTTCATCACTCTCTGATCAAAGGAAAACATGTGCACTTAAATACATGATTTTGTTGAATAGTATTCAACACCTCTGAACCCTATTTGAGTCTCACTCCAAAGCGTCATATTACCAGTGCATAACAAAATGCACTATTTTTTTTACTTTGTCCCCTCAACAACCAGATTCCTCACATTGCACCCTCAACTATATGATTGTTTCACATTGCTCCAATTATTAACGCCCGTTACATGTTTAACGAAAAATTATTTTATTTTGCCCCCAAAAGTATTTAATTTTTTTCACTTTACTCTGACACTTTAGCGATTTCCTTCCAAAAATATAACAAACATTTGTAATTTGGACAATGTGAAACAAAAGTGTTAGTTTAATGTGAAATATCTGGTAGTTGATAAGGCAAGTGAAAAAGGGTGATAGTTCAGGGAATGTTAGTTTAATTTAACCATAACAAAATATAGTGTGCTCTACCAAAAAAAAAATAATAAAATTAGACGGTTTAGTTTGATGGATACTAACCCTTAGAAGTTGAGACAAGCCTCCATGTGACAATACTTAAGATAGTTGGGAAGTGCACCATGGACTAAAATTTGTTGCCTCTGATTCCTATCAGTTTGTAGAATGGAAAAAAAACAAAAAGTTTTTACAATCAAACTACAAAAGTAAATGAGAACATTACAAGTAATGGATTGATAACTTTACAAGTGAGTTGTAATTCACTGGCGGTGGAAAGTGGGTATATGAACTTGTGCAATTGTTCAACATGAGATTGAGCAGTTAGTGTCGATAAATATTTCTTCTATTTTTATGAAGTCTTATTCTAAGAAACTTTTTGGTCGAGTGTTAATACAATATGTTGGCTCTTTCCTCTTTAAACCCATCACTTTTGTAACATTTGCACTATTTACAAAGAATTTAACACCATTACTACCTTCTTGTGCATTTTCAGCGTGGGTTAAAGAAGCTACAAGAACATTTTCCTTGTCTTTATTTATATCTATAGGATTCATGATAGTAGCATATTTTGTCCATCTTTTCATAATGTAGTTGCTAGAGATTGTCTTTTATACATCCACGACATCCAAAATTTTTAATGCATGGCCACAAAGCATTCCAAGATGCTCAAATAGATGACAACTACAAAAACACCTTTGTCTCATATGATTGTACAGTAATTGTATGCTGCTTCGTATTTCCACGAGTGCCAACCTTATATCTACAAAATATTTCATCTTCATTGTATTACTTGATACTAATAAATAATGATTTCTCTCATTGGTCTAGAAACATATCAAATATGACTACGTATAAACATCTCTCTCATGCTGTAGTAATGGAAAATCAACCTTTAAAATTGGGAGTCGTTGTGTCATGTCATAAAACGTGTTCGATTCATTATACCGCTTTTCATCAATTGCCCTTTGAAAATGCTTAAAAAATTGTAGCAAATCCAAATCAGACTTCAAATACTCGACAAGGGATCAATTGAAACTCTCACTTAGTTGTGTACTTCTCATGTCAGCTGAAAAATAGTGTCTTCCATATGAAATTGACCATTTACCTCTCAAGTCAAATGTCTTCTTCAACCATTCATTCTCCTTGAGATTATACTTTTCAAGCATGGCATCCCAAGCATTTAAAAAATCCTGCTCATTCTCGTAAAGGTACAAAAGCTTACCAAAATCATTGCTAAAAATTTCTTGACCTCGGAAGACATGGCAAAGACATGGTTAAGATGTATACAAACATTTTTGCCTAAATGCCATATGCATAATTGATGATATGAATCTAGCATTACAAGTGAAATTGCCTTAGCTATTGCGAGATCTTAATCTATGATGATTGACTTTGGTTTTTTTCTGGACATAGCTCTTGAGAACATGTTAACTACGACTAAGGACTTCAGTTGATTAGAAATAATCTTGTCCATTGTAATATATTTTTTGTTGCTTATAGGATAGACTATTGAGGGAAATTTGAGGGAGGGGGTAATGGAGGGGATTTGAATCCCTTTTACCATTGTTGTGGTACTCCAAAAAAATGATAAAAATAGTTACCATCATATTTGTAAAAAAAATCACAAAGGTGCTAAAAACACCCTCAAATGTATTAAATTTTTTTGTACAAAAAAGGTAAAAATAGTAAGCACAAATGTGGTAAAAACGCTCACAACATTGATAAAAATACTCATAAAAGTGATAAATCATCTACAAAAAATAATAAATTTTTCTATTGTAAAATGACCTATAAAAATTATAAAAATACTCATTAAAATAATAAAAATTAAAGGTATGGTACAGTAGTCAAGTCCTTGACTTGAAGGAGAGAAATAAATAATTGCAATCACTTGCGAGCAATCATTTAACCTAGAAAATGATGTAGTCCGTTAAAATAAACAACACAAATGTCAGGCTTGCATTTATTTCTACAATTTTGCTACACTGATCAAGTAAGAGTAATGCTACACTGACCAAATTTTGGGACCAAATTTAGAGCCCAAATGACATGGCAGTTGAGTTGGGCTTCTTTAATTGGTGTCATGTCATTTGGGTCCCAATGAAAACTTCAAATGATATATTGCCATGTCATTTGGGCTCTAAATTTAGTCCCAAAATTTGATCAATGTATCATTACTCATCAAGTAATATACCAAGCCTGACAATACCAACTGATGTGGCGTTATGGGTCCCATTTCAAATCACAAAAAAGAGTTGCATTTCCTTGATCAATTGCATTTGGATTTCATTTCCTACCCATCTTGTGGGCCCCAGTTCCTACTCATTTACTGGTTGATGAACGATGCCTTTATCAAATGAAAACTCCTGCTTCATCAAGACCAAAGTAGGTGGCCATTGTTAGCATAAATAACACTCTTTTTCGTCAATACCCATCCACAACAAGAACACTTCTTCATTGAAAGATCCATCGGCAACAAGAATACTTTTTTATTTACCCACATAAATTTTCATAATATAATAAATTGAGTTTTATTTCCGTTGTATTGTGTACCTAAACAGTGTTGACTGAATGAAGTTCTCTCTTTTTAATATTATCTTTAATTCATTTGATAATATGGACATTTAGGATTTTTTTTTGGACCTAACCAGTCTACTAAATGATTATGTTTTTTTTAGACATTTAGAATTATGTTTTTTCTGATGGTTATTTGCTACTTAATTGAATATGGTTGATTTGATTTGCATTAAATCTTCATTCACTTGGTAGGGATATGGAAGAAGAGGTATAAGTGGTTCTGCAAGTATGGGATTGAGTGAGGAAAATGATGATGTTGAAATATAGAATTCAAGAAATGAGGTAGATCACACTTTGAAACACCTAGTTCACCATGCCAAAATTTTCACAAATAGTAAACTACAAAAGTATTGAAATTTTAGATTGAGAAATATATATCATAAATAGTAAACTCAAAAAAATATTAATAGAACAAAACTCATAGTTCATTGTCCAAAAATTTTATAAATAGTGAACTATAAAAATATTATAATTTTGATTTGAGAAATATAAATCAAAGGTAGTGAACTCAAAAAATATTAAAAAAAACATAAATAGTAAACTCCAAAAATAGTGAAGTTTAATATAAAAAAATTCATAGTTAATAAAACTTTAATAAATAGTGAACTTTAATAGAATAAAATTCCTAATTAACTGTGAATTTAAATACAGCGAACTAAACATAGCGAACAACCACCACCGCAGCCACCATCATCCATAATCTCCACTGTGCAATTGTGTGTTGAACTTTCTTTTGGAAGAGAATTACTCGTTATCGACGCTTACGTCATTCGCCACAAGGAATTCTTCTTCGATCACTCTCACTTCTCTTTCGACCAGATCTCTTGTTTATATTCTCTCTGAGGTTCAACACCTCTCTGTCTCTTTGTCTCCCCCCCTCCCCCTTCTCTCTCATTGTGAGCCGGTTGAGTTTTTAGTCATAGACTATAAGTGACATGATGGGAGGATATATTCAAGGTATGCTGGTAATAAATAAATGAAAAAAATTCAGATAGATTGGACTAGTGGACAAAAAATATATCTAACATGCATTTATCTATCTATACCACTTCTAAAAAACAACAAAAGTGAAAAACTTTTATTTTCCAAATTTATCCTTGATTGATCCTCTAATGCCAATTTTCTCCTTTATCAATAGCAACTACATGATTTAATCTTTAAATTATTATTATTAGAGGGATAACTGTCAGCAACGAGTTGGAAGTTGAAGGGATTTGAGTTATGACTACTGAAGGGACTCATGATAGATTCAGCAGCCCCCGGGGCGACACGTGGATTGGGGCAAGTAGTGGAGAGCCGAGGCATAAGGCCGAGGACATTAACGTAGCCGAGCAGATAAGCCGAGGACGGGTATTTTCGCGGAGCCGAGTACAGCCTCTGACGGGCAATAAATGCGATTTGACCCAGCATTTATGGCGATGTAAGTGACTAAGACAGGACATTTAATGAGCCTCTGTACCTACCACGACTCAGACTGACAATCAAGAATGGGCGCATTAATGGCTAGAAGTTCAGGCACATGCCTACAAATAATAGCCTTCAAGACGCCGACTGCTATGAAATAGGCGTCAGACGCCGTTCATAGGTACTCGACTGCTCGGCGTGGCCCCGAGGTCGGGTCCGAGGCGCCGAGCATTGATGAGATGGGAATGCAAGTGGGAAATCAATCATTACGCTTGGACAAGTCTGGAGAGCATTAACTACTGGGAGGACTTCTGTGTCAGAGCAATCATTTCAAGCCCAGGTATAAATACCCTTCAGAAAAATGAACAAAGGTACGCAAAATCAGACCCAAAAATCAAAGAATTAGAGTTTCATCCTTCTTCACTCGCTGACTTAAGCTTTGGAGGGGATAAGCCGGGCAGACGCCTGGTTCCCTTTTCCTAACCTTTTCTATTTCAGGGTTCATCAGCCACGCGATCACTGTCTCGAGACAATTGCAGGATCAATCCCGTGCAACTACCATATTACTACTTCAATTCAGTCACATGAATTTGGAAGTTGAATGGATTTAGGACTTTCAAAATCCTACTTCCATTGAAATTTCTCTTTCTTTGTCTTTTAAACATTTTGTGTGTTACCTTCTCTTCCTCAGACAAGCGAACAAACAAAGATTTTTTTTCCCTCCGAGGTATGTAGAATTTCACTTATTTATATATCTTAGTCTGATGTTTGTTCTTTTAGCTTACCAAATTAAAAACATACAGATGAGGACTCTATTGTAATTGAATTGAAAATTTTGGCAATACATATGTTTGAGGTTACTAATAAAAAATTATTTACTATATCAAAGTTGCACCTAGATCAAACAAAACCTTGGAAATGATGGTTGCATGCTCCAATTGATGCAATTGCGTTTCTTTTAGCAGCAGTGGAGAGACGTTATTCAGAAAAAGATGAGACTGAGGTATTAATATGTTCATTCAGTTTATTTTTTCTCGAAATTCATTGAGTTTATTTTTTCTATACCTTGACTCTCACATTTGTTAGGAAAAAAAAAAAGTAATGCCAAAACAAAGCCGTGGGATTGGTGGTTGCATACTCCATTTGATGCAATTGCGTTTTATTTTGAGAAGCGTTATCATGCATTGTAAAGGTTAAGATTTTGATATGTTATCGAGAAGCTATATCTCTTCTTAATATGAAATAAGAGGTTCATTTATACATCCCCTTATGGAAATTTAATTTGCAGATTTAAAGTATTGATGAGGCATTTTCAAGCTATTATTGAGGTATTTTTTTGTTGATAATTTGTGAGATCCTTTGTATGTTAATGTAGGACCCAAGGTGTAAGATATATTTATCCTTGGTTTGTGTTGGTTTTGGAGTGTATTTTGAAACAAGGTATTTTTCAAGTTGAAGACTTTGTTTTTTTACGGAAGGTAAATATATTCATCAAGAAAGGAAACATACAAGAACAAACCAAAGGTGATGCACTCATAATAGATAACAGCCACCCATTACAAGAGAATAACCAAAGGATAAACACCAATCCAAAAATCTGGACTCTAAAGGAAGTGCCAGCGATGGGCTGGTACTTACAGAAGAGTCAAGACTCATAGAACACATAAAAAGCACAAAGGCTTAAATGAGCTTGGGACATCCCCGACAAAAGCAGAGAAAAGCAGAGAAGGCAACAAGGCACCCAGGCAAAGTGAGCCCTAATGGAAAGCGGAATGGCCAGCGGAATCCAGCAGAAAACCAGAAAGAAAAGCTCTGAAACCATAAGGAATTCAACAACAACAGCCAACAATCAAGGGGAAAACCACCAAACGCAATCCAGTGAACCCGCAAGGATCAGCCGAAAAACAATTCAAGAATCCCAAACCATGAATGGCCCCATACATCACACAACAACGCATCAACGCATCCACGCAGCCAACCCAGCCAACCAACAGCAGAAAACCAACATACAAGCCGTCCAAAAGACACCAAGGAAAATAACACAGCCCAAGGAAGTATACCCAGGCCAACCCATGAAACAACTAAGCCAGGAACAACAGCACAGCAATGAGGGACCACCAGAAGGCAAGGTAAATCCCAATATAAGCAACCAACGCCACAAATAAACAGAACAGAGCCATAGCCTATAAGGCAGAGGGACACCACATGAGCAAAGGAGCAAAGAACCCAAGTAAAAGTAGAAGTAGAACCATAGTCCACTAGGAACCAACTGAATCACAGTGGACCCGAAAAACAGCAACCACCAGCAAGCAAGGAACCATCAACTCCAGCAAACCAGAGGCCAAGACAATCAGAGCTGCCACGCTTGAAGAAGACCCAAGTTATGGGGGGAGTTTTTAAATTCGGAAAAGACTAACCTATCCCTGATGATTTGCATGATACACTTCTGGATACTTCTCCCATCAGTAAACTGGTTTGTATGGAGCCTTCTATTCCTTTCCTTCCATAAAAAATACACAGTTGTTGACAAGCTCAACTTCTTTAACACCTTGACAAGTGATTTACCTCTCCAACATAGACTAACATAAGCTATAAGATTTTGCCAAGAGTCCGGGACATTTTGATCACCACACAATTGCATCAAAGAAGCCCAAATAGCCTGTGAGAACTGACATCTGAAAAATAGGTGGGAATGAGACTCTACGTCCTGCCTACAAAGGATACATGTCGAATCCACATCAGGAGCAAACTTTTGTATTCTATCTTTAGTGCTAAGCCTCTCCTTAATGGCAAGCCATAAAATAAAGCTCATCCTGGGAATGTAATGACCATACCACAACAAATGGTGCCAAGAGACCTCCTGCCCAAGGGACCTCGGAGAATTCCAAGCAGAAATAGAAGAAAATTGTCCATTAGATGCAATAGTCCACTTCACTTGGTCAGCCACATCTGACCGAGGATTATAAGCAGGCATATGACTAGAAATCTCCATCAGCTCAGGAGTACCTGTATAAGGCCATGACCACCTATTATTGCTCACAATTGCAGCCACTTTAGCATCCTTAGGCAACCCAGCCTGATCAATAATACCCACATTCCATTTAAGAAATAGAGGACCATGAGGATGCCAATTATCCAACCAAAGGCTAGTACCCTCACCATTGCCAGTCACATGCTGCAAAAGAGGTCTAAATAATGGTCTCAATTTCAAGAGGTTCAACCAGTTCCAGGAACAAGAGTGAGGGGGCCTGACATCCCAAATATTTTTGCCTCTTAAGTGGTAAGAATGGATCCACTTAGCCCAAAGGCTTTCCTTGTCAATAAATAAGATCCACAAATATCTCATCATCATTGCATAATTCATCTCCTTAAGTCTTCTAATCCCCAATCCCCCTTCTTTCTTGGGTCTACAAATGTCTTCCCAGGCCACTTTGGCTCCAGTGGGCTTGAGCTCAGTCCCCTTCCAAAGAAAAGATCTAAGAATTCTTTCCAGTTTATCAATAACTTGCTGAGCACAGAGGTTATCAGTTGCAGCCTACCGACAAAGGATAGAAACCTGTTAGTCCAACCCTTTACCCTAGACACCATTCTTTCCAACAGAGCATCACAATATTGCCTCTTGAATCTAGTGGACACCAGAGGGATCCCCAAATATCTCACAGGAAGCTCACCCATATGGAATCCAAGCATATTTGTAATCTGAACTTTAGCCTCATCAGCCACCCCAGACATGAAAATACTGCTTTTGGCGGGGTTAGCTCTAAGCCCAGAAAGGGCTTGAAACTGATCCATCGCAGCTTTCAGGACACTTATAGACTGAACATCCCCATGACTAAACAGCAAGACATCATCAGCAAAGAGAAGGTGGGTGAGAGCCATCTTTGAACACCTCCAATGGTACCTAGTATAACAGCACTAAAAACTTCCATGGCCAACACAAAGAGGTAAGGTGAAAGGGGGTCACCTTGTCTAAGGCCCCTAAAACTTGGAAAGAATCCAGCCAACTCACCATTGATATTGACAGAAAAACGAGGAGAGGTAATACATTCCTTAATCCACTTTCGTACAGTTTCTGGGAATTAGAAAGCATCCAGGGCATCCAAAAGAAAGTTCCAATCTAAAGTGTCATATGCTTTCAAAATGTCCAATTTGATAGCACATCGGGGGGTTCCCCTATTCCTGTGGTAGTCTCTTAGAAGCTCCTGAGTGAGCATAATATTTTCACCAATTTTCCTACCTTGAACAAAGGCCGTTTGGTTAAAGCTCACAATACTCTGTAGCGCACCCTTCACTCTATTTGCTAAAATTTTAGAGATGACCTTGTATAACAGGTTACAACATGATATTGGTCTGAAATCCCCCATAGAGTTAGGATTTGGACATTTAGGGGCTAGGGCAATCACAGTAGAATTGAATTCCTTAAGTAAATTCCCTGATATGAAGAATTCTTTCACAGCAGCAATCATGTCTCTACCAATCACAGGCCATGCCTTTTTGAAGAAGTAAGCAGTAAATCCATCAGGCCCCGGAGCCTTAAGATTATTAAAGGAGAACAATACCTCTTTGATTTCTTCATCATCAATATCCCTGATCATATAATTTGCTTGCTGCTCAGAAACCGTCTTCAAAGGTAATGACCTTAATAAAACTTTCCTCTCCAAAGGAGGAATGAGGATGTTGGAAGTACCTAACAGTTCTTGGAAATAATCAATAGCTTCTTTCTTAATTGCCTCATCACCTTCCACCGTACTTCCATCAGCCGCTTCAAGCTTTAAAATCTTCTTCTTATTCCTTCTGCAATTCATAGATTTGAAAGAAAAGGCAGTATTTTTATCCCCCTCACTCAACCATAAAATTCTGGATTTCTGTTTATATAGGATTTCCTCATTCCTAGCAGCCTCCAAGTAGTCATTAAGTAAAAGTTTCTCCTCCTGTCTTAGTGCTGAGTCTGAAGGGTTAAGGTCAAGCCTCCTTTGGCAGCTATCAAGCAAGGATTTCCTATCTTTAACTAAGGAAGAGAGCTCGCCTAATTCTCTGCTCTTAGCTTTAAAAACCGCTCTAAGTTTTTTAAGTTTTAAGCATACTTTGAACTGGTTTGACCCTTGGATAGGATCCTGCCAAACCTGGGTAACAATATGTTGAAAGTCTTCTCTGTCAGCCCAAAAGTTGAAGAACTTGAAGGGACACTTTTTTCTATTCCCCTCCTCTCCAATCGTCACCAATGCAGGACTGTGATCCGAGACCCCAGGGGTTAAAAACTCAGCAACAGCTTTATCAAATTTTTGGATCCAAGCCTCATTAATAAGTGCTCTATCAAGTTTCCTAGAAACACCAGCACCATCATCTCTTCTACTGCTCCAAGTGAAAAAAATCCCTGAGTATCTCAAATCAACAAGCTCAGCTTCTTGAACACAATCATCAAAATCCCCCATAGCTTGCACCCATCTGTTAAGCCCACCATGATTCTCGTTGCAGCTTCTTATAGCATTAAAATGCCCAATAACTAACCAAGGGAAGGATTTAAAAAGTCCAGCATGGTAAACCAAATTTTCCCACAAGTCCTTCCTCTCATTCTCCTCATTTGAGCCATAAACAAAGGATACACAAAATTCAGTAGAAGTATCCAAATGTACCACATTATAGTGCACCACTTGATCCGTTTCCGAGAGCTTAGTCACCTTGATAGAGTTTGGGTTCCACCCAATCCAAATTCTACCAAAAGAATGGCTGTTGTAGTTTGCCAAGAACTCCCAATGTCCAAAAATATTATTTCTAACAGTATAGATATTGACACTTCTCACCTTGGTTTCAACAATCCCCACCAAATCAAGGCGATGTTCAAAAATTAACTTCTTTACGGCTTCCTGCTTAGAGGATTTGTTAAGTCCTCTTATATTCCAGCAGGCTAACTTGATCATAAGAGATGAGAAAGCCTGAGTTTGAAGGACTCAGGACCTTTACCTTTCCTTTTCCCTGAGGATTTTTTCTTAGCTTTTTTTTTCTTATTCTCCACAGTTTGCTTACTCGCCTCCCCCTGATTTTGTTCACAGTTGATTGCAGCATAGTCTAAATCCACCACCAATTGACCTCCCTCAATTTCCAATCCTTCAAATCTATTTGAGGAGGTAGTAGGTAAAGACGACAGATCCAGAATCTGCACTTCCAAAGGTGTAATAGAAATCACTTGACTATCAACATGGGTCCCTAGTTGATCTTGAGGTTGTAACAGATCCACTGATGGGATATGAGTGATATGTTGCTCTTGATCTTGTGCAGAGGACATGGGGGTGCCATCAGGATCAATACAAGTTGTAGGTATATCAGGGGAGACAACCTCCACTGTGGAGAAAATGGATTTCCCTTTCTCACTTCTGGACACTGCAGGCTTATGTGGGAGGTTTTTCGGTTTCCAAACAGAAGCCGAAGCCATTTAGGGGCACGTGGAGTCGGAGTGGCCAAAGACCATGCAATAATGGCATGTTTTTGGCAGCCATTGGTATTCAACAGCAATTTCAACCTTTTCAATACTGCCATTGACCTCCATATGAAGGTCGAAGGCATCAATGAGCTGGGATTTAGCATCAACTTCAACACATATTCTTACAAAACTCAGTCTACGTTTGGAGGAGGTGAGGGAGTCAGCATGAATAGGACGCCCCACTGCGCTGGATATATGGCTTAAGCCCTCATCAGTCCAAAATTGTAATGGAACATTAAAAAGCTTAATCCATAGTGGAATAGAGGAATGATCCTCTTTGGTAAGAGCAAGCTCTGGATGCCAATTTTTTAAAATCAAGGGTCTTCCAGAGAATAACCAAGGCCCAGCTTCAAACACAGAATTTTTAGCCTCTTCGTTTTTGAACTTGAAGAGGTAAAAACCCTTGTCATAGGCAAGAACTTCTAGAAGCCCCATCTTGTCCCAATTTCTGTGAGCCATGTAATTAACAGAAGAATAAGGAAGTTTCCTTTCGATGAAATACCCAACCAAACAGTGAAGCCAATCCAGACTACCCTTTTCTCCAACCTCTCTAGGGGGTTGGACTACCACCCTATCCATTTCCCTTCTAGGCTCATAAAATTTGAGTTTCATAATCTAGGATTGAGATGTAGCTCCTTGACCAAATGTTGGTTTCACGATTTGGCTCCATGAGGGGTTTGGGTTGGGGTTGCTTTGGTCATATGGTTTAGGTTGATTGGGCTCAGAGGGTTGGTTAAGCCTTGAGGTGTGCTGTAACTCTTTCACGCATCAGTAGTCAAAACAAAACAAGGTTAGCTAACAAATCCCATAGACAAAAGTGTGGACTATGTAAGGATTGAGTAGTTTATGGGATATTTTTAGAATTGGCAGCAAGTTCTTTTAAATATTTATCATTTGAAGCATGAAGCATAGCTCAATATATATAGCAGTCATCTAATTATATGCAAAACAATATGTTCAAACTGTTGCATATGAATTTTTTGAGAAAACAGTCTAGGAGCTAGCGTCTCAGTGATATTAAAAACATTTCAGATGAAGATGAACAATGTTTTGGATGTAATGACCGGCATGTGGGCTACTTCTCTAGTAAGCTTTAAATTTATGCTTTTTTACCTTCTTAGATTTCTGGTATGTTTGCCCATTGATTTTAATAATATATTTGGTTTATTGTTTTTATTAAATTTCATAATAGATGTTGTAGTCATTTGACATGTTTAACGTGGATGAAACATGTTTTTTGTAAAGGCTATTGCTTTGTTAGTTTCTTTTCAATGCAACTTATTTACATATTTGCAAAATGGAGACATATTATTTGTTTATGATAATGTATAGATTATTATCGCATTTCAATATTATACGTTTTAGATGAAAGTTTAGATTAGTTGTAATGACATGCTAGGTGGTGCATTGGCACTTAAGAAAGTTTGTAGTAGATAATGATACAAAAATGTAATGACATGATAATTGTATTGCATTATTATTCACATGTAGTAATGAAAACTTGAAGGGTAATTCGTGATTAATATGTTCATGACCGACTTCAGTTGACATCAAGGCAAAGAGGTTATTATGTAGAAATATTGGAAATAATAACATCCACTCTATTTTTTGTTCTTCTTCTATAGCATGGATCTGCTTCAATGTAGTGACTAAAGGTTTTCTAGAAAAATAAATTAAAATCAGATTTTAGCAATTTTTTTATTTTTTTGGGTTCAAGTGTAATAAGGGGTTAAGGGAGGGAAACCAGAGATTTTCTTTGTAAGGACTTCATTTGTTCATGACAAGAAGGTGATTTAGCTGCGCTAAAAGATTTGAGAGAGTTACAAGACAGACCTTGACTCAATTCATTTGATTTCTTTAGTGAAAGATTGATTGCCATGCCACATATATTTTACATTGAATTTATGAGTTAAATTAATTGATTTGCATACTTCAAGATAAGATATAGTCAGTCCCTCCATTCTAGTAGCTGAGCTAGCTGCTAGCAGAGATTATAACGAAGTATAAACTATGATAGTAATAAATATTGTATGAACAAACTTGAATATTATTTTCCCTAAACACACGACTAATAAGTGTAAAAGGAAAACTCTAAGAACTTTCTCTCAATATCATAAATCAATACCCTTTCATAAAAATCTCAATGCAACTCCTAAGGTTACACATTCTCTTAGAGCCCATGCACAAATCCTTTGCTGACAAAAGAAAATCTACATAGGGGAAATGTTCAAAGTTGGCCTCATGACAAATATGTGAAAAATATAATGACATTTTAGAACACATACTCTTTAGTTTTGAATGAACACACAACGGTGGTTTGTTATTGATATAGGATACAAAATTAATCAACAATGTTCAAGTGTCAATGTTTACTTAAGTTGTGAATTTTTTTAAAAAATAATCTACTGTATTTATTTGATTTTTAATACTTAAAATTATAATAACTCACGTGAAACACACATGTGTACTAACTAGTTAACTTAAAAATAGGTTGTCTGGACTTATTAACAAAAAATGTCTCAGCCTTAAACTTTTCAATAATTTTCGCACAAAATTATTGGAGTTATTTTTGAAGTGTCAATAACATCAACCCAATAACAAAGGCCCCATTTGGTAATGTTTAAATTTGTCGTTTTTCTTTTTTATTTTGATATTTAGATAAAACAAGAAAAAAAAACTCGTTTGGTTACCGTTTATGTTTTTCGTTTTTATCATCGATTGATAAACGATAGGCGATTTTCAAAAAAAAAAAAAGTCGTTTTTGGTTTCCGTTTTTCGTTTTTCAAAAACGAAAAACGGAAACGTTATCAAACGGAGCCAAAATTATTAGAGTTATTTAATGTGAATGAATGTTGATTATTCATCTACTTGGCGCAGTGGAACCTAGAATTTATACATAATGGGTGGTCTGTCATTGAGTAAAATTTTATTTTTCAAAAATTATCATTAAATAAAATTAAGTGAAAATATAATAGAGATAATTTGGATTCCGTTATTTTTTATGCATTTCTAACCATAAAGTGTGTAATTTCTCTGTCGATATGAAAATGAAATATTTGGGACCACTCTTCACACCTCCTTGATTGTATCGGAATCACAAGAGGTTTAGTCCTATTATCGTCATTGATTGGGCTATATTTGTCACTGTATGAATTAAATATTTTGAAATTATTTTTGTTTAGCAATATATTAATCCGGATTAGCAACAATGGGTGCATGTCCTTCTGGTTTTGATAGAAGACTTGCAGCTATCGATCTGCAAATCATTTCTCACTGAGCAAAAAACAATGGGGTCCGAAGGTGACGAACTGAACGTAGTCTTTGTGCCCTTCTTGTCCCCAGGCCACATGATACCCATGGTGGACGTTGCAAGACTATTCGCCGCTCATGGTGTTACCGCCACCATAATCACCACCCCATCCAACGCCCTCCTCTTTCAAAACTCCATTGATCAAGACATAAATTCCGGCCACAAGATAAGCATCCAAGTCATTCAATTCCCTCATGTTGAAGTCGGTCTCCCTGTTGGGATCGAAAACTTCAGCACCGTCACTTCACCGGACATGGCCGAAAAACTTTTCTATGCCATTACGATGCTCCAACAATCGATCGAGCTGATAATTTTCGACCGGAAACCTGACTGCATCGTCTCCGACATGTTATTCCCGTGGACTTTACAAGTAGCCAGACAACTCGGTATTCCAAGATTCGTGTTCAATGGTTCAAGCTACTTTGCCCAGTGTGCAGAGCATAGCGTCGAGCAGCATAAGCCTTACTTATGTGTGGAGTCAGACATGGAGACTTTCTTGCTACCAGGGTTGCCGCATAAGATAGAGATGATGAAGCTTCAGTTAATGGATTTCGCGAAATCCGCAAACGACTTTTCAAAGTTCATGACCCTTGCTAAAGAATCTGACAAGAAAAGCTATGGCGCCATCATAAACAGCTTCTATGAGCTCGAGCATGATTATGAAGAATACTACAAGAGAGTCATGGGCATGAAAGCCTGGAGCATCGGACCCGTTTCCCGTGCTGTGAACAGAGATGCATCGGAGAAGGCACAGAGAGGTAACAAGTCCGCCGTTGGAGAACACGATTGCATAACATGGCTAAATTCCAAAGAACACAATTCGGTATTGTATGTTAGTTTTGGGAGCTTGACGAAGCTCCCTGGTGCCCAACTTCTTGAAATAGCGGCAGGATTGGAAGCATCTGGCCACCAATTCATGTGGGTCATTCGAAAGAGAGAGAATGAAGAAGATCCATGGCTGCCGGAGGGTTTTGAAGAGTGGATGAGAGAGCGCAAGAAGGGATTCATTATAAAGGGGTGGGCTCCACAACTCTTAATCTTGGACCACCCTGCGATTGGAGGAATGGTTACACACTGTGGGTGGAACTCTCTTCTTGAAGGGCTGAACGCAGGTTTGCCTTTGATCACATGGCCGTTATTTGCAGAGCAGTTTTATAATGAAAAGTTGGTGACTGAGGTGCTAAGGATTGGTGTTTCAATAGGAGTGACTGCATGGACTAGCTCGTACGAAGGGGTGAATGGGCTGGTGAGGAGAGAAGAGGTGGAGAAAGCAGTGGCTTTGGTGATGGGTGGGGGACGAGAAACGGTGGAGATGAGGAAAAAAGCAAAGGAGCTCGGTGCTGCAGCGAAGAAGGCTGTGGAGAGCGGTGGCTCATCTGAGGCCAATTTGATCGCTTTGATCAATGAACTTAAAGCAGTGAAACAAGAAGTCACAGCCCGAGATAAAGTCAACCGAGAATAAAAACAGGAATGCTACGTAAACTTAAAAAATAAATTTAAAAATTAGACTTGATAATTACAATCGTTAATTTTATTGTAGTTTTCAGTATTTATTGGAACCCACAACCTATTCAATGATTGAGATTATCCAGTCTAATTTTTAAGTTCATCTAGCATTACTCGAATAAAAATTGTCATCATTTATAAATAATTAGTTGTTGTATACGTGCACTAAATAATTTTAAATTAAAATTTTTATTCTAATTTGTCGTTTTATTAATTATTTCTATTTGTTCGAGATTGGAGCAATTGGATATGCCATGATATGTGCATTGCACGTGCAGACTACTAGTATTTTGTGTCTAAAATATGGTACAATATAAATGATTTTGAAAGTAATGCTGATAATTGTTGGATGAGTCTATTTGAGATTATTAAATAGATTTATTGAAGTCTATCATCTTTTACATTATAGATATAAGAAAAAAAAGTTATAGTATTATTTGAAGCAGAAAATTAATAATTTTAATTTGTTTAAAATCTAGGTCATGTTGCCAAAAGAAATTATTTGTAGCTTTATATGAAAGGAAATAGTTGGGGCTGTTACACACATTGACTGAGAAGTAATAACTATTCTTGAAATACCATTATAAGTTGAGTCTTTCATTTTATGAAAAATAGTTTCACAATATATTAACAATAAGTTCTATTTTAAAAATACAATTTGTTAATTTATCTATATACATTAAATCTAAGAAACTTCTCAAAAATTTTGGTTTAATTTATTAAAGTGTGTATATAGAAATATGCATTTCTAGCATTCATGACAAAAAGACGGCAATGGAAAATAGTGTATACATAAGTAATCTACATGCATCATTGAAGGAAGGAGATTAAGCATCAAAGTTACATCAATCACGCTCCAGTTGAACCTTCAAACTTAAAAAAAAGGTAATAACCTAAATAATTAAGAGGATTAGAGTTAAAATGAATTTAGAGATTAATTTGTTTATGCCTACTATGTGATTTTAAATGAAAAGATTTTCTAAACCATTTTGTATTTTGAAAACATAATTTGAGCAATTAGGGGTCCCCTCTTGAGCAATGTTCTTTAGTACTCAAGAGGACAAATTTTTTGCTTAGTTTAAGCTAGAAAATTTAGTAAGAACCGTCTTATGCTCGTTAGCCTTCGCTTGAACAATTTCTTTGTGGCTTAGGTAAGAAAAATGGGAAGAGATCATGGAGGAGAAAAGAGTTTGTTCTATGATTTTGCTCAAGTGGTCTTTTATCCTTGACCAGGATTGAAATGTCATTTTCATTCCTGTGACTATATCGTTCATGAATTTGAGTTTTCTTGTTGACTAAGATTACTCTTATTCTAAACATATAACTAGGGAGAGTCTTTTTTTATCTATGGTAAGTTTCTTGTAAGTCTTTTGAGAGTAAGAACTCATCTTCAACCTAGAGAGCTTCCACCACAATCCTAAATTCCTAAAACTTAAGGTTACCTTCTAGAGATTTTGCTCGACCTCACAAGTTGAAGTGAAGACTGTCTTATCGTTTTCCTCATAATAATGCTCGAGCCCATAGAAGCTGTTAAAGATGGTGCCATATGCTCTGACACTTTTATTGAAATCAATCTTTGCTTACGGGTCTATTTCTTTTAGATGAAAGATAGGTTTCAGAGAGTCTTTAGGACATAATATTTCTTGTGTTTCTGCTTAATGTGATATTAGTTGAATATTTAGTTGGAAAAATCAATGATGGCGGGTCAGCTATGAAAAAAAGTTCTTTTTTTGGATATTTAATAACATATTTTGATTTAATAGCAATTATTTTTTGTGTATTTTTTTGTAGTGCAGATATTGCTTTCCTTTAAAAATTTTCAAACCTGTGCAGATGTTTCAAAAAAAAATTAAAAGATTGTTGAATATTTCTTGTGTTCTAGTGGTTATTTGCCGCAATTTCTTTCATGAATCTGGTGGTGATCGTCATTGGTTCAACAAAAGAAGTGTTTAGGTGAGAATTTTGTTGTTTCCATTGACGGTGTCAAACTGATGATATACAAATTAGATTATTCTTTCTTATATATGAGTCATTTGACCTTTGCTTTATTTCGTCGAATTGATGAGACAAGAAGTACTTGGAATTGAGAAAAAAATTCTAATACTACAGAGAAAATGAATTTAATTTTTGGTTTGTAGATCAAAACTAGAAAAGTCCGAAACAATTTAGTGGCCAAATGAATTTTGTTTGATCTTAAGACAATGAACGACTTGATTTGTGTTCTATGATTAAAAAGGATTTGGAAGTCAAAGATCCTAGTAGGATGGCTAGAATTTGTGTAATATGTTCGGCAGGATTTGAAAATAAATTTTAGAAAGAACAGTCACACTTTCTGAAACAATCAAGTAGGAATACGTGACGTAGTACAATAAGGAGATAAGCTGACAGTGCTCGAAACTAATGTACTTGGGTTGCAGAACAAAATCGGGTGAGGTCCAATATGCGGGTGATTGCTTAAATGGGTGTGTGTGAGGGTGTATTTTGTAAATGAACAATAAAGAGAAGGCAGAACTTAAGTGGTTCGCCTTAGCCGAAATGACTAAGGTTACATCCACTATAAGGAAGACTATTAATCCTTAGAGGATTGTATTACTTGAGGTAGATGATAACTTTTACAAAGAGTTAGGCTTGAATCCGTTACAGGATATCACTCGATTCTCTCTTCTTGTTTTGAGGTATCTTTGCCTACATTCACTGTAGTAGTTCCAACTATTTATACTACTGATAGCTAGGGTTTCACATTCTTCCTTCTTGGCTGATTCAATGGTCCCTTCTATATATATTTCCATCTTGGCATTGTGGTTCCAAATATTTCTAATTCCTCTATCTGAAGACTATTGTCCTTGATCCGTCTCCACTATCTGTGGGTTACTGTTCATCAGAGTCGTCAAACAATGATCCCTTGTCCCCTGGACGCATGTCCCTTTGTAGCTTTTTCGGTTGACCTTGCTTCGTGTTTCCGTGTCCTGAGCTCATATGTCCCGAGCTTCCCTTGGTCACGTCTTGGCTCTGTGTTGTAGCCCAGTTCAAGCCCAACAAATTATTGCCTATATGGGCTTCTTGGGCTTCTATATGTGGGCTCAGAGGGTCTTGGGCCCAAAAGGGCCTAGACTTACACTAACCATTATCAGTTACCCCCAGCCCCAAGTCAAGAGGATGACCCCCAACTCCTACCTGGGATTAAGCCCAAACTTTTCACCATAATGATTATTTTGGGATGGCCATTTTTCATGATTGCTAGTGTCACTTTAGCAGTGAATTCAACCCCCCATCCCCATACTCATTTTGATTTGATAATCGTGTCAGGGGAGTAAACGTGTCATATAGTGAAGGCTTCCCTAATACAGCTCTCCCTCACGCGTAATCTTGGTAGAAAAAAGGGGTGTACCTCGATTTTTCATCATCATTTCTAATTTTTTACTCTTCATGCTCTTTCGCCCTCTCTAGGCTCAAAGGCAATTTCCTCGTTTCTCTGATGTTTATGAGAACTTTTGTCCCTTTGTCTTCTGCTTGTTGGTCCTAGCCATACATTTGGTACATATTCGTTCTCTTTTCCTTGCTCTGGATCCCTTTAACCCTAGTTGGTGGGGCCTTGGGTTCTTTTTCATTATTTGGAGGTTTAGTTTCTTCAGGTGACATTCTGACAGTTTTGCCTCTCTTTCTCGATTTAATGACTATCCTCTTCTGTTAAGGTTGACCTTGGTCAGATCTTGGTGTTTAGTTCCAATTTTTTAAAGGATTGTGCTTTGAATCTTCCCTCTTTGAATTTTGGTTTGAGATCCGAAGTTTCAATGGGGAGAGTCCTGTCTGACACTTCTTTCGAGTCTTTGTCAGGGGGAAAGGTAGTGAGAATATTGAGTAGGGTTTATCTCCCCATGGTAGCAAGTATACTGAGGAGGTTTCATCTCCCCCTGGTGGTGAGAACGTTAAGAGGTTTTGTCTCCTGGTGGTAAGGAGCCCCTCACCGAGGATATTTCAACTGTTGGGGGCGACCAGTTTTCACTAGCCTTAGTGGAGAAGTTCGAGTTTCGACCTAGGGTTTTAGATTAGGTGCCCTCGTGGTTTCTACCTTAGGACGTTCTAACGAGCACCCATCGGCTCTGCCCCTTGCCACCTCAAGTCGTGTTAAGAAAGAGGGTCCAAGGGTGCCTCATCTTCCTCTAGTCCAAAAAAGAAAAAAGTCCATCAAGATTTTTTTGACCTTACTTGCTGTGCTGAGTCGACCCCAAGTTGTACTGATGAGGATGATCTTGAGGCTCTGAGGGAGGAGTACTATTTCCCTCTCTCTATTTTGCTTCATTCTCCCGAAGAGGATAAGAGGTGCAACTCATCTATTCTTAGACTGGCCTACTTTTTCACATCGGCGTTGAAAGCTGACCTTAGGTTATGCATCCACCCTTTTATCTAGGATGTCCTTTCTTTTATAATGTTTGTCTGGTTAGGGTTTTTTTGGTTGGTCTTCTTATCCATTGGCAAGAAAGTGGAAACACTTTTTCTCCTATCATCTGTGAATTCGCTCACATTTTCCAACTTAAATCATCCCCTGCTCTGGATTTTTTCTACTTTGTCAAGCGGGTTAAGGTGAAGAGTCTGATTTCTAGGCTCTCTTCTTCCAACAAGGGGTGGAAACTAAAATTCTTCTTCATCCGAGGTGATACTAAGGAGTTGTCACGAACTTCTGGTGACATTCCCCATGTTCCCGAGGGTTAGGAAGCCTTGAGAAATACTCGTAAGAATCTTTGTTGGGGATGTGTCTGTTAAGTGTAGTTCCATTGTGGTTCTGGCGTACTTTTTGGCTTGCTTGCAAGTTTTCATCCTTCTTTGGAAGCTGTAGAGGCTAAGAGAGTAGCCTTAGCTGAAGCTCATGGACTTAAGTTTTTCTACAACATTGTAACTAAGGAGAAAATTTTTGAGTACGACTTTGGACCTCCTGTTGAGGTTGTGTTTGTTCGGGCCGCTACTCTAGGGCTCGAGCTCCCTATTCAAGTCGCTGACCAAATGGCTCTTGGCTAAAGACTTATGATGGAGAGATATTTGCAGAGAATGATGAAGACCTCCAAGTTTCCTTCTTCCAAGAGGGTGAGGTCGACGTGTGACTTTTCTGGACCTGATGGAGGTGATTTTTACTTTTCTAACACCGTTTTGGCCCCTTCTATGAGACCCGAGCTAGGCTCCAAGGAAGGGCTCGAAACTGCTAGAGTTAAGTCTAGTGAGACCATTTTGGCTCATTTTTCAACAATTCCTTTCTGAGGTGGTTGAGACAGTGAAAGAGTCTTATGGTATTGCTATGAGGGACATCGAGTTCTTTCACGACCCTAAGGTGGTTGTGGTTGCGCTTACTGGCTTAGTCCCCACTGCAGACCCTAAAGAGGCCATGAAGACCACTTTCGAGGGAAAGGTTCACTATGCCATTCAGGGCTTGGTTGAAGTATCATGTGCTTCTCTTGATTTTTTGAACTAACTTCGTGCACTTAAGTTGTTCTTGGTTGTTTATAAAATTCATTTTTGCTGCTAGGCTTTGGCTTGCATCAAGGGGATAGAGTCCCACCATCAGTAGTTTTCGAGGACGCTAGCAGGCCAGTCCCTCGAGCAAGCTCCTCTCCGCTCATAGCTCGAGAAGGCTTAACTTGCTAAACAGAATCTGAAGAAGGAAATTGCAACCAAGAGGCATGAGCTAGTCAAGCGTTCGATACCGTCGATGCAGCTTGGGCCAAGGAAAAGGTTGTAATTCTCAACGCCAAGCTGGAACAGGCGAACATGGAAAATGCCAAGCTGGGTAGGCTTCTCCAAGATGCTAAAGACTCTGCCAAGATGAGGGACAACTAGCTGAAGGCAAAAGAGGAGAAGTTAAAATCCAAGGATGAAAAGATCGCGGAGCTCCTCAACCAGAACACCTCCATCTTTGTGCGCGATTTCATGAACCTCCAAGAGTAGGTCAAGAAGATGTACCTCGATATGGATCTAGACTCTTTCAAGCCAGACTCTGAGGTGTTAAAGCCTGAGGAACTTGCAGATGGATCGGGAGCTGAGCGTGCTGAAGAAATGGGGCCTGTCTCTGAGGACAATCTCGAGCATATTGCACAGCTCTTTTCTATAGGCTTTTGAAATTTCATTGAAATTTGTAGCTTGACATATATGGTTCGAATTTCGAATGAAACTTATGTTCCTGTGTTATTCTAGTCTTTCATTGTGTGGTTTTCTTGTGTTTTTCACACTCTGCATTTTTTTCATTTTAGGTGGTTCTGTGTGCTTGCTTGTTTGTATATTCATCTCTTTCACCCTGTTGCTGCTTCAAGGATTTTAGGGCTTGGGGGCGAGAGGAGTAAACTCTGGTCATCTAGGTCATTTTAACCCTTGTTTGTAGGAGTGAGCTACCTATCTTCCATTTTTGGAAAGTCACTAAGTCTAATGCTTTGGTGGCCCCCATAGACTTAGGGGTTTTGGTGATGGGTTTAGGGTGGGGAGCTCTCTTTCTTGACATGGGGGCTTTCCTGAGCTAGATGTACTGGGATGTATCCTTTTACACAAGCTGAAGAGCCTTATAGACCAAGGTGTTTGTCTCAAGCGTGAGCCACATAGCTCGTTAAATCATGACCTAGCTTAACTGGGCCAAGTTTACTTGAGTTGGTTAAGATGACTTGCACAAGGCCGAGGTGCTTAACATGTGTGCCTTGCCCCGACTTGGTCAACTCAATCCAGCCTTGCTTGTCGTGCTCAAGCTACGAATATCTTTTGATGTCAATAGAGAAAAATGAAATAAAGAGCCCATCCCCATGAGCTTATGTGCTTCTTGGGTGGAATAGCTTCCCATAAACAAGTTGATGAGGTCATCAGGCATGTATGTACAAGTCGTGGGCTTTTAGGAGTTTCCTTTGGGAGGAAAGGGCTGAAAAGCTTATCCTCAGGCACTAAGATGCTTTATAAACTGAAGAGCTTATCTCATGAAAGAGTTGAAGAGCTTTTCGTCGGAGGCGCGAGCTAGGTATCCGTGCTAAGCTGGCCTGGGTCATTTTGGACCTTTCATATACCCAGGATTTGGCAATTTTCGTCGGTTGCAGGACGTGCCCATGATAACGAAATTACGCCCTTAAAAGCAGCACCCAGTCCCCACGTTTTGTGCCACATGGCAGGCGCATTTAATGCGATGGACGGGTACTCATTGCACTTTTTGAGAGGATTTGTACTGCCAAAATTTTCCTTTAAAAGTTATACTTCTTCTCCATCAACTTTCAATGTCTTCCCTTGAATGCCATCTGCCTCATTTGCTAGAGTATCCTTCATTGTGTTTTCTAAATCTTCTTCTCCAATTTTTGCCATATCTCACCTTACAGCTACTAGGCACGACGACACTTGGGAGATTTTCCCTGATGTTGAGATTAGCTAGATAGATGAGGTTGAAGCCAATAGCCTATCAAGTCGCTACAACTTCCCCACTGGGGTTTTCGTTCACACTGCGCACCACGATCCTTACCACCACTCTATGGTGTAGTGGGTGTGCTTTTTCGTGTCCCCTTTTAGTTGGCCCTCAGGTTTCCCTTTTCGCCCTTCGTGAGAAAGGTTCTTTATTTTTTTAATCTCTATCTCGCCCTGCCGTTGTTGGCATTCTAGGCTTTTCTTTTGGTGCTTTTAATCTTATGGGGATGATTGTTTTTTTGACTGCTAGTCTCATTGGCTGAGTTTCTTAACCTTTTATGTCTTGTGGAATCATCAGGGTTCTATTCCTTCGTGGGGAGAAGAAAGGAAGAACCTCTTATTTCTGGCCTTCCTCCTGAACCTGAGGATTGGAGGTAAAGGTTCTTATTTGTATCACGAACGAGCTGGGAGTTCGCTTCTGAAATTGCTTTTATGGCTCATGTACCCATAGTTTGGGGGGGATGTGCTCATCTTGGTGAGTTTCCCATCTCATTGAGTTCCCTTTAACTAAGTTGCTCGATGTTTGCATGCTTGACTCTAACTTTTCCTTTCACTGTTAGACGAGTATCCCAGCTTGACCCTGGACGGACTAACTTGAATTGGTCTGGCCCGTTCCCTTTTTGAGATTTTTCTCGATCAACAGAAGTATGTCTGGGAAATTCTATCTGACAGTGGTCACTTGGATGCTAGACTCGCTTTCTTTTTCATGGAGCAAAATTTAAAGCTTAATAACACTACTGGTGCACTTTTCCCTAATCCAGGCTCTTATCGTCAATTGGTGGGTCATTTAATCTACCTCATCATCACTCATCCTAACATTGTTTGCCCATTGAACATTCTTACTCAGTTCATGCACCAGCCCCAAACCATTCACTTGAGTGTTGTTCGTGTTCTTCGTTACCTAAAGGGCTCCCATAGATAAGGCCTCCTCTTCTCTTCTATCAACACTCTACATGTCACTGCCTACACTGATTATGATTGGACAAGATGTCACTTGTCTCGGCGCTCCATTACTAACTACTTTATTTACCTTGGCAACCTTCCCATTTCTTGGCAAACCAAGAAAAAAGCTACTATAGCTCATTCCTCTACTGAAGCATAATATAAGGTCATGATTGTCACCAAGTCTGAGCTAGTATGGCTTCAAATGCTTCTCCATGATCTTGGTGTCTCTCACTCTTATCCAATAACCTTTTACTAGGATAATCAATTTGTTCTCTACATCGCTCAAAACCTTGTCTTTAATGAGAAAACAAACTATATTGAGATTGATTGTCATGCTATTTGTGAGAAGCTCCATAGTTGTCTGACTCTATGGCACACCTCCCTGCTCGTGATCAAGTTACGAACCTTTTCACTAAACCTTTGGTTCAGGAATTGCTTAACAACTTTACTCAGAAGTTGGGTATTACACACCTTCATGCACCATCTTGAGTGGGAAGTATTAGGAAAGAAAATTTTTGTTATTAGAAAATAAATTTTTATTTTCATGTACAGTTACGACTTTCCTTTTGTATTTCCCTTATTTACTAGAAAGAAACATTCACGTGAATGATAAAATTAAAGAATTTGATGAGCCCGAAATTAACTAGGCCAAGCCCAACGAATCAAGAGAGGTCCACGTCATCCCAATGCCAAAGTCATCAAGTCAAAGAGGAGTCCAAGGGGACACCCCCAAAGGGGCGCCGCCCAAGGGGGGTCACCCGAAGGGGATCACTTTCCTCCTTAGTTCCACACTCCCTTTCTTGCAACAGTCCTTTGCCCATTTCTCTTTGCCACACCAACTCAAGTCCAACCCAGCTCAATATCTTCCTCCGACGGAATAGAAGCACGAAAGAGAGAATATCGGAACACGCTTGGAGATCGAAACCCATCTTAATTGTACTTACCAAAGTAGTAAAAGCTTTTTCTCTCATGTCACGGCCTTACTAAGCCTATATAATGTAAGCTTTCTCCACATATAGGGCATGACCCTTGAGATCTCTACAATTTGAGATCCCTACACACATTGTCTCTCTCTCATTGTCTCTATCTCTCTTAACCATTGTAATACTCTCGGAGTTACTCTCTCGGTAACATTGTTTCACAATAAAGATCTCCGGTCACCACTGTCGTTCCCTATAGTGGGTAGGCCATCCAGACCAAACTACTATATACCTCTATGTTGGCTCTTTATTTATTGTTCTATCATTTATTGTCTGATTATTGTTTATTAATTGCACCCTTACACATTCTTGACTGTTGATTTTGCACGAAACCAATTTGTGCATCATCAGAATTCATTCCACAATTTATAAGAATATAAACGTGCAAAAAAATGTTGTTCAAAAAACACTAGAATGACTTGAATTCTAATCCATCATCATTAGGATGTAGGTCCAAAAAAAAAAGTTGAATTATTTCCACAAAAGATGCTACACAAATTACAACTCTATGTGATTTGTAGATAATTTGTTCAATATTGTAATAATATCATAAACATTTGGTGGAAATCACTCAATTTAATTTTTATAATGTTATGGAATGAAATGCAATTGATATTACCATAAGGAAGGGTTATTTATCAAGAATTGAACATAATTATTCTTAATAAAAAATTTTATTGTTTTCCAAGAAGAAAATAAGTTTTCATTCTCCTTTGCACTTATATATGGCACTATGTTTCGTCGCTTTCAGTTCATTAATCAGACTGATCAAGTTGGCCTCTGATGATCCGCCATTCTCCACTGTTTTCTTTGCAGCATAACGTGCTCTTTCGCTCGCTTCCTCATCTCCATTGTCTCTCGTCCGACAACCATCAATAATGTCACTGCTTTCTCCACCTCATCTCTCCTCACCTACCCATTCACCTCTTATTTTGTGCGTCACACTCCATGCAATCACACCTACCAAAACACCAATCTTTAGCACCTCAGTCACCAGCCATTCATTGTAAAATTGCTCTGCAAATAACGGCCATGTGATCATTGGCAAGCCTGCGTTCAACCCTTCAAGAATAGAGTTCCACCCACAATGTGTAACCATTCCTCCAATGGCCGGGTAGTCTAATATTACCAGTTGAGGAGCCTAACCCTTTATAATAAAACCTTTTTGCTCTCTCTCGTTCTCTCTTCAAAACCCTCTGGCAACCATTGATCTTTATCATTCTCTCTTTCTAAAAACGCACATGAATTGGTGGTCGGAAGCTTCCAATCTGGCCACTATCTCAAGAAGCTGCACACTAGGAAGTTTGGTCAAACTCCTGAAACTAAGGTACAATACTGAGTTATGTTCTTTCAAATTTAGCCATGCTATGTAGTCATGTTCTTCAATGGCAGACTTATTACCTCTCTGCGACTTCTCCGATGCATCTTGGTTTGCAGCCTGCAAAACGAGCCTTATGCTCCATGCTTTCCTACCTATGACTATCTTGTAGTATTCCTCATAATCACACTCAAGCTCAGAGAAACTGTTTATGATGGCGCCATAGCTTTCCATTTCAGATTCTTTAACAATCTTAAAAAATTCTAAAAATTTATCTCTAGGCTTTGTGAAGTCCATTATCTGAAGCTTCATCATCTCTATATTATGTGGCAAACCGGATAGCAAGAAAATCTCCATGTCCGGCTCCACACTTAGGTAAGGCTAATGCTGCTCAATGCTATGGATTGCACATTGGGCAAAGTAGCATGAACCATTGAATCAGGATCTTGGAATGCAGAGTTGTCTAGCTAGTTGTACAGTCCACGGGTAGAATATGTCCGAACCAATATAGTTTGGTTTACGTTCCATAATAATCTGCTCGATCGATTGTTGAAGCATAGCAGTGGCAGCAAAAAGTTTGTCGGCCATCTCCGGTGAAGTGGCAGTGTTGAGATTTTTGATCCCAATAAGGAAACCCGTTTCTGCATGATGGAATTGGACAACATAGATGCTTATCTTGTTGCTGGAATTCATGTTGTGATCAATTGAGTTTTGGAAGAGGAGGCATTAGACGGGGTGGGGATTATAGTACCAGTGACACCATGAGCGGCAAATAGTCGTGCAACATCCACCATGGGAATCATGTGGCCTGGTGTTATCCCCTTAGCTGTTGACGACGATGGCATGTGACAGACTCTCCCAAAGGCGCTCATGTCTTAGCCAAGTTGGGTTATACTTAGGCGAAGTATATACCCTTGTGCAAGATTAGCAGAAGTCCCATGCATGGCTGAGGAAGACAACCTATGCATGGGCATGTTGGGTTTGATTGAATGCAATCAGTGGGCTAAGTGAAGACCCATGCATGGATGAGTAAGGTATCATATGCATGGACACATGGGCACAAGGAAACATGCAGGCAAGATAAGTCAGATAACTTGAATTGTGAGGCAATACTAACTTGGAGGGTTAAGCCATGGGATGGGCATGGCTAGGTACGAATGCAAAACAATCAAAGGTTGAGGGCTCATGAGAAAGACACATGCACAACATGTGAGGACGTTGTGGCATGTGCCCTGCAAATGGTGGCAGTTTTGTGCAGTTTTTGGCAAGTGCACAGCATGTGTGATCTCTGTCAGATTCAGACAGCATGCAGAAAAGTTGCAGACAGTTTCTGTCTAGATCAGACATTAGTTGCAACTTCATCTGTCATTCAATCACAGTAGACTTCTGAGCGAATTTGAATTGTATGCAGTTGCCTAGGCAGTTGGGCTTGCAACCGCCACCCTGAATATTATTAATAGAGATGTCTGGGTCTGTAGTGCAACCAATAGAATTGAGCACGTTTTTATAAACAGACGGCTTCCATGCATGAAAGGCGAGAATCTCAGCAGAGATCCCACAAAACAAGGAGTAACTCTATAAATGCTGTATCAGGCCTCCACTATAGAGGCAGAACCCTAATTTCTTCGACATTGCACTGTAAAACATCTAGGTAATCAATAAAAAAAAAACAAGAGCCTCCATTGCAGAGTGGACTAGCCGAGCTCTCGACCTGTTGAACCACTATATTTTTACTGTGCAAATCCCCTCTCTCCCTAAGATTCTTCATGGCAATTCGTATGAGTCTGGTAGCTCAGATCTATATCATATGGCACAGACCACTCACTACCATTGTCCACGTCTTCTGCTCATTCCCATCAGATTAACACCATCAGTTTGGCACTGCATGTAGAAACGACTGTTCCTATTACAAATACGCTGATCTTTCAGTGATTGATGGTCTCAACTCGCACCATGAGTAGAAGTCAAACTAACCCGCCACGAACGCGGAACCAACAGGAAGCCACCAACGATAGACAACTCGAGAATGACCAAGAGGCTAATCCGTCCGTAGGGAATCCCCTCACATATAATGAGGTCGAGGCCCTTCGCCTTGTCAACCAACTCCTGCTGCAGCAGAACGAGGAGCTCATGAAGCTCTTAAAATGCCCACAGGAGATATAACCGGCCCAAAAAGGCTAGAATAACCTACCTCATGGAGAACAACCACACCTCGACCCCTTTAGAGAAGCTAATAAAGGAGGGAAGAATAGCCAAACCATGGGGCAGGTTCCTCATCCACTCCCTAGGAATGCCCACAACGAAGAAGCTCAAAGTCAGGATGTTGGGGAAGAAATGAGAGATTTATTTCCACATCATCAGGAAATAAGAGATGAGTACTGGGAACAGTGCTTCAAAGATATCATGCAAGAGCTCAGTCATATGAAGAAGGAAGTTTTGATAAGTAAAACTCCGGTCACAATGGACGCCTTGGTGCAACAGACCAAATCCCCATTCACCACCAGCGTGCTCCACTTTCCTATCCCTCTGAAATTCAGAATGCCGCAGATTGAAACGTTTGATGGGACAAAAGACCCCTTGGACCACCTTAACATTTACAAGAACCAGATGGAGCTGCATGAATACTAGGATCCAGTGCGTTGTCGTGCCTTTGCCATTATATTGAAGGGGTCAGCCTTAGCTTGGTTCAACAGGCTCTCCCCAACCTCGATCTCCTCCTTTAAGGAGCTTTTTGTATCCTTCGTTTCTCATTTCATATGAGCTTAGACCTACAGGAATTCGAGCTATCACCTATTGAATGTGAAATAAGGACCCCAGGAGAACCTTAGATCTTATGTCCAAAGGTTCAATTTGGAGTCATTGAAGGTTGATGTCCCAGATGAAAATTTTTCCATTACAGCCTTCATAGCTGGTCTGGGAGTGCAATCCAAATTTTTGATGTTTTTAATATCAAAGAATCCTCAGGCAAGCATGACAGAAGTGCTGACTAAAGAAAAAAAAATACATCAACGACGAAGAAACTCTTCTCTCAAAGGTAAGGAGCTCGTCCGCGCAAAAAGAAAAAGAGAAAGGGAGATCGAAAAAGCGGTAGAGAGGAGGAGCACCGGTTAAGCACTCCCTATTAACCCTAGGGTCTGCGCAGTAGCTTCTAACTCCAAGAATTCGCACGATAGAACCCCAGTCTACAAAGGAGGGAAGAGGAGACAAGCAATAGTCTCGATTCCAAAAATAAAAGAACCAAAAAGCCAAAAAATGCAATAACCACCTCAAACTAGAGGGATCCAAAATGGGAGAAGAGGTAAAAAGGGACAAAGAATGTACCTAGCATAGAATGAACAACGAACTATGGCCCGAAGTGAAATCAAGGAAGGGGAGCAGTGCAAATCCTCGAACTAAGCCAGAAAAACTTGATTTTGAATAAAGAACCAGAAAACTTCGAGCCAAGAAGCTAGAATTCGAGAAGAGAGGAACGAAAATGGAAGTTGAACAGTGGAAGAATGTGATTCTAGTAGCAGTTTGAGCATTTATAACTTGAAAGGCATGAGCTCAAGTGTGCACGGGAATCAAGGAAACCATGATTACTTAAAATCGTCGAATGACAACCCCCACGTGCAAGCCAAGGTTTGCCATGTGCTAGTCTAGCTCGATTTTAGGCAGCTCAGCCTCTGCTCAAGCTTGCTTGGACCAAGGACTGGGGGCAACTGATGATACTTGGAATAAACCAAAAGTATGAGCTCGACTAAACCAAGAGGTCAGTTCGGACATGTAAAGCTCAGAGCTCAGATCTCGAGCTCCCCTCCAAACTTATAGCCAAGGAAGTGAGAAACAAACAGTCGGATAGTAGAAGACATCACTGAAACAAGGGCTAAACTACATTCAAGGCACAAAACTTTCAACCAACCAAGATCCTCTCCTAAAATCAAGGAGGATTCCCCATATGAAAGATGAGGATCTCGGCAGAGATCCCACAAAACAAGGAGTAGCTCTATAAATGTTGTATCACGCCTCCACTATAGGGGCAGAACCCTAATTTCTTCTACATTGCACTGTAAAGCATCTAGGTAATCAATAAATAAAAAAGAGCAAGAGCCTCCATTGCATAGTAGACTAGCCGAGCTCTCGAGCCGGTGAATTACTATATTTTTACTGTGCAAATCTCCTCTCTCCCTAAGATTTTTCACGACAATTCGTATGAGCCTAATAGCTCAGATCTATGTCATATGGCCTAGACCACTCACTACCAATGTCCACGCCTTCTACTCATTCCATCGTATTAACACCATCACGTTCGATTTTAACTTGTGATGGTCGGGCATTGCTTATCGGCAATTAATATATTGCAAAACATGAACAATTTCAGAATATTTAATTCATAAAAGGTTAGAAGCTGCTCACAAAGAGAGTGAAACCTCTTGTGGATCATGATCTCACACAATAATTCCTAAATATGCCCACGGTAGCCGGCATACCTAATTTTCGGTGTAACATGGTCTTACCATTGTAATGAATACTTTTCCGTGTAATGTAATTTTTGGTAGATAATTGTATGGTGATGAAAGATAAAACTTTGGATGAATATTCATGGTCAGCCCTAGGCATAGGCGATTAAGGCCGCCGTCTAGGGCCTCCGAATTAATACAAATATTTAGGGCCCCTAAAAAAATTAGAATAGCTTATAGACAATTTTAGGGTCTCTAATTTTAATTAGGTTAGGTAATTTT
The DNA here is from genome assembly GCA_023539305.1 of Ilex asprella. Lineage (NCBI taxonomy): Eukaryota > Viridiplantae > Streptophyta > Magnoliopsida > Aquifoliales > Aquifoliaceae > Ilex > Ilex asprella. Next base: position 45,448,692 of record CM042185.1, read on the forward strand.
GGGTGCGAAGTGCGAATCAATTAGAGATCGACATGAAATCAATGAGTTTGAGCTTAGTCTTATTAGATTCAAGTGATGAATGAATTGATTTGTTAGATTTTTCAAATAAATGAGTTGACACGAATTCGACTAAATACGATACAAACCAAGTAAACATGACTTATATATAATACAAAATTAACTATATAAAATTATAAATGTAACTAATATATCTTGAGTCAATTCTGATACAACATGATTAAATGACTATTTTTTATTACCTTCGTTCTTTCAATCGTACTTATTGTTATGCAAATTCGAGATATTTTTTTATGTGTCAGAATTTTTGCTTAATTATTTTTTTTATAATATACACAAAATAGCTAAAAAAAACAGAATGAGTAGGAGTAGCTTACTATTTGAAATCCTACTAACACTCTTTCTTCGAAAAATAATTTTTTTATATTAATAAATTTTAATGTTGTTTACCTATATTTTTAATTGATAGCAAACTTAATATAATTTCCTCTATAAATTCATCTTTACTTAATGATTTTTTTACATGCATAACTTTTGATCAAATCCTAACCACTGAACCTAACAGGTTCAGGGCCAAGAAAGATATATATTATAACACACACACTCGAAACTATCCGATGTGAGATAACTTGAATGCAAAAAAATAACATATATATATTATTATATTATATTATATTGAGACCACGTCCAATATTTTTGTCTAGGGCCATCTTTTGTGTTGGGCCACCTTGCAGATATTGATGAGCCCAAATTCAATTGGATTCAAACCCAATTCATGGAGTAAACTCAAATTAGTTATTAAGTATGTCAAGCCCAACTCATGAGTTCGGCCTAGTCCAAATTTTAAGGAGCTCAGGAAAATTAGTGCACATGCAGAGTAATTATCGGGATAGCTACTCTCAAAGATTAAGACTATCTCTAATTGTATTTATCATAGTTGTAGTTATCCTCCCTAAAAAGTTAATCAACGTCTCAATTAAGGTTCAGTGTTTATAAATTGTAAGTTCTCTTTACATAAAAAGGACATCTCTCTACACACATTTTATACAATTATCTCTCTCATAGCTATCTCATCACACCTATAACTTATTTTTACTCTTTCTATCTCACCTACTACTTTATTAATAAGTCCTACGA
>CM042185.1:45484846-45497785 GCA_023539305.1 Ilex asprella
TGTGTATAAGACAAAATATATATATATATATATATATATATTGGGAGGGGGAGGGGATGAGTACTTGAACCCTTGACCTCAAGAAGGCAAAACCTTCACAAGGTAAGGAGTATCATTGGACCAAAGACCCATTGGTTATCAGTCGGTATATTGGTTTTGTGTACTGCCATCTTATTCTATTGCAATTTGACCCCTCAAAACGTTGGAATTTCAAGAAAGCTATTTTTGAAAAAATTGTCGACATGGATGCCTTCCTTCCAATACCGTTGGAATCAAGTCATTTGGACATTTGAGTAGAATTTTATGTCTCAAATACCGAGACATGTATGAAACTCTTAATTGTTCAGCCTTCATGCATAACCTTCAACTTCCAAGTCGTTTTTTACCTAGAAGACATTCAAATCTCAAAAACAAACTTGTAGATCTTGAAGTCTTCTTTTCATCTATACTTGAATCACATCAATTGGACATCTCCATAAAAAATTATTGTCATTTTATCGAGACTATATCAAATTGATTGATTTCAAGATTCTGCCTTCTTAGCTTGTGTCTTTCACTTATTTTCCTTCATCTTCCAACTCTTCTTCTCAACCACAACCACATTCTTAACTTGAATAATGATCATATAACAATGGTTCTTAACCTCTTCAAGTTTGGCGCCAGACAGAATAGCGATTATTCTGCAAACTAGTCACAACAGATAATTCACAGAGAAGACACAAGAGAATTGCCCAAAAGAAACTGACTAGCAACCACAATCTTTATAAAATTCGAAATAATGAGGGTTTACCGTAAAACACATGAAAACATCCTTTAAAAACTAAACAATAAGCTAGAAACTCTAATTACGAAAGGAATAATAAAATTACGAAAAAATCCAAATAACTCAAAATTGGGAAAAACTTAGGAAGACCCAAACACACGTTTTTAGACCTTTTTTGGCTTAGAACTGTGTATTGTAGGGCTCTTCGAGAGCTTCGATTTGATATATTATGGGCTCAGAAACTCCAAACGGATCAAAAGTTATGATCAAAACAGTGTCAACCCTTTTTAGACTTAGTTTTCTGACTGCGATGATCTGCTAACTCAAGGTATCTCAGCGCCATCAACGTGTCATCTGATAACTCAGCTTCATCTGACTCGTATCCTCCTGCATCAAAGTTGTCCTCATATGCACATCAAAATGACAAAGTTGTTGAAAAAGTTGCTCATCTCATGCTCTTCAACTACTTTAATCCACCTAAATCCATGATACTTATTCTCTTCATGTACTTGCATTTTTAATCATCGCATCTTCTCTTTTAGTTTTTTATACATAGTGTAACACATTGAACATCCAAACTTTCTCATCTTGTGTTAAAAATATGTAAAACTTTCAACCAAGTTAACAAGAAGATAATTAATGATACAAGAATGTTTGTTATCATCAAAACTTTACTTAATCAAACCTAGTGTCAACATCTCTAGCTCTCATCTCTCTGTCGCATCTCTTAGTCGCCTCACATCTCTCTCGTTTCCTATTTGGTTTTCTAGAAAGAACGAATTTTCGGGCATCATTTCGAATTTTTTCTTTTTTATGAGAATTTGGTTTGACTAGGGTTTTTTTTCTTCCCTGGATTGTAATTGGGCTTCAATGGATTTTGCTATTTCTCAAAGTGGGTCATTCTGTCAAATTAAGATTAATTGGGATAAGTGGTACAGGTCAGATAGTAACATAGTATTTGAATTGTTCGGATCGATTTAGAAATGAATTTGACAGGTCAAACAGGTTTACTTTTTCAGAGCCACATCCACATATATGGGTTTTGAAACACCTATGTCCAATAAAAAATGACAAGACAAAATGAACTCATAGCACCCTTAGCAACGGATGTGATGACTTAAGATGGATTTAGACAAATTCCTTTGTTTAGGGCTGAAAATGCTTTTTTTTTTCCCGTTTCTAATAATTTTTTGTAGTTGAATAACTTCATCGTCTTAAGTCAGAATTGATCATTGTCAATTATGTCTTAATTCAGGTGGTTAGCAGTTTTTAGTTTTATAATTAGTTTGGAAGTTTTTTTTTTTGGCAAAATATGTATTAATGGCCTAATTACATAATTAACGAATTAATAATATTGAGAGCGTTATATCTTTTTTTTCTCAATTCTTTTGGTATTCTTAGGAATTAATAGATCAATTGAAACCTTTAGAAATAATATTCTGTAAAATCAGCAGTCTTAGAGTAGGATTATAAATCAGTATTTGTGCGCAAATCGACGATTTAGTTTCATTATTCTGTTTTTGTTCATTATACCTTTGTTTTTACCTGCTTTGCTGCATCAATAAGTTTACTTGATCTGTTTCTTCTTTGGTTATATTGATTGTTAACTATATTTTGTAATCGCATCTGTTGGCTTTTGGTGTTTATACTCGTTTATTATATGGAAGGTTCACAGGTTCAACCCAAATTTAACCTGAATTGACTAACCCAATTTCAACTCAAAATTTAACAAATTAACTTGGGCAGTACTTGAGTTGAATATTTTGAATTAAAAGTCGGGCTCGAATTGAGTTAGGATTGAAGATTTCATAATTTGAGTTGAACTTCGGTTAATCCTCTAACCCGCCTGAATTGCACATCTACTAAACGCAGACTTGGTCTCTAGCCTAATTAATCTTTCCTTCATTTGCTAAACATGCATGGAGTGGTCGAGTGTGTGTGTGTGTGAGAGAGAGTGAGTTAGGACCCTGCAGTTCCAGTGGTTTTACATTTGCACCTTTCTCTTTGCACTATCTGTTTATTATTGTTAAAGATAGTAGAAGAGACTACGATGAGAAGTTAAAAGCAGTAGAGGAGAGAGAATTTGAAGAAAGGGAAATGGTGAGATAAGATAAATTGTCATAGTTGCAACGTGGGGTGAGTGTGGAGTGATTGCATGGGTAATGTGATGGAATTTGATTCGTGGAAACTTTTTTCTTTTTAATTCCATAACTCAAAAATCTGATAATAAAATAGATAGGATTGAAAAAGCTTCCCTAGCCTTTTCTCCCATAATTAATTTTACTAATATCTATAATATAAAATACGATAGACTTCAATAAGTTCATTCGACGATTTCAAATAAATTTATCTAATTATCACTAACATTTTTTTTTTAAATCATTCACATTGTACAGTGTCTTCAGACACGTGTTATCTCTAATACATGTATCTTAGCGGGCATTTTGTGCGATGCACGGGCTTTGTTATTCTTTTTCTATCATCACCTTACTAACAAACCCTCCATCGAATTGTCCAGTGATATTACAGTTACAAAGAGTTTGGTCGTAAGGTGATAATAGAAAGATATAACAAATTTCTTTCATCGCATAGGACGCACATTAGTGTATAAAATAATTTGCAGGTGAGAGGAATTAGGAAACTTTTTCTCTCTATTTTTAAAATTTTTAAAATTTAGAACTTTTGTGTTCAAAATCCTTCAATCAGATGCTACTATGTATTATTTGTAACCACCCCTTAACTCCCTAATAACAAATTACTGTTTTTCCAATATTATTCAAAAAAAAAATTATTTTTTACCGCCCAAAAACTTTTTATAATTTATCTAACTTCTCAGGTGAAAAAGGAATAAATAAAAACAATTAAGGAAAGAGACACAAATTATAATTGTGTGCATATCACGAAACGGCCGCTAGTAATAAGTTAATAATAAAAAATACTGTAAAATTTTAAACTTACGGGCAGCCAAATGCAAGCAGATCTTTCGTTGGATCAAAGTCTATTTGGTCTTGAAGGTTGTGATCCACATCGGATATCTCATATGTCCCCTTCTTTTTGTTATTATCAGCATTATTGTTATAATTTGAAGGTTTCATTTGGCCGACAGAACAATTCATTTGCGTACATAATGGGATAAGATAGGATAGGATATGACGGAAGAGTAAAGGAATAAATTGACCGTATAACATAGCAGAGTCAACATCCAACTCCATTTTCTTACCTTTGTTTTCTTCCCCTAATTTTTGACCTTCCAATGCTTTAGCTGGGCGGCCATGCTAACAGCGCTCTCTCTCTCTCTCTCTCTCTCTCTCTCTCTCTCTCTCTCTTTCTCTCTCTCTCATGCATTTTGATTAAAAATGGTGGAAAATGTTTTTGTTTTTTAGAGGACTGAAATGAAATAATGATGTGATCGAAATTTTAGTGCTTCAATGTGTTTCAAAGTATTTTGAATTGTTTTGAGATGTTTCGACATATTGTTTTGAAATGTTTAAGTATATTTCAGCCAAAAATTTAGAATGCTTTGAAAATAAACTTTGAAAATTTATATATTTTTTTTAGTATTGTTTTCAAAACATTTTCGAAACATCTTCAAAACATTTTTGTTTTATAAGTGATTAAAATAATATGTCGAAACAAAATTTTAATCCTTGTCAGACTTTATATATTACATTTTTTTGTTCTTTGAGATTATAGATCAATTCGTATATTGGTAAAAAAAAACTATTCAAGGATAATGCATTCTATTTAAATTCATGAGATTTCATTTATCGAAGAAAATGATCTAAATCAGCAAGACGCCAAGAAAGATATCATCATCTTTACCTCCCCCCCACCCCCCCTCGCAACCCCACAAAACATCTTTGAAATACTTGTCCACTCAGTCAGACCACACGACCCAACACTACAACAACAAAGCCAAAAAATCATTTCCCATGTGCGAACACCAAAAACCATAACAAGCACTATTAAATGACCTTGACTTGTTGGCTTCGGGAAGGTACTAGTACAGGATCACCTCCAAAAAAGTCAAATGGCCACCCGGCTCACTCACTGACCACCGGTGGGTGGCAGTGGCTCAACATTGTCGGAGCTTTGGGACTTTGGGTCGTTATGAGATTTTTTTTTTTTTGGGGGCAAGATTTTTTTTTTTATATTGTTTTGGGGCAAGAAATTAATAATGTTCCAAATCAACTAATAACCTGAAGTCGATATAAAATTAAATTTGTTTAAAATGTTTTTCCTTCAGTATGTCTTTCTAAATCCAGGGTTCCATTCATTTGTTATTGGAATATAAAAGAAAAAATTGGCTTAATTGAGCTAGTTTTCATTTTATACCCTGATTTAAATTTAGATATTTTGAATTTAAATTTTGACAATTTTCTAGAGTCAAACTATAAAAGATTTATCTTTTATGAATACTTTAGTCTCAGTGTGAATAACATGTTTTTGACCGAACCCGAAAGAGAATTAGTCGAGGGTGGGGCGTAAGTTGGTTCAAACACCTCTGACACGTAAAAAAAAATCAAAATTAAAGTAAAAAACAATTTGATACATATAAAACTAATAGGGGTAGTAAGACAACTTTTCCTTCTGAATGTGATTGCATTTGAAATGTGATTGCTGCTTTCGTGTCCGGTCATTACTTTGGATGGCAATAAAAGCCGTGTAAGCAACAAACAAACATGCAAATATTAGGACCACAATATATTGAGACCAATCGAGTAAAAGACCACAACAGCAGGTTTTTTGGACATTTTTATTCTTAATAGTGGAGGTGGGAGTTAAAGAGATTGAAATACGTGTTTAATACTAATGTATTCAAATATATGAATAGGATGAATGCATGAGATAAAAGAACTCTAACTGATTATTAACTATCGGGATTGACCAGTGGGCAAAAAAAATTGCGAATAGGTAGAATTAGTGAATATTCTCATACCAGCTAGAAAGTGCATTTCAAACAAGACAATTGGGTGTTCTTGTACTGCAGGGGCAAGTAATAAAGATATTTATAGCACAAGTACTCAGGTAGATGAAGCGTCCCTATAGGTTGGCCACGTCTGCCTCTGGACAGGGATCAATGTTGTATGTGATAATTGTGCTTACTTGCAATTGCCTCAATTGCAACTATAAAGATGACCGCTCACCACGTGCTTAGGTGTTCCAAGCATTAATAATTAGGTAGATGTGTCATTTTTCTCGTATACAGCTTAGGCGCGTGCCCCAAAGAAGGGGTGTGTCCTACGAGGTACTAGGGGACTTCTGAGGTCAAGGGTCACGATTAGCCATTGCGAGAGCATGACCGCGAAAGGGTGCCCCAATGCACGTATTCCTCAAAGCCTCCCTTCCCTTCAAAACCTCTTCTGAGATATTTGTCTAGCTGCCTAATCAAGGATCGTCACGTAGTTTTCGCCCTTCAGCCACCAATCCATATGCCTATCATCACATATGTTTGTTTTGGACCATTAACCTCTCTTATCTTAGGAGTCCCTCCAAATCCTAGTCAAAGAGCAACTTGGTGAGCATGGAGTCATACACCGGCAGGTTTGCCCCGAGTAAACTAAACCTTCAAGACTTGCTTGAGATTAAGGTTGAAAAGAATGCTCATTCGTCCCTGTTACTCAATTATCCCTCGAGGAAGGTCATATTTCCTTATTGCGAAGTCGGAACCCCTCCTTTTAGTCCCTAGGGCCAGTCAAGCAACAATATACTATTCATTAACTTTACCACTATAGACATCTAATGGATTATGTAGGCTCTCTCAAGTGATCTTGTTCATAGGGTACCCTCTGAGGATTTTTTGGGGATGCCATTCTTTACCATTCACAATGTCCCAACCATGTCCCCCATACTTTTACGGTGCCATTCTAATTCTTTATTGGAAAGGATCTATGTTGCCACTTTCACAATGATTAGTGTGTGTCCTATTCTTTTGGTTCTTGACACTTTCTGCGATGTCACAACCTTTGTTTGTCATGGGAACTTATAGGGACCCATCTTGCCACATCAACTCGTGACTCTTTTATAAACTTGTAATTTGTCCTATTATATTGTGATTAATTATCCTAATTTTAGGCTACTTATCAACCCCTTGAATGCATGAGTCTACTTTTGATGGCTTTTGCATACCTACCACCTGTTGGAACCTGTGCATTTTTCTTTGTGAAATTTTGAGGTAAGCCAGTCATGCCTCTCAGTGTATAGTCGGGGTGCATTTAATGGCCCATTATGACCTCTGTACTGTTAGGTCTATGTCGCGTTATCCTCGGGGACTGTCGCGGGAATCATGATGGCCCTTGAGATTGGTGCCAAAAATTGTGTCGCATTCTCCTTAATTGATACGACAATCGCAGTTGGCACCCTTTATATGGCCCACATTCTGCCATGTGTCCCTTGAGCTTCGCAACCACTGTTGCAATCCTCGTGTCAACTTAATGGTCCAACCTATAAATAGGACTTTCTTCCTTTTTCTTTTTATTCCGTTCTCATTTTTCGTTATTCCTTCTTGTCACTCTGGCTGATTTTCTTCTCTCAAAGCCCCCTTCCTTCCTATGACATTCATTTTTCTTCTCCAATGATCGAAGCTCGCCGATTCGCTTAGCCTTAGTTCCTTCTCCCAGGTAGTGATATTGCGCCCCTTTCCTGAGCAAAAAAGTTGATCATTTTTTCGAATCCTTTAGAGTTTATGATGTTGGCGAGGTAGACCCAGAGAGTCCGTTTTTTTTGGCCTCATGTGTCCCACAAAAGTTTTTCCTCAAGAAAGGGTCCCTTTCTCTGGCTTCTCTTCATATTTAGAGGAATGAGCGAGTTGAGTTAAAAGACTATGCTGCTTGTGGCATCTACAATTATAAGATCCGATATAAGATAAGTGATTTCCTACCTCAACCTTGGGTTTATTTTTACGTATTCCCATAAAGCAAGGTGATGTCTCTACTCTTTCACCAATTTGAGGATTCTTTTGCCCCATCCACCAATTTGGTTGATTAGACTGGTCATGTTCTCTCAAAGAAGGCTTTCTATGACATCCTAAATGGTGCCTGCATCCTCCTTGCTATGCTGCAAATTCCATATAACCCGGCCAAGTGAAAACCTACTGGCCCTTGTCTTCTGTTTGAACTATGACATCCATACCTTTGTCGTTGCTCAAGACGAGTTCACCCCCACCCACGAGGACATACTGATGTTAATCTGGCTACATATCCTAAGAAACACCATAAATGATACCACGACACCCCTTCTTGAAGAGGCGCATATTATTTCATATTTTTTCGAGTGTTTTATGATTGTCGTGAAGAATACTTCTACCTTTTGTATAGGGAGGAGTTTTGGTGGAAACAAGTCTAGCTACACAACATGGGTGAGGTTGCTATACAAGGATATTGAGCCCTCAAGGGGAAAAACTCTTGAGCGAGTTGGTGATTCTAGTCTTGAGTCTAAAAATTAGAATGCCTTTACAGCTTACATCACGATGTGGTTGCACGGTACGTTATTCTCGAGTTGCTTTCAGATGATTTTAGAAATAGCGTCTTTCCCCTAGCTGCAAAGATTGCCCATGGTCATGCAGTTCCTTTGGCCCTTGTCTTCCTCAGAAACTTATACCCCCGCGTCGACGAGTTGCATGAGCTAACTAGAGTTTCGATGGGAAGGTTTGACATATACATTTCTGCTCTCTCCCTCCAACTTTTTCTCTATGAGCATTTTCCCCTCTTTTCTCCTAGACTTCACTATTTCATAAAGGATGGTCCCTTTGGCCAAGCGTCACAATGGTCGAGTACTTTGGCATTCAAGCGCTTGGGCCACTTTATCGATGATGAAATCATTGATAGAGTTGTATACTAAAAGCTTACTTTTTGTAATGAAACTCGTATATTAACTAATAGGAGTTTGTTCTTTTTATTTTATTGAGAATCTATGTGGGCAAAATGTTTGCATTGTATTTGATATATAGTATGCATGTATGTTTTATATTTTACATTGTAGATAATCTGGTGTGTAGAGTTCGGCTTATGCATAGAAGACTAAATTATCATATCCTTGTATAATATGAATATATGTTCACGATCTTAGATAGAATTAGACACACCATCAGTATGATTGTAGTGTAATATTCTGACATTGTCTGTCTTGATTGTAGGAGACTGATTGATGTTTCGGATTATTACGCTCGTACACTCTGTGTATTGAATAGACTTATATTGAGGTTATTATCTTTTATTGATTCAATAAGATAATACATACCTCGTGATTATTATGATTACTTATACTCTTAATCCTGAGATATTTATTCGTCAAGTGCATATAATGTTTGTCACTTTAATTCATCAAAGAGTGAGATTCATATTGAGTCAATAAGCTCGATGAATTGGGAGAAGATGTTATTTGTATGATAAAAATTAATTATTAAAGAAAACCACGTCCTGATATTTAAATGAGTTGATGATGTCCTCTTGAGGAAACTCACAAGTAACCTTGCAGGTAGATTTAATTGTTCGACATGACAAGTAGGGTGGTAAGGTCTCACGAAATAAAGTAAGTCAATTAAATATAATTTTTAATAATTTATTTTATTGATGGATATCTATAATCTTAAACGTATGGAGATTATTAAGCATATAATAATGAGGAGTTCAAATATAATTTTGAGATAAGACTTAATAATCAATAATAAGTTTTTAGTGGACTAACTTATTATTAATGGACTGTAGGATGTTTGTTAGAACATAGAAATCCTACACCCATTGGAAGTCCGACCCTTATTTCTCCTTAGGGTTTCTGTCGGAGCCTATATATAGATGTCTAGGCTCTTTAAATTATCATCAATTCATTACTCACGTTTTTTAAAGAGGCTTAGAGAGAAAGAGAGAGCAGAAATCGGAGGTCCTTGCAGCCCACACTGCATCTAAATTTTTGTCGTTGGGGATATACGACAAAAGATCGTGAAGTTTAGCGAGCTGCTTTTTGTGTCTGTCCTCAGTTTCTGCATTCGTGTTGAGACGAGATCAATTCAAAGCGATCTCGAAAATAAACCCTAATTCTATCTTGTAGGGTTTTAAAGAAAAAAAATGTGTATTCGATCTATACGCACTGTCAATGATTCTTGAAATTTTCGTTCCACCAATCACCCTGTATTGAGCACATGCCATATTACCGTGACGAGACTTGACAACCTCGAACCACTACTTTGTCTTTATTGCATTTTCACAAAAATTCAATTTCCTATTTTTACAAATGAGGGTGCTAGTGAGGCAACCTACAATCCTTATAATGTGGCATGACAATCGCACTCCTCTAGAGTACCCTTTGGGTTACGTTATAGGCATGAATCGTTACTTGGTTGCCCATAAGTTATGGTTCCTTGGTGATGGCATCTTTATTATTCCTCCTTTATTCTAGGCAGGTGTATTTGTAGCTTATAATATAGTCTTTTCAGCCGCCTCAGTTTCCTTGATGTTGGCCTTCCCTGAAGGTGAACCCAAAGAATACCCGCAAGATGAGGAAGTTCATGGTCTTTATTGCTTGAGGAAGCATACAGTTAGAAAGAAGGCCCCCATTGAGAGATGAGGTCGTACTGAATTTGTGTCAGTCCCATGGACGAGGGTCCCTCAAATGTTCAAAAGAGGCGCGACCCTCGTCTTCAAGTTGATGAGACTGTCGCAAAGAGATTCAAAAAGGTAACCTTGAGGATAGCCAATGTTGTTGAGCCACCTAGTGCTCCTGCCCCAATGGTGATTAGAGGTCTAGTGCTTAGGACCCATTCATAGAAGACTGTTGTGTTCGCAACTGACCCCCTTTTAGTGCACTCTACTATCACAAGGTCATTTATGCCTAAGACCCTCTTGTGAAACATGTTGCCTTAAAACCTTATGTTCATCCTTATGATCCACCTTTTCATCATTTGAGAATGGTAAGTGGCCGAGTAAGTAATTTTTTATATTACGACCATTCATCTCTCTTTCTTTCCCTTTTTCCATGGTCTTCGAACTAGGGAGAACATTCCCATCCAACTACATCTGTAGAGGTTGATGGTACAATTGTGAAGTATGCCTAAACAACTGTGGCCATCCCACCCTCTTTGCCGTGAGTGGCATAACTATTGAGGTCGTAGTGGGTGAGTTGCCCACAATACTCATTGTTGCTGTGGTGTCTCGTGCTGAAGAACTTCATGTGATTTATAGCTTTGACGACGATGACTCGTGTTCTCTTAGTGCCATTATTCCTATTTGCTAGCCTCTTGTTTTTGTAAGAAAATATATAAAAAAATTACTCACATAACCACTCACAAGGAAATTTCAATAAACAAGGACTCAAAGAATTTTATTGAATACCAAATCAACTGACCAATAGAAGTAAGCTTATAATACTTTTTGGACTGACATCAAGTCTTTATATAGACTCCAGCATTTGCTCTGTTTCACACACGTAGCTCTACTTCCTAAAATTTCTAACAAATAGCATACTTCGACAATGACACATAATAGAAAACTCCTACATACTCTCAACCACTTAGCATTATTACATTATTATAGAACTACTTAATAACAGAGACGTAAATAAGTGGAACAAAACATATAACAATTAAAGACCAAGTCTGCCTTCAAAGTCCACGTGTGAATTACTCTCCAACAGTTTTTGCTCTCCCCATTGTTGATTTGACAGAAGTAGCCTCCATTCATTCCAAGACTAACGTTTCTAAGCCAGTTGGTGGAGATGATGATGTCAATTCCCCAATGGTTGATGCCCTCGAACCTATTGGTGTCAGTGGATCCTATTAAGAGGTTTCAAGATCCTCTCATGGTGGTGAACTTGCCTCTCCGAGCCTTTAACAGTGAGTCTAGCGCCAACGAGCCTTGCCCCGCCTCTGACTTCACTAGTTGTTGTGTTGACCCTCCTTCCCTGAAGGATCTGGAACTTGACTTGAACCAGTGCTCCTTGAGTGAAGTAGTTGTTGGTGGGAGCGAGTCTAAGGCAACCATTGATCATATTGTTTTTGTCGCAGAGGTGGTGTCTGTCATTCATTCCAGTGAGTCTCTATCTTTTTTGTGATGGAAAAATTCCCGCAGTGATCGTTGAGTAGAGTATGTCTTTGTCATAGGTATTAGCTTGGTGGGGCACACACTTCTGAAGAGGAGAGTTTGGAGCATGTTCCCTCCCGAGGGAGGGGATGCTTTTGGCAAACCTATACCTGGAGACCTATTTGATCTCATCTACCATGAGGGTGATCTCGGGAACCTTGGTCAGGTAAGCCCCTCCCTCTTAGATCTAGAAATCCCCCAGGTAAACCTCTATCTTTATTGTTTCATTCCTGGTGAGTGTGAATGTATACAAAGTATTTTTTTGTGGTAATTTCTTTGATGACATTACGTCTCCAAGCACAACTCCCTCAACGTCGCCCCCTTCAACAACCCTTTCCACTCCTCCCTCGGTTTCATTCATTTTTGGTGTTTCTGGAAGAGGGTCATAATGGTTCTCATTGATTTGGGATGCACATTTGAAATACAAATTTGGGATATATAACATCTCTCTTTCCTTTTAGTCCCTTGGGTTAATCGACAACAGTATACCATTAGTTGACTTTATCACTGTGGGCATCCAATGGGTTATGTAGATTCTCTCAAGTGGTGTTATTTTGAGAGTACCCCTTGAGGATTTTCTAGGGATGTCATTCTTTACTGATGATGCACAAAATGACTTTGCACACTACCTGTCAAGTAACAGTATTAAATACAATAATTAATAAATAGAAAGAGAATGCGAGAATTATAGTGGTTCAGTCAATACGACCTACGTCCACTACTAAATGGGTTGGGCTGTCGGGCACTTTATTATATCAAATGTGCAGGGAGCAGAGACTACAAGCTTAGAGGTAAGGGAGTGAGTTGTGCTCGGGTAAAAGTGTATTGCCCTCTAAGTGTTGGTGGGGCTTACAATTTATGGGCGCCCCTTAACAGGTTGGGACGACTTTACAACAACTAAGTGATTGAGGTCTAATAATTACATTTATTAGGTGGAAAGATTGATTATATGGTTATGAAAGTGTGATAATAATGTTAATTTGTTGCAAGATTAATGTTATGCGAATTGAAGTTGAGTTGTGATGGTTTGCAGGTTAATAATGTAAAAACTGGAGCAAAGTTGGAGAAGAAAGGGAGCATAACTCAAGAGGAATCACACTGGAT
>CM042185.1:45502785-45542857 GCA_023539305.1 Ilex asprella
TAACTTTTGAAAAAACAGAGAGAAAAGAAGGGGGGGGGGGGGAGGGGGCAGTGTTCGATAAGCTCACAATATTTTCTACTGCCATGTAGTACTGATAAGCAGGCAATATTTCGTCGACGGTTACATTCAATTTTTCCTTTAAAAATATCGGATAGTTTTGAGTGCGTGAGTGTGTTTATAATGTTTCACCACTTGACCTACTTTATCTAAGAGGTAGTGTTAAGTTGATGATCAGAAAAAATTTTCCCCCAAAAAAGTTACTAGATTGAGAAGGGTATAACGGTCAAATCATTGAAATCGTTATTGGTGGGAACGAAAAGTCAAGTAACAACGGTATCTATCCAGCCACCGACCACCGACCTACCCATCGACCTCCGTGAAACTAATTGAAACAAAATAATAATAAAACGACAACAATAATTGTCACCATTCACTTTCTCTGTCCTCCCTCCCTGTATAATAAATAAAACCAATATTCAATTTCTCCATCTTCTTTCCATTAACCCAAAAAACGACACTTCTCTTTCTCTCTCTCTTGACCCTCCCATCAAAATCCCCACAAATATCTTTTAGTTTTCCTTTCTGGCCAAACAAACGAAACCCATTTCCAAAAACGCGAAAAAGCATCTAGACAAATCAACGTGGAGGTTTACCCGCATGACAAGAATCTTAGTTCTGAAGCACAACATACCCCATCTGCTTTTGATCGGTTTTCTTTCTCTCTATCTAATTTCTTGTACTCCTGTGACAGTATAGAGAGAGAAGGAATATATATAAGATATATATATAGATTAGAGAGAGAGAGAGAAGATATGGAGGGAGGTGGAGGGGGGTGTTGTTCTGGCAAGAGAAAGATCGAACGGCCATACAAGGGAATAAGGATGAGAAAATGGGGAAAATGGGTGGCGGAGATCAGAGAACCCAACAAGCGGTCGAGAATTTGGTTGGGCTCGTATTCAACGCCGGTGGCCGCGGCTAGAGCCTATGACACCGCCGTCTACTACCTAAGGGGGCCATCGGCGAGGCTGAACTTTCCGGGTTTGTTGGGTGGCGAAGCTGGAGGCGGCGGACTCCTTGACTTGTCTGCTGCTTCTATACGCAAGAAAGCGATAGAGGTTGGTGCTAGAGTTGACGCAATGGAGACCTCTATGACTTCCCATGATGATCATGATCATGATCATCACCATGCACCAGGATCCGAATTAATTCAATTGAAACCCTGTTGGTTTCAAGAGAAGCCCGACCTGAACAAGAAGCCCGAACCCGAGGACCCAGATGATGATTACTGGTGAGTCTCTGTGTATGCATGTATGCCAGGCTATCTTGTTAAGAAGATGCACTAGCTGGAGTTTTGGAAACTTGGTAAAGGAACTACTGTAAATATCATATGATCTCGGTTTTAGAGTTCAGTTATTTCGAGTAGCGGTAAAATTGTTCTATTATTATTAAGACTTCGGGTTTGAATATTTGAAACTGTTTTAATACATACGATACGAGCTAAAACTGTATATTTGATTCTTCGATTATCAAGAGTTTCAACAAAAATCATCCAATTAAAGGGACTGCCATATTTTTTTTTTTTAAGATTAATAAAATAAGATTTTGGTGTCTTGAGATAAGATTCTATAGAAGCTATTATAAATAGACACGAATTTACAAGAAAAAAGAAAAAAAAATTAGTAGAGGAAGGTTGTCCAAAGTTGTATACGAGTTGATTCTTTTGAGACCCAAAATGAAGTAATTAAGCCTATCTGATCATCATATTTTTTGTTCCGCTAGTATCTTTTTTTTTTTATCAAGAAGGTAGTAATCTTCATTTAAGTAGGAAAATTTTGATTACAATCAGAAAAAAATATAATCATAAACTCTAATGGGGGACAACTGACCCAATTCACAGCAATAGAATTGAAAAGTACAATGTTGAGATTAGAACTTCAAAAATTTTGACCTAAAATCTTGGTTTGATGATGTAGAAATGGGCATGATCCAATAATATTTTTGCAAATATAACCGTTGGACTTATTTAGTACGATTCCATTTATCATCTCATTAGATAAGATATATATTAAGTTACATTTTTTTATGATGGAGGAGGAGAGAGTGGAGGGTTGATTTGAGAGAAATAGAACCAAAGAGGGGTGTGGGAGGTGGTGAGGACGAATGGACAGCAATGGGCCTACAAATTGCTTGAGTTTGGTGGCTAGTGGCCATTTTGTTATGTAGCAAAAGTGATAAGATATACGAGCAAAAAAAAAGTGATAAGATATAAGTTTGGTATTTTCCTGGTACTCCACTTTTTTTTGGATAGGCAACGACTTTACACTATGAAGGGAGGGGGAGGGGAGTCGGAGACGGAAATTGAACCAACATCATCACACTCCAATATAGAGGCTTTTACCATTTGGGTAGGACCATTCTAGTACTCCACTGTTGTTAATGACGAGATTGTGGAACAACAAATGACTAACAACAAGAGAGAGAGAGAGAATGGTTAGCCAAAACTTGGTTACACTGGCGTTGATTATTATTAATTTTTTTTTAGATTAACGTTCAAAAGTGTCTGAATTAACTTATGCACACCTCAAATATCTGAATCAACTTATGTACACCTCAACTTGTGTTGCATTCACAGCCAAAAACAACAAAATTGATGGGACAAGATGTTTTAGGAATGTGTTCCTGCTCATGTGATTTTCATCCATGTTGTACAATAGTCAAGTCTGAATAAATAGTCTTGTTAACAATCAATTTCGGGTTGAATTTAATTAATTTCAAGTTGAATCTGAATAAATAGTCTTGTTACCAATCAATTTCGGGTTGAATTTAATTAATTTCAAGTTGAATGCGATACGATTTACCCTAAACGTACAGTTCGTATCAAAACCTATAATAATTGAAAATCAGTATGATCTGTATAACTTTATGAGTATTTTCAATCATGATTTAAATTTTTATTTAAATTTAAATTAACATTTGAATAAAAAAATTGATTTGATAAAAATGAGGGTAAACCCAATTTTACAAAAGAATAAAGATGATCATTGGATCTTTAAAAGAGAGTAAAATCTCATCAATAAATATTTGAGTAAGGATTTAAGTCTCCCTTGATTTGAGTAAAAAAAAATGAGTCTTCTTTAATTTGGTATAAATTTAAGTCAAAAGTTGGAACAAGTTCTTTGATCTTTTTTACTGAAATTTAAATTTGAATTTAAATTTGAACCAGTATTAAAAATGCTCTAACAATTTAGTATTGACAAAATATATCTTAATTTTAACTCAATTTTATCTAATAATTATTACATTTTATCATACATTTATTTACGTATAATAGTTGAATCAAATATTGACTCCACATCTAAATCCATATAAAATATAATCTAACAAATTTGAATTTTGATAATCGTTTAAAATATCAAATCCATATATGATTAATCAAATTTAAATTCAGATTAAAATTCAGTCTATTGAAAAGCGTAACTTTAAATAAGACCACCTAATTTGTTTAGCGTTGTGAGAAATATTACACAAAACAGCACACCCTAGACGGTCTACTATTAAGTGAAATTAAATAAAAATATAATAGAGACAATCTCGATCTCGATCTCGCTACAGAGTGCGGGCATACCCTGTGCTAGATTGAACCTGAATTTACGGACAGCAGAATGCCTGGATTGGTTAGAAAAGAAATTGTCCTTCTACCAAATACGAACCCTACAAAATTTTTAAGCTCGAAAACTTTTGTCAACCAAATGGTTTACCAACCACTAAAGAAACAGAGGTCCTAGTCAAATTACTTTTAGTTCACCAAACTCTGTCAGTATTGTTTTTAACACTGCCTGTCCCAAGCCAAGCCAAGCCAAGCCAAGATAAAAGATGAGGGTAGCATTAAATAGCCGACAGATAACGTAAAAATTAGTCTAATCCACTATGACGAGTTCAAACAAG
The DNA here is from genome assembly GCA_023539305.1 of Ilex asprella. NCBI lineage: Eukaryota > Viridiplantae > Streptophyta > Magnoliopsida > Aquifoliales > Aquifoliaceae > Ilex > Ilex asprella. The sequence goes on from CM042185.1 coordinate 45,506,731, forward strand.
GTAAATTCTTTTAACTAGGTAACTGCTAAATTTAATCGATGTGTGTAGCTTGGGTATGATAACACACATTTAGGTTTACATTGCAACAATAATTTCAAAAAAATCGTGATTAGAACGATTCTCGCCATTTATCAACCAAAAAAAATGTGGTAACACAAAAATTGAAGCAAACCCCCAAAAGGCATTCATACCAGTGCACTGTAAGTTCCAAAAAAATACCAGCACAAATGCAACAACATACTCCCACAAAGGCCTGTCTATAAATTTTAGAGAGTTCAATATCAGAAATATGGGAAGTAATAATATAAGTAGGTCTATTTAACTTTCTTTTGCTTCCTTTCCTTTCTAGTAGGAAGGACCACTGGTCCTCTACTAATGAACTTACCAAGAATGAATTATCTGATAACTTACCCACACCAAAATTTCCAACATAAAAGTGAGAAATATCGTAAAGTCATTTCAATGGAACATTTGGCGGACGCTGCAGGTTCAGCTGTTAATCCTCTATCCCGGGGGAATGTGTATGATCCATGCGAAATCCAACTGCCTGAAAGATCTCCGTAGTTGACAGAAATTCTAGATGTCATGCTTTCATTTCGCTCGCATGTTTTATTTGAAGTGCTGCTCTTACAACATTTCCTCTTGTAATAATTCCAACCTTAATATTGATGAATTGGCCGATCAGAGATCAAGCAAAGGAATATATTTATTGAAAGATAAGAAGTATGGAAGGCTCTTACCAGCTTACCATCGCCATCTACAACTGGTAGTCGACGATATTTTGTTTCTAGTAATATTCTGAGAGTAAGACAGCAAATACTTCAGCTGCCACTATGTTAGAAACAGGCAGACATGTGGCAGTGTCTTCTCATAAAACGATAGATAAAGTAAACAAGAACGACGAGGGAAAGGAGGAGGAAACCTGGCAGCATCCTCGAGATTGGTAGATTCACGAACAACTAGCGGTGCAGGCGTCATCAAATCACCAACCACTTTCCCATTGGTTTTACTCAGCAAATTTTGTACCTCGTTAAATGTCTGCAAACCATACGAAGAATCTGAGATGCCACAACTTTGGGGGACAATTTTATGAATGTTTTTTCAGTCAAGTACAAATAGAGCAACAAGATAAGACTACACAAGCAAAGGCATTACGCTTTAAAAATCTGGTTGATGCTTGATAATGCCAAAGTATATAATAGAAAGAAGAAAGCCAACAAATACAGTGTCGCCACCTTGCTGCTATATATAGAAATAGAACACAGAACAATAGATTAGAGTCTAACATCACATTTGTTTCTAGTGCGACTCTGTCAACAGAAAGGCACATTCCTCGTCCACGCAAGACATTTCTTTTCTCTTCTCCTTCCTTTTTTTTTTTGTCTTGGGTTGTCTGATAATTTTACACATCCTTATTTTTTTCACTTGCAATTAATTTCCCATAATGATTTTATTCGCTTATTTTTGCTGAAAGTTGCTTTTAATGACTAAGATTTAAATCAGGTAAATAAAAGTCAGATACTTAATTTAATGGGCTTAAAGCTGGAACTTCCTCACAGGTCACAGGTGTGCACTAGACTTCTATTTCTAATTTTATTTGAGATTTGAAAAAAAAACACTTAATAAAATCTGAAAACAGCCAATAACAAACACACACTATGCAGGACTTTAAGTGCCAGTTGAAGTGGCTCTATTTATCTTCCATTCTCCCTCCCCCCACCCACAAACAAGGGAGAGAGAAGGGTGACAGAAGTTGAAGTGGGAGCCCACGTGTCATACATACACTGAAAAATTAAAGGTATATGCTGACACTTGGCACAGTTAAGAAATCCTGAAGTCATTGCAAGAGAAGAAATGAATAACATGATCAGATGTATAGTACTTGTTTATGTGCTAATTGCATCCACACGATCCTTAATGATGGAGTAGAAGCAAGAACCACACTAATTCTTTTAGCACCCATCTCATCGACACCTATTTCCCCTGTATCTTATTTAGTTGATAACAAATCATGGCGATGGAAGTACCATAAAGCAGCAAACAAGATTATTGCACAAGGTAAATACATGCCTAGTTCTTGTCGGATGCAATTATAGAAGGCAAGCCCCTCTGAAGTTCCTTAAACGTCTATACAATATAGCACATGAAAAGGAAATTTGGAATATATAGACATTCTTGGGAAAAAAATGAAGAAACGAAAGGAGTGCTGTAGCGCTTAGCCGACCATTACTATTCATAGAGAAAAAATATGGCAGTTCGGTAATCGGTAATGCTTACTAAAAAACTGTGCGCGTGCTTAGTATGCTACAGTAAAATGCAATGCAACAAATGAATAAGAGTAAGAAATGAATTATTAAATGCAAATATTTCCAAATTTGGTATAGTTAAGCACAAACATTTTCACCTATCAAAATATAAAAGAAAAGACAACATTTGTGTACAGATTAATTATACTGGATACCATACTAGTACTTTGAAAGAGATGATATTTACATACTTTCCAAGTGCTGTCAACTTCAGGAAACATATTTGTATCACCTCGTCCAGTACCTAATAAGAATATTCAAACATTTCACATCATGTCAAGAATACTGACTATTTTGATTACAATCAGATGCAGAAGGAATAATGTGATTACAGACTCAACCAATTGACTGCTATGTGAACAAATTATTTCAAAAAAAGGGAAAATCATAAGGAATCACTTGAATACAATTGGACTTTGGGCAACTAAGGCCACTGGCCGGGGCCAAAACTGTGAGATTCTTGCATGACTTTACGATAAAAAAACACTGCAAGAAGAGTCATATTCCTGTATGGGCATTCTTCCTGAATAAGATCCCAGCAAATCAACATCCTAGTGCAAGTCTGCCAGTAAGGTAGCAAATCTCGGAGAAATCACCAAGTTATGGCAAATTGGTAGAGACAAGCATCAGATCTGGATAAAATTTATCAAATATCAACCTTGTATAGCTCTTTCTTGGTTCAAAATTATTTCAATCAGATAAAACACAACAACAGCATTAACAAAATGAAGGCTATCTACAGTTCTCATGGGAATAAAAAAAACTGCATCAACTTCAAGCCTTTCAATATGGCTTAAGATGTACATAAGGAGGACCAAGAAGTGGTGCAAAAGCTTGCAAGATCTCCTGTTCAAATATAATCCCAATTGTTAGCGGTGAATATTTATGGAATCTACAGTTGAAATCATATAGACCCATAGATATTTACAACACGAGAAGTGCAATACAAATATACATTTTTCATGAACTTCTCTTACGGGGGTGCATTTCTTGCCAACAAGGCATTGCAACATGTACATCTAAAAAGGGAAAATTAGTGAATTAATGTACCTTAATTAAGTCAACCTTCAAGTAAATTCTCAGCCCTTTTCCTTTCTTTCTCTTCTTTGGCCCCCGTGTCCCAGTCTCTTTTTCTCTCTCTCACACACACACATTCATGCATGCACGTGTATTCATTCCAGTGATAGGGGGAGGTAGCAAGCCTTATCTGGAAAAGCTGGAAGAAAGGTGAGAAAGAAAGATTGGCCTCAATTCTTCTACTTCCCACCTTCAAAAGATCTCATACAGCACAAGCCAATCCATCTCTCTCTATCTCCCTCTCCCTCTACATTCACCATCTCTGACCCCACCTTGCAGGCTTCCACAACCAAAACCACCACTTTCCCCCAGCTATAGTAAGCAACTCAATATGTCACAACCATACTATGTTTGTTGCTATTTACATGACGGTGCCGTTAGGGGGCTTGGTGGTTGTGGATGGTGGTAGACGGTGGTGGTAAGTTTTAAGCATGGCACCTTCCTCACAACATTAAGACATAGACACATAATTGTAAATATGTGTACAATAGACACATTCTTTAGAATCAAAAAATTTTCAGGCATTGAGCATAACGAATTTTACTTGCTATCGTGAAATTATAAATTCTGAATCCTCATCAGATGAAAAAGTACAAAAAAATGTGGAAAGATGGAAAAATCAACACAAACAAATGTGGAAAGATGAGGTTTGTACTCATTATAAGTACTACAATAGAGAAAGGATATTCACCATGCAGTTCGAGAGAAAGTTTGTACAGTTGGTGAAAGAACATCCCTAAGCAGCTTCCCTGTTTCTAATAGTTGTGTAAAGAGAAAGTACAAAGGATGATATATCTGACTTCCAAGAAACATTAGTATATGAACGAAGCAAGACGTGGAATGTGATACTGGTTTTCTTAATCCACAGTGCCCCAGAAAGAGCAATAACAGATTAACAGTCCTCAAACAAAGATCCTTAGATCTATCCAATTATACTCCCCTCCACTATGTTATCCTTGTTAAATTAAGCCTACTTTACCAAATTAAAAGTAAGTCATTTTTTTCAGCGAATGTACTAATCCAACTTTTGACAATACCAAATGGCCAGCCAATAATTTGGATGAAATGAAGTTCCACCAAGACTCTAGGTTACAAATGCAATTCATTTCTGATAGAAGGCAAAAGAGTTACATTGGCAACACAGTATGCAAATGGCAATGATAAGGCAATTCTACAAGCTAGGTGACTCTCAGCAACAACCAAAGAGGAATGTAGAAGTTCTCAAAATACGAATGAAACAAGAAGATCAAGTTGTAGCTTTTATATTATTATTTCTCTCAAATTACCTGAGATGGTGTCCAGTGCTAATAAGTCATAATCTGAAACGAGACCAACCTACAGCATCATCAAAGAACCATTTAGCACAGCAACTTTCCATAGGGATAAGTTAACATAAATATATAAAATTGAGAAGAAAAGTACAAATAATTGATTAGTGAACAAAAAGAAGTCAGAGCGCAGAATCTAATGAGTAATGACAATGAAGGAAAACAGTGGTCTCTCAAAATGGAGGAAAGTGTTATTCCACTGTCATGGAACTCTTGACTGGGAAATAACTCTGTAAACCTGACACAGCAGGTTATGTCATAATATGCCTAACAGCTTGTTCGTAGGAAAAACAAAAAAGGCTTGAGGTAGAGTAGACGAGTTGGCAAATGAGCTTTCATACCAATGTGAGCTTAATGTCAATAAACATGCATAAATTGATTCCAGTCTCAAGTTAAGAAGAGTTTACTCAGAACTAGTTATCCATCAATCAATATGCTTTCAACAAAAAAGGTAAGATGACAAGTTGGATTTAGCAAAATATAAAAACCTTACCAATTTCCAGTCATCATCAATCACAGGGAAACCAGTTATTCTGTGCTCTACAAGAGTTTCTAATGCTGTTGGACAGAGGAAAACACGTTACACAAGAAATAAATGAAGACTAATCACAGAGTCAGAACTTAGGCACAAGGAATACCTTCATCGACAGTTGTTGTAGGCTTTACCACCTGCAATTCGTCTCTTCTAGTCATAAAATCTCCTACGATATATACTCCATTTTTTGGCTGCAAAATACAAAATAGATGTGCTAAGGTACAAATCCCAACAGGGATGGGGTGGGTAAGGGACTACATGGCTAACAAAGTAAAAAAATAATAGATAGGGAATCAATTGCAGGCAATACACAATCAATATTCAAACAGAGTGTATATGTCATACAAGCAAGCACAAATCGATATGAAAATGGTTCCCGCAATGAACTGCGAAGGCAAGGTTACCACTATCGCTTTCTTGAACACGTACTATTAAGACCTACACATTGACTTAGAAATAAGGTATTATTTCTAGAAACCTTACTAAGATCTTTTATTTTGTTTTCTTCTCTAATTTTACTTTTGACATGGAAGTATAGAACAACAACATTTGTGGCCTTGATTACTTATAAGTGGTATTCTTAACTGGCAGGACTAACAACATAGAAATCAAAATGAATCTACTGTACCTATCATCGCATATAACCTTCCTACACCTCTATGTATCCATACAGCCAAATCGGCACGCAAAGAAGTCACAATTTTGTCCATCCAATATAACATTCTTAGTTCAAGGCTGCAGTATCGGATATCGCCTCAGAGGAGCCTGATATGCGGCGTCCCAGAACGGTCTCAGGTGATACTCATGAAATGTTATATAGAAGACACAGATGAAGATGATGAGAGATTCAAGTCATAGATAATATCTTGGATGACACGGGTTGACTCTGAGAGACCTCGGATGACTTAACTACAGCCGAGCCACATGAGACCCATGGTTTACATGGAACGTGAAATGATATCAGATCAAAAGATTCTGAGTTAGATAGACTTGGCCGGTATCAGCCAACACTTTAAACTATGCTCATCAGAGACAGACTGAAAACAAAAAGAATAGAGAGGTGGGTGGGCCAGGCCCTTGAAGGAGAATCCTTGAGCCAATATACGTCCGAGTCAAATCTAATGGTTGGATAAATTCACAAGACAATTAAGTTGCAGGCTAGATCTACTATATCCCAGCTACTGTCACCAGATAACAGAACTAACAAATTAAATAAACTTATTTTCAAGCTCCCCCCATTTGACATGCCTCAATTAATACAAGCTACACAGGTGATTGGTGGGTTTAAGTCTTACAAGACGTTTTATGTGGCTTTGATTTAGAACAAGGGGCATCAGCTAAAACCAGACAAGGGTAATCAGCTAAAACCAGTTCCAATTTTGGCAGCATAATTATATTGACGTCCGTCATTCCTAGAACAACCCTTGACCATGCCGTGATTAGCATCTTTATCTTTTGCACAGTTAATCCCAAGCACGGATGGAGATGACGGATAGAGCAATAATGGAGAATCACAATTCATGAACGTAACCCAAATGGTTGTGCAAGATTTTATTGACTTGAGGTAAATTTCTCAACTATAAATGGAAGTGATACTATTGAAAATTGAAGCCCACTGATAGAGTCCACAATTAAACTAGACAAACACAAGATATTCCCCGCCGATTCCATTGTCGCATGCAAAACAATTGAAAAGTTAATCAATTTACAGAAGAAAAATTATGTAAGCTGGATAGAAATTGCAGGAAACTAAATTTACTGGATTGGATTAGTGTGACAAACCGGTACAGTACTGGCCGTCAACGTGCCGTTGGCAGCGACAGAGACTGATTTGCGAGGCCCGACCAGGCGATCAGCAGAATGAAAGCATCGAGAGGCAGTAGGAGAAGTACGGCGGGCTTGAGATAAGAACAGGCATGGCAGCTGGTGGTGGAAAGTGGCGGAGACAGTGGTGGTACGGTGGAGAGAGAGGGACAGAAGAACCTCTGGCGGAGTAATTGAGGTCATGTTAGGGGGTTTTGTCTCTTCTTCGAGGATTTTGAATTGGAGGAAATGGAAACGACGAAGGAGTGGGTGGGATGATTGTTGATATGGTGGCTACTACTTCCACAGAGGTCGCAGAAGCAAATTCGAGAGGATCACTTTAGTTCGGGTTTTGGAGATGTTAATGTTATAGTATTTGACAATTTACATTTTGCAGCCCTTCATATTTAAGGAGTTTCAATTGTCACACTCATGTTTTTAAAGTTTTAACTAGAGCTTAATGGTGTGCCTAATGACCATTATCACTCAAACTTCGTCGTCTCCTGTTCCTATAATAGTGCCTCACACACAACAAAAAAAAAAAAATTCAACTGAGCTTCAATTCCAGATTAATGTTTTTCGTGTGAATTTATCATAAGGGTATATTTTAACACACTAAAAACCTATCCGACTTGAATTAAAAAAAAATTTAACTTTGTTTGAACTGATTTTGAGACAAATAAAATTATAAGTGTAAAAAAGAATAGATATAAAATTAGAATCTAAGAGAGACTAAGGGAAGAAGAATGACATTTCTGGGAGAAAGTGTTGGACAAATATTGCTTTGTAGCAAGTCACATGAGGTCACTATACTAAATCGAATTAATAAAATTTGGTGGAAAGATTGAATAAAAATCTTGATTGATTTAACTTTTACACTGGAAATATCGTGGACCAAATAAAAATTTATAAATGCTAAGGGTATAAACTATAAACTGCCCTAAAATATTTATTTAGATAGTGTTAATCTCATTTTATACCCTCAAATATCAAAAAGTAGTAATGTGGATCGCCCAGACTGTGGCTTAGCTTTTCCTATTAAATTGAAGCACATAAGTTATAATTACTCATTTACTTGAGACATGAGCTTATGTGTAAGTTAGATATGATGAAGTTTGTCACTATCAAACTCTATTTTCAATAAACAAAAAAGTGTTAAATTGATCATAAACAAAGATTTGTAGCAATAGACATAAAAAACTAAACCACAATGTAGGTTAAGTCTACATTACTACTAATTTATAACATTAAGAATATAAATTAAAAATTTTAATGTTTTGATGATGCACAAATAGAATTTGTGCCAAATCAACAATCGAGAGTATATGTAAGGGTGTTATTAATGAGCAATACACAGACAATCAATGGTAAAACAGTAAATAATAGCAAGCACACAGATTTATAGTGGTATAGTCCAGGTGACCTACTCCACTCTTGGGAACGGTAGTGGTGGTCAGAGATCTTTATTGATGGATAAAATTTACCGAGAGAGAACACTTCAAGAGAATTACAATGTTTTGTGTGTGTGAGAGAGAGCAATGTGTGTAGAGAGATGTGTGAGGTCTCAAGGTCATGCCCTTTATATGGAGAGAACTTACATCATATATGTTTAATGAAGCGGTGAGATAGTGACGTGAAGAAGAAGACTTTTACTATGTTGGTAAGATTAGATCTTCATGTGTATCTCGATATTCTCTTCTTGTGCTCTTATTTTATCAGGGATGAGGATCCTGAGCTAATTTAGACTTGAGTTGGAGTGAAAAAGTGATGAGGGGGAAGGAGAGACATGAGAGCCTAGCCTATGGGCGGCGCCAGGGGTTTGGGTGACCCCCTTTGGGTGGCTCTTTTGTGCACTGGTGACTTGGGCTCCTCTTGGGCCTAGGTTGCTTATTAATTGACTTGGGTCTTTCTTGATTCATTGGACCTGACCCAATTGATTTTGGACTCGTCATTTGCCTCTCATACCCCAAACCTCCAATTGTTTGCGAGAAGAGGAGGTTGAGGGCATGAACTTCTTCTTCACTTGAGTGAACATGAGTTTCCTTATTTCCCACGGTGTCTCTTCGTTTGAAAAAGTTTCTTATCTTGCCCAATGATAACTTCTTCATTCTCTTACACTATTTGCTTAAGAGCTTGTTCTTTCAGCTTTAGAAGCTTGGGAAGCGACCATGGAATACCCGATAGTGGCATAATAGGCAGCGTCGTAAGAAGTAATGGAAGAGGCATTGGAGGCGCTATGGGCGATGCCACAGTTGGCTAGGGCTCCATGGGTGACGCCACCGTTGGCTCATTAGGCACTCGTCTCCCTGGGCGTTGGCCCCCTTGGGCGCTAGCTTCCATTGGGCACTGGTCCCCTTGGGTAGCACCATCATCAAGGAGTACAGAAGGGGAGAGCAACCCCCTTGGCAGTAAAGGCGACGTTTGGGTCAGCGTGGACAGCGCCTCGTGCCTCTATTTTGGCGGTGTTGACAACTCCAATGGAGTTTTTGGGGAGGCATGCCGCTTTTGTCGCTTGGGCGTCGGTAGTGTTGTGAAGAGAGGGCGAGATGGAGGGACTAGAGGAATATAAGGGCCCACCCTCATAGGCAACGCCAACACTGCGATGGGAGCCTTGGGCAACGGCAGCTTTTTGTTGGGTGGCACCATGGGCGATGCCAGCTCTCGTTTGGGCAGCGCCTTCTCATCTGGAGATCTTCTTGTGGCATCAGGCATAGGAGGAGATTTTGGGGGTGATGCCAACGTGGAAGGCGAGGCAGGAGTTGGCGCTCTTGGAGATGAAGACTGAATAGGCAGCGTTGTTGACACAAGAGATTAAGTGTTGGGCTTTAACAGGCTGCTGGCAACTTTAGCATGTAGTTGGGCGGTGTCAGCAGGCTGATGGGCAATGACTTGCAAGCACTAGGCTGGGTGCTGACTGGTTTATTGGTGCTGGATACGAACACCATGGATATGAGCAACATTTTGGAGTAGGAGTATCAGAATATCATAAAATGCCTGTAAAACTTTGAATGACCACAACTTTGCAATCGGTTGTCCAATTAAAGTGATTTTTTTTAATTTGGGTATTTTTTTCGAGATCCATGACATATAAATTGCCAAAGACAGTTTGGTCAACAAATTTTCCCATAAAATGTTTCTATTCCTCTGAACTTGAGTTTTAAGCATAAATTAGTGAAGTCGACGATGGTGAAAAGTTGTGTTCTAGCAGACAGTTGTCAGACATTCATGGGCGACACTGGAGGTTGTCGTGGGCGACACTGGAGGTTGTCGTGGGCGTCACCTAGAGGTTGGTAAGGTGCTTTGAGTGATGCCAAGAATCTGGGCAGGAGCCTTGGGCGACGCCAAGAGGTCTTGCACCTGTGTTTGGGCGACACCGTGATTCTTGTAATGGGCGGTGCCTCTTTGGTGCTTAGTCACTAATTGGCATTGTTTCTAATTACAAGTGCCCTATTGTTAAGGCGATGGTGAAGACTCTCTGTGCTTTTAGGATGGTATTTTTTCCTCTTCCGAAGAGAACGATATTTGATGTCCCTAGTACTTCTCAGTCAAGGTCTGATGGCTAGGTTGCTTCTCCGAAGCAAGATTAGGTGGTGCCCCCACTTCTTCCCAGAATGAAATTTTTGTGTATACCAAAACTAACCCTTGTACCGTTGTAGGAGTTGACACTCTAGTACGGTCTTTTCCACATAGAGGTTCAGGAGGTTGCCTTCCGAGGCATAGAGGTTATTGTTGATGCTACTATGGATAACTTTGATTTGGTATGTCTCACACCCTTCTTTGGCTTTATACCTGGCTTTCTTACTTGATGTTTTGGATTTGTACTTAACTTTCTCTATATTTTTACCATCGAATGTCTACAAATGACTACTGCTTTAACGTGCTTCTTTACAAATATGCTAAAGATTAGGGAGACAATCGATGGCCAGGCAGTTGAGAGCGGGCACATGAGGTTGCTGAAGAGCAGTTAGGGCTTGAGCGGTAGGCATGAGAGGATGTCGCATAGTAGTTAGGGCTTACACAGCAGGCACGAGTGGATGCCTCAAAATAGTTGGGGTTCGAGCAGCAGACATGAGAGGATGTCGCAGAACAGTTAAGGCTTGTGCAGTAGGCACAAGAGGATGTCGCGGAACAGTTAGGGTTTACGTAGCAGGTACGAGGATGCCGCGAAGCAGTCGGGGCATGAGCTATAGGCACGAGAAGATGCCTCAAAGCAGTTAGGGCTCGAGCAACAGAAACGAAAAGATGTCACCGAGCAGTTGAGGCTAGCACACAAGAGAACTGCCCATCTAGAGGCTGACCTTCGAGTAGCACTTAAGAGAACTGCTAGGTCAGAGACTCGCTCAATAGAGATAGAGATGAGGAGGGCGTTGAAGAGTTAGACGCCTGAGACTAGGCACCTAGGGTGGGTGCCTGGTGTGGGGCGCTTGATGCTGGGCACTTTTTATCTTTTTGTCTACCTTTTTGTTAGGTCATAAGTTGTTTAAAATGAAAATAAGACAGTTATAAACACAATAATCTTCGCAAAATTTTATTTCATAACAAAATAAATAACAAAAGAAAGCAACTTAAAACAATAAAAGATAGATAAAATCTTGAGGTGATCGACATCTCTTAGGTGAGCGAAGGTTTTTCTAGTGGAGTTGGATTCGCCTCCTCCTACTAGCCCTCAAGAGACCGTTTGAATTTCTCAGAGGAATTGTTGGCGTTCTTTTTCTTCCTGGTCCCGACCAGGTGGCGGGGCTTGTTCTATGCCGATAATATATTGCCTCAACTGGCCACGCTGTAGGAGCTCCTCTATCTGTCTCTTGACCTCATAGCAGTCATCAGTTTCATGATCATGGTCGTGGTGGAAGCGACAGTACCTGCTGGGATTTCTGTGCTTTGGGCCAGACTTCATTTTTCTGGGCCAACGGAGCATGGGGTCATCATGTATCTGAAAAAGGATGTGCTCCACTGAGGCGTAGAGTGGTGTGAAAGGCTTTCGTTCTCTCTTGGGGTACGGACCGAGACAGTCTTTGACAGAGACTCTCTTGGTTCTTTGTCTCTTATTCTTTACCTCTCGCTTGTCTTCGCGGGTGTCCTTTATCTTCTTTCCTCTTCGAGAGGACTAACCTCTATAGGCTTTGGTGACGTCCTTGGCGTTCATGTATTTTTGTGCCCTAGAGTAGCTCAAATATGATGGAGGACGCCTTCTTGATGATAAAGAACATAAAGCTGGATGAGCGAAGACCAGCGATAAAAGCGACCAGGGCGACCTCATTATTTGGCTCCTCAATCTGGAGAGCCTATTTATTAAAACAAGCGAGGTAGTCTCTAAGACCTTCATCCCTGTCCTTCTTGATGGTGAGCAGGTGACTTACAAGCTTCTGATGTCAGTGTCCCCCGATAAAGTGGGAGGCAAAAGATCTACTCAATTTTGAGAATGAGTGAATTGAAAATGGTTTGATCTTTAAGAGCCATTGGTGTGCCGATCTCTTGAGGGTGGTAGGGAATGCTCTACACATAATGTCATCAGGCACGTGTGTGGAGCTGCATAAGAAATTTGTATGTGTCAAGATGGTCTAGGGGTCTTTGGTGCCTTTGAAGATCTCAATGGCAGACATCTTGAACTTTAAAGGTAAGGGATAGTTGACTATATCAGCAATGAAAGAAGTATTGGTGCATCTCACCAGGTAATCCACCATCTCAGATTCTTGTGCCTTGATGGTTTTGAGGGCATCACCAAGTTAGTTTTGTACCTCTCTAATCTTCTCGTCCCATTGATCGGGGACATCCTCAATCGGGTGATGGTACTGGCTTTCATGGTCACTATATTAACTCTCTCCATCTTCGTTCTCATGCATAGGTACATGTTGTGGGAGAACATGTGAGCTCCTTGTGCGCTGTGGAGGGACTGCTGGGAAAGAGGTGCTCTGGTATGCCCTTCGGGCATTCTGGCGAAGTGCTCCATGGTGAGGGGCAACCTGACGCCCATAAGGGATGGGTTGTGACTTTTCTCTTGTTGGAGGGGATGGGACTCCTCCTACAGGGTGAGGGGGGACGCCTCCCTAGGCGAGCATCAACTGAATGATCTACTAGTTTTGTTTTACCAACAGTTGCATAGTCTGTAAAAACTGTTGTTGTTGTCCAACGACGGGGGTCGTCGTAGCAAATGGTTCCGAGGGTGTAAGGGGAGGTGAAGCCTCCTCTCGGTGGGCCGAGTTGTTGCCTCCTAGTTGTTGACTCATTGATGTAGTCGTAATTGCCATGGATTGAAAGAGAGTAAAAAAACTAGTCATTTTTCACAGATGACGTCAAACTAATGATGCACAAATCAATTTTATGTCAAATCAACATTCGAGTATATGTAAGGGTACTATTAATGAACAATAAACATGTAATCAATGAAATAATAGTAAATAATAGCAAGCACACAAATTTATAGTAATTCAGTATGAGTGACCTACTTCACTCTTGAAAACGACAGCGGTGGTCGGAAATCTTTATTGATAGATCAAAGTCACCGGGAGAGTACACCTCAAGAGAAATATAATGCTTTGGTAAAGAGAGAGAGCAATACGTGTAGAGAGATATGTGAGGTCTCAAGATCATTTCCTTTACGTGGAGAGGGCTTACATTATATAGGTTTAGTGAGGCGGTGAAGGAGAGGGCTTTTACTATTTTGGTATAATTAGATCTTCGTGCATATTCCGATATTCTCTCCTCGTGCTCCTATTCCATCGTGAGGAGGATCCTAAGTTAGTTTGGACTTGAGTTGGAGTGACAAAGTGAGGAGGGCGAAAAAGAGACGGGAGAGCCCAGCCCATGGGCTGTGCCCTTGGGTGGCTCTTTTGGGCACTGGTCACTTGAGCTCCTCTTGGGCCTGGGTTTCTCTTTAATTGACTTGGGCCTTTCTGGATTCATTGAGCTTGGCCTAGTTAATTTTGGGCTCATCATGTTTAAAAGTATAAATTGAGAGTTGAAGTATTTTTTTGAAATGCAAGGAGAGACTAGCCCATTTAGATATCACCAGGAGAGCAAACAACTACAAGTGTCTTCTCGTGTAAGTCAATCCATTAAATTAATAACTATGCGATCTGTATGTTCATACTTAATGTAGTGGCAACTCATTTTCTATGGAAATTAAAATTTACGATGAAAAGAAAAGAATAGAGTAAATTATATTGACACTGCCTGTAGATTTGACTAATTATAGAGATGTCTCTTTAATTTTTTGAAATTATACGATACGAAAATAAACAGATTAACTTAATTTTGTTCAAAGATAATATGGATATTAAAGTGTAAAAAATTGATGATGCAATCATTTTTTCACTTTTCCAATAACGATACTAACCATAGGGTACTTTGTGAAATGAGTAGGTAAATAATATGGGGTGTCAATGTAATTTCATAAAACTAAGGGAGTGTCTCTGTAATTAGACTAATCTATGGGAATGTCAGTGTAATTTACCCAAAAGAATAATGCTTAGTTTGTGAATGAGACAATCAAAATTGCGATCTCTTAGGCCCCGTTTGGTAACGTTTCTGTTTTTCGTTTTTGAAAAACGAAAAACGGAAATCAAAAACGATTTTTTTTTTGTTTTTGAAAATTGTCTCTCGTTTATCAAACGATGACAGAAACGAAAAACATAAACGGTTACCAAACAAGTTTTGTTTTCTTGTTTTCTCTAAATATCAAAATAAAAATGAAAAACGAAAAAATTTAAAAGTTACCAAACGGGGCTTTAGTTTTCAACTAAATCCATTATTTATAACCCCTAAACTGAAACTTTAAGATCAGTTTAGTGGTGTTTGACACAAACACAAGCTATATATTATTTATAATAGTATGTTACCTTATTTTGAGTTGAAATATTAATTAATTTTCATTCATTAATTTTGATCTAAACATATGGTGAATGTAAATATCAAGGGCTTAAATAGACAAAATTAATTCAAATTTTCTATTACATGGCAATTGGTGATGTTTTGAGTTTTCAGTTCTCTGATTTTTGTTTCTTTTGAAAAGTAGAAAAGATTAATGATCACATAAGAACAAAAAAGGTAAATTGACGGTGTAAAATAAAGGTACGAAGATAAAGAGGTTGTTGAGGAATTCGAAAGTTGGTGGATGTATTGTTAGATTTTTTTTATATTGGAGTTTTATTAATTTATAGTTAATTTTTTTGTGAAAAATAGGTTGAATTTACGGTTCAATGAGATGAGACAAATATTATTAAGTGATTTATTTTGATGAGCTTATTTATATCTTTTTACTTAATGTGGTTGAGGCGGTTAAATGTAGGTCTTAATCTAATTGTGATCCGTAATGGGAGAGTCCATTAAATTTCATTATAAATAGCATGTTCGGTCTCCTCTCTACTTCATAACTCTAATTTGGTTTGTCTCATTGAGAGTTGTCTTTTGCTTTGAACAATGAGAGGAAGACCTTGCCCTTCCGTGAAAAAAAATCCAAAGATTAAGTATCATGGTTCATACAGGTATGTTCTAAATCTTATAATATAGGTGTTTTAAATTTTATATACGAAGTATTAAAATTTCTTACATATGGTATCAGAGCCTATCTGTCACACCCCATCCCGTGGGACCCTCTTTGGTTTCCAAGAGATGGAAGCGTAACTCAACACGTGGCGATATCTGCGTTTCTAATGCAGTAATGCATTTAAAATCAATAATGCCACCATCAAAATAGAAAACTATATATATTGAGTACGCAACGGTGCCCTTTTTGCCAAAAATACAGGATTAGGGATTTTATCCCTTTACAGCAAACCACAAGGGAAACAGACACTCCTGTACAGTATGTACATAATAAGATTCCTTAGTTTTCCCCCTCATCTCTATCATGCTAGTACAGTAGTGGACCTCACTCTAGACTTCGGCATCCTGAAACCAATAATTTTCTTGAGTGTACTGCGTATCATAATAAATGGAAAGATTAAAAAAAATATGGATCAATATCATTTCACCAAAATATGTTCACAATCTGAAGAGAATATCAAACTCAACGTGTTTTTATCTCACTTTGAAATCTCATAATCTCTGCCAATATAACAACATAATAAATAGTCCACATGTGCTATGAGTCAACAACAACATTTAAGCAATGTCGAGCTATCAACAACATTTAAGCAATGTCGAGCTATCTACAACATTTAAGCAATGTCGAGCTATCTCACGACAACTACGCAGTGTCCAAATCAACAACATGTAAGCCATGTCGAGCTATCAACAACTCTAGCACAGTGGATACTACTCAAATCACAAGCTTTTCAACAAACCACACTTTTCAACAATATATTTGATCCATAATTTAAGCAACTCAACTCAAATCAATTCGGCAAAAATTGATTTCTCACATATAAGAGAATAAACTTGATATATCATATAATTTTATTTCCAAGTATTATGAAGCAGTATACTTCACCTGTCACCGCCAACCAACACACCGACTTAGCTTTATGCTCGATCCCTAGGTGTAACCGAGGTAGTAGCCTCCGACCCTAACAGTTAACACATAAATTAATGCACATGAGTATCAAATCAACAATAGCTTAACTAATGCAAATGAATACATCGCTTCGGACCACTGTGCGTTACTGCACTCAAAACCCTAATCTAGATCCTTGATTTCCAGTCCAAATTCAAAATCATAAATCATAAGTTTAAAAATATATTGATAATTCATAAATAATGTAATACATGATTTCAAAATGACTTTGAAAAGATTCGACTGATCCGAAAATTTGAAAAACTCTATCTCGCACTGCTTTTCGATCCGAAATAGCCAAAAATAAAATGATGTTATTTTTTAATGAAATTTCATACACATACTTAAATAACCTACCTAAGAATGAATATAAAATTTATTTTCCAAAAATCACCCTAAAACTGGGTCAAAATGGCCTCGGAGGTCAAAACAGTCATTTGTATTTTCACTTTGATCCGGCCGTTGGATCGACTTGAAATTTTATCGGGACCTCCGCACGGACGTTACGGAACTTTTGGGACCAACCAGAGGTTGATCAGAGCTTAGACGCGCCTTCACGCGCCGTCGGGTGCACTGGTATACCTCCCCCTCCTTCATCTTCTTCCTTGGTCATTTTGACCAAAACCCTAGGTGCAGAAATTTCTGCTCAACCACCCCACTTTAACCCCAAAGTTCTCCAATTATAGTACACTATTTCCTTTGATTTCAACGCCCACATACTCTTTGAACAACATAGTTTCAATCCCTCCTAGAATCAGCCTTCTAGTTTAACTCTAACATCATCAAATCATTGGTCAAAGTTGACTAAAAACCATTTTTTACACACATTGCAGACCTGCAACTGCCCGTTTCACCCCCCAAATGACCTCAAAATTCAATTCCAAGGCCGGAAATGGATTCCTTGACCCTAAATTAGCTAGACCCAAGCCCCCTTTCAAAGCTTAATCAAGTTTATCAAAAAATCATATTTTCTAAAAATTCAACCCATGAGGGTTTCTTCATCCCATCACCACACACCACGGCAACTTATAAAAATACTCCCAAACAACTCTACAACAACCTAAAAACACAATCCAAGACTCAATTGAAGAAGAAAGGCTTGTTTTCTATGATACCCATTTCATGAAACCCTAAAATCCGAAACTTTAAAACTCAAATTCGAGCATAACCACTTACCCAAATAAAAATTAGCAACACCAATGAATTCCTAGCATCCAAATTAGGCTAGAGGCATACCTTTAAATGTTCGAATAAGCCTCCAAAGCAAACCCAAAAATTCGAACGAATGTTTTCTCTATTTACCTTCTTTCCTCTGTTTCTCTCTCTGCACACGAATTATATCCATTCTAGACCATAGAAGGAATCTTCAGCACCTCCTCAAACCTTCCAGAGAGAGACATGGAGCCTCCTCTTGCTGCCAGGCAGCTGCTTGGAAGAAATGACATGCAATGGCATTTCTGTAAATACTTCAGCTTAAATTTTTTTTTTTTTTATAATTATATGCACTTAACAAAATATTTTCCTATAATTAAATTTTATTATTATTATTATTATTTTACTCATGCATGCTCGGGTTTCACACTATCGAATATGAATTTAGAACCTGATAAAATTTGTGTATAATTTTACTGTTAATTTTTATCGGCTTTGCTTTTGATTTTAAGTCGTGGTCAAGGATGACCACGGTTGAAACAAGAGATCTTATTATTAGTGTCTGCTAGCTTTTTTTTTGTGTTGAAAAGTTGACGACGATTAGGGTTGTAATCACATGAAAACCTTGTTATCAAAGATTTATATTATATATATACATTTTTTGAAAAGGTAATTAGATCTGCACATTTCATTATGTTGGAAAATGTTGATTACAATTACTAGACAAAAAAGCCTTAAGCTCGGGGGGAGGGCAGCGCACCCAACTTAAATGAATTGAGTTAGATAATTTCATAGCTACGACTCAATGATCTGTTATGTTAAGAGCCCTTGGCTTATGAAAAAAGATTAAATTAAAAGCTTTAGCAAAATAGTGAATATCATTAATAAAAGCATTGATCTCCCATGAAGGAGCATCTTCTAAAACACACAACTTGATTAACTCCAGGTTGTCGTTTGAAACAGTAGCATCATGAAGCCCAGAAACAGAGACCAAGAGGCAAGCTTCTCTTACCGCAGCTGATTCGGAGTACAAACTGGATACGACTGTAAACCTTTCAGTAATTCTATCCACAATAGTCTCATTTGAACCTTTTAGGATCACCCCAATAGCAGCATCACCCTTCTTATGAACCAGAAGCTTGTTCCTGATGAAGAAGTATGAAACCAGAAGCTTGTTCCGGCTGCTCCTCACGCCTGCCATCATCAGAAGCAAGCTGCTGCACCACCGAAATAGGCTGTTGCACATCAGAAACATGCTGCTTCCTCACATTCCTACCAAAATCAAAAACCGCCTGTTGCATCACACTCTTGTCAAAACCAGAAACCTCTTGTTGCACCTCACGCCTACTTAAAATAGCCATCCTCACTTCGTTCCACATTTTATGAGCCCACAACAGAGTAACAAGAGCATTGGGTTCTTGATGATTAAAAACGAAATTGTTTCTTAAAATCCAGATGGCCCAAGAAGTATTAGCTACTTTCCCAATAATCTCAAGAAAGCAACTGAAATTCTTAATGACATCGAAAAGGGACGATGCCCACTGCAACACTAAAGCATAAGGATCCAATTCTAATCTCAAACCCAAGTCAAATCCAAACCAAACCTTCTTAACCCAACCACATTAAAAAAGAAGATGTTCAACGAATTCAACCATCGCACCACAAATTTGGCACCAAGGAGAATCTACACATTCCCTCTTAAATAAATGTTCACGTGTGGCCAAAGCATTACTACAAACTTTCCACCAAAAGTGCTTAACCTTTGGTATTGCCATCATATGCCAGACAACAGACCAAAACTTTTGATGAGGAGAGAAAGAAGAGGAAGACATCATTATAGAAATAGGATCAAAGGAAACAACAAAGGAATAACTTGATTTAATGGTATAGGCCCCTTTTGAATTCAGGCTCCAAATTTGCCTATCAACAACATAGACCTTTGGAAGTGGAATAGCTAAGATAGCCTGACACTCCTTGTCGTTGAAGTTCTTTTGTATAAACTCTGTATTTCACTCTCTAGAATTAGGAGAAAGAAGCTGACTAACCCTAGAAATATCACAGTTGTGAGGTTTCAGAGACCGGATTACACCGTCATCGGGATGAGGGATCCATCTGTCATCCCAAAATATTTATTCCAGTTCCATCCATGACTTGCTAGATTAGGCCTTTTCCAGCAGCTCCCTTCCTTTTATCAGACTATTCCACACCCAAGATGGACTCACTCCTTTCTTAGCTGTCATGAAATCTCCGTTAGGAAATAAATAGATTTTAAAAACCTTGCCCAAAAAGAGTCAGGTTTCTGGAGTAACCGCCAGCATTGTTTAGCAAGCAACGCCTGATTAAAAAGATTAAATTCTTTAAAGCCCACCCCCTCTTGCTTTAGCCTTAACCATCATATCCCAACACTTCCAACCAATGCATCTCTTATCCTTTTCACCACCCCACCAAAAATCCCTCACATATTTATTGATTTTATCATAAAAAATTCTTAGGGAATGCAAGGATAGACATAGCATAATTTGGGATCGCTTGAATGACTACCTTAATCAAAACCTCTTTGCCCGCTAGCGAAAGGAACTGACTTTTTCACCCTTGCAGCTTCTTCACAATCCTCTCAAGAAGATATCCAAACATCTCACTCTTTGCATGACCATACAAAAAGGGCAGACCCAAATATTTGACCCCTCGATCCAATGGGTTTAATCCTAGCAACTGACAAAAATAATTTTTTTGATCATCCGTAGCATTTGCAGAGAAGAGAATACCAGATTTTTTGCTGATTCAATTGCTGACCCGAGGCATCACAAAAATTATTCAGGACAGTCATGACATTCATAATATCTTGATCCTTAACTTTAAAGAAGAAAAACGAATCATCCGCAAAAACAAGTGTGAGATAACAGGACATCCTCTCCGTACTTTGATTCCCGAAAAATTACGTCCTTCCACACCTTTAAGCAACATAGCGGACAAGACATCAGAAACCAAGATAAACAGATAAGGGGAAATGGGATCTCTTTTTCTAATTCCTCTCTATGGAATGACCTCACATTTTAGCTCTCCACTAATAAACACTTGAAAACTCACGGTGCTAACACACTGAATAATTAACTGCACTCACCGTTGATCAAACCCCAGCTTAAGCAACACCGCCTCCAAAAATCCCATTCAATTCTGTCATAAGCTTTACTAATGTCCATCTTGATTGCCAAATCAAGAACCTTGCCTTTCTTTCTCAGCCGCATGTGATGGAACACCTTATTTGCAATTATAATATTGTCCTGAATTTGCCTATTAGGGACAAAGGCTGCTTGTTGGGGAGAAATGATAGTAGGTAGAAGACTTGTCATTCTATTGGCTAAAACCTTTGATATCACCTTATACCTTAGTGCGATAGGTCTATACTGAGAAATCATTTCAGGCGAATCTTCCTTTGGGATAAGGACAATGTTAGTCTTATTCAAATCCCGAAGCATAAAACCTTCCTCAAAAAAATGTCTTACTACATTTCCCACATCATCCCCAACAATGTGCCAATAAGAGTGGAAAAATATACCTGAAAAATCATCAGGACCAGGAACCTTGAGAAGCCCTAACTACATAACAGCATTCTTCACCTTTGCATCCTAGATCAGCTTAAGCAACGTAAGGTTCATAGCTTCTATAACTTTTATGTCCACATTCTCCAATACCTCGGCAAAATCTCTATGTCCCACCGTAGAAAACAACTCCTGGAAATACTATTAGATGTGATCGTTCAACTCTACCTCATCTTCAATCCAAATTGTTTCATTAGTTTTTAGCCTCAATATTTGGTTTCGTTGACGTCTCTGAATAGTAGTTAGGTGGAAAAACCTTGTATTTTGGTGCCCAGATTTAAGCCAATTTACCCTTGATCTTTGTTTCCAATAGAACTCTTCCCTTCTTCTAATACCATCCATCTTAGCAATAATTTTCATCTCCTTCCTCAAGTTCTCCTCTGAAGCCTCTAACATTTGCAATTGAACTAGCTGGTCATTTAGCCCCAATAAGATTTTCCTTTCATTACCAAATTTCCACCTACTCCAATTTTTTAGCTCCTTCCCACACTGTTCCAACTTCTTTGACATGGCAAACATCATTGAACCATTCATCACCTTCACCCAATTCCTCTTAATAATCTCCTCACATTGATCATCCTCCATCCAGAGAGATTCAAATTTAAAGGAGAAAATCTTTTGCTTTAAACATGGCTCCATATTTATAATAATAGGGCAGTGATTCACCTTTGCCTCATGAATAACCTGCATATAGAGGAAACATAAACTCCATACTGGATTGACCATGACTCTGTCCAACCTTTCTTGCACGTTTGCTTTCCCAAGCCTATTATTTGACCATGTAAACTTTGGCCCCTTAAAATCCATATCAATAAGATTACAATATGAAATAAGGTCTTACAATTCAACCATCTTATTGACCCTTCCTGCTCTCCCTCCTTCCTTCTCCAAAAGAGATCCAATGACGTTAAAATCCCCTGTGACCATCCAGGCTCCCACGGTGGATAAGGCGAGACATTTCAGTCCTTACCATACTTTATGCTTTTGTTCAAAGTCGGTATCAGCATACAAAAAAGTGCATTGCCATTCCTGTGTACAATTTTGCCTTCTACCCACCACATTAATCAAGTTCTTGTTTTTAAGCGTAATATGCAACTTTATGTCATCCTTCCACCATAATGCCAAACCACCAGCAATTCCCCTTGGTTCCACATACGCACCATTTGGGAAATTCAGACTTCGCTGCAGCCTTTCCAATTTTTGTGATCCGTTCTTAGTCTCCATAAGGTAGACCATTACAAGATGATGGGTATTAATTAACCCTCTCAAATTACAGACTGTGCGGGGTCGTCCCACTCCCTGAAAGTTCTATGATATAACTAACATGGGGATTGTGTCTGTTGAAGGCCAACCACCACCGCCCTTTTCGAATCCATATCATCTCTATCATTCTCACTGGGAATGCTAGGAACCGTAGAAGTCCACTAGCAAAACAAAAATTAAAATTATTCTCACCTTGATTCTCCTGAGTTGCTTCTGGCACTTGGATTTCATGCTCAATTAAAGAGGCCAAAAGGACATCAAAATGAGTCATTTTTTTGTTCCTTCCCCTCCTACCTCCCCTAGGACACCAACTTGCCTTTTTTGACCGCTTCGTATACCTTCTAGTTGTCTGAGAGTGCACTGAGAGGGACTTCTCAAAATTTTGGAACGCGACCTTAATTCTCTGCTCTAGCGTAAATACCTCCCTGCCTTTCTGCTTCTAGCTGGGGCCCAAGTCACCACTGATCACCTCCTTCGACTGAGTCTTTCTCTTTATTGTTAAAGATTGGAATTTTTCTTGTACCCTTTCCTTAGCTATAACAGCATCAGCTCCCATTCTAAGTAGCTAGGTCCAAATGCCTTCAGCCCCATTAGTTTGGGCTCCATTTAATTCTAGGCCTTCAAAATCCTCTAGGCTCTCTAATGGTTCCGTCACAGAGTAACACTTAAGCCCTAGGCCTTTTCCAACCAACTGCTTCCCAAAGACAATGGGAATATTATTTGACCCAAAAATCTTTGGGCTTTGGCCAGCATCCACATTCTTATTTGAAATGGGCCCTAAATCTTTGTGGACCATCAGATCCAAATCTCCCACCTTAGATGGATTGTTACAGCATTCATGATCTTGAGTATAGTGGTCTTCTTGTGGCAGAGGGAGCTTAGCTTTCCCACGTGACATCTCTTTATCAACTCTTACCAACTCTCCTACTTGAGCCATACCCTGTATACAAGACTTCCTCACGCTCCGGTATCCTTTCATCAACTTCGACGACCGTTTTTTTGTGATCTTTCCACCTCTATTTTTCCTTTGCCTCTTGGAAAATTTTGGACCAATTTTCTCTATAGAAACCAGCATTCTAAGAAATCTGTGCTCACAGCTCGGGACCAAATTCACCTTGGTTACCTTTCCTTCTCCTGGTATATTGATTCTGAGTATGACCAATTCTCCCACAAACATAACAGAACTCAGACAAACGTTCATATTTAAAGCGTATCCACAAATCATCATGCTTATCACGAGCGAGAAAAAAAACCTTTTTTCAAAGGTTCATTGAGAACAATTTCACACTTAACTCTCAAAAAGTTCCTATGGAGCATAAGTTCACCCCTGCCTCTTCCACCTGTGTTGGCTCCCTAATGATCTTTCTTATCTTCCAGGCATTACTTCTTGTCATCATATCAAGAGGCAAACCCCAAACATGAATTCAGAACTCAGTTTTATAGAAATCATAATCGCTCAAGGAACACCGTGGAACACATTTCTTCAACACTATCAATACTCCCATAACCGACCATGGGCCTTCCTCAAAGATTTTATCTCTATCCTCCTCATCCTTGAACATGAACATGAATATATTCTTTTCCCAAAAGGTTATAGAGAAACCTTTTATTGTTTTCCGTGAGGCCTGCAAGACACTAGAGACACCTTGCTTGTTGAGAGCAACGACTGAAAATATTTTTCCCACCATACATACTTGTTGAACATCCTTTGAACTAGTTGGGTCTGACAAGAGAGAAATACGAGGGTGGATATGGGCAAGGGATTTCGCTTCTATATCAATCGATATCAAGATGGGAAAAATTAACAACAAGATAAACAGGGGACAAAAAGGATCAAAAGAGACAGCAAAAGATTACAAAGAGCATGAACAGGGAACAAAAGATAGAGAGAAAGACAAGACACCAAGAACGAAAACAAGAAGAAAGCAACAAACAAATAGGAAACTTTCAAAACTTGAGATACGCAAAAAGTGAGGAAATGAAAGGGGATAGTGAGACCTAGGTACTCGTAAGTGAGGAAACGAGACAAAGCAAGGAAAATTAAATTCTGAGAATCGTCATATTGCACTTACTCAAGAGGCCAGATCATTGCAAACAAAACCACAAAGAAAACCAAATCCGCAATACACAAATGACAAATCAAACCTTCAAAAGCCCTAACCCACCATGAAAAAATAATCCCCCATGAAGATATGAGTAACAATCGACAAGGAACACGAGACCAAAAACACAGAATTTCACTCAAGAATTGTTTGGCCTTTGTTGAAACGTTGACGGCGACTAGGGTTACTTTTCGTCACTTTTTTTAGCAAAGTTTTTCAAGATTCCAATCAAGCAAATCCCTGTCTAGTGATTGCGATTAAAAAAAATATTTATTCTTTTTGTGCCTATGCGTACAAGTAACAAGAGCTTGTTTGATAGCTGCAGAATTTATGTTGAAATTTTTATTGATTATGTCATATTCGTTCAACTTATTAAATTTATTTTTAATTATTTATGAGTTTTGTTGACGAATAGATATAGTCTTTACCCATACAAATTACTAATATGAATCAATTATTTTTTTATGATTGATGCAATTTTGATTGAATTGTTATAATTTATAGAGGGTGTTGGTACAATTCTAATTTTAGTCCTTAGTGATTTATATGATGATTTTTTTTTATGATCTTGATATTGGTAGATGTGAATTTAAATTACTTAATTTTAATAGTAAAAATAGAATTGAGACATGAATGCAACGATTGATGATGAGTGATCTAAAGAGATACATATTAGTTAGTAATTCATATTGATTGATCACATGATACTTAGTTATGGACAATTTGTTATAATGTCATGCTTTTGTTACGAGATGATCTCGAAATTATAATATACAATTACTTGTCCAAATGGGGTTATTGTGTATTGTAATTTGGAGATGTCATGAAATGTTGTTTTAAAGGTACAATAATCTAAAAAGTTTATTTGCCCAAAGGGCATAAATTTTTCGAAACTTGAGTATTCTCATTGGTTAGTTTTCATGAAAGAGATGACCTATAGTATTTCATTCTCTACCCAAAGGGGATTTTGTAGTGATGTATTTGGACTCTATTAATTAAATATGATTTATTATGTTTACAACATACTTTATTTATTTATTGCCCAATTTTATTAACTGTTTATGTTCTCGTTGTCTTGACCAATCTCTTTTGCTGTGAATAATAATAATGTTAACATTAAAGTCTTGACTAATTCTAATTATAAGAGATGGAAGTAAGATATTGAGTTTGTCCTGAGAATTACTGATATAGACTTTGTCTTGAAAGAGAATGAACCTGCTAAATCTACAAGTAAAAGTTTCCTTAAAAAAAAAATTTTTTTATGCAAAGTGGGAGAAATCTAATCGGCTGAGTATGATTGCCATGAAAATGTCTGAAACCAAGAATGTCAAAAGAGTTCTTTATCGTTGTGAGAGAGAGATACAAGGTATCCAATAAGACTAAAGTTGAGGGTCTAATGAATGAATTAATGAGTATGAAGTATGACAATGTGGGTGGTGTCAGAGAATATATCCTTAGAAAGGTCAATGTTCAAACCAAACTCAAAACCTTCAAAATTATTATTCCTGATGATTTCATTGTTCATCACACTCTTAACCCTTTACCTCCTGAGTTAAAACAAATTGAAACTACCTGCAACGCCCAAAATGAGTCATATACAATAAATGATCTTATCTCCAAGTGTGATTCTGAGAAAGAAAAACTTAGAAACGAAAAGAGTGAAACTACATTGCTTGTTTCTTAGCCTAAATCTAGTTTCAAATGTGGGTATCAGGAAAATAATAGAAAATCTAATCATAATGCTCCAAAGAATGGTCGAAATTTCAAAAGGCATGGTACTGGTTAGAATGTGGGAGGTCCTAAAACTGTCATTCGAAAAGATGTCAAGTGTTACTTTTGCAAGAAACGAGATCATAAGAAAAGTTAGTGCACCTGATTCAAGTCTTGGTTAGAAAAGATGAGTAAAGAAGAAGGTAATTCACTAGTCTTTATTTTCTTTGAATCCTTGCCAAGTTGCAGATGCCCATTTGCAATCTAATGTCACAATCATGAATGACTGTCTCACTATTATTAAGTTAAGTTCTACGGAGGATGTTTTCCCGTAGGAAATTAAAGTTATTGTGGATGATATTAGACACCTGGCTAGGTTAAACAACTTTAGCTTTTTACACAAGTCTAGGCCCTGTAATAGGGTTGCTCATTGGGTGGCAGTTGCTAAACTAACCAATTCACTTCTGTTGGACTAGTTAGGCTCCCCCTTCCTGAGCTTAAGGCTTTTCTTTTATCTGATTGTAATTTGAATTTTCCTACTTAATACATTGATGCATGGTATTGTTCAGATAAAAAAAACTTAGTTAATGTCACATTAAATTCTTAGTGGATTGATAGTGAGATTTCTGTTCATGTTGCCATGACTTTGCAGAAATTCACAAGCGAATGGAGGCCAAGCAAAGGAAAAATCAAACTTAAAGTAGGAAATAATAATGAAGTACATGTTGAATTCATAGGAACTGTTAGGTTGAATTTAGACACTAGTTTTCAACATGTTTTAGAAAATACTTTTTATATACCGTCATTTAGGCAGAATTTGATTTAAGTTTTCTTACTTGATAAAATTGGATATTTTTTTAATTTTAGTAATGGTAAAACTTAATTGTCTTTAAATTCTAAAATTGTTGGTCATTGTATTTTATCATATGATTTGTATAGTATATAATTTATTGTCAATAATGAATATGGTCTTTCAGATATTATGAATGTTGTATATAAGAGATCTCTCATTAAAGAAAAATCTTCACAACTATGACATAAACGTTTGGATTGCATTTCTAGAGAAAAAGTGAAAAGATTAATAAAGATTGATATTCTTCCTCCCCTTGATATTGGAGACCTTGAAACTTGTATTAACTATATTAGGGGTAAATTAACTAAGACTAAGAAGAAAAGTGCAACTCGCAGTTTAGATTTTTTAGAAATAATTCACACTAACATCAGTGGACCTTACTCACGTACCTTGTGTGATAATAAATATTTAATTACATTTATTGATGATTTCTCTCGTTATAAATATATTTATTTAATTAATGAAAAATCTGATACTTTTGAAAAGTTTAAAATTTTTAAGATTAGAGTAGAGAAACAATTAAGAAAAGTCATCAAAATTGTTACGTTGGTCGTGGTGGTGAGTATTATGGCAAACATGACATGTCTGGGTAGCATTTGAGATCGTTTGTCAAGCACTTACAAGATTGTGAGAGTGTTGTCCAATATACCATTCCTAGTAGTCCCGAACAGAATGGTGTGACTGAAAGGCGTAATTGCCCCCTTAAAAACATGATGAGGAACATAATGAATAAGTGTAACTTACCTGATTATCTTTGGGAAGAAGACATTAAAATTATTTCATACATTCTCAATAGAGTTCCTAGAAAATCTATTCCAAAAATACGTTTTGAATTATGGACCAATAGGATACCAAACCTTAACCATTTTTTAGTCTGGGGTTGTCCTACTGAAGTCAAAATCTATAACCCTTTAAAAAAAAAATTGATCCTAGAACTATTCATTTTTATTTCATAGGTTATCCAAAACATTCAAAAGGATATAAATTCTATTGTCCTATAAGTGGTACTAAAATTGTGGAGTCCTTAATAGCAAAATTTCTAGAGTTTATATTGTTGATGTTGGTTGCTCGCAGCTTATTAGTGAGCATGAGCAAGATAAATTTATTTCTATTCATTTATCTATTATGCAAGAGAATATTATATCTGTCCCTGTTGTTAGTTTTTGTGCTCTACTTGTTGATCCTCATGTTTCTACAATTGACCATTTTGTTCTTATTGAGGCTTCTCAGCCTTTAAAGTCAACTACTGAAATTTTCTTGAGAAGGTCTACAATACCAAGGAAACGTATTATTTCATATGAATATTATGAATACCTCGAATAAAGTGATTATGATATTAATGATATTGTTAATTTTGTAACATACCATGATGCTATTACTTGATCTCAATATGATATGTGGGTGAGTGTCAAGAAAGATGAGATGTATTCTATAGCACACAATAAAATGTGGGACCTTGTAGAACTTCCTAAGGGATGTAAATCCATTGACTGCAAATGTGTGTTTAAAACTAAGATGGACTCCAAAGGTAAGATTGAAAGATTTAAAACTAGATTGGTAGCAAAAGGGTATAGCCAGAGGGAAGGTATAGATTTTAATGAAACTTTCTCACTTGTCTCTACTAAAGATTTTTTCAGGATCATTATGCCATTAGTGACTCATTTTAATCTAGAACTTCACCAGATAGATATGAAGACAGATTTCTTAAATGCTGAGCTTAGTGAAAATTTTTATATGATGCATCCTAAAGGCTTTAAGGAGAATGGGAAATAACAATTAGTTTGCAAGTTGAAGAAGTCTATCTATGATCTCAAACAGGTTTCTCATCAATGGTACTTAAAATTTCATGAGATAGTTAGTTCTCTTGGTTTGGTTGAGAACAAGATGGATCAATGCATATATCTTAAGGTCAATGGGAGAAAATTTATTTTTTTTGTTCTTTCTGTTGATGATATTTTGCTTACAAGTAATGATTTGACCTTACTCCAAGAGATTAAGCAATTATTGTGAAAAATATTTGACATAAAAAATCTTGTGGAAGCATCTTTTGTGTTAGACATTCAGATTCGTCAGGATAAAAGTCGTGAGTTGTTGGGACTTTCTCAAAGGGCATATATCGATCGTGTGGTTAAAAGATTTAATATGCATAATTATAAGTTTGGGAACGTATCTGCTGAGAAAAGTGATAAATTTAATCTAAGTTAATAGCCCAAGAATGATCTTGAGGAAGAGTCGATGAAGAATAAACCTTATGCGAGTGTTGTTGACAGTTTAATGTATGCATAAGTTTGTACCAAGCCTGACATTGCTTTTGCAGTTAGGATTTTTGGCAGATATCTTTCTAAATCAGGATTAGGTCATTGGGTGGTGATAAACCATCAAAAGTGATATTTTATAGTGTTTAATGATTGGTTATTTACACATTATTTTGTGATTAAATGTGTTATATTCCTTGATTTTCTAGTTTGATATTTTTTTTAGTTGTTTGGTTTATTTTACATGTAAATTGGTTAATTTAAATTAATAATGGATAAAGTAAGTGAAATAATCACTAAAGGAAGAATCACAATTGACAATGATTGAAGAGTTAAGATTAAGATAAGAAGATTTGAAGATAAAACAACAATTTAATTCTTATAAGAGTCCAAGTCAGAAGAAAACTCATTTAAAGTTAGATTAGAAAAGTATTCTAGAAGATAAAGTTTTGACACATCTTCAGTATTTTAGTCATAACTTTTGACTCCAATATCCGATTGACCTAATTTGTAAAGAAGATTGCAAGGACTATGTATATTTTGTGAAAATTTCGTAAATTTTATGCACATATTTTGTATCCGTCCCCAAGATTTTATGTACAAGATTTGACTTAAAAGACTTCTTTTAGAAAAGGGAATTTTTTTAATCTAACCTTATATCTTCTACCTATATCTAGGATTTATTTTAATATAAATAAAGATTCTCATATATTGATGATGATTATTATTTTTTTCCCATATTTTATTTTTTAATTTTTGTTTTAATTATATGGCTTGCTAAAAGCCCAACTAAAGTTAGGGGAGATACTTTCAATGAAGTACGATATTTATTATTGATTCAATATTCTTTTTAATGTATGATTTATTCTTTTAATTTAATTATTGTCTTCTAGTAAAGTTTTTACTTTGTATAATTTATTGATTCGTTGTGCTATGTACATCTAATGATTGAGATTCTCTGCGAGTCAAATAATTGGTTATTCCATGCTTCAGTTAATTAATTAGAATTGCTCATAAGATATTTGATTTATTATTTGTAATAAAATAAGGTTTATGTATTGAAAAGTTTGATTTATTGTAGACTCCGAATATAATGAATGCTTGTGATTTATAAGTAAATTTTTATATTTGTTCAGATAATTCATTAATTATAATTTTTTATGTTTTAATATTATCACCTCTAAATATTCCGATTGGGATCACTCCTAAGCTGATTGTCAATTGAGTTTAAAAACTGAATTATTAATAATTATTGTGTAGATTTGAAAGAGTATTTCCAATATTTTAGAATTTTTAATTATTGTTCTCTAATTTCAAAATCTCTACAATAATTTTTTCAAAGCAATTTTGTTTTATTTTTCTTTGTGTTCTAAGTTTTCTCAATTCCCTGTGGTTCGACCTTGGACTCTTGAGAAATTTATTATTTCGTACAACTTGCACTTGGGTGATCGATTCTAAAATTGTAACAAGTGGCAGCTAAGAAAATTATAAGATATTTGTAAAGAACAAAAAATTACATGTTTGTTTATAGGAGAGTTGATAGTTTTGAGATGATTGATTATTCAGATATAGATTTTGTTGAGTGTCAGATATATTTTTATGTTAGCTGGAGGAGTAATAGCATGGAAGGGTGCTAAACAAACTCTCACATATTCTTTCACTATGCAAGCTGAATTTGTAGTTTGTTATGGAATTGTTACACAAGCTACATGACTAAGGAATTTTATTTCAGGACTTATGATTGTTGATTACATCTCTAGACCACTAACAATTTATTGTGATAATAGTGCAATTGTGTTCTTCTCAAAGAATAACAAACATTCTAGTGGGTCTAAACATATAGAAATTAAATATCTTTCTATTAGAGATCTTGTAGAAAAATGTGATATTGTGATCGAATATATTGATATAGAATCAATACTTGCTAGTCTTTTAACCAAGGGACTAAAACCTGTAACTTTTAAGAAACATGTTGACAACATGAGCATTTTTTAGATTTTTTGATGTATTTGGTTAGTGAGAGTTTATTTATGTGATATTCAATACTCATTATAGTTGAGATACATCTATTTGATGAATAATAAATATTTGGATGATTATCCTTATTGTTAGCACGATATTCTTACTATGTTATATATGTGCACATTTATGTCATGTCAATTTGTAAAAAATATTAAGGCTTTTTGTATGTCGTAAATATGACTGTTTTGTCAATGAAGCATGTCCCTGAGTACACCATTTCAGAAAGTCTTGAGATTACAATATATAAGATATAATCCTAACCTATATATGGATATAGATAAATATGAGAGAGAAAAAATATTAATGTTAGCCAAACTTTTAAAATTTAGGAGTATTAATTTTTAATTTTACTTCACTACTAAAGGGAATGAATAGTTTGGTAAAATTGACAAAAAACGGACTTCAAAACAAGTAAATTTCCTTAGCAGACTTAAGTCTAAATAAGTTCATATAAGGGAACGACCTCCGAATTTCTCAATTTTAAAATATCCAATCGACAATGGATGGTTATAAATTGATTATGAAAATTTTCTATTAGAATTGATGATCAAATGTCTACCCTAGTTATATTCTCTATTATGGATAACTTGTATTTGAAGACATAGTATAATGTATGATTTTGAAAGAGGTACTGGTGATCATTGAATGAATCTATTTGAAACTGTCGGATAGATAAATTGAAGTCTGTCATGTTTTATATTATAAAATTTACAAAAGGAGTTTCAAGAAAAACTCTACATCACAATATATGAATGAATTTTATTTTTTTCTGTTCAACTATCAGATGTATCTTGGTCACCTTACATAGTCTGGCCCTAAAGAATTACTAAAATTCGAATTCAAGACGTTTAAATTTACAACTCGTCCTTGTTATCACTTGACGATTACAGTTAATAAATGAATTACATTATCATCTATTCTACTCAACAAAGAGTTCAATTAGTTTTTGCGCCTTTAATCGAAATCGTAAGAGGTAACCGTAGGTTTTAGGATTCAAAGATGTAAAATTTCACCCAATTAAATAATAGAGAGACAAAAAAAAAAAAGTAGTTTATTGTTTATTTTGTAAACTTTGGTTCAGAAAACACTTTTCTTCCACATTCTTAAGGTTATGCTTTCAACTTTCAAGTTCTAAAATTAGGCCTAAAAAAGGTTTTTCGGGGTTTATTATTTTTTGACACAAAAGGTCTTTTGGGCTTTCAGTTGGGCTCTTTTAGATTTGTGGACCTGGAGTCCAAATTGCGTTTTTGGGTCAGAGCAATATATCGATGTAATCGGGCAAATAGTAGGCTGACCATACCCACTCTGGAAAATATAACCAAAAAGGACTAGACTTTTGGGGAATTCAAATAAATGGCGCTGAAATCCTTGGAGTTTTGTTAGAGTAACAAGGTAATCTCTTCACATAAAGGATTTTGTAACAGGGATGATTATGGTTTTTTTACTGGACCTGGATGATAATGTGACTAAATATATATATTGAACAGGACACTCAGATGCCAAAATAGGCCATTTGAATGATATATATATATATATTAGTTCAATAGTCAATAGTGTTCAAATTAACTTATACGCACCTCGATTAATCTCTTCTTTTGTCTAATCAAAAGCAAGCCATTCGCGCGGGGGACTAGGGTGATGATGTAAAAAATGAGTTTATGCACCACCTGTCAAGTATTAAATGTAATAATAAATGGTGAGAGTCAATACATGCAAAACACAATTTAAGTGGGTCGGTCAGAATGACTTACTCCACTGTAAAGAGTTATGATGATCTGAGTATTTTATTGTTTAAGAGGTGTAGAATACTCAGATGTGAGTGATATGTCAGAGATGTCCCTCTTATATAGGTAAAACTTATAATTTATAAGTGTTTTCCTAACAGATTGAGGTGTGTTTCTCGTATCAGGTGAGGTGGTTTGATGGAGGTGGCGCTCTTCTTGTAACATGTGAGACAATTCCACGGTGGTGGTGATATGTGCGTCTCAAAAGAGATCTCTTGGCAAGTCAATTGTGAACTGAGTCTCTTGCCATGAGGTGGCTAACCTGACTTTTTCTCAAGATGGTGCAGTTGATTTGTCCTAACTTCCTCTTTCTTGTGGTGGGTCTGATCTGTATTCTTAATCTAGGCTTCTAAGTTGGGTCTGGTCTGTGATTCTGAACCTGGTTCATAATTCTAGGTCTGGTCTAGGCTGGGCCAATCATAGGGTATTTACAAGTAATAATTTTCTCATAAACTAACTCAAAAGAATTATTAAAATTTGAAAGTTAAGACACTTGACTTTACAGTTTATTCATGTTATCACTTGATATTCTTTATACATACAAGACGCATGCACAAGTGTGTGTTCACAAACATGCACTTTGTGTTTATATATGTGTATGTTTTTTGTGGACAATTGCTATTGCTAATGGTTTAAAATTAAGGAGTCATTCTTTGCCTCGAGGAAAAATCTTGGACGAAAAGTCACTAATTTTGAAGCCCCATTTTTTCCACTACTAGGAGATACCATATATTCTTTTTGTATGATCCTTATGACCCAAAAATTCTCACTCACAAATCGTAAGGTAGCTTAGTAGAGACAGAAATGAACTATAAATTCAGATATTTTAAGTTCAAAATTTGACAACTTTCTTAGGATCAAATATGAGAGATTTATTTCTTATGAATTCTCTAATTCTGAAATGAATGGTCTGTATTTGATTGGACTAGGAAGAGAATTAAAAAAAATACATGTAAGTTGTTGTGAATACCCCTAACCATAATACAATAAAATAAAATAATAAAATACTCACTCATTCTAATTACATGGAAGGCCCCTTGATGTTTTATTAATGAAAACATACCTCTCAACTTTCTGTTCTATAACAAAATCCCTTTGAATAATTATATAAATACCTTTGATTTATTCACCGGCCAGAACTAGTCGGGAAATGTAAAAACTATCTGCCGCCCTTAATGGGTAAGTCTTCGAGGAGGGGTTATTCATTGGAAATTCTCTCAATTTCATCTAGGGTTTGACTCTAGTGCTGAATTTTTTTTTTCCCGGTACCGTATTATATTTTTTTTATTTAACCCCAAAATAACATGTAGGAGGCTTCTATTATTTTGTTATTGTAATTTATTTATAATTTTAATGATCAACGGCTAAAGATTATTCAAATTAGAATTAATGGTCAATGATTATTTTAGGTATGATACATAAATTGTTTTCCACATCATAATGCTGCCCTTCTAGGAGTCGACTCTGGTACTATTTTTTTTTTGTATTATATCTATATTTACTACATTTGTGGTTGTATTTTTCATATTTATGAGTATTTTTTTCACTGTTATGGTATTCAAAAAATTGGTAAAAAAAACTATTGTAACTGTATTAAAAATATCCACAAATGTAATAAATTACTCATAAAAGTGATAATTTTTTATGCCAAAAAAAATGATAAAAATAATCATCACAAATGTTATAAAAACATCGAAACAGTCAAAAAACCTTCACAAAAATAATAATTTTTTTTTGTTATAAAATAATCTATAAAAATAGTTATTAAAATAATAAAAATAAGAGGTATAGTAATAAATAAATTTCTTCCATACGATTGTTAATTCCCTAACTTAATAAGAATCTTTCTATATGATACGGAGTGGCGTACCATTCAGACTCAGTTTTTTTTTTTTTTGACAGATGTTATTCAGACTCAGTTATGTCCCATGCAATTAGTGCAATTTTCTCTTTCACATGTCCTCAACTTGGAGAAGGTGACACGTTGCACCCCTTAGGTGAGTTGTAACTTTTTTTTGTAGTATTTAGGATCTACCCTGAACACTTCAGAAAATAATAAATTGAACTTCAAAATATTATATTTTATAGTACAACATACGTAAAAATACTTTCCAAGACTTATCCCTCAAGGTGGGATAAACTCGACCAAGGAAAATGGACTCAAAGTATGCCATCTTATGCTGCTGTTTAGGCAAACAGTTGATGTTCATGTCCTCGTATGATAGGAAGCTTCAACCATCAATTATAGGTGTAAGCTAGAATAAAGTACAGCATATGTATTGCCTTTAGCTCAAAATATGCTGTTATTTCCACCACACAACTATTTGGATTTGATGCTGCTTATCCTCAATCCCCCCTTCCCCAGGCCCACTTTTTTAGTTTAAAAAATAATTTTTTTTTCTTACAAAATGTCTAAATTTATGTCGATTACTCATTCGAGTTCAAATACTAACCATCGTAGACTGAGCAAGATTAAAACATGTTTCTTGAGAGAGGAAAAAGGGTGATAGATCTTTAAAATATATGAGAAGTGTTGAACTTGAGACATTTGAATAATCAGAAGTCAGACTCAGACATGCATTGAACTGTTAGTAGAGTAAACCATTTGTCTTCATAACAAGTTCCTCACGGCAACGCATCATGTTGTGATCGTGCAGCAATTATAGTGTATAATTATGAAACAAACAATCAAGAAAGCAAGAAAGAATAACACACAGATATACGTGGTTCGACAATGTGCCTACATCTACGAGGAGCGAGCGGCGGTTTTATTCATCATGTCAAAGTTGGGTTACATGTTAAGTATTTATATAACCCTAGTACGGATGTATTTATAAAAATACCC
>CM042185.1:45552053-45595196 GCA_023539305.1 Ilex asprella
TAACTTTGTGGACTTACGAATACGTACGGATTGACGTACTGGTGGATCCACAGCCTCAGACGGAGCTTGGTAGACCATAGGAGAAGAGGGAGCTTTAAGTATGTTGGAGAGTAAAGTGTCAGTACCTGCAGAATGATCAGTAGTACTAGAAACCTGAGATGACAAACTATCAGAATCCTTAGAAAAAGGATCTATACGAATAAGATCAGATCTAGTCAAGCTATGAGCAGTGGATGAAATAGAAAAGAAAGGTATATGCTCTAGAAAAACAACATGACGAGACATATAAAGTTTCTAAGTTATTGGATCATAACAACGATACCCTTTTTTACCTTCAGCATAACCAAGAAAAACACAAATAGCAAATCGAGAGGACAGCTTGCTATGTTCTACATGAGGACGAAGAACGAAACACGTACAACCAAAAATTCTAAAAAAAGAATAATCAGGGGCATACTCATACAACTTTTCAAAAGGAGAAACACCTGAAATATGAGAAGATGAAATTATATTAATCAAACATACAGCAGTAAGAACAGCTTCAACCCAAAACATACTAGGAACAGAAGCAGACAATCAGAGAGAACGAGCAGTTTCAATAATGTGCCTATATTTTCTTTCAGCAACACCATTTTGCTCAGGAGTATCTGTACATAAAGTTTGGTAAATAGTTCCATCTAAGGCAAGCAAGTCACAAAATTCATTAGAAGTGTATTCCCCACCCAAATCACACCTAAAACATTTGATAATAGCAGAATGTTGAGTTTTAACTAGAGCTCGAAATGTTGTATATATTCCAAATAATTCAGAACGATGTTTTCATTAAATAAATTCAACAATAACGAGTATGATCATCAATAAAAGAAACATAATATCGAGACCCTCCTTTTGTGGCAACAGGAGAAGGTCCCCATACATCAGAGTGAATCAAATCAAATGGAGAAGAAGAAACAAAAATACTTCGATTAAAAGGTAAAGCTGAAAATTTTGCCAGTTTACATCCACTACAATCAGAAATATCACAAGTTTGTAAATTTCTTAAGGCCTCTGTGGATGCCAAAAATCTCAAACGAGAAGACGAAACATGACCTAAACGAGAATGCCATAAATAAAATTAGAA
This sequence comes from Ilex asprella, assembly GCA_023539305.1. NCBI lineage: Eukaryota > Viridiplantae > Streptophyta > Magnoliopsida > Aquifoliales > Aquifoliaceae > Ilex > Ilex asprella. The sequence goes on from CM042185.1 coordinate 45,553,174, forward strand.
GAAAAAGAACTCAAACGAAAAAAAGATAAATTAACACTAGTAGCAGCAGCAACAACTGACACTTTTAACTCATCCAAAATATATAGTCCCCCCTTCCTACGGCCTGTCCCAATCAGCTTCTGAGACTTCAGATCCTGCACATAATAAGAAGAAGAGGAAAAGGTGACTAAATTACCAGAATCACAAAATTGACCAACAGAAGCAAGATTTAATGTGAGTTTCGGAATATGATAAACATTAGGGAGAGACAAGTGAGGTGTGACAACAGAACCAACACCTGCTAAAGGCATAAGAGTTCCATCAGCAGTCATAACAGGAATAGAAGACGAATGAGACACAGAAACAAAAGATGAAGAATCTGGAGACATATGATGTGAAGCACCAAAATCCAAGACCCATACAGAATGTGACATACCTGAAGAACTCTGAGGCAACTGACCTACCGAAGAAGAAGCAGACATAGCTTGTGGTTGTAAGGAGAGAAACATCTGAAATTGCTCAGCCATAGTACTAAGATCGGTGAAAGGACCTGATGAAACTGTTGCTGCAGTATTAGACTGTGGTGGTCTGTAACCCTGAGGTGGTCTATAAGCATTAGACTGTGATTGGTTGCCAGACTTCCAAGCTTGAGATTGCTGTTGTGATTGATTATGTTGTCTCAACTTAGGACATTGAGCCTTCCAATGACCTTTCTGCTTACAGAAACTGCACTCATCGAAGACAACCCTTGTGTAAGGCTTACTCTGATTATTAGAGAATGACTTAGAATGTACTGCTAACACAGAAGGATTCGAAGTAGAAAGAGTTCCCTTTTCAGAATAAGATTTAAGACGTATTTCTTCAGCCAATAACTCACTGACAACTGAGTCAACAGAAGGAAGTGGAGAATAATGCAGAATTGAACCTCTAAGTCCTCCAAAATCACTGCGAAGTGCTGTTAAAAATTGTACCAACCGTTGCTGCTCTCTACGATCAATATAGGCATCACATGCCTTTAATTCTGTCGATTCTGTTAGAGCCAATTGATCCCAAAGATCTGTCATAGCAGAATAAAACTCTTTGAATACTCATATTCTTCTGCTGAAGAGCTCGTATGTCATTCTCCAATTGATACTGCTTTGCAAAATTTGATTGAGTGAATAACCTTTGCAGATGATCTCAAACCTCTTTTGTTGTCTCATACTTTGCCAACTATGTATCTATAGAATGCTCAACAGAATTGTTAATCCAAGTAATAATTTTTGCATTGTTTGCTTCCTAGGAATCTATCAATGTAAATAATTTTCATCAGTATTTTTAGGTTTTACAAAAGTTCCACTAACATATCCTCACATATGTTTACCCTTAAGAAAATTTCTCATCACATAACTCTAATACGAATAATTCTTTTCATCCAACCTCACACTCACAGACTGAAGCGAATCATCTCTTTCAGTAGCCATAATCAAACAAACAAAGAAAACCAGATTGCAAAAGAATGAAAAATGAAATACCAGATTGTCAAATCAGAACGAAATACCAGATTATCAAATCAGAACGAGATACCAGATTGTCGAAAGCTGTGTTTGAGATTAAGCCTCGTCCCATGAAACTTAGCTTTGATACCATGTTAAACAATCAAGAGAAAATACAAGAAATAGGAAAGAGAGGAGGCTAGGGTTTCATTGATACTGCATAATTGAATTGAATACAAAAAGTGTTTTAACCTAAATACAAAGAGACTATATATAGGCTAAATAAATGAATAAAATAAAAGACTATTCTACCCTTAATAATTAAAATAACTTTATATTTCTTAACAAAAAGTACATCTCGAACACTAGAGATTGGTGTCGAAGGATACATGTATGGTACCAACATTTAAATCATTTGTAATTTAAAACAATTATTGTAGACAAATTTAGGACGAGCTTGGAACGATATAACATGTCTTAGATTACACTTTTTTGAAAGTTATATATAGTGGTATGGTATTGAATTTTTTTTTGGTAATAAAGATATATTGATTATTAAACATTATTCTAAAGAAAAATCAACACAATAGCCTATGTGCAAACAGCATCCATATCATAAGGAAAAGTGTCTTTGCAAGAACTCACCAGTATGATTTGAAGTAATTACCACCCCAATGCCTCTTAAGGCGCACAGGGAACATAGCGCCATCAAAATTGACCTCATTCAACTATATAGTTTAAGTAGACAAATGTCCCTTGAATTCGCTAGAAAGTTAATATGGAGAACATTATTGTCGAATAACTCAGATTAGATGTTTCGATTGAATTCTATACTATTTTTTGATCATATTATATTTATGTGGATGGGTACAACATGTGAGCGAGAAACTTCCAAGATTATAATAAGTATTTTTCTCGAACAAATCTATAATATTTTAAATATATATTTCATTCATATTCTAATACGACTACATAAAATATTACACAAATACTACTACAAACGTATGAAACATGACATAAAATTATGAAATTAAAAACTCAAATACTATTTTTGGATACTACTAGTAAAAAAAATTGTGTGATAATTAAATTATTTGTATTAAATCATGTATATTTTATTTTTATTTTTTTGTGAGTTGGATTGGTACAATGAATCATGTAGAAAACTGTCATATCTGAAAATCTTATCTTTCTCCACTTAATAGGCAGCACTTCTCTTCGATATATCTGCAAGTTAGAAGGTCTAATCAAAATCTTCTTTTTTAGCTAATCCAACTTGGACATGCTTCCTTAACCACACACACAAAAGAAACCAATTATCCACGTGCCTCACGCTGATATATTGTTTCGAAGATATTATCCTATGGAATCAAGATATCTTATCTTGTCTCGAGGAAGACTAGTAGGTCTCTTTTAGGAATTCGGATTCCTTCCATTACTTAATTTTTTTAAATACAGTATTAAATGAGTGACATATTTTTATTTAGACGAATATTTTAATTATATAACTAATTTTTTTATTATATATGTATTTACCATATTATATGTAATACATAAAGTCTGTTTAACATAAAAGTGTCAAAAAATAATGTATATTATATATGTATATAAAAATGACTAATTATTATTATTATAAAAATGTGAAATTAATTGTCATCGTGTATTAATAATTAAAAAGTTCTTAGTTAGATGATGAAGACTTGCAAGCACTCGCAAAGGCCAACTCGAGTTATAGTCTGATCCGTGCACCATAGAATTGCCAATGGAAGCAACGGAAGTCTCCATGAATTAAAGTTGCTTACTAACCTCATGAAAGTTAGAGAGACCCTAAATCGGAAACTGCAAGCTAAAGCCTCGTTGGGTAATGTTTAAATTTTTTGTTTTTCGTTTTTATTTTGATATTTATAGAAAACAAGAAAAAAAAATTCGTTTGGTAACCGTTTATGTTTTTCGTTTCTGTCATCGTTTAATAAACGAGGGGCGTTTTTCAAAAACCAAATAAAGTCATTTTTGGTTTCTGTTTTTCGTTTTGAAAAACGAAAAACAAAAACGTTACCAAACAGGGCCTAAACAACTCGTCTGTTGGTTTGAGTGACAATTTTTACCATGCCTCATTAACCCGCTTAATCTGTTTATAAATTAATGGGTTAGATACTTGTATTAATTAATGCGAATTTTATATGGATTAAGTAATATAATTTTTTTTGGGAGGAGGGAGAGAGGAGAGGAGAACTTGAACTCTTGACATCAAAAAGACAAAACTTCACAAGGTTGAATAAAATAATAAACATATAAACTATTATACTAAAATATACAGTTAATGGGGTCATTTTATGTATATTAATTACCAACAATATGATTAGGTCATTTTAATCCCTCTACAATAATAATGCATCTCTTCATCTCTCTTGTATATTTAATGGGGTTTGAATATATACTTCTTTTCCAAATTTTCTCTTTCTTGTATCCATATATTAAAAATTCCACTTTTTAATATCTATTTGTTTCTGATATCTATTTGGAGTACATGACTGATCTACTTTTTAATTTTGTGTTCTGAATTAATTTCAGTTGATTTTTCAAATAAAGATCATTTAGTTTGTTTATTGAAGTTTTATTCAAAGAGAATGAAAAGCAGCTTCGAGAACTAAATGGTCTCAGATTCAACCATGAACGAATCTCTGATGGAGAAAGGATTCACTATAGTTAACTAAACCTCAGTAGATGGTACTATTAAAAACGCACTCCTTCATCTTCTTTTTGTTTTTTATTACTAAAAATGCATCCCTTCATTTCTCTTTCTATCATCTACTTAATAGTGGGCTATCATCTATTTAACAATACATGTGAAAAATGTGACTAGACTCTTGGTTGCTCTCAATATCATGATGTAGGTATGACAATAGGTGGCTCTAGAAGAATCTTAAAATGATCCATGTGCAACACACATGTGTACCAACTAGTATACCAAAACACACAAATACACTAATACACCATAACACACATATACACTATACACCTAAACACACACACACTAAATCACCAAAAATATACACACACACTAGTACACTAAAATACACATACACACTAGTACATTAAAATACACATACATAGACTAATATACCAAAGCTACCATACACCAATACACAAAAAAATACACATGCTCGGACATACCAATATATCAAAAAATATATATACTCTAATACACAAAAACACACACACTCCCATACTAATACACCAAAATATGTAGACTGTCTCTCTCTCTCACTCACTCACTCACTCACACACACACACACACAATGATACACCAAAATACACATACACAAACACATATTGCAATACCAAAATACACGCACATACTACACCACCAAAATATTTGCACACACATTAATACACCAAAATACAAACACACACATACAATAATACATAAAAATATACACTAAAACATACACCAATACTAATACACAAAATAATATGAACACGCACTAATATATCAAAATACACACATACACATACACATGCATCAAAATATACAAACACACTAATACACCAAAGTGTGTGCGCACACACACACACATTCGTTGACTCTAATACATCAAAACACACATATGCACACATGTTAATACACTAAAATACACACACACACACACATACACTAATACACTAAAATACACATAGACACACTAACGCACCAAAATAACCAAACACACAAAAATACACACATGCTCATACACATAAATATATCGAAACATGCAAACACACACAACATATACACCAAAATATAAATTCTCACATAAATACACCAAAATACACACACAATAATATACTAAAATACACAGATATTACTACACCAAAATACACAAGGTTTTGTCCAAGTGTATTCTTTGGTGAGTCATACAAATACATCATTCATTACCTCACTTTTGTTCAAGTCAATCCCAGACTTAACTCAATATGCATTCAAATCTTTAACATGAAAATACTATGTAGATCACTTTTAATTTGTGGATTATTTTGTTGTGATGTTTTTTAAAAATTTTAAAGTTGGGTGTTTTTAGTTTTTAAAGTTTTTAGAGTTTTGATAAATTAGATTTTTTAACGTATTTCCATCTTAATGCTAGCTACAATTCAAATCAATACCAAACAAGAAAGATCCTAATTGGCAAGTCTTGGATTGAAAAATACTATTAGAAATATCCTAAATTTTCGGCACCAGACGTCTCAAAAAAATTGAGCCGTAAGTGAAATAATAAAATGAAAGTCTTTACTGTCTCAAGTTTTTATTTGAGAAAAGAAGTACTAAAATTATTTCTATATATAGTTGGATCGTTATGCCTATATTATTAGAGAGAGAGAGAGAGAGAGAGAGAGAAATGGCGTTTGATGATCGATCAATCACAGATCACATCACCATATTTTGAGGTATATTCTGTATAAAAAGAAGACATATTCTCCTCCACAAAAAAAAACATATGGTTGTGTATTACACGGACCAAACAACCGGTTCAATCATTCTCTCTCTTTTTCTCTCTCTATTGATTGATGGGATGATGAAGAAGGGGATCTGGAGAAAGATTTGGTAAATCTTGTCATTTACTCGGGTCTATGAAATCCCAACAAACCATTGTAGATCTCATAGGATTCCTTGGATGATTATATAGTACAATGCTTCCTATTTATGGCAAGTACACATGAACGTCAATCATGTATACTTCAGCCTATATATTTGATTTTAAAGAAAGAAACATCAGTCCCACCTTGATTATGTCTTGCCCTTCCGATTCACTGTATAAATTTCCTCGAATAAAATAAACAAAAAATGAAGATACTTCAGAAAATTTTTCCTATGTAAAACAATCTGCCTAGGGTTTGCCTTATCTTTTAGAAAACAAAAATTGTATGTACCAATTTTGTACACTAAAGACTATGCACCAAGTGACATGGCCCAATTGTGCCTTTAGATATTTAATGATAGCAAGTGGAATTGATAAATTTAACAATTCATATTGATTTGATATAAAAATTTAGTGTATGTAGAATTACCCAATTTTTTTGGTTATGACAGGCAGCTTAGCCTTTAAAAGAAAACCCTTTAAATGGTTTAGGTCTTGAAATTTTGTATTTCATTCCCCCATTTGTTATTTAAAAATTGTTCAACAATAATCAAAGAGCAAAAAATGTTAGGAGCGTATTAAAAAAATAATTGGTAACAAATAAGTAGTTAAATATCTCGTACACAATTCTTATCGGGCTGAAGTTTCATGTTACATTGAAAGAGCATTTTCGAGTGTTTTTACTTTTGGAGAACTTGAATATACTTATCATCTAATTCCTACATGTATATCCAAACAATTGACAAATAAAATATCTGTGAAAGCTTTGCATTCCTAATTTGATAATATGCAAACTAGTTACATCATTATTCATCAGTGAACCTGTAGCTGATTGAATAAACATGTCGCTGAATTTTTGTTGGTTTTTTTTTTCCACAACAGTTGAAACTAGTGAAAATTTCAAACTAATTGAATCCTTTCCTTGGATTGGAAATCACTTTAGAACACAAAAACACAATAGAACAATATTGTCATATTAATCCAACAAACCCAATTGGATTTAACTTCATTAGTTGCTAAATGATAATTTTGTCTACAAATATCCAGCAAAAATCAGGTTCGAGATGCTTAGTGGCAAAGAATCCGAGACAATATGGCAACCTAAAAATGCCTAGAACCAAACATCATCTGCCTGTCAACATTTTCTTTCACTGTTCTATCTCTCTTTTTTGGGTTTTTTTTTTCTCACCAATACCGCATTGCAAATTCTTATCAAAATTCCACATCTAATTTTTATAATTTTTGATAATTTTCTGCTTTCTTGTATTTTCATACTACGTCATCAAAATCTTACTTTGTCACTCCTATTGTTGTATAAACTTCCACATAATTTCAATCCTTTGATTGCTAAACGATACGTACCATCATTTTATATGTTGATTCGGACTATCGACCCCTTCTACCTTATGTTTGTCTCTAGATCCCTCTCAAACCCAACCATTGGTTACTCAGTTCTCCCTCGAGAATAAAATTACCATGTACTATTGATTGACTTTACCTCTTTGAGTATCCAAAGGATTTCCAGTGTTTCCTAAGGGTCTTTCTTTGAAGCTATCGCTCCGAGCTTCATCAAGAGTATGCTCTTTGTTATTCACGTGATCCCAACTTTATGCATTTGCTTTAGCGACAAGGGGAAGCAGAAGACTAGTTAGGTCATGCCATAATTGCCCGTAGATGATCGTGGAGTCATTCTCATCTTTTTGGGTAACGCCCATTTGTATTTATACAATGAGGTGGACTAATCTCGTCCCTTGGCGTCGCTGACCATCTTCCACGGTTATTGGCTATCTTCATGGTCATTATCACTAAGGTGGGCCTGACCTGTCACGTCAACTTATCACCTCTCCTTCGCCTTGCCATATTATCCATATTTGGTGGATGCATGTGTTCAAATTTTGTAGGCTACTAAACGGTTCAAGAATAAATCTACTAAAGACCTATTTAGAATGTCATAATGACATACCGTGGGTGGAAGAATTTTTAGAAGGGCTTCATGGATCTTTAAGTAGTGAGTAGGGTCGGGTTGGCTTGTGATCGAGTTTATATTATTTTTGTCAATCAGACTCGAGTCTTATTGTTTTATCATTATTTTGAATCATATATTATTTTGCATTCTTGTACTTTAACACAAGATTGTTGGAGATTGTCAAGTTGCATCAACTAATGTGTATTTTTTCTCGATTGCCATCACCTATGACTTATAAAACAAGAGATTCAATTCATCTAAAAGCTAGTTAAGAATCTTGGTGTGTAGTAACCCATTCATACTTGTTAAATAGATTGCTCAAAATTGATACAAACTTAACATTACATGGACAAATTGACATGCATATTTGTAATGACATTGTCCTTTATCTTGATAAAAAGGCAACGCAACAACAGTTGAAATATGAAGAAGAAAACAACCACATGTTAGTACCTTACCTATTTAGAAATAAAGAAAAAGCATATACTTTACTTGTGAATCAATACTGTTGCCCCTTCACACTCATACAGGGAATAAGTATATTTATGACATGCCTCATTTGACAAATGCAGGTTTGTAGTTTACATTTTTAGAACTTTACAGAGCCCTAATTTGAGGGTTCTTCCCCTTTTGTACACTATTAATTCTTATTTGATCATTAGGTAGTATAAACTTTGAAAAGAAGAAATACTTTTTTTAGCTATTTGACTATGTCACATATCATCATACCTAATAAAATAATATCTTTCACAATTAAACATTTCCATGTAGGCTTTTAGTTAAAATATCCATTTTTTGGGAAAAAATTAATAAAATTCTAAAAGGTTTCTAATGTAAGTACATAAGAGTGGAACTAAACCCTTCAATAAATTGAATTTGGATTAAATTTTTAAATATATATATATTTTTTAAAAATATTTGAATATCTAATAATTTTTGTTTCACAATCCATACTTAAATATGCAAAAAAATTGAAATTCATTATGAAAATTAAATGCATTCCTAATAGTTCTATTAGAACAAAATTTAACAATTATGTCTTAATACTCACTCAATTTCATTAATCCAAATCAAATATCGGTATACTTGAATCTAGTTCAAACTATGGGTTAAAAATACCAATCTATGTCGACCTAACCTAATTCACATTAACATCTGATTTATTAAATAGGTCTAGGTAGAACAAAAACTAGCTTAAAGAAGAGTTTAAATTGGAAGAGTAAAAAAGTTAGAGTAATAACAACAATGCTATATTCACCGGATCATAGGATCAATAAGTTTTACAAAATTTTACTATTTATTTTGTGATTATGATTGTGTCATATTATTTGAGATCTAAAACTTGATAAAAAAAAATCTAGTAAACACAATATCTTTTAAGAGTAAAGTATGTGGAACTGGTGTAAATACTGTGTTTGTGTGCAACGAAAGAGGAGGAAGGGGAGGGGGGCCTGGGCTGCAATTCATGGAGAGAGAGAGAGGGGCATAAATTTGAGGTACTGTTTCCACTTGGGGAAAGCAACCTCTTCAACCATAGGGTTGTCCCACTTCCATTATTAGAAGGGGCTTTGTTATTGCTCATCACCCACTAGAGATTAGATAAATAGATTGGATGGTGGACGATCCTTTCCGTTTGATTTGAGCCACATGGGACTTGCTGGGAATTTTGACTGGTGCTCTGTGACGTGGCATTGGGACCCACAATTCTGCAGTGTCTGTGTCCCTCTGAGCTGGATGATATCAACCCCTGATGACATCTTAAATTTTCGAATCTATCTATCAGTCTATCTTTTGTGGTTGAATTGGACTCACCATTTTACAGTACAACTTAGACCCAAGCGTTCATTCTCATAGTGCATGACACGTAGGGGTGCAAGGTTTAAGATTGAAATTTTTAAAATTTGAGTTGAATGTAAGTAAAAAAACCTTAATACTCGGGATAAGATTTTTTAAGTTGGTTTAGATATGGTCAAAAAATTCAACCCGAATTAAATTTAGGCAATTTTATAGTTGGGGTTTCGGATTAACGGTCCAACATGAATTTATGAAATCTAGGTTTAACTTGAAATTTGAAAATTAAATTTAAAATTACAATTAGACTTACATATATAAAATGTTTGGGTGTTTGCTTTGCACTCTTCATCCATTGTTATTGATTTACTAAGCCTATTGCTGCTATGAAATTTATTTTTTAATTATTTTTTTGTTAATGGAAGTTATAGAATTTAAAGAAAAAATTGAACCCCATTTTTGGTTTGATTAATTTGTGTTTTGATTAATGGTAAATTATAGTTTTATCCCCTCAACTATGACCCTTTTTCACTTTGCCCATTCCTCAACTACATTGATTATTTAACATTGCTCTAATTGCAAATGTTTGTTATCTTTATGGAGGAAAATTGTTGATGTGTCAGGGTAAAGTGAAAAAAATTACATAGTATGAGAGCAAAATAAAACAACTATCCGTTGATTATGTAACAAACATCAATAATTAGTGCAATAGTTGAAAAAAAAAATAAAAAACATAATAGTTAAAGGAGCAAAGTGAAAAAAGAGTGGTTAAGGAGATCAAAATATAATTTTTCCTTTGATTAATAAAATAAGAAACTCGATTTCAACCTTAGTTTAACCCAAATTATGTAACCCAAGATCGACTTGAATTCAAAGATGCAATCACAAATTAGGCTTGTGTTGGAGTTATTTAGGTTGAGCTTGGGTTGAAAGTTTTATATCTTGGATTGATCCCTCAACTAAGTCTAACTCGCTCGAGTTACACCCTAAAGACACACTATGCTGGCTTGATTAGAATGACCTTATGGGTTATTGAACCGAGGTGGGCCACAATGAAAACACAATATAATCCGATGAGTCTGCAAATTGCCATGAGCAAGGTCATCAGACGTAGAACCCAATGGCTTGTCCAACTTTTGAGCTTGTTCAGGGGACTGTTAATGTGCTTTGTGTAAGCAGGACTATGAGGATATTTGTATACCATCGAAGAGAAACTGTAATTGTGCATCAGAGACGCAAATTAAAACATAAGTAAAGTATATATATCGGTGTTAAATACCTCACAACCATAATGTTCATGAAGTTGGGCCAAAGCAAGAAAATGACAAACTCTGATATTATTATACCACTTATTGATAAAAAAATACTTTAGATTAACATAAGCTTTCAGAGTAAATATTACAATTTGAAGACGTCTACAAGCAGGCCAAAATTTATTTTAACATGAAGAATGAATTTTAGTTTTTAAGTGTTTTATGCGTTTTAGAAAGTGATACAAACCCTCTTGAGATTTAGCTAGTTTTGATGTTGGGCATATCGTTTGGTGATTTAAGCAACAAGAAACCTACTTTGGACTTGAATTTTCTCCTGCAAACCCTTGACGTCGCGCCTGAAGTCCGAGGATGCTTTGGTTATACTTCTTTATGTTTTTTTGAGGGAGATCACGTCGTTTTGGAAAAAAAAAATTGTATGTATTTGCAGAGAGCACATTCAAGCCCGTTTTAGTGTCGTTTGAGGAACAATCAGACAGTCTCACATAATGAGAATAAGTTAAATGCAAGAAAATATGAGAACTCGTTAAAGGTGATCTGGTGAAGAGTTTTTTTGCGGTGTTTATTCCGTTTTCATCGTATTAGCAAAGATAATGAGCTCCGTATTTGTCAAGACTAATTGACATAAAAAATGATTACACATTAAAAAATTACTACCTACCTTACCTATTGAAGTCTGTCATGATCTTCTGTAGTTTCTGAAACACATTTTTGTAACACAATGGATAGCATCATTCAACCTCCAAAAATTATAGTTTTCAACACAAGAAAGGAATGAGCGAGAAATGAAAGAGCGAGACAGAAGGTGATGTGCAAGTAAATTTTGCAATACATGGGAGAGGATATATCAAATTCTTTTAATTGGTTATGTATGTAATGGAAATTAGGTAAACTAATTGTTGTTAGTTAAAAACATCTCCAACAACACAAGTTATTTTAGCTACTCAAAAAGTAATATTTTTTTATTTTAGCTACTCACTTTTTCAATACACACTACAACAAATTTTTAATATTTTTAACTACATCTTAAGTTTTTTCGAGACTAACCGCGAGTAATCATGAAGAAAAGGAAATGCGGTGAGGAAACCAAAAAATGATGAATGACACTGAATTCAAATTTTGAATGGAAAAAAAAGAGAAAAATTCAAGAAAAATGAGAAAAATGGGTTTGGAAAAGAAAACAGAATTGAAAATTAAAAGAAATGAAAAAAAAAGAGACATAAAACTGAATAAAACTGAAAATTCCACAAAAAATGAGATTTTTGATAATAAATGTCATGCCCTTGGAATAACCCTTTTTGTCTCCCTCTACCCTTCATTTCACTCAGCCCAAGTATCACCCCAATGCCTCATTACAACCCTTGAAAGTCATAAATTATCTAGAGAAAGAATGGTGAGAGCACATTTCAAATGAAAAGAAAAGTTGGTTTTGCTATCTAGTGCCCTAACATTCCATTCATGAAATTATGTCAAATGTCATTTCAATTGTTTTGCATGCACGTCATTTTTGGATTATATATGAACATTTTGATTTGTGCGCAAGATTCTATCTCACATATACACATGGAAAGCATGCCATGATAATTATAGGGTTATTCATTTTTTAGCGAAACCTTTGGTGAGTTTTGTATCAAAGATGAATTTGGATAACTAAGTGAATATGGATTCCATTGAGTAAATGCTTAAATTATATGTTTAATTCACACACACACGAGTTTGAAAATAAATGTGTAGGTGTATACTCTAGAATAACATTTAAAGCTATGATGAAACTCATGTGTGCTTGGTTCGGGTGTAAGAAAAATTGTGTCAGACAACCCTGAGCTAGTAGTATAGGAGAATATTGCTCAAATTTTAGATATGAAAATGAAATAGGAATGTCTTTTGTACTTTAGATTGTGCTTTACATATTGGGTGTTCATTTTGTTGAATTTAGAATTCCATGTCATGTGTTTTGAAAGCTTCAAAACTCAAATCGCATTACAATTTCATAAATGAATTTGGGCATGGTCACACACTGTGGTTCACTAGCATGGATCATATTTTTTGTAAAGTTGAGTTAGTAAATAGGTCATTATAATATGTTGGAGTCGAATAAACTTGGAGTGTTGTTGAGGATGAGAGTGTAGGAAAAGTTTAGCAAAAAGTTGAACCCTACTGGTAGAAATTTTCACAACCTATCTGTAGAAATTTTCCAGAAGAGTTTCCTACCGATATAAAAATTCCAATGCAATGTTCTACCAGTAGAACCTTGATGACCTACCACTAGGTTTTGCCCAGAAACCCAAAAATAAGGGTTTTTAGCCCAAAAAATTTGATGAAACCCTTCACTATCCTCAATCATCTCAACCTTAAAAACCCTCTACCTTGTCTCAAAACCCTCCAAATACTCAGAAAACCTTTGGGCATTCATAAAATCACCTGATTATTTTTCCTAAGTTTTTTATTCGCAACGATTATTCCTCATTTCCTTGTCCTCTACCCCACAAAACCTCTATTTCCTTCACAAAGTATCACCAAACCATCAAGAACCTCGATTTTCACCTAAAGCTTGAAATTTGGAGGAATGGCTTGATTAGGTAAGTCTTCTCATGCGTCCTTTGAAATTTTTGATGTAGTGTGGGGTTGGTTGTTGCCTTTTGTTGCCATAGGGGCTTTTTTTATAGTTATGGCTTATACCAAGCAAACGGGCCCCGGATATCCTCCATCAGTGGGAACCGGATCCCGCAATCAAACCAAGGAGGTAGGCCGAAATGGTGGGGACCAAATGAAGAAGCAAAAAAAAATGACACTTGCACGAAAAGTATAAAAGAGAAAAATATGACGTGAGAGCAACAAGTAAATAGGCCCACCCTTGGGTCAAACGATGATGTGGTCCGAGTAATGAAGGGCCATGGCATCAATGTTTGGTTCGAGCCCGTGGGGGGATTTGTGCTTACCATCTGTAGAGAGTTCTATCAAAAGTCAGGGGTGATGGAGGAGGACGTGTGTTGTAGACAAATGTGAGAGGGAAGGTGATGGAGATCACTCCAGGAGTCATTGTGGAGTCCTTGCATTATCAAAGATCTCCTTCTAATACCACAGTCTATCCTCACAACACCCATGGGAAGAAGTCACTCCAAGAATATGTAAGTTTGATGTATAAGGACCCGGCACAGTTTAAGGAAAAAGTTCAAGTTGGGCACTCAAACATTCTTATGGAGTAATGAACAAAGTACTCCATTACAATCTATTACCTCGAGATGCAAAGAAGACTCCGAGGGAGGAGAAGCTAGCCTTTCCCCATGCTTTCATGTTGGGCAAGAGGATGGACATTGTCTTCATGATTTGAGAGGTGATGAAGGAAAATTCCCAAGCTAATAAGCCGAAGGCGAATCTTCCTTATGCCCACCTTGTCACGAAGATTTGTCACCATAACAGGGTAAAAGGCATCCCCATCGATGTGACTCTTCCACTAGAGTTTGGCGTCATAGGCAAGTCCAGTAACATGAAGATGTTAGTCATGACAAAAGAGTCTGCACAGAGGGAAAAGAAAGTTAGGCCACTAAGGGCTGAGTCACCTATAACTGGACCTTCCACCTCCGGGCCATCCACTGTTGCCCCATCTTAGACAGTCCCTCAGCGCCTTGATGCAATCGAGGGAAGGTTGGACGACTTCAGTGGGACTATGAAGCTACTGAAGCTAATGGTCACCAAGAGACTTTCCAAGGAGAGCCTCTCCCCAAAGTGCCACCACCTTCCACCTCCAGACCATCCACTTCTACCCCTACTGGCTCGATTGTCGTAAAGGTGGAGGAGTCCGACGATAAGGAGGGCGATAATGATGAAGGGGATGATGATGAGTCGGGTGACGATGCGGAGGAGTAAAGAGAGGCTACTCTCATTTTGTTGATTTTGGTTGATTGTATATAGTGGTTTAGTGGTAGTTCGTCTAATTGAAGAGTCTCTAGGATCAAAGGCCATTTTGTTTTAAGCTCTTTTTACTAAACCTCACACAATTATGAATGACAGAACCACTTTTTGTTTGTTTCATTTTTCTCCGAGTTAATTTACATAATTGTAATATGATTTGAGTATTTTGTTGATTTGTGAATTGTTTAACATGAATGAAATTTTTTTTTATGTAGTCTAGTTTGCGAATAAAGTTTGCTAGGGATTAGTAAAACTCAAGTAGCAGGTGTGATGAGTATAGAATATTGCACAACATGCATCTCTATTGCACCTAGTTTTTCTTGTTTTGTGGTGAAAATTTGGAGAAATGATTTCAAATGTACAATTAATGGAGATTTGTGTAACTGTAGATAAAGAGCAGGTAAGGTCATGTATAAAACATCCCATCAAGTTCTCAAAGTCAATGGGGAAGAAGGGACCACTTAACGGATGGCTCAGGACCTAAAGGAACAAAAAAAATTCGAAGGTAGGACAAAATGTACCGATAGAAGGCAACTGAGACCTACTGGTAAAAGTCATTCAATACCTACCGGCAGAAAATGCTACTGGAAATCTTCTACCTCTTCTATGCAAAACCTAATAGTAGAAAAGCTTACTGGGAAAAAACCTACCCGTAGGTTTTCTACGTTCTATCGATAGGTTTTGCCCAGATCTCATAGACACCTTTTTATACGTCTCCAACTACTCCGGGTGCCCACCTCTTGTCCTCTAAACTATACCCTAACATGTTTGACACCGCATAATGCTCTCCTAACCCCTAAAGTCATATTTGAAGTAAGAGAAAGGGAAAAAATAAGAGAGAGAAAATGGGTGGTTGGGAAAGCATGGGGAACATGCTTGGACTGAAATTACTTGTTCAAGTGGACAACCTCTGTTGAATCATTTCAATTCAGTTCACACATGCTAAGGGAGAGAAGATGAATGAAATTGAGGAGTCTTACACCATTATTCAGATTTTTACATGCTTTTAGTGAGAGAGGCTCCAAGGTTAAAGATGAAGTTTTAGAAAGCGAAGCTGGGTTTTTACATTTCTTTCAGCATTTTCGTTATAATAAGCTTTATTTTACTAGTAATCTTTTTCTATTTCACTTGAACTCTTTTATTCAAGTTGTAATCAAGTATAGCTAAGTGTTCTTGTATTTCCATTTCTACATTTGAGTATTTTCTCTTCAAACCTTGTATTTTGGGTATGAATGACTTTGTTCGTGTAGTTTAAACCTTTTCTTGCATCAATACAAGTTTCATGTTTTGTTTCACTACCATGTTTCTTTACATTATGTTTATTTTTGCCTTCACTATGAGTAACTATACTTTTAGTTGGCTAATCCAAGAGAAATTTCCTTTTGGGTATGTGAAATCGACTCTTTTTCATTCTTCCTCGTTGTATAAAATGTTTGGTTTGACTAGGTTGAGTGTGCACATGATTGTGGGCTCTTGATATACCATAGAATTGTCACGGGATATGCTTTTTCCAACACAACCACATTAGGCCCTCACTTCCTGCAAATCAATCAAACACCGAAATACCATTGGTTAAATGAATTGAGTCGATTTGGCATTCACATTGGATTGACCTCTATGGATTAGCCAACCTTGTTTTCTTACATTTTTATTAAAACACAACTCACCAAAACACAATTCACAAGATTTTTCAATTTTCATATCTTTACAAAACACCCTTCAAAAGCATTTGACATTTCCTTCCCTGAGGAGACGAACTTGGAATACTCATTTCAAGTAAAACACGACATTATAAGTCTCTCTACGCATGGGGAGTACTTTGCACACACACACACACACACACACGTTTTTGTTCATCCACACGATTTTTCTCATTTCTTGCATTGAACCCGAGGGAGAGTGACACTCACCAACTTCTATAAGCCATATACACATAATTCGGGTTCAAGTGTTTGGAGATTTGGGAAAAACGATCAAGCATATCTCCAACAGATGATCTAAAGGACACAAAATTTTCAAATTTTAGCTATTTAACCCAAAAAATTTATTCCAATAGATTACCTTCAAAACATCTAAAATAACATTTTGCTACAGTAATACTCAATATTTAGAGTATCACTGTAGCGATATGTATAAAATTTTTATAATATTTTCTCTCTTTTCCTTCATTCTCTCTCTTTCTCCATTTCACTATTCCCAAAAAAAATAATATAAAAGAAAATGAGAAATAATATTTAATTGCACTATCTTGGTTAAACATGTGGCATGGAAACATATTTTCAATAAAGGCTCAATCTTGGCACAATGGATAGATTTTTTCCAAGAAAAAGGCTAACGCTCAATGCACTTCAAAGATGACCTAAGATCATCTGTAGATAAGCATGGAGAGACATATTGACATTTTAAGACAAAGTCAATTAACTATCCATATGCACTCTAACCAAAGCAAGCATAATGAGATTATTGAATAGATTTTGAAAATAAAAAATTGTTCATTTGAGTAAATGTAAGTTCCCTCCAACAAGAATTGACACTAAAGCTCACACGGGTACCTATTTCATCTCCTCTATGTGTGTCAAGCTTTAAAATGTGAATTCAATTTGTAAATTGCTGAAATAACACATTCAAGGTGCACTATGGTTGAGTTTGAAAGAAAACACATATGTAATACTCGACATAAGATAAATTTCTATGATGCACCCATATGTTCAAAGTTCAAAATGAAGATCAAACTATCACTAGACCCATAACAATTTGAATAGGGGAATATGATTCAATATTTAGATATTTTGCACAAAAAAAATTTAAAATTTTCCACCTATTTCTATTCTATACAAAAAATTGGTAGAATATGTGAATGGTACATTTCACCACAAAATGGTATTGTTAACAAAATATTGGTGTATCATACAAATGATGTACTTCACCCTCCAACTTGAATTACTCGTTGTCTTCAATGTAACAAAAAGATATGGAATGCAATGATGAAATTAAAAAGACAAGAAGGGTAAGAGAACACCTCGCAATGAGTTTTAACAAAAAATACCACTATTTGCACATATGAAGAAAGAATATTATGCACATATGAAAGTAAGTAAATAATTTAACTTGCAAAGTAAAAGATATAGGAAAACAACTGTACACTAATGTCTACTTGAACAGTTATGCATCAACAGGGTCCTAATAGAATGGATCCACCAAATACTATTCCATTGTTTGAATTTCAAAACCCGCAAAGAATGGTTTAAGTTTTTAGCCATTTACTTTGAATGTCTTACCATCTTCAGGGTTTTCAATGTCCACAACTCCGTTTGGGTAGGCCACCTTAACAATGTAGGGACCATCCCATCATGACCGGAGTTTCCCTTGATAAAAAGGAGAGACGATAACTATACAAGAAGACTTTTTGGCCGGACTTAAATGTCTTTCTCAAAATGAATTTGTCATGAAAAACTTTTGCCATTTCTTTGTGAATTTTAAAGTTCTAGTATGCATCTTTACAAATTTACTTCAATTCATTCAACTCCAACTCCCTATGTTCCCCAGCTATTTTCAAATTAAAATTCAAGGTTTTTATGACTCAATATTCCTTGTGCTCTATCTCTACTAACAAGTGACAAGCCTTGTTATAGACTAGCCGATAGGGAGACATACCAATGATGGTCTTATAGGTCATACGGTAAGCCTTCAAAACATCGGTCAATCTGAATGACCAATCATTTCGATTTGAGTTAACCATTTTATCTAATATGCTCTTTATATCCCTATTGACTAACTTGGCTTGGCCATTAGTTTGTGGGTGATAAGCGGTGGACACCTCGTGCGTTATATCATATTTATGCATTAAAGAAGTAAATGGTCTATTACAAAAATGTGAACCACCATCTCTTATCATTGTACGAGGTATCCCAAACCTAAAAAAAATATTTTCTTTTAAAACTTGACCATGACTCGATGGTCATTAGTCTTAGTCGGGATTGCCTCTACCCACTTGGACACGTAATCTACTGCCAATAGGATATATAGGTAGCCAAAAGACATAGTGAATGGACTCATGAAATTGATGCTCCAACAATCAAAGATTTCAATGACTAGCATGGGAAAAAGGGACATCATGTTTCTACAGGTGACACTTCTCAACATTTGACACCTATCACATTGTTTGCAAAATGAGACACAATCTTTAATCAATGTGGGCCATTAAAAATTACTTTGTAAAATCTTAACTGAAGTTTTCTTGGAAGAAAAGTGCCCACCACATGCCTCAAAATGGTAGAAGGAGAGGGAATCTCGTTGTTCATTTTTCGGTACACACCTGCTCATGACTTTATCAGAGTAATATTTAAACAGGTACAAGTTTTCGAAGTAGAAGTACTTCACATATGCCATGAATATTCTTTTATCTTTCGGGCTCCAATGTGGGGATATTTGTCCTATGGCAAGAAAATTGTAAATGTCAGCATACCACGAAAAAGCTAAATGGATAGAAAGTAGATGTTCATTAGGGAAAAAATCAGGGATAAAGATGTGCTCTTGGGCATCTTGGACAACAAGCCGTGATAAATAGTCTGTCGCCACATTCTCAACTCCTTTTTTATCCTTGATGATTATGTTCAATTCTTGAAGGAGGAGGATTCACCTAATGAGTCTTAGTTTACCGTCCTACTTAGACAACATATACTTCTGAGCAAAGTGATCAATGTAGACTACAATAGGCGAACCAATGATGTATGACTTAAATTTATCCAATGCAAACACTACAATTAACAACTCTTTTTCAGTGATAGTGTAATTCATTTGTGCTTCATTTAAAGTTTTGCTAGCATAGTATATTACATATGACCCTTTGTCTTCCATTTGACCTAGCATTGCGCCGACCGCGTAATCATCCGTGTCACACATGAGCTCAAATGATAGTTCCCACTTGGATGGTAGCATGATTGGAGGTGAAGTAAACATGTTTTTTAGTTTTTTGAAAGATGCCTCACAATCATCTGTCCTCACAAAGGAGACATCCTTTGCTATCAAATTTGTCAAAGGTTTTTTCAATGCACTAAAATCCTTAATGAAACGATGATAAAAACCTGCATGGCCAAGAAACGACTTGATGTCTTCGACAACCCTTGGAGAGGGTAGGTTGGAAATTGCTTCCACTTTAGATTTGTCCACTTCGATTCCCTTTGCGGACACAAAGTGTCCAAGCACAATCCCTTGTGTTACCATAAAGTGACACTTTTTTCAATTAAGTACCAAATTATTCTCTTCACATTTCTCTAGATCTCTCTCCAAATTTTTCAAACATCCTTCAAACAAGTCCCCAAATACTGAAAAGTCATCCATGAAAACTTCTACAATATTTTTCACCATGTCACTGAATATCCTTATCATACATCTTTGAAAATTTCTCGGGGCACTGCAAAAACCAAATGACATTTGGTGATAGACATAAGTACCAAAGGGGCATGTGAATGTGGTCTTCTCTTGATCCTCTAGGGCGATCTCTATCTGATTATAGCCGAAGTAGGCACCTAAAAAGTAATAAAAAAAGAGGCCCGGCTACCCTCTCTAACACTTGATCGAGGAATGACAAGCGCAAGTGATCATTTCGAGTGCATGAGTTGAGCTTCCTATAATCGATGCAAATTCTTTAATTGGTGACCATCCTTGTCGGAATCAACTCATTCTCCTCATTTGTCACTATAGTTACTCCCAACTTCTTTGGTACCACTTGCTTGGGACTAACCCATTTATTATCGGCAATTACAAAAATAATGTACACATCAAGTAGCTTGAACATTTCATCTCTCACCATATCCTTCATGATGGGATGTAGCCTTCATTGTGGTTGTCAGGATGGCTTGAAGTCTTCTTCTAGATAGATTCTATGAATGCAAATGAGAGAGATAATTCTCTTGATGTCGGCAATGGTCCAACCGATGACTCTTTTATGCTTTCTTAAGACTCGTAACAACTCTTCTTCTTGCCTTGGCTCCAAAGAAGATCTTATCACCATTGGAAATATTTTGTGCTCCCTTAAAAATGCATATTTGAGTGTAGATGACAATGATTTCAACTCCAAATTAGGTGTTTGGACCGTTGGTGAAAAAATCTTCTTTTCTTGTGGTGGAAGTTTTTCAAATTTTGTGGTCCAATTCCCCACTCCTTGCACACTCTCTGGTTCCGCGTCTTCCATAAATTCTTCCTCCTCCAACTTGGCATTGCAAAGTAAATTCATGTGATGATCCACCAAAGTGTCAATCCGATTGACATCATAAACTTCCTCATCATCTCTCTATTGCTTGCAAAGGTTAAACACATTGAGATCCAGTGTCATATTTTCAAATGCAAGTTTCATTAGACCATTCCTTTAATTTATCATGACTTTAGAAGTAGTAAGGAAAGGCCTACCTAAAATGACTGAAAATATGTGAACTAGGATTAGCAACGGGGTGAGTGTCAAGTACAATAAAGTCAACAGAAAAATAGAATTTGTCCACTTGGACTAACATGATCAACTATTCCCCTTGGTGTCCTCACGCTTCAATCCACTAGTTGAGGAGTAATTGAGGTTGGCTTCAACTCCTCAAGTTGTAATTGTTGAGACACCGAAAAAAGGGTGGGAGGTTGACACTTGCTCTCAAGTCTAGCAATACTTGCTCTACATGAAAATTCCTAATGGTTATGACAATGGTAGGGCAGTCGATATCCTTGAACTTGGATAGGGGTGTTTTTCCTCAATATGGAACTCACTTGCTTAGTGAGGAATGCCTTCTTGTGCACATTCAACTTCTTCTTCACGGTATGGAAATCTTTCAATATTTTTGCACAAGAAGGTATTTGCTTGATAACATTAAGGAGAGGAATTTTTATCTTCACATGTTTAAACATTTCAAGAATATCAGAATAGTTAGCAATTTTAGCCAGTGACTTTAAATGTTGGGGAAAATGGGCCGAGATAGGATAATCGTGAACATTCAAATCATTAATCTTTTGCTTTTCAAGTGTTTCACCCTCCTCAGAGCTACCTTTAGTCTCTTTTTTATTTTTCAATGTGGCTTTGATTGAGACTTTAGGCAAAATGGTTTTATCTATTTTCTTGTCACTCCTAAGGGTGGTGATCGTCTTGAGTTGCTCACAACTCTCTTTGACAGCATCAAACGATTCCCTCACATGTTGACTTCTTGAGTTATCTTGGAGTTGAGTGAAAAAATTTCCTTTCTCTTGTTAGGACAACCCTATAGCATTGGCCAACTTAGTGATTTGAGTTCAAATGTCATTAAAAGTGGCGGTGATTTGATTGTTGATTGTGATTTGACTCTGAATGAATTGATGCACGACATCCTCCAAATTTCTCTTGTGAGGAGATTAGTTAGGTGGGTGAGTGGGTTGGGTGGTCCTTTTTGACCAAACCCTTATTGAGGTGGGTTTTGTGAAAACCCTTATGGATTGGACCGTGGGTATTAGGAGCTAGATGACAGACCATGACCATAATATGATTGGTTTTACTTGAGTGAAATAATAGGTGACAATGAGGTAGATCCATGAGGAATAGAGTTGTCATTCTTCCAACTAAAGTTCAGGTGGTTGCTCCATCTCACAGATTATATGTGTTGGAGTGTAGAGAGAATGATTGTCTACTTTGGTTAAAGACATTCACTTGCTCATGGTATACTCCTTTGAGTGCTGGAATGTTTGGGCAATCCGAAATAGAATGCTCAACACTCTCACATATTGAGCAAGACTCCTCAGTCTTTGTGACATTTGACACTTCGTGCCTCCTATTCATCTCTAGACTCTTCACTTTATGGGACAATTTTGTTATTCTAGCAAGCAAGAATTCTTGGTCACGCAAGTTATACATCTTCTCCACTTGGTTGGCTACCCGAAGAGGACCCTGTCACATAGGTGGATTTCGTGATATCCCAAGATTGAGCATTTTCACCAATGTGTTAAAGTACTCAAGGGCCTCATTAGCATCCTTACTTAGAAACTCTCTGTTGCACATCATGTCGATAAATTATCGATGACCCGGTGTAATTCTTTCATAGAAGAAACTCACAAATTTTCATGGTTTAAATCTACTTTGTGGAATGAAGTGTAACAAGTCTTTGTATCTATCCCAACACTAATAGAACTGCTCATTTGATTTTTTTCAAAAATTTTGAATTTATTTCTTAAGAGCAGTCGTCTTGGGCACGGGAAAAGAAATATTTAAAAATTCGGATAACATTTACGACTAAGAACTTATCGAGCAAGGTTTCAACGAGTTCAACCAAGTTTTTGTTTTGTCCTTGTGGGAGAAGGAAAATAATTTCATGTGTGCCATGTCTTCCAAGACATGATTTGTAATGAATGTTCCAACTATTTCCTCAAATTTCTTAAAGTGTAGGTAAAGATTTTCTCGTTCCACTTCATGGAATTGAGGAAGTAATTGCAACATGTCCGGTTTAACTAGGAATTCATGTGCTTGCACAGGTAGAAGTATGCATGAGGGGGTGGTGCTTCGAGTAGGTTGGAAAAAATCTCTGATTGATCTTGCCAGAGGATCAATAGGTAGATTATTTCCTTTATTTCTCAAAGGGAAAAATTACATTCGGGGGTTTGGCACTTGAGGCTTCAACCTTGGAGCCCCTCTCTCTAAAAGCATGTAAAATTTTGAATAATAGTGTCAGACTGCTCAATTTTGTCCATCCTCTCTCCCTTAGCATGTGAATTGAATTGGAATGATTGAAGAGAGGTTGTCCACTTGAACAAGTAATTTCAGTCCAAGCATGTTCCTCCCATGCTCTCCCAATCACTCATCCTCTCTCTCTTGCTTCTCCATTCTCTCTTCAAATCTGAATTTAGAGGTTAGAAGAGCATTATGGGGTGTCAAATATGTCAGTGTATGGTTTAAAGGATAAAAGGTGGGCTCCCGAAATAGGTGGAGTCGTGTGAAGAGGTGTTTGGCAGATCTGGGCAAAACCTACCGGTAGAACGTAGAAAACCTACTTATAGGTTTTTGCATGGCAGAGGTAGAAGATTTCAAGTAGCATTTTTTACTAGTAAGTGTTGAGTCTTTTAATGGTAGGTATTGAATGACTTCTACCAGTAGGTCTTGGTTGACTTCTACTAGTAGATTTTGTCCTGCCTTGGGATTTCATTGGTTCTTTTATGTCCTGAGTCATCCATTAAGCGGCCCCTTCTTTTCCATTGACTTTGAGCACTTGATGAGATGCTTTATACATGACCTACAATCACACAAATCTCAACCACTTGTAAATTTGAAATCATTGCCCAAAAATTTTCACCACAAAACAAGAAAAAATGGGTGCAATAGAGATGCATGTTGTGCAATTTTCTATACTCATCAAGATGCTCTAAGTAAACTTTTAAAATTTGTACTTTCAATATCATAATCGACATTAAAGAGCACTTGAAAAGTGAACCAATACCTACATTGAAAAGCCTGACAAATAATGTATTCAACATTTATTGAAAAGTAAACCAATACCTACATTGAAAGCTTGATAAATAATGTATTCAACATTTAACTTTTAATCTTTCACTTGGTAACTGATATAGTGACTGCAACTTAAGACTTATTTACAAAATTTGTTGTACTACAAATCAATTATAGTAGAAAGACTAAGGTTAATAAGGAAGTAAATATAAATATAAGTATTGATATTGGATAATGAAATATAAAAGAACATAAGTGTCTTTAATCTTTTTGATAGGGACATATTAGTCAATCAATTTTTTTCACTTAATTGCTTTTTATTAGTAGTATAAATAAATATATGTTGTGTCAAGATAATGAAATTTAGATGGAATAGTGACAAGAATAATATTATAGAGACTTAATTCATTGTAGTAATTAGATTAGTTATGATTTTTAATGTTATATGAAGTCTAATTTTAATCCAATAGTAGTTTTTTGATTAATTGTCAATCTCAATGTTATGTGGAGTCTACTTTTAATCCAACAATTATAATTGATTAAGTTTCTAAATTATGTCTAAATAGCATTTAGAAAAAATTGGATTAGTCTATAAATTCAAACCATGTAATGGTTTATTTTTTGTGTCTAATTCGAGTAGATTAACTTGAACTCCACTCGAATCTAATTCAAAAAATTTAATTATAATTATGAGTTTTATATATCACTATTATAATAAAATATGAATAAACTACAACCAGGAGTAGAATAAAACCTTCATGGAGAGGGATAAAAAGAGGACTACAAAACCCTCAAAAGGAGAGGAATATATAAGAATTCAAATTGACTCTGTTACCTTTTCAATACATAATTAACTTTCCCTCTAATTCTTCTTTATTAATTTTGCCAACCCCATCTGCTTCTTGCTAACATAACCTTTGCAAATAAATAAATTAGGGAAAAGGGATTATATGTCCATTAAACATTACTTGTAAGGTCAATAGGTCCAAGTAAAAAACAAAATTTTTGAGTCTCAATGGACAATACGTATCAAAAAACATATTCACCTCTTAATTAAAAAAAAAATCATTTTAAGGTTTGTAGATTTACACTACTTTTTTTCTATATTTGTATGTACATATGTACACAAACACACTTAGAAAATTATTGATAGTGATGCAATTTTGACGGCGATAAATCTTAATCATAAGACAAGATTGTGGGACCCAAACTTGACGCCTACAAGATTTAACTCCAACGTCTCCATTTTTTAAGTTATCAATAACAACATCAAGACAGTCGATATGAGGAAAAGGACACCAGTGATGGCGATGGTAGTGGTGTTAGTGATGTTGGCGTCGCTGGTATTATTGCTGCTAATATTGGTGGTGGTGTAAGATGTGAGACTTTGTTTTATGTTGAGAATGAAAATGATTGCCAACGAAATAAATTTTGATAGTAAAATATATATTGAGAAGTGAAAAAATTAATAATTGTCGAAATATTACTACCAAATTATGTCACATTAACAAATCATTGAAGCGATGCCAACAAATTATTAAATGACTTACCCAAAAAAAAAAAAAACTATTAAATGAGTAAGGAATATTCATGGAAATGAAGACATACTATAGTAGTTCGTAAAATTTTGAGGGCAAAAGTGTATTTGTATGGAGGAGAGAGAGTTATTGCTGATCAGAAAGCCAAAGGTTAATAAATACGAGGTACAAGGTCAGAAGTCACAGAAGGCCCATTGGTCGCTAGAAGGAACAAAAGAGGCAAATGGTGGCCCTCTTCCCGTACTCTTGGATTGGACTTTTCTGGAAAGTTTTTCCTTTTCTTACCATTATTCCCCATCTCCTTTTTTCAGACCAAACCTCTCCTGCCCCTCTGCCGTGGCCCTGACTCACAATAATTCCACTTTTTTATCCCACTTCTACCCCCCTGTCTTCTCCTTATTTACTGCAATCCCTCTTTGGTATAAACACGGTAAAAATCAAAACCAAAATAAACTTATGTCAGATTCCAATTTATATTTTATACCATATATATATATATAAGAAATAATATGTATCCTAAATTTATAATTTAAATTTGTATTTCAAATGAAAGGAGATCATTAGATAAGTGGGTTTCACTGATTCAAAGATCCCCTTCATTTCAAATTTAAATTTGAATTATAGATTTGAGTTACATAATATTATTTTAAATATAAAGAGAGAGAGAGAGAGAGGAAGAAAGATATTGGCGTGTCATATTTTTTTGTTGATAAAAATTGAAATATAGTGAAATTTGTTGATTTTACACTTGATTTATCTGAATTTTTTGTAATAATTTTTTTTTTGTGTTGTATGATATATGGACCGAGATCGTGTCATGTCTAATCTTCCTGTACCCATGCATGTACCTGATAAGTCCACTGAGTTTATTTATTTTTTATTAAAATTTGTTAAAATCAAATACAAAATTGTTAATTCTGGGCCTGACTTCGCGTCAAATTTGCCACTTGTGTGGTTAGAGTTGAAGGGTGGAGGTGACTTGTGACATGAGAGTGAAATGATAATGAGTTGCTAATAAAGGTAGTTGAGTAATTAGTCATCTTGTTAGACTTGGAGCTGTCTATTTCCATTAGTGGTTAATGTAGAGTGAGAAATGAGGAGAGAGAAAGAAAGCGAGAGAATGGTTTTTTTCGATTTGGTTAACGTCGGAAAGTTGTAAAAGAAAGAGATGGTTCTTTCTTTCCCATTTTTTCTCCTTGAACAACCAATAAGAAAATCAGGGAAGAGAGAGAAAAAACAAGAGAGATAGATTTTGAGATCAGTAAAGTCGTACAGTTTAAGAATGAGATGAGTTAATCATAGAGGGAGAATCCAAACTAACAAACACATATATGAGGTATAAAGAAGGGGGGTGATCACCATGAATGCTTGATGGCAGAAAGAGGGTTTCTAGGTTGAAGACTCCATGAGCCTTCGAGAAAAAGTGAGGAAAGTGAAGAGAGAGAGAAGGTAGCTCCTTTCGGTTAGGCCTCCTCTATTGTGTACTGGGCAGCTAGGGATACACAAGATCGAAGTGGAAAATCTCTCCTAACACCTTTTACCCAACAACTACACAGCCTCTAGAAGTCCTAGGTTTGTATGTTCTTTCAAGAATCTACGTACAGTTTACATATTTTCTTTACCCTACTTTCTTTCATATCTATCATATACTCAGGGAGAGAAAGAGATTATACTGAAAAAATCTTCCAAATTTTGGTTCTGATGTGAGAGTGGTTATCACAAATCTAAGTCTTGGAAATTGCAGTTTTTTTGGTTTTTATAGATCAAAGGAGCAGAGAAATGTGGGATCTAAACGATTGGCCTGATCAGAGAAGAGACGATGAATCCGAAGGCTGTTCATCGCCGGTCGACGGCGACGACGACAAAGGTAAACAAGTAGGATCTGTATCGAATTCGAGCTCATCCGCGGTGGTAATTGAAGACGGATCAGAAGAGGAAGAAGATGGAGAACGAGGAACAAGAAAACGTAGCAGTATGATATTTGGGTTCTCGGTGAACGAAAACTGCTCAACGGAGAGTGAGCCGCCGGTGACTCGGCAGTTTTTCCCTGTGGATGAGTCAGAGGTGGGGACTACGTCGGGTGGCTACAGCGGCGGTGGTGGGTTGTCTACTACTTTTCCTAGAGCTCACTGGGTTGGTGTTAAATTTTGCCAGTCGGAGCCTCAGGGCGGCGCTGTCGGTAGGTCTATGGAGGGTCCACAGCCACTAAAGAAGAGCCGCCGTGGCCCCAGGTCTAGAAGTTCACAGTATCGTGGTGTTACTTTTTACCGGAGGACTGGCCGGTGGGAGTCACATATATGGTTAGTCTTTTGTTTCCTCTAGTCTATGTATATATCTTTCTTTTGTTTTTTTCCTTCAATTTTTTTTTGTTTTGATTCGTGCATTTAGAATTCATCTTACACTTTCTGTTTCAGGGATTGTGGAAAACAAGTTTATCTGGGTATGTTTTCTCTTTTTTTTTAGCTATTTTTCTGGTGGAAAAAATGTGTTCTTTCTTTGGGTCTAATTGGGAAGAAAAGTTAAAAGTGTTTTCTAATTATTTTTTCTTTATGTATTTATTCTGATCTTGTTAAGATGGATTTGTTCTTGAAAATGTGGTATAGGTGGATTTGACACTGCCCATGCGGCTGCACGGTCAGCTCCTTCGTTTTTACTTTGCTTATTAGTTTTTGTGTTCTTCTGTTATCTAACATATGAAAAAGGTCTTTGAAAATTGGGAGATTGATTTTTATTGTTTTTTTTTCGTTTTTCAGTGCATATGATAGAGCAGCCATCAAGTTCCGGGGAGTGGAGGCAGACATAAATTTTTCTCTAGAGGATTACCAGGACGACTTGAAACAGGTAGAGAGAGAGAGCCCTTCAGTCTCCTTTAGTTTGATCTTATCTTCTACAGTGCAGCCTTATCTTCTAGAGTTTGTTTTTAGATTTGCTTTTGTGTGCAACACAAAGGAAAGCATAATATTCTCACAGAGAAACTTTTTTATTTTTTTTGGTGACAGATGACTAATCTTACCAAAGAAGAATTTGTTCATGTACTTCGGAGACAAAGTACTGGGTTTCCAAGAGGAAGCTCCAAGTATAGAGGTGTAACATTGCACAAATGTGGGAGATGGGAAGCAAGAATGGGCCAGTTCTTAGGCAAAAAGTAAGAGTTTTCATCTTTATATGCTATTTTTTTTAATCCATTCATCAAGAACCATACCTAGTCTTGGTTACCATTTTGGCTTTTTGTGTATGTCTAGTCTTGTCTTTCCTTAAGCTCATTGTGAGGGTTAATGTTTGATTTTGGTGTAAACAGGTATGTGTATTTGGGTCTCTTTGATACTGAAATTGAGGCTGCAAGGTATGTTTAATTTGCACTTAGATTGGATGACACTAAAGTAATGTAATATGGAGGCTTAAAATAAAATTTTGCTGGTAATTCTGTGTAGGGCTTATGACAAAGCTGCTATTAAGTGTAATGGCAAGGAGGCTGTTACTAACTTTGATCCCAGCATTTATGAAAATGAACTCAACTCTGGTAAGTATTAGATTAATCCTTATATGACATCCTCTCTAACTAGCAACTTAAGCAAATATCGGAAAAAGTTAATTCTACTTTTTCGGTTGCGGTTGTTGTTTTTAACTTCCTATGTAGAAGTAAGATTAGATTGGTTAATATTCTTCTTGAACATTAAATTTCTAATAGCATGAAATTAATCTTTATTTTGGTCAGAATGTTCTGGTAATGCAGCATCAGACCACAATCTCGACTTGAGTTTGGGTAGTTCTTCCTCAAAGAAAAGTAGTCGAGAAGTGAGGGATGATAGTCACAGTGCAATGGATCAGGATTCTTCGGCGATGCAAATTGAAGTTGACTGGCGAAACCGTGGATTTTGGCCCAAAGTATATAAGAGATTAGAATCAAATTATGTAGCTCGACAAAGTTTTTATCCCAACCTTTTGGAGTAGGCTAATGTTTTAATGTCCCTAATATGCAGCAGGGACAAAATCAAAATGGCATTGATGCCTGCAGCAGAAGAGATGGGTTTATGGAGAAGGAAACATTGCAGCTTCTGAGCCAAACACACCTCCAATCTCCTGGCTCAGTAAAGGCCAATGAAGTGCACAGATATGGACAATTCATGAAGGCAGGTGAACCCCAAATGCTTCACATGTTTCCACCACCCTTTGGCTCATCAAATTATCAAATGGTATCGATAATCAAACCCAATTTCATCAATTCGACACCAATGTTTTTCAAAACCTTTGAAGCTCAAATTTCACTTTCAAAACCATTGTAGAGTCAGTTTCCAAGCAGCAGAAATGGAGGTAATATTGGAGGAGCCAATGGAGAAGCACTTTCTGTCTCCACAAGTGATCATCAACAATGGCAATCCAGTCCTCCTCAGTTATTTGCAACTGCTGCAGCATCATCAGGATTCCAACAGCAGACAGTAAGACAACCTCAGAATTGGCTGCAGAAAAATGGGTTTCTCTCTTTAATGAGACCCTCCTCCTGACCCTTCTTAATTTATTTTTCTGCTGTTCCCTCCACCATTCTAATTCTAAATTTCCACTTTTTGTGAAGGCATGTGAAAAGTTTGAGCTTTTTAATTCTCTAAAGCTTGCGGGAGACACAAGCCATTAGTATGTAACTAGGGTGTTCTTAATTAGAAACAGAAAGGGAGGAAAAAGTAAAACAAATGGAACATCTCTTTGTGAAATTTTGGTCATTGGAATGGGGATATATCAAGCAGATAATTCTGGGTTATCTAAAACCTGATATCTATTCTCACATATACAAACACAAACACAAACACGCACATATTATATACAATTAAAAAAATGTTAATTTTTCAATAGAGTATATAATTTTAATTTAAATTATTTGTAGTCATGTTAAAATAAGAAATTAAAATATACAGATTATAGAATTTTGTCTCATTTTCTGGATGAAAAAAGGTACCATATAAAAAGTCTAATTTTTCAGACTCAAGTCTAACCCTATATAATCATCTTCTGCTCTTGTTTTGCCTCCCTACCTTGTTCATGATGCAGCTAACCTAATATATGTATATACTTATATTAGGGTTGTATAGTTGTGGTTAAGTTTGTTTAACATTTTTTACTTTTTTTTTTTTGTGCCTAACTCTATTTTTTGTCTATTCATTTTGCCGTAACAACTTTATGCAACTTTTTTGTCTATTTTTTAACATTTTTACTTAATTTTTTTTGTGCCTAACTCTATTTTTTGTCTGTTCGTTTTGCCGTAACAACTACTGCAACTTATTGCAGAGTTACCTAATCGAGAAATAATGTCTTTACCATGAAAACTTGGACAAATGTTTGCTTAGATTGCAATTTAAATAAGAGGACTGAGACTGAAACACAGTTGCCCAGAATAATGAGATTGTTCTCGGAAATATAACTGGATGGTGATGAATTTTTTTTTTTCCGGGAAAGTTGAATGGTGATGATTTGTCACAATCGGTGTCCTTTGAATCAGTTCTCATGAACAAAAGCAGTCAGAAGTTGCTATAATGACGAGAGGGACTTAACCTAAACCTTTAAAGGACACCTGTCTATCTATCCAAATATTATATATAGATTATTGTATATATAATAAAAGAGTTACGTATTTAAATTTTAATTTCACATATTTTTTTTGTTCATTTTTATCACATTATTATTTCTATTATAAGTTGAATTATTTAATTTTGTATTAATTTATGAATCAATATAATTTTTATTTTGAACATTGTTCATGTACAATAATATATGTATATTAATATTTTTTGAAGTCATGTATTTTGAGAAAATTTTATTAATTTGTAATTAAATAAAGGGTAATAAAAAAATTATTATTTAATATAGTGAAATCAATTTTTTAAAAATCTAGATTTTATGTTGTACCGCATTTTCAAGTACAAACTATTATTAATATATAGAGAGAGGAATACAACTATTTTTGGAGGTCTAATTACACATTTTAAAAGTGTTAGTAGAATTCTTTGACCTAATTATATGGTCGAATCATAAAGCATTGTAGTTGATTTAAATACTTTTAATTAATCATAATTTTTTATAAGTTATAGCTTGACGTTGAAGAATAGTAATGTTTACAAGTTGCGATTAATTATACTTTTTACATTTATAATCCAATCACTTTAAAAAATTATAAATTTATTTTTAAACATTTAATTTTTGGTATGGTTATGGTACCTCTTACGACACGAGAGAGAGAGAGAGAGAGAGAGAGAGAGAGAGAGAGAGAGAGTTGCACTTGCTTACACATTATTGTCCAGAAAGGTGCAAACAGATTAAGAAATAGATTAAGTAAAGCAGATATTTAGCATTGAAAATCCAACCCATTTGTGCATTCTACTTGACTGACAATGAATAAAGAATAGGATTACGATCAAAAAAATAAAAATAAAGAATAGGATTGATTTCATCATCTGGGTCGTCATCCCCAATTATATAAAAGGTGCTGGGTACCCTCCACTTGTATATTTTTCTCTATCACCCATTTAAATATTTATGAACAGTTTGTCACCAAAGTTCCTATTATATTGTTTCTGCAGAGTCCAGAGAGACCTTTTTGCAGATTCAAGAGGCAAAGAAACACAGCCTTTAATTCTTGTCATTTTTTTTTGTTTTTCTTCCTGTTCTTTTTTACCCACACTAGGTTAACAAATCAAGGTTTACAATGGCAGTTAGCATCGTTTAATGAGATTATAGTACCGAAAATTTTGATTTTTTGGTGTTTACGGAGAAATAATTCTCAGCCATGGATGTTGTTTTGAAATATAAATATTATATGAATTGATAAAATAATAAACTTTTGTGGTCATATTAAATTTGCTTAAGAAAAAGGGTTAAAAAATAATATAACGCATGAAACTTCTGTCAATGTGAAATCTAAAAGAAGATCAGATATACATAATCTCATTTCGCATGGAAAAAAAATTGTTTCGTAGCTCAACCCTTAATAATGGTTACAATAAAATAATTTTATTATTGTGTTAAAACTTTTTTTCTTTCTGGTAAGATACTGCTAAAACTTACCCTCGATCAAGAAAAAAAAAAGTGAGCAAATTAAGTAAAAAAAAAAAGGGGTAAGCCTAACCCTAGCTTATTTATGATTCCCATCTTTAACAGGCAAGTTGAGGTGGTCCAATAGTGCGCTCTTCTATCTCCTTAAACATCCACTTGCCTCACGACATACTTCAAAGCATAAAGGCAACAAATCGACTGTCCCAATATGGATGAAGAACCAGCTTCCTCCTGACCAAAAAATTTTAAAAAAAAATTGGACCATCTTCCTATATTCTTTCCTTTGCATAGGGTCATCCACGAAAACACAGTCACACCCAGAGATAGATTCATCTGTGTGTGTGTGTTTTTTGTTCTGTTTTGCTTTATTTTTCTCTTTTCACAATGGTGCACCATGCACCTATAAAATAGAGACAGGAACTGTAATGTGTGTCACTAATCTGTAGCTTGCAAATAAGCCGAGATGTTCACAATTAGTTTGATATCAATTTGGCTCAAAAGTCATTAATCACAAACATATATGAGTGTGTTTTTGCATGTGAACGAAGTGAGTTTAGTTTTCAACATATATCTAAACTCGAGTTTAAGTTTGAACAATAATTTGAGTGTAATTTTACTTGATTCGATTTTCTTTACCTTTCTAAACAAGGGTTGGTGACAAATAATTAATAAACCATAGAAAAAAAACGAGGAAGGAATCAATCAACTGAGGTAAATTTTGAGATTATAAAAACTTTGAAGATGAGCCTTTCCTTATATGGAATTACTTCAACGGCTGGAAAGTGTTGGTGTTTTAAATTTATCTTTGAAAATAGGCAATATGTGTATGGTCCAATGTTGTTACATTTGCAATTGATGAGTACGACTTTGATTCGGTTGGCATTGGTGGCCTACTTGTACCTTTAGCGACACATCACTTTCGTCATTCATTCATTCCCACCAAACTCCTCCTTTGGTTTCCCTTTCTGGGACGCCCCTTAACCTTTAAATTACAATATCTCTCCTCTGCAAAACTCTCTCTCTCTCTCTGCATACAACACCATTATGTGCCTTTCTTTTAAGGGGATTCTCTTTTGGGTGGTTTTGGTCTGTTCACATTCATGCTCAGGCATAACCTTGAAGATGCATAAGCTGGGGTGCATTTAATGTGAAGGGGATGTTATTCTCACAGCTTCAAAAACTTATTTTCTAAATTCAGTCACTTTTAGAAAACTTCATTTTAAATGACACTTTCATGAACTTATAAAAGTTGAATGAAATCTAATATGTAATATGTTAAAGGCAACATTCCAAATGACATCTTTAAAGACATTATTCCAAATATCATTTTTTGGCTGAAATTGAACTCGTCAAACTTGAACGAAAGTTGATTTGTCATTCTATAAAGGTATCATGTTGTCTTTAAAGGTGTCACCGTAAATGAAGTCTTTCACTTTTAAAATCAAAATCTAACACTTTATTCTCAAATCAGATTCAATACTTATGCACTCTCTTCTCAACTTCCTTCTTCTTCGATGACGATGAGGAACCCTAGCTTCTCCCTCTAGCTCTATCACACCTAGTTTCCCATATGCGTTAAATCGATTGACAAAATTCCACAAAATATCCCAAAAATACGGTCAGAGCTCTAATATTTAGCAAATTATTAGGGTCTTTCAAAGCTTCCATGGATAAATTTGTTCATTGTCAACCTATAATTAGTATTGATGCAAACTTTGTAAACGACAAATATAAGCATAAGCTTCTGATTGCTACATGAATTATTGCTCAAAAACAAATTTTTCCTCTTGCATTTTTATCATAGAGAGGAGAGTTGTGACTCTTGGGATTTTTTCTTATATCATCTCTAGTATTATGTTGTGTCGAATAGACAAGGTTCATGTTTATTATTAGATTGGCATTAAAGTAAAATCTCAGCGGTGAATCAAGCTGATTCTGGGTGGAATGAGCCCTACGCTTATCATCAGTTTTGTCTTATGCAGGTGCAGAGCAATTTCAACACTAGGTTTAGGGTTGAGTTAGCACATCAGATCTCCAAGTTTAATTTGATTATGAAAGATATGAAAAATACTAGTACGGATGGGTGAGCGTGGTTGAATAAGATTCTAACACATCAATGGACACCTGTCATGATGATGGTTGCCGATGGTATGGAACTACAACAACCAACATTTCATAGGTGTTCAATGGTGTAATAAAATGTGCAAGGAATTTTTCCATCACTGCATGTATGATATTCATATTTTATCGGTTGACAAAATACTTTTGTGAGTGATATGAGCACACATTATGCTGCGGAGAAAAAGATGTAGAGTTATCACCTTATGTAATCTCATTTATGTGACCAAACCAAATCAAGGTAGGAATGTGCATTGTTAGACCATTTCACATACAACGAGAATTTGGCGAGGTACCACACTTTCTCAACAACATGACCATCACACACATCACTTACCACAACTTCTCATGATCACCCTTTACCAGAGGCCATGATACATGACAGCCCTGAACGGGATGAAGAAGGACATGTAAAGGGGTTAACACAAGAGGATACACTTATAAGTAGAGGTTGTGGGAGAGCTGGACCAAGAGTTCAAGGTGGACGACGAGATCGGCGCAGAGGACATCATGCACATGATAACGATGAATTTGCTATGTCATAGTTGACACAAAAGATGTCACATGAAATTGAGCATGAGTATCGGCAACAACTGAAGCGACGAACATGACCACCAGGGATGTGGCACTTAGGTTAGTGACCTTTGATTATACTTGTATTTGTACGTGTTCTATCATGAATAAACGTTCCTTTTATTGATTTTGTTATATAGTCATTATATTATTTTCACATTTTAGATTTCATCATTTTGTTGTCATATATAATACCAATTTTGTCTGCAACATATAAAACCAACTACAACGCAACTTGGTTAATAAAAACATATTAACCAAGTACGCCACAATACATTTAATAGAAAACATATGAAACCAATAAAATGTAACACAACAATGACAATACAGACAGGAATGTTACAACACAATTGTAACATAAAACGTATTCTCAATCATGGGTCTACATATTTGTCCGACATCTCAACATCGAATATACATAATGTTTCCTCACGCAATTGGAAGCTTAGACGTGTTTCTTCTATTAAATTTTCTTTAGCACTATCTTGTGCGATGCTACAAATGTTATACCGAATTAAATGGATTGTCATATGATTGTTTTTTGTTCGGAAACAAAACAAAGCTCGTTCCAATTGTTGAAGACTATCAATTGGCATAGCAATGAAAATTTGTCGAGTCCTTCGTATATTGCAAGTGCGCAAATTTTCATTTAGATTTTCCCTTTCCTGCAAACTAAATTGTCATTTGTCCATGATTGTACTTGTGGCCTTCTCAGAAGAACATAAAATATGATTTAATAGATAGAAGAACTCATCTTTTAACGTCTAATGATAACCCATACTTCAAACATCATTCGTGGACTATATCGAGATGAAATGTATACAATGAGATGTTTACACACGCGCAATAAATAGTTACATTGATATGTAGTGCTGGTGCATGTGCATAGCTTTTCACCAAGTCATGTAATGAAATGACTAAATCTTGATTCGTTGAAACTGATGCATGGACCTCTCAAACACATTGAAACATGATTGTGTAAATTGACTCAATACTATGGTGAGGCATTACTACACCTTGGTGAATTGACTTAACATTGTGTGAATAGAGTCATAATGATACATGTCTGTGTAAATTGTCTAGACAATATAGGGAGACATGACTATATATTGATGATATAACTCAACACTATGCGACAATTATTGGCCCTCTCAGTGACTTTGATGGATGACTTTGTATTTGTCCATCTTTTTTGTAAGTCATGTGATAAAATGATAAAACCCTAATTATTTATTGAAACTGATGCATATGCGTATGCATCACACTAATACATGATTGCG
Source organism: Ilex asprella (assembly GCA_023539305.1). Lineage (NCBI taxonomy): Eukaryota > Viridiplantae > Streptophyta > Magnoliopsida > Aquifoliales > Aquifoliaceae > Ilex > Ilex asprella. The sequence goes on from CM042185.1 coordinate 45,590,170, forward strand.
TGAATTGACTCAACACAGTGCCGAGACTGGTGATATGACTAAAGACTATTTCACTAGAGACTATTGAATTTATGGCTTTCTCAATCACTCTGATGAATGACTCCACATTTGCTCATCTTTTCTACAAGTCATGTGATGAAGTGACCAAAACCTGATTATAAATGATCATTGATTGAAACCATTATATAATCACATTATATGTGGTTGATATCGTACATATTGAACATTATGTCTACATTAAGAGGATCAACAATCTCTTATAGTGGCACACATCAACGGATTTGGTTATTAAAAGAACGAAACAATGATCACAAAATTTAAAAATTTTCATGTTCAAAAGAGTCTAATGCTAAAGTACGATGAGAGTGGGCATTTTATGCTAATGAATCAAATGCATTATGAACACAACTAAAAGCACTTAACATGCCGGTTCCACATAGACGTTCACTAATAATACAATGAAGGAGTAGATAGGACTATGAATCAACAGTTAATCAAGTCTGAAAGAAAAATAATAGGATGTTGGTGTGTATGCGTTGATGTTGTATACTCCCATTAGCAGCAGACTTGGTGGGAACTATATAGGGATGAGAGTTCACTTTTATGGAGCGAAATAATATCTCGACTAATGAACAATACCTATCGGATGAGCATATGTCTAATAAAGAATAACAAGTGTAAGTCTTGTCACAATCTTATCAATGTTAAGTCATGTCACAACTTTATTAGTGTCAAGTCATGTCATAACTTTATCAGTATCAAGTTATGTCACATCTTTATTAGTTTTATCAGTGTCACTTTTATAGTGTCTATCTCCTATCAAGATTTTTAACAGTGTTAAAAATCTTATGTCTTGTCACCATCGTATTAGTGTTAAGTCATGTCAAAACTTTATCAATGTCAAGTCATTTTTGTCATTCATTATAGGAATCTATGGGACATGCAAGGATTCTAAGCCAGTAATGTTGTCCTGCTATTCTGGACATTAGGAAAGAATGGAGTAAGAGACGACAAATCTTACTCAAAGCGGAGAGCAGAGTAAGGCAGGAGTCCAAACCCTCGACACTTGAGAGGAGTAGTACTAGTTTGGGAAAACATGTCGTCCGAAAGGCGAGGGTGCATTTCTTTTCTATGGACATTTTTTTTAAACAAAAATTGATGTTACAAAGACCTCATGAATGTTTGGCTATTGAGGGTTTTTTAGGGGCATTCACTAAGAATCATGGTGCACGTATACACATGTGTGTTTTAAATATCATTGCTATACTTAATCGAGACTATATAAATGATTAGTCCTATCCGTGTAAAACATAGGAAAAAATGCCTTGGTGTATATCAAATAGACATTCTAGCCAAATCAACAAAGGTTCTTCATCATGCAATCAATGATGTAGTTCATCTACACGCAACTAACATCAACAATCAAATGGCTAACCAACATAGTGGAACATACATAATGCCTCGTTATGGATCATTTATAGATTAATGTAGTGTAATGATGAGACTTTTCCATAAATTGATGGGGAGACGACACATTTCCTCGGCATATAGATCCCCCGAAGTATTCTCCATTTGACATGTGTCCTTAGTGTATAGATCCCTCAGAGTATTCTTCGCTTGACACGTGTCCTCAAGCATATCAGTGATCGAGGATAAGTAGATTATCATAACCTAGAGGCAGGGTTAGGTTATCATAACTTGGGCTTCCTTGGAGCATTCCTCGCTTGACATGTGTTCTCAACATAGTGACTTTCACGCCAACGAAATATTAACAGCTATCTTGATGGTTAGCCCCTACCAAATTATCATAACTTGGGCTTCCCTGGAGCATTCCTCGCTTGACATGTGTTCTCAGCATAGTGACCTTCACGCCAACGAAATATTAACAGCTATCTTGATGGTTAGCCCCTGCCAAATTACGACAATGAGTTCTTAAAGAAAAAAGGAGAAGGTCAGCTGATGCAAGCATATCAGTGATCGAGGACAAGTAGATTATTATAACCTAGAGGCAGGGTTAGCTATCAATCATCAACCACCCTTCCCAAGGAGGCCAAAATGGTAGAGGAGACCGTTCAACAACCATAGTAAGGATGTACGAAGTACAAGGCATTGAAATCTTGACCCCTTAGAAGATAATGGACGAAAGTGCCATTTCGCATGCGCAGCCATAATCATGGCACATTAAATGACCCCCACAGAAGGATGACACATATTTATTGCTCAACAATGCCAGAAAGGCAAACATTAAATGCTCGTAGATTCGAGCATTAAATTCAAAAGCTTCTGCCACGTGAAAATGAGGGCATTTTGCTCAAGAATTATGCACCACATGTTGCCTTCCAAGTGAGCCAATGAAGAGTCTTCTCTCCAAGGAACCTAACTATTAGCAATGATTGACTTCATGGAGATATAAATAACACTCTCAAACTCGAGTCTAAGGTACGCAACCAGAACCCAAGCAATAATACAATGTTTTTTAAACCCTCTCTCGCATACTGACTTAATCATCAGAGGAGTCACGACGGAATACACTTCGACACCCTTTTAATCCTTCTTTTTGAGTGACAGGATTGTGTTCAAAGCTTCATGAGTCATTAGATCGTTTGTAAAAGAGTTTTATCACCGTTCATTACGCTTTCTCTACCTCCATTTGTTATGGGACATTTGACTTCTCCAATAAACCCGAGTTCATCAGTGGAGAGATTTGTCCATTTGTTCATTGTGGCAAAATCACCATGCACATGTAATGTGGTATGAACGTAAGCATGAGTTTCACAATGAGTCCCTCCACACTCATAAAACTTTAGGACACGTTGACCATGTAATTTAATTCCATTTTGTATAATAAATATTGCAAATATTCCAACACTTTTTCAAAATGTCAAAAGCACAATTTTGGAGGCCTAGACAAAAGAAAGTTACATAAAATCACATCTAATATTTTTTTCCCAATAAGTACATATGGATGAATGTTACACAAATTGAACTGTTATACTTTCGATACGACCGTTAATAATAATTTTAAAAAAAGAAAAAAAAAGGAAAAAAAACCTCCCCTGAATAGCATAGCCAAAAATGCATGGTGGACTTATGCCCCTCGCCCCTCCTCCCTCCTCCCTCATGAGTAAAAGTATACAAAAAGGGGCATCCTCGACAAGGCCTCTAAAAATTATCGATATTACTATTATATCGTTCTACTAAATAGAAAACAGTAAAATTTATTTGAATATTAATCTAAAAAATAAAAATGTAGTGGTGATAGAAGTGCAATGGTGGTGGGAGTGTGGTGGTCGGTGGTGGAGCCAAAATTTTTGTTCAGAGTGGGCACCTCAGCTATGAACTTAATTTTTTTTCAATTAATAAAAGTAGTATAACACATTTAAATTTATTATATTATATTTGATACTCAAACATTTATTAAATACAAATGGTTCAACATTGATATGTATAGGATATACAAAAACAAATAATAATAATAATGAAAAGAGGTTAATTATCCTTGTTTATAATTGATTTCGATAAGTTTTCATACTTTAAAAACATTGGATGATAATTTCATTATCCATACTATGGAGAATATCTTTTCCTATACAAATAATTAACTTACTCTTTTGATTATGTAACTTAATCCTCACAATTTTCATAATTTAAAAGAATAAATTTGGCATATCAAAAATTTATTTAGACGAGTTCGTAAAGTGTATCAAAAAATTTATAGTTAATTAAGTATTTCTCTATACTATTTAATATAACAAAAAATTAATAGATTTGACACAAAATATATACAATGAGCGCTATAAACATTCCAAAAATTTTAAAAATATATAGATAATAATTTTAAAGAAAAAATAGGTGGACATGTGCCCCCTGGTCCACCAATGGCAGAGCCACAAGAGGAGGTGGTGGTAGTGGTAAATGTATGGCGGTGGTGATAAAAGTGTGATAGTGTTTTTTAAATTCTGAAAAGGGGTGTTTTTAAAGACACAAAAATAGTCTTAATTTATTTTTTGTTCTTATTTTTCAAAAAATAAAAATAAAAAATAGTTGGTCAAATAATTTTTCTCTTAAAATTATTTTCAAAAACAAAAAATAATTTATATATATATGATGCAAACCAAACAATACTAAAGGCTCGTTTGATTGTTGTATTAAAAATGGATAAATTAGATAAAGTAGTACAGTTTAATAAAATAGAGATGGATAAAAGGCAAGATTAAATATAATATTAGAATAAGATGTAATTTTATCTAGTGTTTAACAATACACAATATAAGTATTGGATAGTGGCTATTTAATCCAATGAGTTGTTTTGTTATAAAATTATTCGTTCGTATTAATGTTGAATTAACAAAAATATCATCAATCAGTGTTTGTTATATTGATGACAACTTAATTTTATCATTTGAGAATTATAATAGTAAATGTATAGAATAATACGTTTGAGTTGAATTATAATACCACATCTCTTAGTGGTGTTAAAACCATAATACAAGTATACGATAAGTATAAGGATAATATACATTTTTAAAATTAATATAATATCAAATTTATTTATCAAACAAAATATTAGACTCAATTAAATAAAAAATAATACATTCTAATATTTAATCCCTAATAATATGTCTAGCAAACAAACCCCAATGGGGTGGGTACGTTGTTTGGGAAGGATTTGGATTGACTTGCTCAAACTCGGGTTTGATCCAAATTTGGGATTCAACATTCAATATGATTCATATTCATGTTTGGTATGCTCAGGGATATATGACATTATGATAATATATTTGTATATAAATAACTAATGTGCCCTTAACTAATTTATATATATGGGATATATAAGATATGTGAGGATATAAATGTCATTTGTATATTAAATCTATTAACCTACATATGAAATTCACTCCCTTGAATTTTATGTTCGGGTCAAATTTTAAAGTCTAAATTAAATGCATAGTTATTAAATATGAGTTTTAAAAAAATTATTTTTTAACTTATGTTTGCAAAACCCCCCCACCCCCCCCCCCCCGGCC